>CM061130.1:95022416-95622416 GCA_030789695.1 Scilla litardierei | reverse complement strand
TCTGATTTTCCCCTAGCATATTTCTGCATCACATTGATCATATCATTTCGCTAGCATTGTCACGTCTAGCTTGGGGGAAATCGACTTTTGTGTGTTTTGTCGTGTACTGTCATTGTGTGTCTGTTTATATGTGTCGTTTGGAAGTGCTTTTGTTTCTTTTATTTATGTGTTTCTATGTCTTTTTCTTTATTTTTCAGTTTCGTTCGTGTATTTGTCACAGTTTTCATTTTTTTGTATCGGTGCGTATTCCCCCCATTTTCTTTGCCCTCACGTATTTACTTCTATTGTATTGAGGGCGATGTAAGTTTCAGCTTGGGGGAGTCGCACTTTATGTGTCATTTGTGCTCTTTTTCTTCGTTTTTGAGTTGTTTTCCACCGTGGTTTTCTTTTTCTTCTCATCTCTTGCTCTCTCTCTCTCTCTCTCTCTCTCTCTCTCTCTCTCTCTCTCTCTCCCCCTAGAGATGACCCCATATGATGAATTGCCACAAAATTACACACACACCTAGCATGGCTACAATAATCACATTCACTAACCCTAGGAAGCCGAGTCCATTGTATTTCACGCTTCGTGGGCCCACTTAGCTTTTATGTGAGCCGTGTGTCGTGTCTAGCTTATAGTGTGCTTCTATTTTGTGATGTTGATTTATATACCTATCCTTGTTTGACCCCTAGATTATCATGCTTCGATTTGAATATGCGGTATTTGCTTCTACTGTCTGCTTCTATATACATGATATATATTTATATCGTATACTTCAATTCGCATGTGTCGGGATTCCACAAATAAGGACTAGAATAACCCATTTAGCTTATGCTCTAAATTGCGAGAAATATTTCCTTTGCCCAAGTGTGTAGATTCCGATTTTTTATTTATTTTACTTGGTGCAAATCCCCTCGTCGTGTACCGTTCTTCCACTTGGGAGAGTACACAAGTGTATAGCCCAAAAATCCAAAAATCCAAAAAAGAGAGAAAAGAAAAGCCAACAAAGGAAAAGAAAAGAGAAAAGAAAAGAAAATATGTATAGCCAAAAATCCAAAAAAAATACAAATACCCAAAACCCAAAAAAATTCCCGTGTGAATATTTTCCCTATCTACCGTGAATAAAGGGAAGGCAAGAATTTGACCCGAGTGTTCTACTCCACATCTTCTCAACCTCCATCGTTTTCAAACACACTTGGCATAGGAGCTTTCTAGCGGTTATCTAGGCAATAGTCTGGTGATCTCCTAGTCCCTAGCTGTGGAATCTCTGACGCATGATTCGCTTCTATTCTTATACCTTTCTCGTGCATGCTTGAGCTATTATTCACCGCAATTTTGAATTGAATTGATATTTGGGTCATTCTTTGGGTATGTGTATATGGAGCTTTATTGCACAATGTAGATAGTAACACCATCTACTAGCACATGGCCACACTCACTCGCGCTTCACCGCGTGGGCCCACGACACTTGTTTGGACTCATATTCCTTGGTTTAGTGTTGTGTTTTGTCGCATGCTTGCTTATGCGTAGTGTGTTTGGTTTTGTTGGTTCTGATAGGCGATCTGGGATTTTGCTTTCTCTTTCTGTCTCTCTCTCTATTTTTCCCTCGAGCTCCTACTCTCACTCGTCTTCCTCGAGGACGAGGAAGGGTTCAGCTTGGGGGATTTTAACGTGCGTTTATATTTTATATATTCACGCACGTCTTCTTCGTGATTTCCCGTTGTTTTCCGTTCGTTTCATATCCGTTCTTTCGTGTTTTTTGTATCTTTTCACTTTCCCCGTGTTTTTGTGTAAATGCAGGAGTTTCCAGTGTTGGGGACATACAAAGCTGATATCACGAGTCCCCAGAGCAACGGGAGGTGTCACGCGCGATCCCAAGGGCTAAACATCAAAGATTGCTATATTTCAGCCCTCAACCGATCGGGTGGATAGAGCCACCCGATCGGTTGATGCACGCGTATCCGACCTGGACAGGAGCTGAAGAGAAGAGCAGCTCACCCGATCGGTTCAGTGATCGGGTGAGATCGACAGAGCTCTCTGTCTTTTTGAGCTTAATTCCAACCGATCGGGTGATATCTCACCCGATCGGTTCATCTGAAGCTGAAGACCAACAATCCACGATCCGGTAACGCCACCCGCTCGCCTCGCACCCGGTTGAAGCTTCTGAAGCCCGATTGCCAAAGCCACCCGATCGGTTGACTTCTCAACCGATCGGGTCATCTCCCCGGGTCATTTTGGGAAGAACTCACCCGACCGGTTGACATTTCAACCTATCGGGTGGCCTTTTCTTCCCCTTTCACGCACTGCTGCTCATTCATTGAAGATCTGCTACCATTTCATAGGTATTTTGGGTGATCTCTTATTTTTCTAGCGTCGGCATCGTCGTTAGCTTTCCAACGATAGGTCGCATGCCTAAATCTGATTTTTCTACATTTTTCTGGAATTTTCTGAGCGCAGCTGTGTGCTGAATTGAGTGCTGTCTGGATTTTCATTTCACCCGATCGGTTGGTGTCCGGGTGGCCGTCAGGGTGAGCCAAATTTCAGCTGTTTAGTCTCTGTTTATTTCCACCCGATCGGGCGAACTTCCACCCGATCGAGTGGGCCTGTTTTGACAGTTTTGCTGGGGTTTTGGACCCGAAAAGTGAGGGCTTTGAGGGGGCTTATAAATAGAAGTTGGGGCACGACTTGAGGGGGGATCTTCTCCCATTTTTTCAGCAGTTTTCTCCCCATTTCTTGGGAGCTTTAGGTTAGGTTAGATTAGGTTTTCTCTTCCAATAATTCTTGTAATGGATTGAAGATTCTATGGCAAGATAAGTATTTTCTTTTCTCATTTTCCATTGTTTTGTGTTATTTTCATTGTGGCTTGATGGTGAATGTTTATTTGTCTTTTCCATTGCTTTCTTTTATGTTCTTCACCATTGAGTAGTGTTTGATGAACCCTAATATGGGTTAGAGTAGGATTGATGCTTGGGTTGTTTCATTTGGCTTGGTTGCATGGTATGTGTTCGATGGAATGTGTCAATAGGGATTTCTAGCAATCTGAGTCCAATTTGTACGGCAACACACTAGTTGTGTTGGGGATTGGGGTCCGGTGTCTTGTCCAGTGAAGATCCGCTTTGATGTATTGTTAGAAATCACATTCGATCTATTTGGCCATTAAGGTTACGCGGGGGCGTTTTATTGTCATTGGCGGGAGAAAGACCGCCTCTGACTGTCGGGCCACGGGGGAATAAACTTGGCGGTTGACTCTCTGGCCACAGCTCACGCCCTAGCGTTGACATCGAGTCCTCGCGCGTGGGAATGGCTTGGATGAGATGTTGGGAGCTATCATTGTGGCCTTAATGCTCCCGGTTGCAGAAGGTGTTAATAGACATGGGAATGCCCATCGTCCAGAACCGGGTAGACCTAGCGAACCGGGCATCGACCGGAATATCGGGCCCATGGGATGCTATGTACCACCCTTAGGGGCAATGTCTCACCCTGGGTCAAGTCAAATGCCAAGTGTCATGAGTGCTCTAGCCCGTGTTAGCGGGGATTCATTTCTTGTCTTTTTTATTTCTTTCTTTTATTTCTACACTTCCACCCATATTATCCGCGTAACTAGCACACAACCTAGGCGAGGCTAGTAGCCATTCAAGCCATCCACCTCCCTGAGTTCGATAAACCCGCACCCTACACTAGCCGTGCACTTGCTGTAAAACGACACCGCGCCCAAACCGTAAACGGGGCACCGATCAGGATGGTAGGTAGATATTCCACGGGTTGCTCCGTGGGATGGGTGCACTTCTGGTTGCATATCATACACTCGAGCTAAGTCTGTTGCACTAGTTTGATTGACGTTACACTAGTTGATTGATACTATTGTTTAGTCACGACTACTAACTTGATACGATTATTCTACTGACTAAGTAGAGACTTCTCGAACGTGATAGAGATGTATAATAATAAGCGGCCTTAAATTAATACTGAATCAGTGTCTAGAAAGGAATGGGAAGGGGGTTGGTCAACCAAAGGACTCGTCCTGCGGTCGTAGAAATGACCCGTGCCTTTAAGCCCTGACTGCCTGGCCGATTTGGGAGTTAAACTAGACTTCTTATTATTAGGCTAGCTTACACTATTAGATAGTCAAGCGACGTATGTTTCCTCTTGCTCGCTCATTACTTTCCTATATAAGTCACGTAGCTTCTAGCTTTACTATAGCTTACTTGGTATTACTACGTCTACCTGGTTGTCTTACTATTATCATCACATTATTGTTGCTACCATAATCCATGCCATAGTTATTGCTCTCGAACGTTACTTTTGCACTTGCACAGTCACACTTACTTTATGCATTACATGCATTTTACTTACCACACTTGAGCAACCACCAGTACTTTACATACATGTCTGCTCGTACTTTACTTTTTGCACATATATGACCATCTTTTGTTTACTATAGTCTGTTCCATACTTTTGCACTGCTTCATTTCTATTGCTAGAATTGTTGTGACTTACCTACGGTTCCATCTCTGTGGCACAGCAGACTACTTACATATGGAGGTAGATGCTCTGGAGCTAATAGTGCCAGAGTTCGACCCTGAATCCGCAGCTTTCAGAGCTATTTTCAATCGTGTACTTTCTTTCTTTCATATATCTTGTTGGATCATTTTGTACAATATGGAATGTAATAATTGGACACTATTTGGTTTTTTTTGTACATCTCTGCATCGTGGCTATTTTGTTTTCACTGGTTAACTGCAGGACCTGATATCAAAAAGTAACGGGCCCCGAAAACGGGACGTTACAGTAACAGAGGATCTGTACAGGTCGGTTTTGCCGTGCCGGTAAAGGGTCCCTCGCAGCAGCCTGGAACAGATAGAAAACATGTCAGAGGAACCGGAGGGGATGTCACCCTGATTCTACTCCGATGCTTAAGTCAGTATCAAGTGAAGAAAGGAGGGAGCGAGGATGTGCGTAGCCGTCGCTTGGGTTTTTGATTGTGTTCGAGTCTTGAGATAGATTTTCTTCTGATGTTTGAAGATACCTGATGAAGGGGATGACGCCTGGGTTTTGTAGGTTTGGGGGACAACCCTGTTATGTCGGATGGCTCCCCACTCCCATGTGTACCCGACTCATCGTTTATCAGCGGGATCATCAGCAGGAACCTCGGCGGGATTATCAGAATTTGGGGCTTGCTTGCCATAACAGCTCCCTGCTACATGTGTGCCCTTCTGACAAGGCCATCCGTCACGTGCATACTGGGCAGATCCACTGGTAATGGCTTGAAGAGGGAGCAGCACATCTGCCTGGGTTGTGATACTGAGGGAGCCGACCTCAGGGGTTGTGGAGATGTGCTGCTGAGGGATCCGACCTTGAGGGGTCGTTCTTGCGGAGCCATGCTGCTGAGGTCGTGAGATCTTCACGGATGCATACGATTACCAATGGGACCCATCTGTCTAGCTCAGTCAGGTCCCGCTGTTGGCAGGCCCCAGTTGAAATGTCATCTACATTGAACAAATAGTAGATAATACACAATATTAACTTGGTGATTTTAGGAAAATAACAAAACTATTAATTCTATTTTCCCACTTTCTTATCTGACTAAACTTAGGAACTAAAGGAAAAGGATGTCTTTCTTCCTTAAACAATGCCTTGATTTAAAAAATATGAGTGACATTGTATTTGTACAGATTTGGTATGTCATGTCCCGCTACCCAAAATTACTGGAGAGTGGAGAGTGAAACGTGAAAGTCGCAACGTATTTAAAACAAAGGAAATAATGGAGTATTTGTTTTTTTCACTCTTTTCTCTACTTTTCCCTTGATCTAAATGCGCCAAGCGTAAAAGAAATTATCCACAGGACCTCTATGCAAATTATTTAACAACCCACAGAAATAATAAGTTACATCCCAAATATATACATCAGTTCCTCCAAAAATATTACAACACAATTCGAAATGAAAATGCACAACTTATATATGATGGGTCCACAAATTAATGTTAAATAAAGTTGGAAAACTACTCTTGAGGGTAAAATGGCTCATCTCCCGCCATAGGTTCATAAGACTCCTCTCCATCAACAGGGTCATAAGACTCCTCCTTAACAAACTGGTCCTCAATATCTGACCCACATTCACAAAACAACATAAATGTGGTCAGCGAGTTAAACTCAATAGGCTCCTATATAGAGCAACATAAGCATAATGATAAATGAAGAACATATGGAAATTAAAGCATGGAAAAGTGAACAAGTAAACTAAACTAATGAACATGACATAATAATTCTCATGATAACGAAAAGTTAAGCAGTTCTGCAAGAACATCAAAAGTGATGTCAAATTGTAGTGAACATATATAGAAATGGTGGCAACTCATGAAATTCTATGCCAAGTGTGTGACTCTTGTCCAGAGGGTACAATTGCAATTTGGGTATTCCGTCGGCTCGGAACAACGATCTTTAGAATATGGACAAAAGATAGTCATCATGGAGTAGCCTCGGTCTAACATCGATGGAACAACCACACCCAACAGTACCCAGGTCCGGACTGATGATATCGTGGGCACTCGCCCACACCTCGGCAATCTGGGCATCAACTACGACAACTCATAAAAATATAATGTTTAGGTAACTCGCCACATCCCTCCCTCGGATGACTGGCTAAGAGGATCATAGTTGCTCCCGCAAACTCGTTACAAAAGTTACCCCCACCCCAGTGTCATGTGTGTCTCTATACCTGCAATAGTCATAGCATATGTTTTCAACATGAATTTCTCTAACTCAACACAACTCAATCTCAATCTCATCATCATACATCACATCACGTGTGTTTCTCAATACAATACAGGAAATAAATACGTAAGATTATGCCATCGTCGCTAGCAAAGAAACTCAACATTAACTCTCAGCATGATGTGATTAGGGACATGTCTTGAAGCAAAGTGTTAATGAAAGCATTATAATGAGTTTCTATATATTCCAAGATTCATCTATGTACTCCTCATTCAATGCAATAACCACAATTATGTCTAAAAGAGATTTCTACACCAACAAATCATCTAACTACAATTAAGTTATCATGAGATAAGCATTGTAAATAGTACAATGCAATAATCCACACAAATTATAAATATACTCAAGAGTAAGGTGTCGGTCTTGGGAAACCTACTTCACGCTTGTGCGGGTCGAGGGCTCGGAGTGCACGGCTTGGAGTCGAGCGAAGCATGACTAGCTCGTGAAGCTCGGGAGAGGTGCGGCGGACAGCATAGGGGAAGGCGAGGCTTGGCGTTCGAGGGGGCTACGTTGCATGGATACATGGTTAAAAAATTAGAGAGTGTTTAATCTCAAAAATAGTAATTAATGGATACATGGTTAAAAAATGTTTATTGGTTAAAAGCGAGGGCATGACAAGATGCTAGAAAGTAAATTTAGCCTAACATCTAGCAACATAATACGTAGCTGTGGTTAAAAATGTTTCAAATCATGACTCAAATGAGTAATTTTTTTTTGAATTCAATAAAGTTCAAATTATACGAGCCACGTCCATTTCATGTGGGCATAACTGTTCGAATCTAAATTTCAATAAAGACATCTACATAGTATTAATCATAATGGTAAATAAAAAAGATGTTAGTGTTATGAATAGGCCCATGAGGCCCATTGGGTATCCGGCCCATCATTGAAAGCTATAAATATGAGGGTATGAGGCTCTTAACCCTCTACACATATTACTCTATTTTTCCCTTCACAACACGTTATCAGCACGATCACGCTCGTTGGAAAAGGCGACGTCGCTCGAGGAAGGAGATCCATCAATCGCTCAGTTTTAAGAAGATCGTAATCTTCTCAACGTGGAGCGAAAAGGGCATCCTTCATCAACCGTCGTCTAAATTCCCTCGTCGAATCTAGAGGTAAATCCTCAAAACTTTTAGATCTAAACTTGTTTTTCCTGTAGATCTGCATGATTTAAGATCAAAAGGTTTGAAAACACGGTAAAAATCACATTTTTATTTAGATCTGCATGTCTACAAACAATAAAAATCGTATTTTTATAGATCTGAATGTCTGAAAAATCTGTTTTCCCCCTTGATTCATATACCGCACGCCCAAAGGGCGGAACGGCGGCGCCTTACCAGCGCCGCTGGCGGCACCAACGCGCGGCATGCAGCCGCGGCCCCCCAGGCCGCGGCGGCCACGGCCGCAGGCCGCGGTCCTGCTGCCACGGACTGAAGCCGCGGCCTGCAGCCGCGGCCCGCCGCCGCCACGGCGGCCGCGCCCCTTTGGGCGGCCAGCCGTCGCGGTGGCCAGCCGTGGGCCCCCCTAGGGTTTTTCCAAAACCCTAGCCCTTAACGGTCCAATTTTTTTTAGGGGAGGCCCAAATTAACCCTAATGGGTTGTTTTCATGGCCCAAAAGCCTGAAAATTAGCCCATTTACGCATATTTTTCCTTTTTTATTTTTGGCCCCAAAAGCCCAAAATAATTAAAGAAATTTTAATTTTATGATAGGGTTAAAGCGGAAAAATAAAATAAAATGGATCAAGGTAAAAAGTTTTTCAAAATAATTTTTAGCACGTCACACACTTTTTAGATTATTTATTAATCTTTACATGCATGTGATATGATTATCTGCGTGGTTGTATATTCTTAATATATTATCTGTGTGGATGTGCTATTAGGTTATGTTTTTAGGGATCAGCCAGGTTTCCGACATCTTTACTTTTCTGCAATTTTTCTTTTTGAGAGAAATTTGTAAGTGAAGTTAAACATGTAAAAAGAAGCTGAAGGACCACCAAAAGGAGCTGAAGGTGTTTGCGCAAAGAAAAGGGGCTTCTCCTTGAAGTTCCCGAGTTGTATTTACTTTTTCATGCACTTTTTGATGTAATTTCGGACTCTCTTTTTCTGTTTGGTGTCGGCTGGCTGATCCCCATAGTTCTAATTTATTTTCATTGCCTATACATTAAATGCGCAGATGTCTACTAACTCATACTATTTTAATGTTAAAATGAAAATGTTAAATGCATGCGTGGATGTTTATTTCTTAAATAATTCACGTTATGAAAATGTTAAATGCATGAGTAGATATTTATTTTTAAATAACCCATGCTATTTAAAATGTTGTAAGATCGCATGCGTGGATGTCTATTTTACATAGCTTAATAATCCATGCTATTTTTTATGTTGCTAGATTGCTTAATGGCCAGACTTGCGAATGTCGATTTTTCGGTCTTGAAGGCCGATGGGTCGAACTACTTGAGCTGGCAGTTGGACCTGAAGTTCCATCGGCGATCTCATGGGTTCACTCTAACACCCATTGAAAAGGCAACAACAAGTATTGCTGCAGTAGAAAAGGATGTTTCTATAGAAACCCCTCATACAGAAGAAGTTTCCGATATACTAAAGGCGAAAGCCATTATTTATATCAGGAAACATTTAGACTCAACCCTGAAGGACGAGTATCTTACTGTAGAGGATCCTTACGAACTGTGGGACGCACTTGAGAAGAGGTACAGACATCAGAGGGATGTCATACTCCCTCGTGCACAGTACGAGTGGACTCACCTCCACATACAGGATTTCAAATCCGTTGCGGAGTACAACTCAGCACTATTCCGTATCACCTCACGCTTGAAGTTGTGTGGTGAGAATGTGACTGAGAAAATGTTGCTGGAAAAGACGTTCACGTCTTTCCACGAGAAGAACATGATCCTCATGCAACAGTACTGTGAGAGGAAGTTCACTAAGTAGTCTGAACTGCTTTCATGCCTCCTAATGGCTGAACAGAACAGAGATTTGTTGGTTGCCACTCACAACCTGCGCCCTCCTGGCTCCGATCCACTGCCACCTCCTGCAGAGGCACACTTCCAGTCTTCCTAGAAGAAGAAGATGGAAAGAAGGCTAAATTCCAGAAATGGAAAGAACAGAAGAAGCGGAAGAAGGCCACTCCTCAAGCTCCTCCTCATAACCAAAAGTTCGTGGAAAAGAAGCAAAAGTGGATGTCCAACAAAGGTGGTACTCCCAAGAAAGACTGTGAGGATAAGTGCTCCAAATGCGGAATGACGGGCCACTGGTCTAGAATCTGCCGCACCCAGAAACACCTACAGGACCTCTACTAGGCAAGTCTCAAGCATCACACTGAGATAAACCTGATAGAAAGCGCAGCGTTGCCAGAGACCACATGGAATCCAGAAGATTTCATGGGAGACGACACTCTCTAGTTATGGACTATAAACAATTTTTATTTGCTAGCAATGTATCTTCTCTTTTTCTGCAACGTATCTTGTTTTTATTCCATGTTGAACTTTTGAGCATCTCAAATATGAATAGAAGTAGTTTCTTTTTCGTATTATTCATTGCTTATATGTCTTTCTTATATAGATATGGAATCTGACGTGCGTTTATATTTCATATATTTGTGCATGTTTTCTTCCGTGTTTTTCTGTTATTTACCGCCGTCTTGTATTCGTTTTCTCGTGTTTTCTTGTTTTCTTTCACTTTTCCTTGTTTTTGTATATTTGCAGGAATTTACAGTATTTGGGACATAAAACAACGATATTATGAGTCCCCGGAGCAACGGGAGGGGTCACGCATGATCCAGGGGGTCAAAAGACCAAGATTGCCACTTTTCAGCCCCCACCCGATCGGTTGGACACATCCAACCGATCGGGTGATGCACGCGTGCACGACCCGGACTGAATTTGGAGCGAAGTGCAAAGTCAACCGACCGGTTCGCCGACCGGTTCATCCCAACAGAGTTCTCGGGAATTTGGAGCTTAATTCCAACCGATCGGGTGATATCTCACCCGATCAGTTCATCTGAAGCTGAAGTTTCCCAAACGACGACCTGGTCACGCCACCCGTTCTCCTCAGCGACCGGTTAAAGCTTCTGAAGCCCGATGGCCGATGCGACAAGCGGCTCAACCGATCGGTTGATGTTTCAACCGATCGGGTGGCCTTTTCTTCCGCCTTTGCGCGCTGCTGATGCATTCATTGAAGATCTGATATCATTCCAGAAGGATTTTGGGTGATCTCTTATTTTTCTAGCATCGGCATCTTCGTTAGCTTTCCAACGATAGGTCGCATGCCCAAATCCGATTTTTCTACATTTTTCTGGAATTTTCGGAGCGCAGCTGTGTGCTGAAATTGGCTGCAGTCTGAATTTTCATTTCACCCGATCGGTTGACTTGTCAACCGACCGGGTGAGATCACTTTCTGTAGATTTGAACTCTCTATTTATTCCACCCGATCGGGTGATTTTCCACCCGATTGGGTGGGCCGGTTTTGACAGTTCAGGACCCGAACTGTTAAGGTTTTTGAGGGGTTATATATTTAAGTTAGGGGGCACGACTTTGGGGGATTCTCCTCTAGTTTTTTAGGGCTTTTTCAGCCCCTTTGTTGGGAGGCTTAGGGTAGATTAGATTAGGTCTTTGCTCAATAAATCTTGTACCGGATTGTTGGATTCGAATCAAGATAAGTATTTCTTTCTCTTGTTTTCCATTATTTTGTGTTGTATTTGTTTTGCTTCATGATGATTGTTTGTATGTCTTTTGTGTTGGTTGTTTATATGTTTTTCATCATGGAGTAGTATTGATGAACCCTAATACGGGTTAGAGTAGGATTGATGCTTGGGTTGTTTCATTTGACTTGGTTGCATGGCATGTGTTCGATGAAATGCGTCAATGGGGATTTCTAGCAATCTGGGTCCAATTCGTACGACGACACACTAGTTGTGTTGGGGGTTGGGGTCCGGTGCTTGTCCAGTCAAGATCCGCTTCGATGTATTGCTAGAAATCACATTTGACCTATTTGGCCATTAGGGTTACGCGGGGGTGTTTCATTGTCATTGGCGGGAGAAAGACCGCCTCTGACCGTCGAGCCAAGGGGGAATAAACTTGGCGGTTGACTCCCTAGCCACAGCTCACGCCCCTAGTGTAGACATCGAGTCCTCGAGCGTGGGAACGGCTTGGACGAAGTGTTGGGAGTTATCATTATGGCCTTAATGCTCCCGGTTGCGGAAGGTGTTAATGGACATGGGAATGCCCACCGTCTGGAACCGGGTAGGCCTAGCGTGCTTGGCACCGACCGGAATATCGGGCCATGGACGCTAGGTACCACCTTTTGGGGCAATGTCTCACCCTGGGTCAAGTCAAATGTCAAGTGTCATGAATGCTCTAGCCCGTGTTAGCGGGGATTCATTTCGTGTCTTTTTCATTTCTTTCTTTTATTTCTACACTTCCACCCACATTATCCGCGTAGCTAGCACACAACCTTGGCGAGGCTAGTAGCCACTCAAGCCATCCACCTCCTTGAGTTCGATAAACCCGCACCCTACACTAACCGTGCACTTGCGGTAAAACGACACCGCGCCCATACCGTAAACGGGGCGCCGGTCAGAATCCATATGCCTAGTAGACAGGGCATCGATGCATTCAATCCTTCAAAACATAGACGGCTTTACGAGCATAAGTAGCTATTCTGGTCCATTGAGAACAATCTCAGGACCAGCTGATATAATTGAAGGATCAGGGGGAAGCAATCATATTGCTCCCCGGTCACACACTAATCACACTTAGAAATGCGTTATATTCCCCTAAATCAATCCGAAACCTCCTAAGCTTTAAAGATATCCGTTTAAACTGGTATCACTTAGAGACGGTCGAGGAAAATGAAAGGGAATACTTGCATGTAACGTCTCTTACAAATGGTTCAAAAACCATTGTGGAACGTTTCAAAGGGCTCCCCTCGGGATTCTACCAAACAAGTATTCAAACTCCAGAAACACTAATGACGGAGCACCTGCAGAGCCCCCAAACACCAGAATTCTAACTCTGGCATAGTAGACTAGGACACCCTGGATCTGTTATGATGTACCGCATCATAAAAAGCTCAAGGGGTATAGATTTGAAGAACCTGAAAATTCTTCAAAAATGTAAATTTCCATGTCCACCATGTTACAAGGGTAAACTAATTACGAGACTCTCTCCACTGAAAGTGACTTGGAGTCCCCAAGTTTTCTAGAAAGAATCCACATAGACATTTGTGGGCCTATATACCCATCAAGTGGTCCGTTCAGGTACTTTATGGTCCTGATAGACGCATCTACTAAGTGGTCACATGTGTGTCTACTGTCCACCCCGTAACCTAGCACTGTCTAAGCTTTTAGCTCAGATAATCAGGTTGCGGACCCACTTCCCCGACTACCAGATAAAGAAACTTCGTCTGGAAAATGCAGTGGAGTTCACATCACAAGTTTTTCTAGACTATTGCCAAGCACAAGGCATTGAAGTCGAACATCCTGTAGTGCATGTTCACAACCAAAACGGGTTAGCAGAATCTCTAATTAAGAGACTGCAATGGATTGATCGTCCATTATTACTTCAATCCCAGCTGCCAGTGAATGCATGGGGTCATACAATTTTGCATGTTGTATCTTTAATAAAATTAAGACTTCTGGAGGTCAGTCATCTTCTCCAATGCAACTAGTACTTGGAGCCCCACCAATTGTCTCACACTTGAGAATATTTGGTTGTGCAGTATACGTCCCCATAGCACCACCACAAAGGACAAAGATGGGTCCACGTCGTCTAGGCATTTATGTTGGGTTTGACACACCCTTCATAATAAGATTCCTAGAACCCCTTACGGGAGACGTTTTCAAGGCACGTCTAGAAGACTGTGAATTTGATGAAACATCATTTCAAAAACTAGGCTAACAAACAAAGAAGCCCGAAGCTTCAGACTGTATCACTTGGGATACAAAGACATTATGTCACTTTGATCCGCCCACAAGCTAGTGTGAGGAGGAGGTCCTGAAGATTCTCCATATCCAAAACATTGTCCATCTCTTGCCGAACAAATTTACTGACAAGCAGAAGATTGTCAGATCATACGTCCCTGCTGCTAACACTCCAGCTAGGATTGACATACCGCAAAATAGATGCAATCCGACTGCAGCAGAAATGGTTGGACCTCTTAAAAAGAGAGGGCGACCACCGGGATCCAAGGACTAAGTCCCTCGAAAGAGTAGGACCCTTGGCAATGGTAAAACAATACCACCACATGATGCTACTATAAACCCTGCTACCCCATCTCTCCTAAACTCTCAAACAGAGGAAAAACCAGGAGAAAATGAAGTTTCGATACACTATGTACGAAATGGGGAGTATTGGGACAGAAAGAGCACAACCATAGATGACACATTTGCGTGTAATATCGCCATCAACGTCGTGTACTGCGACGATGATATTGAACCACGCTCTCTGACAGAATGTCAAAGCAGAGATGATTGGCCAAAGTGGAAAGCGGCAATAGGAGTGGAGTTGGATTCACTCACAAAACGCAAGGTCTTTGGACATATTGTCCAGATACCAAAAGGTGTAAAACCTGTGGGTTATAAATGGGTATTTGTTAGAAAAAGAAATGAACAAAATGAGATCGTTCGCTACAAAGAAAGGCTTGTAGCACAAGGTTTTACCCAACGTCCAGGGGTGGATTCTGAAGCCACATACTCCCCGGTCATGGACGCGATCACCTTCTGATTCCTCATTAGCTTAACAGCCCAAGAGGGTTTAGATATGCAGCTTATGGACATCGTGACTGCATACCTATTTGGCAACTTAGACAGAGACATCTATATGAGATTTTCTGACGGTTATTCTTTGCCTGCGGCACTAAAAGAGAGAAAACGTGACATCTACTCAGTGAAACTGCAAAGTTCATTGTATGGTCTAAAACAATCTGGAAGGATGTGGTATAACAGACTGAGCGACTTCCTTGCAAAACAAGGATTTACAAATGACCCAGTCTGTCCTTGCATCTTTATAAAAGCAAAGGCAACAGGATTTGTCATCATAGCCGTCTATGTGGACGACTTGAACTCATCGGATCTCATGAAGAGATCGCAGAGATTTCTAGAAGCTTGACAGAAACCTTCGAGATGAAAGACCTCAGAAAATCAAAATTCTGTTCAGGTCGTCAAATAGAGCATCTTAACGATGGGATCCTGTTACATCAGTCAACTTACACATCGAACTTGTTGAAAAAGTTCCAAATGGATAAGTGCCACCCCTCAGTACACCAATGGTCGTCAGATCATTGGATGTGCATAAAGACCCTTTCCGGCCGCTGGAAGAGGTGGAGGAAGTACTCGGCCCTAAAGTGCCTTATCTAAATGCTATTGGTGCACTCCTTTACCTGGCTAACTGCACTCGCCCAGACATATCATCACAGTCAACCTACTAGCCAGGTATAGTGATGCACCTACACAGTGGCACTGGGTCGGAGTTAATCATCTTCTGTGCTACCTTCAAAAGTCCTAGACTTAGGTCTATTCTACAGGAAAGGGGCAACAATAGGTTTAGTTGGTTATGCTGATGCAGGTTACGGGTCTGACCCTCATACAGAGAAGTCTCAGACCGGATACATGTTTACCTATGGCGGCACTACCATATCCTCGAGATCTGTGAAGCAGACCATGACGACCGTCTCATCCACTCACTCGGAACTTCTAGCGATCCATGAAGCAAGTAAAGAGAGTTTCTAGCTACGTTCCATGATCCAGCACATTCTCACCTCCACCGGCCTGATGACCGGTGTTCTTACGCCTACACCCCTCCATGAAGACAACGCAGCATGTATAGACCAGCTACAAGACGGTTACATCAAAGGCGATAAGATGAAGTATATCTCCCCCAAGTTCTTCTGGACGCACGACCTTCAGAAGCAAAAGCAGATTGAGCTACAGAAGATCCAATCATGTAATAACTTGGCAGATTTGCTTACCAAATCCCTGCCTACTAGTATCTTTGAGAAACTTGTATATGGGATTGGGATGAGGAGAGTGAAGAAATGTAAACTGGGTCAAGATGAGAGGACTATGAATGCATAGATACATAGGAGACTGATGTATAGATTCATAGGAAATCTACAAGCCTGAAGCTTGGTCAGATGAGGGGTAGTCAACTGCAGAGTTGTACTCTTTTCCCTTGGCTATTGGTTTTTTCCCACAGGGTTTTTCGTAGTCAAGGTTTTGACGAGGCAACCTCGTTGACTCTGGATCCTAAAGTATCCACCCTTAGACACATCCCTAAACCATGGGAAGTTATGGATAAACTGTCCTTTATTTAACAAGGCGGTTATCCTAACTCGAATCCTGAAGAATCTACCTCTTATTCAATGTTGGTTGGATAAGGGGAAGTGTTATGAATAGGCCCATGAGGCCCATTGGATATCCGGCCCATTATTGAAAGCTATAAATATAAGGGTAGGGGCCTCTTAACCCTCTACACCTATTACTCTACTTTTCCCTTCACAACAGTTAGAAATGCAATTATCATTTTTATAAATAGTTTCACATATGTATTACTAATTATAATGATTAAATGAACAAAAATATTCAAATAAACTGAGAGACAAATTGATCGTCTTGCCATATTTCATAACCATTCAAAAGAATTACAAAGTCTTCTTCCTCCTAAAGTAAAACTCATGGTCTCTTCCTCATACTGTTTCCATGATGAATTATTGGTTCCACAAAATCTCATATAACATGTTCTAACATGTTCTTGTAGAATTTGAGAAATGTTCGTGAAGACTGTCATGCCCCCCTTCCCATTATACTTGGAAGTGAGGATGCAAGCGGGTCCGCATGAGCTTAAAGCAAAGAAGAAGTATTTTTTTTCTTTCTTCTTTAACTTAAGCACAATAAGTGTATGTGTAGTAAGCTCGGCAGGTTCTTACTTGCGAACATCAGAACAGCACAAATATCATTATTACAACTTCAAAGTCCAGATTACAAGTACACAATTAAGGCCTAGCATGGCCATTACAACAATTACACAAAAGGAAATACCCTGAATAAAATACAACACAGGTATTAATTTATTGCGGCGCTGCGAAGGCACGTCGTTCCCCAGCAGTGAATCTCAACGGCATGGTACTCTTGGTCAACTAGCCCAGCCTCAGGGTATGCTCCTGGGCAAAATCTGTCTCAGAACCTGACGTATATTTCACAAGATAAACAACATGGAAATATACGTCAGCGAAGGTCGCTCGGCAAGATTTAAAACGTTAGAAACAAATGGACCCTCGGCACGATAATAAATTAGTTTGCAGAACTTTTAAAGGCGAGGAAACATAACATGAGCACTGTTAAGGAAAGTGTAACAGCGTCAGAAAACATACGAGCATAGCAGGATGTAGTGTACAAAGTATTGTGCATGGCAAGTATAGAGTGCAAAGCAGTGAGCATGGCAAGTGTGGTGTACAGAGTAGTGAACATAGCAAGTATGGTGTGCGTGGTAAGTAAAGTAACGAGTAGTAAGCATGGTAAGACAAGTTAGTAGGTTACATATTAATAATAGCAACATCATGAGTAAAATAGTGCATCATACAATCTCCTAATCTAGTGACAAGCCCATTGTCTGAGGGCGGAAGAAACTACAATTACACCCAAACCAACGGAAGCTACCCGTGGCTCTGTACTCACAGAACCCATCCGGACGACGGTCAAATTTACTGGTGGTGTGAAATCCAAAATTCCGCACCCTACTACAATAGATTTCCCCACCCAAAGTGTCAATGTGTGTTCTGTAAAGTTCAATGTATGCCCCAAGGGCCCAATAGTCCGTATATCCAATAACACATTTCATTAGAGGTGTACGTTCCACAAGTAATGGTATGACAAGTAACGAGGGCATTTTATGTACATTAGTTAAAATGACAATAACGTTTTGATAATGAAAGTAACCAACACATCATTAGTTCATTAAGCAGCATTCTTTCAAAAGAGGTTATTTGCAACGTTTAGTAATTTCAGTCACGACATTTGAGCCGTGTAGCTTAAAACTTTTAGGTGATAAATCCTTGCCTGAATGGAGCGTTTCCGGGGGTCCAGGCGATCACGGTGAGAGACGTGATTTAATCTGCGTTAACGGATTTATGATATTGAGTTAAAAGTCTTTAAATCAACAATATTAATTATTACAAACATTGTTTACACAATATATATAACCAGTTTACTAAGATATATGGTATTGTTCTTATTATAATAATTCAAGTATATTTTAAAATACTAACCTACTATTACTATGCAATATAAAGTTAATATATATAAAAAACTATTTGTTTTTAACAACAACATATAGTATAACATATAACATACTCATAATAAATACACCGTACTGGCTTACTAACATATTATAACAACAGATGCAAAGGTATGGTTACATTAAAACCATAATATTATATAACAACCTATATATACATACAACTATTATTATATACTAATATATTTTGCATGGTATCTTATATGCATGTGACTCACAGTTACGCGTCGTCGTGGTTGCAGGTGGGCGGGGTGACTTGGACGGCAGCGCGACGAGTGGTGACGCGGGCTGCTGTCGAAGGCGTTGCCGGAGGGAGGAGCGGTGGATGGCGGGGAGTTGGTGGCTTGGGGAGGAGGAAGAGAGGGTGAAGTCGGGACTGAGGGGTCGAGGGGAAGATGAAGTTGGTGGGGCCGCGGTGAGTCAGAGAGCTGCAGGATGAAGGAGGGTGGCGTCGGATACTGATTGAGCGACGACTTGAGGCTTAGGGCATGCAGGCGGGTTGGGTCGATGCCGGGTTTCGATGAGGGAAGGAAGTCGACGAGGCGTTAGGCTGAGGCAGAGGGGAGTTTATGATGGTCGAGGGCATTCCCCGTCGTCGGAGCAGAGCGAGTAACTCTTGGTGAACGAAGGGAAGCTTGCGGCTGTCGATGGAAGGGGAGAACGGTGGTGAGGTGGTCAAAGGGGTTGCTGCAGTAGGGGTAGTCGAAAGGCTGGGGGCCTGTCGGAGTCGGTGGGATCGAGGGGAAGGAGGGAGACGAGGCGAAGGGAGCTGATGGTGGCGACGGCGAGGTTCTCCTCAGAGAGTGGTCGGAGAAGAGGAGGGGATCGCCTGGTTGCGGGTGCTATCGGTGATCAGTCCATATGTTACACTTTTTTTCTGCATATTTGCATGTCATTTCGATCGCCCATATCACGCTTTTCACGATTATTCGACGATATTACGTTAATTTTCACTATTTCTTGTTTTTGTCGGATTTCAGAAAATATGGAGCGATCAGAAGTAAAAATGTGCTTAAGGTACTTGCACGCGTACCAGAGCGTCACACATAGCCTTATTTAGGAGCTAGCAGCGCTGGACGATGAGAGGGAGAAGATGGAGATCGATAGAATCGACAAAGAAGCAAGGAGGAGAAGAGTTAACTCCAGAAACAGGCCACTCGGCCGAGTAACACATCCCACTCGACCGAGTGAAGAAATGTGCTCGGCCGAGTACAATTGTTACGAAGAGCCCTTGTGCTACAATGCACTCGGTCGAGTGGTGAATTCCACTCGGCCGAGTAGAGAACTCCACTCGCCCGACTGTGTCAGAATTTCTAAAGGAAATCAAAGCTAACTCTCTAGAATTCTGGGAAGCACAGTAGGAGACCTACTTGGCCGAGTAATGAATCCCACTCGACCGAGTGACACAGAGTGCCAGAGTGCCCAAACCCAACCTCGAAGCAGACTCTCTAGAATTTTGGGAGAACAGCAGAAGACCCTACTCGGCCGAATAGGGAAGTCCACTCGAGCGAGTGAAGAATCCCACTCAGCCGAGTGACGCCAATGACACGAGCGCCCAGATTTTCAGACAGCCTCTCACTCTTTTGAAATCTGCTATCATTCCAGCGGACAAAGTACTTTTCTCATATTTTTATGGATAGTAGACTTCATACTGGTTCCAACGCCGCCAAGAATGTGCCAATCGGAGGTCGGATGAAATCTGGAGAATATCTGCAAGTTGATGCTGCAGTGCTGGAATTTCTACTCGGCCGAGTCATATTCCCACTCGGCCCGAGTGACTGCGGGCCAAGAATTTAAGTTGCGGCCAGAGCTGTCTTTGGGCACGAATTTCAGAGGTTTTTTAGGATTTTTGCTAGGGTTTTGAGGGGGCTATATAAGAGGGTTGTAGCCGTCATTAGAGGGAAGTTCCATTATGTTTTCTTAGGAATTATTTCAGAGGTTAGGCCATGCCCTAGGCCCCCTCTTGGATCTAAAAGCTTGTATTGGGATTGAAGTTCTTCATCAAAGCTAAGTATCTTTGTTCTTATTATTTGAATCTTTGATTTGATATCTTTATATATGCAAGCAATGTTTTTTATCGATTTCTCTATCGTTATTGCTATGCTTGAGTAGATTCGTTGTTCTAGGGCAAAGAGATGAACCCTATGGATCTAATTTCAGATTTGTGATGAATGAATCTCTATGTTGCTGGAATTGCTAAAGGGGTTAGGTTGTAAATGATTTATTACGGATAGCTATGAATTTCCGTCGATTTGGGGTTTGCAAGAGATTGGATTCTGATCGATGGGAAGGCCTAGATATTCGATTTAGGTTTATAATCGAGATTGACTAGACTTGGTTTGCAAGAGATTGGACCAAAGCTAGGATTTTTATTATAAATCTATACCCATATTCGTTTGCAAGAGATTGGACGAATACGAACTATCACAACCTAGATCGTAACTCGAGTTTGCACGAGAGTGGGCTCGAGGTGCGATTGGACGATGATGTCGATCTTCATGCTAGTGGCTTAGGTTAGGGTTTGCACGAGAGTGGGCCCTAACCAGGTTGCTATAGACCGACAATAGCGCGAGAGCGTGAGCTTGGTTCTCTATTCAGTTACGACTAGTTCACGTCAACACAAGTCTAGTAATATTGAGATTCACGATTCACAGTGCTGCATGACGATCCGTAGTGGGGATTCCCTAGCCCTAGACGCTTTTATTATATTAAATTCGAATCGACATTTATCCAACTTCTTTATCATCGACACCGACATCTATCACCATATCCATTACATCATACCATAACCATCTCCACCAATAAAACC
The DNA here is from genome assembly GCA_030789695.1 of Scilla litardierei. Lineage (NCBI taxonomy): Eukaryota > Viridiplantae > Streptophyta > Magnoliopsida > Asparagales > Asparagaceae > Scilla > Scilla litardierei. The sequence continues at coordinate 95,601,546 of CM061130.1, read as the reverse complement.
TTCGTAGTCAAACCAACCTCGGATATATTGGAGCCAACACCACCTCCTCGTGTTCGATACACGCTCGGCACTACACCGTGCCCTTGCGGTAAGACTACAGTCGGTTTTCGGGTGTATCTCCGGGCGCGACCAAGTTTTTGGCGCCGTTGCCGGGGAGGTGTTTCCTGTTGGAGCCAATTTGTCACAATTAGGTTGATTAGATTATGTTAAAAAACAAAGACAAACAAACAAAACAAAACAAAAAAATAGAGAGAGAGATTTTTCCCAACCACCAGTTATTATTATTATCTTTATCTCTCTTTGTACCACTGACGTCTTTTCCAGGTTGTTTACTTTACTTGATCAGGTACAGTTGTTGCAGCAATGGTGCTTCCAAAGAATATGCGACCGGGTTCTATACAATCTTACATATATCTCGCTTCATTCTATCCGGATGATGGAGAGTCCTCCAGGGAAGCCTTGTGCAGGTTCAAAAAAATGTTAGGAATGTTCCAGGCAGAGTCAGACTATGGGTAGGATGGCTTCCAGCTATTCAATATCTTCGCGAGAGGGCTAAAGGGACCATCACGAGAGTTTATGAGGACGATGCAAGTGGGAAAGTTCAGTGATCTGCAGTTGGCAGCAACCTTGGAGCAAATGATAGATGATGCTCGATCTACCACTTCGCTAACCGTTATGGTAGGTAAACCATCCGATCAAGTATTCATCGATTTTGTTATGGCTAATGTCTTTGGTGCAGGTACTATCGTAGATGGAGTGTTTGCTTCACTTGAAGGTGATCGTATCCACCTTTACACCATTAACACTCCACAAATAGAGACATCTAAGCTGCCGAAGGAGGACACATATAGGGACATATTGAGAAACATTTCGATGTAGCTCGAGAAACTGGTCCATTAACAATAACGGCAGGTGATCCTTTTGAACTCGAATTTCAACACTTTATTACTCATTGTATCTCTCCTACAGGCACAATTGATGATGGAGTCTACGCTCTAGTTGAGGGGCACACGACCCATTTTTACACCACGGTCGAGATACATGAGCCTATAGAGCCACCTTGTGTCGTCGTCGCCTCCCCTTGCCACCCACATGAGCCAGAGCAGCATATACCATCAGAGAATATTATTGAGAAGGCCATGCCTACAGTAGCGAAGCAGACCATCGAGGAGGTCGTGACTTGGGACGATGACATATGCACACAGATGGAGCCCGAATTGTGCCCCCCTCCTTTCGAGCTACCGCAGCCATCCACACCTTCTACAGAGGCTGAGCATCCCTCAGAGGACCACCCTTCCACTGACGCTGAGGACTATCCCACAGAGCTTATGGCTCCCTTTCAGGGAGATCTCTTTACTCCCTCGCCCTTTACATTTGATTCCCCTCCCGTGTATGATGTTTACTATGATTCAGATTTTGACGACTCATTGCACCTTTTGCAGGATACACATACATATGATCAAGAGGCCCAATGGGATGTATATGAGGAGGAGAGCGAGGAGTTAGCACCCATGGATGCTATTGAATATGATCAGGAGGTGCGATGGGATAAGTCTGACAATAATAAGGAGTTGCTTGATGAGACCCACGCTTATATGCCAAAGCTACCTGAACAACCTGAGGCGAACAATGAGGAGTTGATCGACGTGGTGCACGGGAGTAAAGATTTATTTCCAGGGAAGTGTTGTCAACCGTCTTTAATTTAAATACTTATGCTGATGACCCTCTTTGGAATATATTTATTTTGGGGAAGAATTATCCATATCAGATTGATACGGCTTATCTCTTGCAGGGTATAGGTGGAGTCCTTGGAAAGATGCTGAAAGCCGCATTGCTGGAATCTGATGGAGTCTGTGGACACATGCACTTGGCGGAGCCACGAAAGGAGCAGTTGGAACAGTTGCCTGCACCGACAAAGATACTGGATCCGCCTTTTGCTATAGGTGATATCAATCCAGTAGTGTAGTATTTTATGCTTTAAATAAACATGAATCCTCTCGACAGCGAGATGACCGTATAGATTTGCTTGAATAAATATCACCTCATATGACGGCAACAAAAATTTTTATACCCCAAACCCATTATATATATTAATTCCCCTCTTCATATTTTGATACGCCACATCCTTTTGCTCACCACCGTCGAGCATTTCTTTCAAGTGAATACTCACTTTCTTATTCGTTTGACTTGAGCTTGCTTAGCAAAGCCTTGACATTTTTGATCAAGTCATTTGAAAAGGATTGTTTGGTATAAGCTTGGGGGAAGGCGCTCTCATGCATCATTGTATGTGCATGTAGTTGCATTAGGATTTTATGTCATTCATTTCATCATTTTTCATTCACCCCCTTATTATTATTGTTGTTCCTCATATTCTTCCACTATGATCACATTGAGGATAATGTGAATTTTAAGCTTGGGAGAGTGCATTTCCATGCCATTTAGTTGCACTTTTACTCTATTTTTAGGGTTTTTAGAATTTTTCAAAAATTTGGCATCATCTTTTTGATTTTTCCATCTTATTTTCCTTTTATGTGTGTGCATGCATCATATTGTGTGCTTGAATTCCTTTTCTTTCCTCTCTTTTATTTTTATTTCTTTATTTTCCTTTTCTCTTCTTCCACTTGATGAATTTTGCATGATGATATCTCTTATTGCTTTAGCAACCATCACGATGCTTATTATTCCTTGCCATGCTACTTAGAGTATTCCATAGTCTTGCTATTCACATGTGCTTGCAAATCTATTTCTTTTGATGATTCCTCTACATGAATGCATGATCTTAATTGAAACTGAATGTATGGATTAGTGTTTAGTATGCTTTTGTTGGAAATGCACCAAGATTCATGCATCATTAGTATATCTGAAGCATCAGTTTTATTGTCTTATTCACCTTCTGTTGCATGCCTGATATGATTGTAAACTTTACTGCTTAACTTCAATATTTATTGAAATGATTAAGAATATCCATTCTTACATATAAGTTTAGTTGATGTATTATTTTATTGAACCATTTGTGCACATCTTAGAGTGAACCGAGTGTTACATTATTTCCTTCTCCACATATATCTTTTTATTCTCTACATGTCACTTGAGTTCACCTCCTAAAGCTACTTATATCGCATCTATTTCCCAAAAATCCCCACAAAAGAAAAAGGTTGCTACAAAAAGTCCAAAAAGCCAAAAGGGAGCCAAAACACAAAAATACAAATCAAATTGCTCTTACAAAAATTCAAGAAGAAAAATGAGAAACAAAGTCCAAAAGAAAAAAAAATTCTCTCTCATTATCGGAGCCACAAAAATACTTGGGAAAACCAAGGCAAAAATCTCATTTTCCACTATTATATTCCTTTGGATGCGACGCCTCAAACTAAGATTGGGGGGTGAATTCATTTGACCAAATAAGTGAGTATGACATTAGAGTGGAGACGTGCATGAATGGGAATATTTGATAATGCTTAGACTTTGCAAAATATATTAGATATGGAGATTTTTCATGATTTGAAATAAATATGTGAATGTCATGACTCTTATTCTATTCTCTATTGCATGCTTGGTGTGTATCTTATATGCTTCATTTATAACATTTGATTGAAAAGTGCATCGCCAATGAATTGTGTTGCGGGGTAAAACTCGCGTACAATGAATTTGTATTAAGGGGAACCAAGGGCACGGTGGTTATGATTAGGAGGTGATTAGGGTAGGCTGTTTGACAGGTAATGAGTGTAGTGACGAGGCTGGGCGCACTACAAAGGCCGACCACGGAATCGATTCCGCAAGGACTTTGCCCAACGACCGCACTGCCGAAGGGGGGAGCTGAGCGCAACCTGTGACGACGGGCTTGCCTGCACAAGGAGCAGCTCGTCAGAAAGGCCGGGTTGGGGTCCAACCTTTAGCCTCTCCGATGCCTAAGTTAGTGATATGGCTTAAAGCGGCGGCTAGACATGCAGGTCGGACTAAGAGTGAGTGGACCGTACGTGACGAGCTATCAGTTGTGGAAGAACAAAGATATGGAAGACCTTTGCTCTTGTGTGTGAGTAGTGAGATTCAGAGTTAATTTGCCCACCCCTTTCCTCGATGGAGGTAAGGGGTATTTATACCTGACGGGGGTGGTTATGTGTGGCTGACTTGGCGCGTCGACTTGGTGTGCTGAGCTGGTCCATCTGTCAGCGGAAGCTTCAGACGAGGATGTCAGGATCTGGCATGTCAGCCTTGCTTTTGTCAGACGGTGCAACGGCCAGGTGTGCTTTTGTCAGGGTGTCAGAGCCGAAAGCACCAACGGTCAGGGGGCACAGCGGCCAGGGGGCGCTTTGTCAGGTTGTCGAGCGGCGGAAGTGTCAGTGGTGTCCTTGTACTAGATTGTTTGTCATGTCTGATGTGCCAAAGGGTCGCCGAGGTGCGTCTGAGGAGCGAGGCCGCACATGAGTAACTTGGTCGCTCTCGGTAGATGACGGGCGACCCGGTTATATGCCTGGCAGGCTCGAAGGAAAGCGGGTGCCCAACCAGCGAGGTTCGAGGCGAAGTGTGCCCTTCCCACTAGTCGAGGCGGACTTCAGGGTTGATGGGCGACGAGCGGGCCAGGGGGAACAAGTGATTAACCTGTGAGGTTGGGACGGAAGGGCGAGCTGGCTGTGTGGCAGGCTTGGATGGAGGTCGGAGTATCACGATTTTTAGGTCGTAACAATTGCCCCCGTCATTCGAGATTGAAACGGAAGCCCGGCCTAGCTCGAAAGACGTATCAATTCTTCGTACCTCTTGGCTAGTAGAGAGCCCCATAAGCCCGGATGACCTATCGAGGGTCCAGCTTGTAGGCATGTCCCGAATTTTGGGGGTGGCGAGGTCGGCCACCCCAGGCAATCATGCCGATCTTGGATTATGCCTCCCTTATCATAGAAACATAAAGTGCGTTAGCCGAAACATAGACATGTATCAGAGGTGGAGTGGTGACCTTTGTGGGTGGCGAGCTGACGAGCCGCCCCGGAGGTCTTCAAGATCGTGGGTACAGATGGGCCGAAGCCTCCACCGTATTTTTCCTCTCCAGTTTTGGTGGCGAGCTGACGAGCCGCCCCGGAGGTCTTCAAGATCGCGGGTATAGATGGGCCAAAGCCTCCCCCGCATTTTTCCTCTCTAGTTTGGATGGCGAGCTGACGAACCGCCCCGGAGGTCTTCAAGATCATGGGTACAGATGGGGCCAAAGCCTCCCCCGCATTTTTCCTCTCCAATTTGGGTGGCGAGCTGACGAGCAGCCCCGGAGGTCTTCAAGATCACGGGTACAGACGGGCCAAAGCCTCCCCCGCATTTTTCCTCTCCAGTTTGGGTGGGCCACCCCAAAGGTCTTCAAGATCGCGGGTACAGACGGGCCAAAGCCTCCCCCAAATTTTTCCTCTCCAGTTTGGGTGGCGAGCTGACGAGCCGCCCCGGAGGTCTTCAAGATCGCGGGTATAGAAGGGCCAAAGCCTCCCCCGCATTTTTCCTCTCCAGTTTGGGTGACGAGCTGACGAGCTGTCCCGGAGGTCTTCAAGAGTGCGGGTACAGATGGGCCAAAGCCTCCCCTGCATTTTCTTCCCCGGTTTGGGTGGCGAGCTGGTGAGCTACCCCGGAGGTCTTCAAGATCGTGCGTACAGATGGGCCAAAGCCTCTCCCGCATTTTTTCCTCTCCAGTTTGGGTGGCGAGCTGACGAGCTGCCCCGGAGGTCTTTAAGATCGCGGGTACAGATCGGCCGAAGCCTCCCCCGCATTTTTCCTCTCCAGTTTGGGTGGCGAGCTAACGAGCTGCCCCGGAGGTCTTCAAGATCGCGGGTACAGATGGGCCAAAGCCTCCCCTGCATTTTTCCTCTCCAGTTTGGGTGGCGAGCTGACGAGCTACCCCGGATGTCTTCAAGAGTGCGGGTACAGATGGGCCAAAGCCTCCCCCGCATTTTCTTCCCCGGTTTGGGTGGCGAGCTGGCGAGTTGCCCCGGAGGTCTTCAAGATCGCGGGTACAGATGGGCCAAAGCCTTCCCCACATTTTCCTCTCCAGTTTGGGTGGCGAGCTGACGAGCTGCCCTGGAGGTCTTCAAGATCACGGGTACAGATGGACCAAAGCCTCCCCTGCATTTTTCCTCTCCAGGTTGGGTGGCGAGCTGACGAGCTGCCCCGGAGGTCTTCAAGAGTGCGGGTACATATGTGCCAAAGCCTCCCCCGCATTTTTCCTCTCCAGTTTGGGTGGCGAGCTGACGAGCCGCCCCGGAGGTCTTCAAGATCGCGGATATAGATGGGCCAAAGCCTCCCCCGCATTTTTCCTCTCCAGTTTGGGTGGCGAGCTGACGAGCTGCCCCGGAGGTCTTCAAGAGTGCAGGTACAGATGGGCCAAAGCCTTCCCCGCATTTTCTTTCCCGGTTTGGGTGGCGAGCTGGCGAGCTGTCTCGAAGGTCTTCAAGATCTGTTCGCGAGAGTCCAGACGTATAAGCGTGTAGCCAACCTTCAAAATGTGGAGATTTGGGTTCAGACAACATAGTGAATGTACACAGGCGAATATTTATTGAAAATATTAAGCAAGTGCTCGGCGTTCCATAAACGGGCTAGATCCCCGCCCTCCAAGGAAGCCAAAATGTGGGTCGCTGATCCCACGACGTTTGTTACGGTGTAAGGGGCCTTCTCGCTCAGAGGGAATTCCTCGACGACCGTCCTCGGTCAGTCGATGCGCATAATTGGTTCGGGCATTTAATTGACGACCTGGGCGACGATCATGGGGACGTTGAGCTACGTGTACTGGGCCCGCTGTGGTCTCTCCGGCCTATGGACCACCCACGCGGGCTCTCTGGCGGCAGCAAACTCCCGCACCGGGCCGGGGCGATCCTGCGGGCATCGCCCCTCTAGGTCACGTCTCTGTTGGGCCAGCTGGTCGTGGCCCCGGGGCCTGTCTTCTTGCCTCGGCCTGGGATGGGACCCTGGCTCGCCGTGGGGCGCCCCGGCCCAGGCGACCTGCTTCTTCGTGCCAAGAGCTTCCTCGCTCAGCGAGTACCTTTCCGCCTGAGCGATTAGCGAGTCGTAGTCGGCAGGCGGGCACGTCATAGTGAGCAAGGACTTGTGGAGGCTTCGGTTCGTCAGTCCCGCCTTGAAGGCCATCATGACCACCTCATTACCGCATGCCACCACTCCCAGCTTCTCATCCTGGAAGTGGTGCAAGTACATCCCGATCGTCCCCTTCCTTTTGGACGATCGTGAAGAGGTAGTCCGTAGGCTTCTTCCTGGTACGCCCGGCTTGGAACTGCTGGCAGAATTTGTGAGATAGCTCGCCAAAGTTTTCGATGGACCTCGCAGGCAAGCCGTGGTACCATTCTAGGGCCGAGTCCTGCAGACTCTGCTGGAACCCCCGACAAAGGAATGTGTCGTCCACGTTCTACATCTCCATCACCCCTCGGTACTGCTGCACGTGCGTGAGGGGGTCGTCTCTCCCGTTGTAGGTCGCTAGGTGGGGGGCCTTGAACCTCGCGGGTCTCGGGGCCGAAGTTATCCACGTGCCAGTGGCGTGGCCTCCTCCGGGTAAGCGGGGCGCTCGGGGGTGCGCTCCCTCCGCCTCTCTGGGGTTCGGCTTCGGTCCCGCCTTGGCTGTCGATGATCATCATGATCCGGGAAGGGAGGAGGTCGTCTCGGAGGACTCCTTCCGCATGGCGGGGATCCGGCTGAGGGCAGACTGCGGGTGTTCCTGTATCTCCGGCCCGAAGTCGACACCTCCTGGATCTCCCGATTCTCCTGATTCTCCCTCCGGAGCCTCTCGCGCCCTGCTATGATGAAGTGGAGATGACGATGAGCGGCTTTCTCGTCAAGGCGAGCTTGTTGAGCGGCCTCTGTCGCTTCGTCTTGGCGTTTTTTGTCCGCATCCGCTTCTTCGTCGCGTCTCTGCCGCTGCACGGCCTCCACCTCTTCGTCCAGGAGTCTCTGTTGGGCCGCTATCTCCTCGGCGAGCCCTCTCTGCCCCACTTCTGCTTCAAACCAATGATGAAGGTTCCGCCTCAAGTTTGGGGGCTCGGAGGGGCCAGGGAGCGCTTAAGCCCGGGCCGCCGCGAAGCCTTCCATCATTTTGGTGAAGGCCTCGAAGCTTTGCTACACAGCACGAGCCGAGGCCTGGACGGTCTCAACCACCGCCTCGGGAGGAAGATTGGTTGCAGGCGTCCTCGGGTGAGAATGCGATTCTTGATCCATGGAGGATTTGCCGTGGTCGGGGTTCCGGTTGATGGGTATGGAGTTTGACATGGGTGTGACCCTTCGTTCCCACAGACGGCGCCAATTGTTGCGGGGTAAAACTCGCGTACAATGAATTTGTATTAAGGGGAACCAAGGGCACGGTGGTTATGATCAGGAGGTGATTAGGGTAGGCTATTTGACAGGTAATGAGTGTAGTGACGAGGCTGGGCGCATTACAAAGGCCGATCACGGAATCGATTCCGCGAGGACTTTGCCCAACAACCGCACTGCCGGAGGGGAGAGCTGAGCGTAACCTGTGACGACGGGCTTGCCTGCACAAGGAGCAGCTCGTCAGAAAGGCCGGGTTGGGGCCCAACCCTTAGCCTCTCCGATGCCTAAGTTAGTGATAGGGCTTAAAGCAAGGGCTAGACACGCAGGTCGGACTAAGAGTGAGTCAACCATACGTGATGAGCTATCTGTTGTGGAAGAACAAAGATATGGAAGACCATTGCTCTTGTGTGTGAGTAGTGAGATTCAGAGTTAATTTGCCCACCCCTTTCCTCGATGGATGTAAGGGGGTATTTATACCTGACGGGGGTGGTTGTGTGTGGCTGACTTGGCACACTGACTTGGCGTGTTGAGCTGGCCCATCTGTCAGCGGAAGCTTCGGACGAGGATGTCAGGATCTGGCGTGTCAGCCTTGCTTTTGTCAGATGGTGCAACAGCCAAGGGTGCTTTTGTCAGGGTGTCAGAGCTAAAAGCACCAACGGTCAGGGGGCACAGCGGCCAGGGGCGATTTGTCAAGTTGTCGAGAGACGGAAGTGTCAGTGGCGTCCTTGTACTAGGTTGTTTGTCGTGTCTGATGTGCCAAAGGGTCGCCGAGGTGCGTCTGAGGAGCGAGGCCGCACATGAGTAACTTGGTCGCTCTCGGTAGATGACGGGCGACCTGGTTGTACGCCTGGCGGGCTCGAAGGAAAGCGGGCACCCAACCGACGAGGTTCGAGGCGAAGTGCACCCTTCCCACTAGTCGAGGCAGACTTCAGGGTTGATGGCAACGAGCGGGCCAGGGGGAACAAGTGATTAACCTGCGAGGTTAGGATGGAAGGGCGAGCTGGCTGTGTGGCAGGCTTGGATGGAGGTCGGAGTATCACGATTTTTAGGTCGTAACAAATTGTATATTATATTTTATGAAATTCGTGATGTGAATATGAATTGATTGCATGAATTTAGGGAGTCCCTTTGTTTGTTCTTAAAAGCTTGCAAGTACCATGTTTAAGTAAGATATGAAATCTTTATAGCATATGATTCGTATTTTCCAAGTTATCGTGATGTATAGCTTATGGCTTGAGATCTGAGAAAAGAATCTATCGACCCCTTCCACTTCGTATTCATTTCCTTTGTTTTCATTTCCCGAGTTCGTCTCTCTACTTATCTTCCTCGAGAACGAGTAAGAGATAAGCTTGGGGGATTTTGATCAGTCCATATTTTACACCTTTTTTCTGCATGTTTGCACGCCATTTCGATTACTCATATTGCGATTTTCATGATTATTTGATGATATTGCGTTACTTTTCACTATTTCTTGTTTTTGTCGGATTTCAGTAAATATGGAGCAATCGGGAGCAAAAATGAGCTTAAGGTACTTGCACGCATACCAAAGCGTCGCCCATGGCCTTATCAAGGAGCTAGCGGTGCTGGACGATGAGAGGGAGAAGAAGGAGATCGATAGAATCGACGAAGAAGCAAAGAGGAGAAGAGTTAACTTCAGAAACAGGCCACTCGGCCGAGTAACACATCACAATCGACCGAATGAAGAAATGTGCTCGGCCGAGTACAACTGTTACGAAGAGACCTTCTGCTACAATGCACTCGGCAGAGTGGTGAATTCCACTCGGCCGAGTAAAGAACTCCACTCGCCCGAGTGTGTCAGAATTTCTGAAGGAAATCAAAGCTAACTCTCTGGAATTCTGGGGAGCACAGCAGGAGACCTACTCGGCCGAGTAATGAATCCCACTCGGCCGAGTGACGCAGAGTGCCAGAGTGCCCAAACCCCAACCTCGAAGCAGACTCTCTGGAATTTTGGGAGAACAGCAGAAGACCCTACTCGGCTGAGTAGAGAAGTCCACTCGGCCGAGTGAAGAATCCCACTCGGCCGAGTGACCCCAATGACACAAGCGCCCAGATTTTCAGACAGCCTCTCACTCTTTTGAAATATGATATCGTTCCAGCGGACAAAGTATTTTTCTCATATTTTTATGGATAGTAGACTTCATAACGGTTCCAACGCCGCCAAGAACGCGTCAATCGGAGGTCGGATGAAATCTGGGGAATATCTGCAAGTTGATGTTTGGAATTTCTACTCGGCCGAGTCATATTCCCACTCGGCCCGAGTGACTGCGAGCCCAGAATTTAAGTTGCGGCTAGAGCTGTCTTTGGGCACGAATTTCAGAGGTTTTCTAGGGTTTTAGCTAGGGTTTTGAGGGGGCTATATAAGAGGGTTGTAGCCATCATTAGAGGGAAGTTCCATTATGTTTTCTTAGGAATTATTTCAGAGGTTAGGCCATGCCCTAGGCCCCCTCTTAGATCTAAAAGCTTGTATTGGGATTGAAGTTCTTCATCAAAGCTAAGTATCTTTGTTCTTATTATTTGAATCTTTGATTTGATATCTTTATATATGCAAGCAATGTTTTTTATCGATTTCTCTAACGTTATTGCTATGCTTGAGTAGATTCGCTGTTCTAGGGCAAAGAGATGAACCCTATGGATCTAATTTCAGATTTGTGATGAATGAATCTCTATGTTGCTGGAATTGCTAAAGGGGTTAGGTTGTGATTGATTTATTACGGATAGCTAGGAATTTCCATCGATTTGGGGTTTGCAAGAGATTGGATTCCGATCGATGGGAAGGCCTAGATATTCGATTTAGGTTTATAATCGAGATTGACTAGACTTGGTTTGCAAGAGATTGGACCAAAGCTAGGATTTTGATTATAAATCTATACCCATATTCGTTTGCAAAAGATTGGACGAATACGAACTATCACAACCTAAATCGTAACTCGAGTTTGCACGAGAGTGGGCTCGAGGTGCGATTGGACGATGATGTCGATCTTCATGCTAGTGGCTTAGGTTAGGGTTTGCACGAGAGTGTGCCCTAACCTAGGTTGCTATAGACCGGTAATAGCGCGAGAGCGTGAGCTTGGTTCTCTATTCAGTTACGACTAGTTCACCTCAACACAAGTCTAGTAATATTGAGATTCACAATGATGCATGGCGATCCGTAGTGGGGATTCCCTAGCCCTAGATGCTTTTATTATATTAAATTCGAATCGATATTTATCCAACTTCTTTATCATCGACACCGACATCCATCACCATTTCCATTACATCATACCATAACCATCTCCACCAATAAAACCTTCGTAGTCAAACCAACCTAGGATAGATTGAAGCCAACACCACCTCCTCGTGTTCGATACCTGCTCGCCACTACACCGTGCCCTTGCGGTAAGACTACAGTCGTTTTTCGGGTGTATCTCTGTGCGCGACCAGTCGGCGGCGAGGAGGCAGGTCAGTGGATGTCGGAGAAGGAGGCTGGGAGGTCGAAGGGAGTTGGTGGTGGCTTGCGGGCTTTGGGTTGGCGGGAGGGATGACCGTCGGGGCCGTGGGACGTTGGAGATGAGTCGGAGGGTTGAGGAGTTGGTGGTGGATGGGGAAGAGACGTGGGCGAGGTCGGGGTTGCCGGAGGTTGGGTTCTGGCGAAGAGAATGTTGGGGTTTTGTGTTTTCGAAGATGCCGTTGCATAGCCATTTTAAGGAGGGAGAAGGCAGCGCACGTGTTGGTTGAGATCCTTGAGGATGGTTGTTGGGAACATCTCGCTGCACAAGATTGTGTGGTTGAGAGAGAGGTGCATGGGTTTAGATGAGAAGTATGAGATTGTGTGGTCACGTGGGTGAGTAAATTGAGGGACGTTGGGAAATTGTTAGGATTTTATTAGGTTTTAGTTTTATTAAGATAATAATTAGTTAAGGTATTTGATTTATTAGAATCTAGATTAGATTTAGAAAATCAACTCAGTTAAGATTTGATTTTTATTATGAAAATAATTATTATAATAGATTTGGAAATTAATTCGATTCGGATTCGATTTGCTTTAAAAAATCAGTTCTGTTAAGATCGTATGAGGGAAATCGATTTGATCAACCTTTTGGGTTAAGATTTGATTTAGAGAGTCGATCTAATCGGGAATTGATTAGGAGGGGTCAATTTGGTTAAGACATGATTAGTTAAGATGTCTAGATCAGAATTAGATTTGGAAATCGATGTAGCTAAGATAATCAAATTATTACGATTTCGCCCCTACAATCAACATCAACCACAATTTAATGGGAAGACACACATGCGATCATGAAGTCGCAAGAATCGCGATTATAGAATCCGATCACAAGAAGGAAATAATAAATAGGGTTATATAGTAATTACTGATCAATTTATTAATAATATACGTACGAAATATGTACGCATAGAAACAGACCGTTACAAAGACCAAAATTAAATCTAAAAAAAACCAAAGCCCCTTAAAAATTGTTTATCACATATTTATCTAGTAAATAAAAAAGAGATAAAGATAACAAGTTCATAAGAATTCAATTTTTCAATTTTGAACAGAACTAAAGGACAATACCCACAAGCATAAATGCTTCTATACGAGCCTCTCTTATCTTAGGAACATGCAAGTTCATCTCATCATCATCAAAATCTGCATTATAAGGTGTAACGAATGCTTTTCATGTATCTGGATTTATTATATTATAATATATGTTTTGGTGGATTTTCTCCTCATGCGTGGTTTTCGTCTCCGTAGTTTTCATTTTCGATCGATTCGTCTTATTTTCTCGTTTCTTCCTTAGGATTGTCGATTTCGAAGTATGTCATTCGTGACGGACTTCATAACGGTTGTATCTTATTATTAGATCAAGCCTAGGAGTCTTAGGAATCGATCACGGGGCCCCGCGCTCCGTATCGGAACTTTCTGTGCTCATTAGCCGGTATAAGAAGGGGCACCGACCGACTAGATGACGATCCAGTCGGTCGGCAATCCTTCTTGGACCGACTAGTTAGCTTTCTAAATTTCTCAGGAGTTACTGTTTATCGTTAGTCGGTCTAAGAACGTTGGTTGACCGACTAGGTTGCAAACTAGTCGGTCGGCAATGCTTCTTTAACCGACTAACTCATCAACTATTTTTGACACTAGTTACTGTTTACTCTTAGTCGGTCTAAGAACGTTCATCGACCGACTAGATGTCAAACTAGTCGGTCAGCATTTGTTCTTTGACCGACTAACTCCTAGTTCAGGTTTTCGACTGGAGTTACTGTTTACACTTAGTCGGTCTGCGTTGGTCAACCGACCGACTAGTTCTCAAACTAGTCGGTCAACAGTTGTTCCTTGACCGACTAAGCAGTGCTGTAAACCCTAGTTTTGCCCTAGCCGCCACCAAACCCTATAAATACCCCTCCAAACGTTTTCTTCTCCTCCCTCACGACCTAAAACCCTAATTTCTTCCCCCTTTGAGCCCCCATCTCCCTCAAACCCTATTTCCTTCATCCAAGCTCATCCTCCATCATCCAAACCCTCCATCCACTCATTCCACCTCTCATCTTCCCCAAATCTCCATCAAACCCCCAAAAATCCCCCAAAACCCTATCTCCCCAAACTTCTCCAATCATTCCCAGATCTGAACCCTAGGTTCCCTGGCGTTTCTTCCGTCGCCGTGATTGCTCGACGTTATTCTTCTGTTCCCTACGCGGTAATACTCGATTCCTTTAATTTTAGCATAACCCACATTGACATTGTAAAACCCTAATAAAATGGATGGTTAGATGATTAGGGTTCTAATAAGAAACCTATTTAGGATCATTGTGCTAATAATTGTTTTGCCATAACAGTGAATCATTCCGTAGTTAGCTTGTGCGACGATCTTCATTGCTCGTCAATCCCGGTATCAGGCAAGTGAAACTTGCATCTCTTGATTTGGGCCATGTCTTAGGCCATTTACCTTGCTTTAGCGTAAAAGAGACTAGACGGTGAAAGGATAGCCGTTTAGACGCCTTTGACCTAGCTTGACAACGAAGCTTGGTCCGTCACCTTCATCATGCTTGTATGTCACGTTTACTTTCCCTTAACGGTACGCGTATTAAATGTTCATGTCATCCATGCATCCTCAACTGCTATTGCATTTTGCCTGTCATGTTTAATTTAAATAAACGGTACGCGAATATGTTCATGTCATCGCATTTGCCTGTCATGTTTAATTACAATTAACGGTACGCGTATTAACTGCTCATGTCATTGCATGCTTGAATACTCATCGTGATTGCGTAGCATCGCTACATACTAGTGCTACTTGTTCCGGCTAGGTGCACCCCTACGCTATACTTGTTAAATCCACTTTCTGGCTCGTGTTCCAGAAGACGAGCTCAACACAGCCTGCGGGCAAAGGGCACTCGTTGAGTGATCCCTTGTACTTGATACTTGACTACAGCCTGCGGGCAATAGGGCATCCATGTGTGGGTGATCCCTTGTACTTGTTACTTGACTATACTTGTCACACTTACCACTTGTACTTGTCCGTGTTCTACTTGTAAAACTTGTTGTCCATGACATACTTGATACTTGCCACTTGTACTTTACTTGTCACTTCCATACTATACTTACCATGCCATACATCATACTATAACTGCTAGGTTGCTAGTTTACCTTTATTCCAGTTTCCTTGCACAACTCTTTCGACTTGCTGACATGTGCCCCTTTTCTCTTTTGGGTGACACATGTTAGAGCCCGAGCCTGAGTTACTTGCGGAGGACGTGGTGTTCGCTGACGCTGAGTCAGGGCCCGCGTTGACCGAGGACTACATTGACACTGGGGATCAGTCTTAGTGTCGTCGTTCAGCTACTTTTGTTAGACTGCTTAGTTGTCGGTGCGTGGCACCTAGTTGATACTCTGTTATGTTTGTGTTATTTTTGTTGGCCTTGTTCTGGGCCTTAGACTCTTTTCTGTTAGCCTGGTGGCTTTTCTGTGATGTTGAATATTTCGTGGACGAACTTTGGGATTGGAAATTTATATCCGTCTCTTTGCTATTATTATTGTTGTTTCTTTTGCGATTACAGGGACCTGCTTATACTAAATTGACGCTTATCGGGTTTGGGGCTTCACAGCTCCTCTCCCGTGCGGACCTTCTCACGTCTCGCCTCCATTTTAGGGAAGCGGGTCGTGACAGGTTTTAGTGGTGGCCCATGCAAACCTAACAAAGAAGTGAACACGAGCGGTCGTCAAGACAGGCCCCCGGTGTCCACTCACCAACACGGCAAACATCAGCAACAGCAACACCATATTCCCTGCAACAAGACTCTTGCTCGGCAACTAACATGCGACACCCAAAGAGAAAGGGGCACATGTCAGCAAGTCTAAAAAGACTTGGGCAAGGAAACTGAAAGTGGCTAACAACCTAGCATTTAAGTGTTAAACAATGGCATGGCAGTTAAGTATGATGCAACAATTAAAAGAGAGGCAAACACGCACGATGTAGCAAAAGCTACCAAATCACTAATCACTTATCACTTAACACTTATCACTTAGTGCATAGAGAGTCCACCTGCTGGCCACTCGTGGCTCAGTCCGCTTATCTCTATCACTATTAATAACACTTATCACTTAACACTTAGTGCATAGAGAGTCCACCTGCTGGCCACTCGTGGCTCAGTCCGCTTATCTCTATCACTACTAATAACACTTATCACTTAACACTTAGTGCATAGAGAGTCCACCTGCTGGCCACTCGTGGCTCAGTCCGCTTATCTCTATCACTATTAATCACTTGTGCACTAGAGAGTCCACCTGCTGGCCGGAGTGGCGGATCAGGCCAACTCGGGGCTCAGTCCGCTTATCTCTTACCCCACCCGTATGTGTATCGAGCATTGGCAATGCCAACACACTGGCTCGCTTCTGGATCACGGGCCAGGAAGTGTATTTGGCATAGGGTTGTGCCCGCAACGCAGGTGCCTAGCCGGTATCCGAGCGTTGGGGTTTCCAACTACAGGGCTCGCTTCTGGAACACGAGCCAGGAATATAATGTTGTAGCGTGTGCTACGCAATCATGATGAACAATCAATATGCAATGCCATGAACAGATATTTGCATACCGTTAATTGAAATTAAACGTGACATACAAGCATGATGAGGGTGACGGACCAAGCTTCGTTGTCAAGCTAGGTCAATGGCGTCTAAACGGCTATCCTTTCACCGTTTAGTCTCTTTTACGCTAAAGCATGGTAAATGGCCTAAGACATGGCCCAAATCAAGAGATGCAAGTTTCACTTGCCTATCACCGGGGACGATGGTTACGGAAGTTCGTCTCCGCGGATGCTAGCCTACGGGGAATCGCGAGAGGAGGCGGAAGAAACACTCCGGGGAACCCTAGGATCAGATCTGGAAAAGATTGGAGAAGTTTGGGGAAACTAGGGTTTTGGGGGATTTTGGGTTTTGATGAGATTTTTGGGGAAGATGAGAGGTGGAATGAGTTGATGGAGGGTTTAGATGATGAATCTAGGGCATGGAATGAAGGAATGAAGCTTGGAAGAAGATGGGGGCTTGATGGGGGTGATTTTAGGGTTTAGAGTCGAGTGGAAGAAGATGAAATCGTTTGGGAGGGGGTTAAATAGGCTAGGCTGGCGGCTGCCCAGAAATTAGGGTTTTAACACTGGTTAGTCGGTCAAAGAACAACCACTGACCGACTAGTTTATCATCTAGTCGGTCGGTCGACCAACGCAGACCGACTAAGTGCAAACAGTAACTCCTGAACGAAAATAGGATTTAGAGTTAGTCGGTCCATGAACAATTACTGACCGACTAGTTTATCATCTAGTCGGTCGATGAACGTTCTTAGACCGACTAAGAGTAAACAGTAACTCCTGAGAAATTTAGAAAGCTAACTAGTCGGTCCAAGAAGGATTGCCGACCGACTGGATCGACATCTAGTCGGTCGGTGCCCCTTCTTATACCGGCTAATGAGCACCAAAAGTTCCGATACAGAGCGCGGGGCCCCGGGATCGATTCCTAAGACTCCTAGGCTTGATCTAATAGTAAGATACGACCGTTATGAAGCCCGTCACGAATGACATACTTCGAAATCGACGATCCTAAGGAAGAAACGAGAAAATACGACGAATCGATCGAAAATGAAAGCTATGGCGACGAAACCACACATCCAAGGAGAAAATCCACCAAGCATATATTATAATATAAATAATCCAATTACACGAAAACCAGTCGTTACACAAGTTTTAGTGGTGGCCCATGCAGGTCCCTCTGTAACTGCAATTATCAGGGATAACAATAATAATATGAGATTGTCCAACAAATGAATTCGATATCCGAGTCCTAAGCTATGAGTCTAATCTGTTTCGTTTTCTGTGTCACTAGATGGCAGGAAGGTGATTCACCCGTGGTGGAGGTAGTGGTGCGCTCCCTCATGATGAGGAGCCTGAGCGGGAACCCACCAGCGGTGAGATGATGCGGATGATGATCCAGATGATGCAGGTGTAGCAGGGCGTGCTCCTGCACGTCCAGAATGCCCCACCTGCTCGAGCTGCCCGGGCTCTTCCGGATGTCCCTCGCTCCGAGCCGGGAGCGAAGCAATTTCGGGAGCTGGGTCCCGCATATTTTGATGGATCTGAGGGTCCTCTGGCTGCCGACGAGTGGATAAGGAACATTGAGGATAACATGGCAATGGCGAAGATTAACCCGGCTGGATGGGTTGATCTGGCTAAGAGGCAGCTGAAGGACAACGCCAGGAATTGGTGGGATGCTGAAGAGAAGATGCTGGTGGAGCCGATCGTCTGGGCTACCTTCAAGTCCAGATTTGATGGAGAGTTCTTCCCGAAGGCTGCTAGGCAGGTGATGCTGCAGCGCTTTATAGATCTGAAGCAGGGGAGCTTGTCGGTGGATCAGTACCACCAGGAGTTCACGAGGCTCAGTCGGTTTGCACCAAGGATGGTGCAGGATGCCGATGAGAGAGCTCAGCGATTTCTTCAGGGACTTGCCTTGGAGCTTCAGAGCTTTGTGACCTCTTCTGACCTAGAGACATATCAGCAGGTTCTGTTTGCTGCGAGGCGGCAAGAGTTGAATTTGAATCAGAGGAAGGGACATGTTTCTGTAGCTAGGAAGAGGCCTATGGAGCAGGCCAGGGCGGTGGTTAGGCCTGGTTTCAAGCCTAATCATCCGGTGCAGTTCAAGAGGCCAGGAGGGCCTATTCTGAAGACTTGCCATTTCTGTGGCAAGACTGGACACCTCAGGGATCAGTGTAGGAGGTTTCTGGGACAGTGCATTGTCTGCGGAGATCCTGCCCACACCATCCGGGAGTGTCCGAAGTCGAGGCAGCCTTGGCGGGCTCCTATTGCAGCGCAGCCGTTGCAGCAGCGAGCTCCTGTGCCCGTTGGACGTGGAGCGCCTCTTGTTCCACAGAGACAGGCTTTCCGGCAGGCTGTTCCGCCGAGAGGGCAGGCCTTTCTGATGACTGAGGAGGAGAGCATGGCCGTGGATGAGGTTATTACAGGTAACGCTCATTCTAGCTATTTATCTTCCTTAGTTAGTTTGATCTTTGATTATGTTGGTTGCTTGCTCATGTTTGCTGCTAGACTAGGATTTGATTGTTAATTGCTTGTTAGGTGTGGTTTTGGTTTGCACATTTCCTGCACGAGTCCTCTTTGACTCTAGTGCGTCGATGTGCATTTTGGCCCGGAGCTTCGTGGAGAAGCATTCCTTGTCGACGTCCTCTCTTCCTAAGAGTTGGAATATCGTCACAGGGAACGGTGTGGTCTCGGTGCATCGTGGGTGCAATTCTTGCCCGTTGGTGGTTTGTGGACGTGAGCTTTGTGCTGATTTCATTGTCCACGACATCATCAATTACGATGCGGTCCTTGGGATGGATTGGCTTGCGAGCTTCTATGCTACGATCGACTGTCGACGGAAGAAGGTGGTGTTCGAGATTCCCGGACATCCATTGTTTGAGTTCAGTCGTGGTAGCAGTTCGCTGGGTCCGGTCAGATTTCGGGCCAGACCAGTGGATGTCGTGGCTATGCAGATGGAGATGGAGTGGCCAGTTGTGGTGCGAGATTTTGGCGACGTCTTCCCCGAGGAGATGTCTGGATTGCCGCCTGATCGAGCTTTGGAGTTTTCTATTGATCTTATCCCAGGTGCGCAGCCCATTTCGAAGGCGCCGTATCGTATGGCCCCTGCAGAATTGGAAGAGTTGCGGAAGCAGTTGGATGAGCTCTTGCTGAAGGGTTATATTAATCCTAGCGTGTCTCCGTGGGGAGCACCGGTGTTGTTGGTAAAGAAGAAGGATGGTTCGCGTCGCATGTGCGTGGACTATCGGGAGTTGAATGCGGTGACCATTAAGAATAAGTACCCGCTGCCTCGCATCGATGATATTTTTGATCAGCTTGGAGGTTCGAGGGTGTTTTCTAAATTGGATTTGAGGAGTGGTTACCATCAGTTGAAAGTGAAGAAGGATGATGTTCCGAAGACAGCGTTCAGGACGAAGTATGGACACTATGAGTTTGTGGTTATGCCTTTCGGCGTAACTAACGCGCCCGCAGTTTTCATGAATCTGATGAACCTGATTTTCTACGACTTTTTGGATAAGTTTGTCGTTATCTTTATTGACGACATTCTGATATATTCGAAGTCGGAGGAAGAGCATGCCTCGCACTTAAGGACGGTGTTGGAGATTTTGAGGAAGCATCGTTTGTATGCTAAGTTTTCGAAGTGCGAGTTTTGGCTGGATAGAGTTGCTTTTCTCGGGCATGTGGTGACTGGAGATGGTATTTCAGTGGATCCTGAGAAGATTGGGGCCATCAGAGAGTGGCCTATTC
Source organism: Scilla litardierei (assembly GCA_030789695.1). Classification (NCBI taxonomy): domain Eukaryota; kingdom Viridiplantae; phylum Streptophyta; class Magnoliopsida; order Asparagales; family Asparagaceae; genus Scilla; species Scilla litardierei. Next base: position 95,581,452 of record CM061130.1, on the reverse strand, counting down.
CGTCGTCTGCGTCAGAGATTCGGAGTTTCCTTGGACTTGCTGGTTACTATCGGCGTTTCATTAAGGACTTTTCCCGTATTGCTGAGCCGATGACCAGGTTGACGCGGAAGGATGTTGCTTTTGTTTGGTCGGGTGATTGTGAGGGTGCTTTTGGTATTCTGAAGGAGAGGTTGACGACTGCCCCTATTCTTGTTGTGCCTGATCGCAGCGGTGGATTTGAGATCTTTTGCGATGCTTCTGGCAAGGGTCTCGGTTGCGTGTTGCATCAGCACGGGCATGTTGTGGCGTATGCGTCTCGTCAGCTTAAGGTTCATGAGAAGAATTACCCGACGCATGATTTGGAGTTGGCTGCCGTTGTGTTTGCTCTTAAGATTTGGAGGCACTTCTTGCTGAGTGAGAAAGTGAAGATTTTCACCGATCACAAAAGCTTGAAGTATATTTTCACTCAGAAGGAGCTCAACATGCGACAGCGTCGATGGTTGGAGCTTATGGCGGATTATGATATTGATTTGCAGTATCACCCTGGCAAGGTGAATGTGGTCCCTGATGCGCTGAGTAGGCTTCCAGCGGTGATGATTTTGACCTCGCAGTGGAGATTGCAGCAGGATTTTTGCGAGTCTGGAGTGGAGATTGTTCTTCCTGGGGAGGCTTCGTCGTTGATGTACATGCAGGTACAGTCGACGATCGTGGATCGGATTAAGGCTGGCCAGGCTGAGGATCCGAGGCTGATGAAGATTCGGGAGCAGGTGGAAGCCGGTCTGCGGACAGACTTTTTGATTCATGCGGATGGCTCGCTGAGGTTTGGAGCCAGATTGTGTGTGCCAGCTGGGGATATTAGAGAGGAGTTGATGGTGGAGGCACACAGTTCGCCGTATTCTGTGCATCCTGGTGGCACCAAGATGTACCAGGATCTTCGTCTGAATTATTGGTGGCATGGTATGAAGAGGTGCGTGGCTCGGAGTGTGGCCAAGTGCTTGGTTTGCCAGCAAGTGAAGGCGGAGCATCAGCGTTCGGCCGGGTTGCTACAACCGCTTCCGATTCCGGAGTGGAAGTGGCAACACATCACTATGGATTTCGTAACTGGACTACCTCGGAGTCCGAAGCAGAATGACGCGATTTGGGAGATCGTAGATCGATTGACCAAATCTGCGCACTTTATTCCGTTCCGAGTGGGACAGTCCACTGAGGCGCTGGCGAGGAGGTATATGGAGGAGGTCGTGCGACTTCATGGAGTCCCCGTGAGTATCGTGTCGGACAGAGACACGAGGTTCACATCTCAGTTCTGGCAGAGTTTGCAGAAGAGCTTGGGTACGCGTCTGAGTTTCAGCACGGCGTACCATCCGCAGACGGATGGCCAGTCCGAGAGGACGATTCAGATTTTGGAAGACATGCTGAGGGCGTGCATGTTGGATTTCAAGGGTTCGTGGGAGGACCATCTACACCTGGTGGAGTTCTCTTACAACAACAGCTTACAGGCGAGTATTGGCATGGCGCCTTTCGCCGCTCTTTATGGGAGGAAATGTCGGTCGCCCTTGAGTTGGGATGACATTGGTGATCGGGAGTTGTTGGGGCCTGAGATGATCGTGGAGGCCGTGGATATCGTCAGGAATATTCGGGAGAGGTTGAGAATTGCTCAGGACCGTTTTAAGCATTGGGCAGATGCTAAACGTCGTCCTTTGGAATTTCAGCCGGGCGACCATGTGTTCTTGAAGATTTCCCCGAATCGTGGTGTGATTCGTTTCGGGAAGCGTGGGAAGTTGAGCCCGTGATACATTGGACCATTTGACGTTTTGGAGAGGGTTGGTGAGGTAGCTTATCGCTTGGCCTTGCCGCCATCTTTGGAAGGAGTTCACAATGTTTTTCATGTGTCGCAGCTTCGTCGATACATTAGCGATCCATCTCATGCCGTGGATTTCTCGGAGATCGCCGTTCGCTCAGATTTGACGTATGACCAGTATCCGGTGCAGATTCTGGACAGGCGTCAGAAGTCGCTTCGGAACAAGATTGTCAATCTTGTGAGAGTGATGTGGCGGCACGGTTCACCGGGAGAGTCTACTTGGGAGAGAGAAGATGAGATGCGAGAGCGTTTCCCACTTTTGTTTCCGGACTCGTGAGTATTTGGAAATTCCGAGGACGGAATTTTTCTTAAGTTGGGGAGGATGTAACGACTGCTTTTCATGTATCTGGATTTATTATATTATAATATATGTTTTGATGGATTTTCTCCTCATGCGTGGTTTTCGTCTCCGTAGTTTTCATTTTCGATCGATTCGTCTTATTTTCTCGTTTCTTCCTTAGGATTGTCGATTTCGAAGTATGTCATTCGTGACGGACTTCATAACGGTTGTATCTTATTATTAGATCAAGCCTATGAGTCTTAGGAATCGATCACGGGGCCCCGCGCTCCGTATCGGAACTTTCTGTGCTCATTAGCCGGTATAAGAAGGGGCACCGACCGACTAGATGACGATCCAGTCGGTCGGCAATCCTTCTTGGACCGACTAGTTAGCTTTCTAAATTTCTCAGGAGTTACTGTTTATCGTTAGTCGGTCTAAGAACGTTGGTTGACCGACTAGGTTGCAAACTAGTCGGTCGGCAATGCTTCTTTAACCGACTAACTCATCAACTATTTTTGACACTAGTTACTGTTTACTCTTAGTCGGTCTAAGAACGTTCATCGACCAACTAAATGTCAAACTAGTCGATCAGCATTTGTTCTTTGACCGACTAACTCCTAATTCAGGTTTTCGACTGGAGTTACTGTTTACACTTAGTCGGTCTGCGTTGGTCAACCGACCGACTAGTTCTCAAACTAGTCGGTCAACAGTTGTTCCTTGACCGACTAAGCAGTGCTGTAAACCCTAGTTTTGCCCTAGCCGCCACCAAACCCTATAAATACCCCTCCAAACGTTTTCTTCTCCTCCCTCACGACCTAAAACCCTAATTTCTTCCCCCTTTGAGCCCCCATCTCCCTCAAACCCTATTTCCTTCATCCAAGCTCATCCTCCATCATCCAAACCCTCCATCCACTCATTCCACCTCTCATCTTCCCCAAATCTCCATCAAACCCCCAAAAATCCCCCAAAACCCTATCTCCCCAAACTTCTCCAATCATTCCCAGATCTGAACCCTAGGTTCCCCGGAGCGTTTCTTCCGTCGCCGTGATTGCTCGGCGTTATTCTTCCGTTCCCTACGCGGTAATACTCGATTCCTTTAATTTTAGCATAAGCCACATTGACATTGTGAAACCCTAATAAAATGGATGGTTAGATGATTAGGGTTCTAATAAGAAACCTATTTAGGATCATTGTGCTAATAATTGTTTTGCCATAACAGTGAATCATTCCGTAGTTAGCTTGTGCGACGATCTTCATTGCTCGTCAATCCCGATATCAGGCAAGTGAAACTTGCATCTCTTGATTTGGGCTATGTCTTAGGCCATTTACCTTGCTTTAGCGTAAAAGAGACTAGACGGTGAAAGGATAGCCGTTTAGACGCCTTTGACCTAGCTTGACAACGAAGCTTGGTCCGTCACCTTCATCATGCTTGTATGTCACGTTTACTTTCCCTTAACGGTACGCGTATTAAATGTTCATGTCATCCATGCATCCTCAACTGCTATTGCATTTTGCCTGTCATGTTTAATTTAAATAAACGGTATGCGAATATGTTCATGTCATCGCATTTGCCTGTCATGTGTAATTACAATTAACGGTACGCGTATTAACTGCTCATGTCATTGCATGCTTGAATACTCATCGTGATTGCGTAGCATCGCTACATACTAGTGCTACTTGTTCCGGCTAGGTAGCACCCCTACGCTATACTTGTTAAATCCACTTTCTGGCTCGTGTTCCAGAAGACGAGCTCAACACAGCCTGCGGGCAAAGGGCACTCGTTGAGTGATCCCTTGTACTTGATACTTGACTACAGCCTGCGGGCAATAGGGCATCCATGTGTGGGTGATCCCTTGTACTTGTTACTTGACTATACTTGTCACACTTACCACTTGTACTTGTCCGTGTTCTACTTGTAAAACTTGTTGTCCATGACATACTTGATACTTGCCACTTGTACTTTACTTGTCACTTCCATACTATACTTACCATGCCATACATCATACTATAACTGCTAGGTTGCTAGTTTACCTTTATTCCAGTTTCCTTGCACAACTCTTTCGACTTGCTGACATGTGCCCCTTTTCTCTTTTGGGTGACACATGTTAGAGCCCGAGCCTGAGTTACTTGCGGAGGACGTGGTGTTCGCTGACGCTGAGTCAGGGCCCGCGTTGACCGAGGACTACATTGACACTGGGGATCAGTCTTAGTGTCGTCGTTCAGCTACTTTTGTTAGACTGCTTAGTTGTCGGTGCGTGGCACCTAGTTGATACTCTGTTATGTTTGTGTTATTTTTGTTGGCCTTGTTCTGGGCCTTAGACTCTTTTCTGTTAGCCTGGTGGCTTTTCTGTGATGTTGAATATTTCGTGGACGAACTTTGGGATTGGAAATTTATATCCGTCTCTTTGCTATTATTATTGTTGTTTCTTTTGCGATTACAGGGACCTGCTTATACTAAATTGACGCTTATCGGGTTTGGGGCTTCACAGCTCCTCTCCCGTGCGGACCTTCTCACGTCTCGCCTCCATTTTAGGGAAGCGGGTCGTGACATAAGGACGGCAAACAGACTCATCAAATCTCACAGTTCTCCAAGGCATTACGGCCTAATCAAATCTCACAGTTCTCCAAGGCATTATACTGGACTAAATCAATGAAAATGAAGCAGACTATTACAACTTGCAACTAAAAATTTTCCCAAAAAGAGAAGAAGAATCTAACAAAATACGCAATACCATGTGAGACATGATAGACATCCAATACAAGCTTGGTTGCCTGTTAAAAATAACAATATCACCAACTTCCAAATGTGTTTCCACCACAACCACATTTCAGTTCATTGGCAACATTTTTCTTCTAGACAAACTTCACATGCCTGCAAGATATATACCCCTATAGTTTAATAAAAATTATAGCCACAGAAATTTGTAGAATTTAAAACTTATCTTCATAATTCATACAAATGTCAACTACATACAAATGTGATAGTAATTTTAGTTTCCTCCGATTTCTCATCTAAATGAAGACGAAAAGAAACAAACTATAAATATAACACAGAAAATCCATCAAAAATAGTTGAACTGACATGAAAAAATTTCATCAAAGTATACAACTAAGAGCAAATACTTTTTTAAGATGCCTAGTCACATAATAATGAATAAAAAATATCAACCCAATTTTTATAGCTCTTATAGCCTTCGCTAACCTGACCATAGAAAAACCTCTCTCTCTCACTGCAGTTGAAGGAACCTGCCAGATCCAACTCCAAAAATGCATGAACTTCATGTCATGCATTATGCATGCTGTATTTTCTAACATTGAAGAAAAGACACAAGTTCTTTACCCACTGCTTCACAAATATAAATCTACAATTATTTTATTTTTTATTGTTAAATCTTTGCACAAAGTAAGCCAATCTTGAACCAGAAATATCTCAATAACTCAACTCTTTTACAAACGAGACCTCCCATTAACACAACTCCTGTACCAGTAAGCCAACAACTGAAAAGGAAATGCTGTCCATATATGCAAGGCTAAAATATCTTACCGACTACGTGAATGGAAACATGCATATGAAAGTAGACATGACTAGGATTAGGTTTCAGCCACCACAAACTAAAGTCCCTTCTCCTTTCTTCTCATCCTCAATCTCCACAGCATCTCAATCACCTCACGCTCCGACCGGAAGCCTAGCAGCTAACACAACAGCCAAACCATATCACCATCTCAGAGCTCTTGGTAGCTTCACATACGAAACGAATATACAATACGTTACATGCCATGTAAAATTTACATGGCGTAAGAGTTTTCATAAAACAGGCTCCCATATAATTCGACAACTTTGATATTTGAAAAGGGTGTTATGAAATGCAAGCAGTAATGCTCTACATTTCATCTTTCTTGATCTTCACTGTACAAGTCATCCAAAGATATTTGTACCTTGGGCTAGGAAGTCCTGGTAACTCTGAGAATATTCTGGTGTTTGGTGTGAAGGATGGAGATGACTCCCATTACCGGGCGATGCCATAAGCATGGGTGGGTCGGGACGGGGGAACAAGAGCTTGAGTCGGAAAGCATCCACTCCGTTCAAGTAATACCGGAACAGCCTCTTCGCTCTTATGAACCCTAGGCGGCCATAGAGAGCAAGAGCTCCCTTGTTTGTAACTTCAGCTTCCAGCGTCACCTGCAAAGGAGATCAATAGTATCCGTAGAGTTAGCCTAAAAATCTATTGATCTGACTTACAGAAATGATAGCAATAGCTACACTCATCTCTAGAAACAATAGGTCATCATCATCATCACTTGAACCTTTTTTCAGTCCAATCACAAATAAGTTAAATGCCAATCTGCTCAAGGTAAACTACAATTAAGGGACTGTCAGAGCAGGAAGCTCTAAGAACAGGCAGATGGTCTTCTTTTTTGGCATATAATTAGAGGTTCTTAACAAGAGAATATTTTATAAGGTTAGTCTCTTGACATGTTAAAAGCTGCATGAAAACCAAACGATTAAATATTAGAATGTGTAGCACATTGCAGGACATAACAACCCTTTCTGCTTCCCTAAATTTGGATTCAACGTACAATACTCTGCATGCAGTTTGATACACAAACTACAATTGACAACTGATTAATGAACCACTAATTAAAAAAACATCTAATAAACAAACCTAGATTACTTCTTGGTTTTAAACCAGAGGGAAAAAAATCTAGATGTCACGTAAAAGTAGGGGTCAAAAATGGAACCCCACCTTCCAACCTTTCCAACATTGTAAAAGCAAACATGCCAATTCTAACAGAGAATACTTAGCAGTCAACAAATGCTGCACATTGCCAAGCTGGGACCGACTCATCCAATTTGTTGACATGTAAAAGAAGGTCATCGCATTGTTCAGTAGCAACTGATGCACTACAAGAACACGTGGAATACAATAATAATATGATCGGCTTTGCCATCTCTTTCACTCCTACTCTCTCTCTCATCTCCAAGTTGACACTGCAACCAAGCAAGATTGTCCAGATCTTAGAAGAGGCTGTCAACCAAGAGTCAATCATCTGAGTTCGCTCCAAATTCCTTGTCAATGAGACACTAAACATGTAGATGCGTATTATATGTTGTAGAAGGCCAATTGGTGGTACTTTATTCATCATTCACTTTAAGCTAATAAACCCACCTTAAGGCCTCATTTGGAAGTGATGGACAGGCATTGGAGGTGGCATTGGTTCCCCAAAAGAGCAAAGGAGGTGAACGAGTCAGCTAGGGGTTAAACTACAATGTGAATACACGGACACCCGTGTTGCACTTAAACACAGACACAACATGTCGCTCATGACAATTATTCGAACTTTAGACATGAGGATACAAGTATGCATGTGCTAGTGCACGATCATATAAATCATATAAATATATACGTTGAGTTCATATTTTTATTTTAAAAAAATTACCTTAAGTAAACTGATCTATTAAAATAGCCTTGCATAACATGTTGAATCTAAAAGGAATGGATAACACAACAATATTGAAAGTTTCTGCACACCACACCCAACACTAATCACTCACTCCCACTTCACTCGACACTACTTTGCTACACTTCTTATTTGTTTTCTTGGATTTTGCTTGGCATTCAACATACACGAGAAGATGGTATTTATAGTATACTAAGCTACTATTCTAGCTACCATTCATGTGTATGCTAGCTCTCATTCATATCCACATATCGCTCCCACTTAACATTCTCACTTACACCTAACATTTCATCTACCCAACACTCACGCTTCAAGGTTGGTGCTGCAACTCATAATACTCACCCTCAACACTGATTTCTTGTTTTATTATGCAAGTTATCTCCTTAACTCTACAAATTTGAAGAGACTCTGTCCTGTTGTGAAAATATCAGCTACTTGTTTTTTCCCCTTAACTGCCTTCATAACAATATCGTTATTAAGTACTTTCTCCCTTAAAAAGGATGGTGAGCCTTGCTATGTTTTGTTGCTTATCTGCAATCAGCTTGTTGACTGGTTGTCAAGTGTAATGGTACCAGAGAATCTAACGGCTAGTAAATCCCCCATAATTAATTGCATAAGTCATGTGCTTTCTTAATCTACTGTTAACCCATATTCATCTTCTGTAGTAGATAATGATATCGCGCGATGTCTTTTGCTGCACCTTGAAAAGGCTGTTGAGCCATCACTAAAAACATACCCAATTGTGGATCTTTAAGTATCATAATCTACTGTATAGTCAGCATCATAGCGCATATTCACCTTACGTTTTTTTTCACCCTTTGATATAGAAGACCATAGTCAATTGTACCTTTTAGATAATGTGACCTCTTTGTACTGCTTCCACTAAGTGAGGCCTCTTTGGATTTTGCAGGTGGCAACTCACCACCCAACCGTGATCGTGACATTGTTGGATGAGGCTTTCAACTGGTTATCGATAAATAATTAGATCATATAGGTCCTATTCTTCATGTGCATGATGTTCGACATGGAGCTGGGTTCTCCATTTTCATGAAGACAGTGTTATGAAGATAGTCAAGATCGAAGAACAAGTGCTAATATTCACAAAAGGGCAGTCTTTCCAAATTGCAAGGCCAAGAAGACTACTGTTAGGAACAAACCAAAGATCCCAACTTTATAGAGAAATAGTAGCACAAACTAGATAATTGAATACAAGAAAGGTGTATTCTCCTTCCAAGACACCAAAGAGGATGTCCACACTCGTCTACCTATGAAATCACACCAATATCAAATAATAGCATAAGAAAACAAGCGACGACTAGCCCCCGTATATATAATAGAAATTATGGCAAAAGGGGCACGCGCGCGTGGGCTTCATGGGCCGGCGGCCTGGGCTTGTGCGGCTTGGGCGTGGGTCTTCCTGCGGGTATAGACTCGCGTCCCATCAATACTCCCCCCAAAGAGCCACCTTATCCTCAAGGTGGAAGTCTGAAAAACGCTGAGCCATCTCGTCCATAGCTTCCTATATGCTCACATGCTCTGGCAAGCCCTTCCACTGCAGCAACACCTGGCATGCTCCTGTCTCCCCGCCGAACTCCTTTCAACACCTCGGGTTCCATCCTCACCTCCATATCAGCAGTAAGGATCTCTGATAAGGAAGGGGTCAGTGTGTGGTCGCCAATAGCCTGGCGCAAATGTGAAACATGGAACACTGGGTGAATGGCGGATCCTGGGGGCAATCTCAACCGGTAGGCTACCGGCCCTACTCTCGCCTCAACCTCGAAAGGTCCAAAATAACGCGGTGCTAGCTTCTCATTCCCCCTGTGAGCCACTGATCTCTGTCTGTAGGGTCTCAGCTTCAGGTACACCATGTCCCCTACCTCAAACTGCACGTCACGATGGTGTAAGTCTGTCATCGCCTTCATAACCGGCTGCGTCCTCACCAAATAGAGCTTCAGCTCCTCCAGAATCCGATCCATCTCCGCCAAGTACTGCTCCACATCCGACACTGGCGTCGACTCATGTCCATAAGTAGTAAGTGAGGGGGGTCCCTGCCATACAGAATCCTGAAGGGTGTCGTCTGTGCTGCCGTGTGATATGATGTGTTATACCAGTATTCCGCCCACGCTAGCCAACGCGCCCACTCCTTAGGATTATCTGAAATGAAGCACCACAGATAAGTCTCCACACTCCTGTTTACCACCTCCATCTGTCCATCGGTCTGAGGGTGGTAGGCCGTGCTTCGCTTCAACGTCGTCCCCTGCAGCCTGAAAAGCTCCTGCCAGAATCTACTCTGGAACACCTTATCTCGATCTGAGACTATGGACTTTGGAGGTCCATGCAGACGAGTGATCTCCCGCAAAAATACCTCTGCCACCGATACTGTGTTGTAAGGATGTCGAAGCGGAACAAAGTGTGCATATTTGCTGAGGCGGTCGACCACAACAAATATGACGATGTACCACCTGACTTCGACAACCCATCTATGAAGTCCATGGAGAGGTCCTATCATACTCGATCCGGTAAGGAAAGCGGCTGCAGTAGTCCTCCTGGGGACATCGCCTGGTACTTGTGACGCTGGCACACGTCACACTCTGCCACCATCCTCGCCACCCCCTTCTTCATCCCCTTCCAGTAGACCTCCCTCGCCAGTCGCTGGTAGGTCTTGAGGACCTAAGAATGTCCCCCAATGGCATTGCCGTGAAACTCCTGTAGTTTGGCCGGTAGATATATAAATGTCCTCGGTAGCACAAGTCTACCCCAGTATAGCAGCCGTCCATCTTGAAGAGAATACACCGGAAACTCAGTCGACCCCTGTAGAAGAGCCTATCGTATACCTGCTAACTTCGGGTCCTGCTCCACCTCCTGCTGTAGGGGGCCCCAGTCCTCAAGTACGGACACCGCCAGGCGATGGTCTCATATCCCTCTATAAATCTGCGGTAGTAACCTGTCAACCCTAGGAACCACCGCAGCCCCCTGAGAGTGGTAGGGTGCGGCCAGTCCAGCATCGCCTTTAAACAAATCTGAAATTATATTAATAAAACAGCGATTAAAAGATAAATTGGCTACAATTGATAGATGTAACCTTCCTCCCAAAACGCCTTTAAGCGAGGACGTCCGCACTCTCCTAGATCTACCTGAGAATCCTCGAAGAACTCTTTCTAAATATCAAATAACTCCCAATTTCAACATGCCAATAAATGACGGTAGACCTAGTTTAAATAAGAAACCCCTCCTTGTAGTGCATAAAGCAATTCCCTCTGACTTGTGCGCAAAGTAATTCCTCCATGACTTATGCGCAAAGTAATTCCTCCATGACTTGTTGTGCGCAAAGTAATTCCAGATCTAACATTACTCCGCCCCTGAAAATCCACTTTGTCCTCAAAGTGGTGCATGAAATCTGCGGAGGCCGTACTCCAAGGGCGCGCAAGCCTCCTCCCGGGTCAAAAGGGTACGCATGGTCTCCACCGCCTTCAACGACGTCCAGATGAAAGCCACGATCATCACCAGTTAGATTCGAAGATCCTCTATACCCAAATCTGAAATGTTGACGCTAGTAAGGTACTCGAACTGAAAACCAATGGCCTTGGGGCCCATGTCGCCCTCCCGGAAGCTCGTATGTTCGTTGTTTTAGGCCCAGAAAGTCGAAAACTCGTTGTCCGAAGCATCGGAGGGCCGTCGTCGCTGCTGAAGGGGCAGCAGCCACCGTGGGAGACCGTGGAGGGGCTGCCGGGCCCCGTAGGGCCCCTGCAGGGGCCTGCACCCAGCAGAATTCTGCAGGGGCTGTTGGGCCCCTGCAGTGTTCTGCAGGGGCTGTTGGGCCCCTGTAGGGGCCTGCAGAATTCTGCAGTGGTTCCTAGCCCTCTACAGAATTCTGCAGGGGCTGTTGGCCCCTGCCGGGCCCTGCAGCGGCTGTTGTGGCCCTCCGCCTTCTTGAAGTGACGGCTAGGGGTTTTTCTTCTTGGGGGTTCGTCCTCGTCTTCCGCTGTTGCCTGCAGATCTGGATCTGAGAATTCCAGATCTGTATCTGAGAATTTCAGATCTGGATCCTCCTCTTCCAAGATCACCCCCTCTTGATTGAGGATCATCGCCGTCTTTAGATCTGGAATTCCAGCCTGTTGGAAGCAACGATCTAAGATCTTGGTTTGATGATGACAAACGTGTCGTTATATCTGACGTGTGTGCTAAGTGTGTTTCAGTAAAGGCGAAACGATAATCTTCTCAATAGTTGGAGTAATTGCTAAACATATAGCAAGTTGAAAAGAGAATAGGTTGTGTGCACAAAGCTATTTTGACTTGGTCAATATTGGAAGAGATGGAAACAAATATAATCAAATCTGTTAAAGATTCTTGCTCCTATCCTATTCCTATTCAAATCGAATCTCTCTAAATATCAAATCTCATATCCCTACTTTCTAGGGATAATCAAATATGGGATGAGCAAGTGTATTGTTGAGATTTCATCAAATCTCTTAGTCCTATCTCTAAGGGGAACAAAATATCCTTGGCCGCAACCCCAAAACCCTAACTACTCTATATAAATCCCTTTCATCAAGAGATACAGAGTGCGGCAATCAAAAATTATTGAGTACGGGAATCACCAAGAGAGGACGGCAATATAAATTGTGAGAGGGCTACAAATCAAGAGATCTCTCTAAGTCAAGAGCTTTTCATGTTACATCCTCCTTGCGGCTACAAAGAAAGATCTCGCAGCATCAAAAAAACCAAGGGCTCAAATTTTCATCATCAAGATCATCGAGAAAGTCACGGCAACCACATCATCAACCACATCATCGAACATCCCCGAGGGCCGAACCCTAAAGCTCCAAGCCATCATCGTCGTTCGTTTGTGTTGCTGTTCATCTGCACCGTCCGTGCTCGAGTTCTTCATCGCCATCGATCATCTCGAAAGCTCTGCCGCCGCCTACTTAAGGACCTGCCGTCGCCTTCGATGAGAAGCAGCCGCAGCCATCATCGAACTTGCCCTCGCAGCTGCACGTCGGAGCTGCTGTGAAGTCGAAGCCGTCGTCATCGACTCATCACACCGGAGAACGCCAAACGACACTGTCGCTGAGAACCCGACGTCGCTGCACCGTGCCCTCGCCGTCGGTGAAGGAGCTCGTCGCTGCTGAAGTTCGAAGACGCCGCCGTCGCTGTTGAACGAGAACACCGCTGCTTGTTAGTTGTCGTCGCCGCTTGGTCAACCGGAGAAGACATCGTCGAAAGAGATCACCGTCGCTGCCCTGTTCTGAAACAAAGCCGCTGTTGCCGTGGGTAGTCGTCGAGGAGAAGCGATGCTCGTCGTTGTCGTCGTGTGCAGAAGCTCGCCATTGTCGCCGCCGAAGCTCTCGCCGAAGTGGAAGCTCCTCGTCGTTGACGAAGAAGTCGAAGTCGTTGTCGCCTCCCGTGGAGAGAACGTAGCCGCCTGTTCGAGACGTCGCTGCTGTCAAACGAGATCTCCGTCGCTGTCGAAGCCCGCACGGAGGAGGAGACATCGCTGCAGACGACGAGGTCGCTGCCGCTGCTGAACGTCGCTCGTCGCCGTCGAAGACGAAGAAGACGACGCCGCTGCATGAATTGAAAACCAACGAACGGATGAGATCGCGAGGAAGCGAAACCAACGGGTGAGATTGAGAAGCGATCGAATATTATTGTGCTGACGTGGATTGCTGCTGCATGAATTGAAACAGATGGAGATTGCGTGCAATTGAAATCAACGACGGATAAAGCATCTGCATGTGAACGAAATAATAACGTGAAAGGGTTCATAGTTGCTGACGTGGAAAGCTAATTTAAGGAGATTGATGTGCGCACCGACCGCAAGTTATTGTGATTTGAACTGCAATTGCTATACGTACAGACCAGTGTGCTATTTGAGATCCAAGAGTCAGATCGAGACACCGTTTGCGTCAGATTGGAGCTGACGACGTGATGATTGACAGAGACGCCTACATGGACACAAACTGAGCATTTCTAAACCCTTAAACTCTTTTATTTGTGTCTTAGTGTAACGTTCTCTGTAGGGGAAACTTTACTATTTTTCTGTGACTATTTTGGGACTTGTCTAGTTGGGACTAGACAAGTGGGACCCAGCTAGTTTGGAACTAGCTGGTAGAAAGCGTTACTAGGATTGATAGTGAGAGAAAACACTATGTGTGGGGTACTGAGAGCCTGGCGAGTGTAGAGACGTAGAGGGTGCTCTGAGCGTGCTCTAACTTGTGGTTTTATACCTACTGCGCTATTCAATACTAGTTCTGCTTTGGGGGCTGGAGTAGGTCGTTGGGACGACCGAACCAGGGTAAATCTGCTGTATACTCTCTGTCTGTTTTTTATTTACCATGTTACAGCTATAACTGCGTGTGCTTATTTGTGGGTTGCACGAATTATTTTTTATTAGCCTATTCACCCCCCCCCCCTCTAGGCTAGGATCCAGATCCAACAAGTGGTATCAGAGCAGATTTTAGGATCTAGCCTAGGTTTGACCATGAATAACCATATGGATAGTGCTTTTGCTGAGGGTCAGTCCGTGTCCCGTCCCCCTAGATTTAATGGAGGTGATTATGCATATTGGAAAAATCGAATGAAAATTTACCTCATTTCTGTTGATTATAAAGCTTGGCAAATAATTGAAAAAGGTTATAAACTGCCGATTATTAAAGTAGACAATGTTGAGATTGAAAAACCAAATGACAAATGGGATATGATAATGATTGGAAATCTTATTCTTTAAATGCTAAAGCTATGAATGCTCTCATTTGTGCACTTGATAAATCTGAATATAATAGAATCTCACATTGTTTAACTGCGCGGGAAATATGGCATACTTTGGAGGTGACGCACGAGGGAACGTCACAGATAAAGGAGTCTAGACTGTCTCTTTTGAGTGCAGAGTTCGAGGGATTTCGCATGCTACCATCAGAGAGCATATCAGAGATGTATGCGAGGTTCACCGACATAGTCTACAAGTCTAACTCGCTTGGAAAGCCATATAATAGCCTCGATTAAGTGAGGAAGATCCTAAGAGCATTGCCAAGCTCTTTCAGACCAAAGGTCACCGCCATACAGGAAGCAAAGGTATTGTCTCAATTGAAGGTGGGGATGACCTTATTGGTAATTTGATGTCCCATGAGTTGGAACTGCAAAATGTTGAAGCAAGAGAGAAACCTGAGGAGAAAGAGAAAGCCATAAAGCCCCTTGCTCTACAAGCTAGCGAAGAAGAGGATGATGATGACGACATAGCGCTAATGGTGAGAAACTTCAGAAAGTTCATCAAGACCAAGCATGGAAGAAACGAAATGGCACCCAGGTTTAATCGTTCTAACTTTAATAATTCTTCCAAGCAATTTAATGATCAGAAATCTACTGATAGAATGCAATGTTTTAAATGCAAGGGAAGAGGACATCTGATGAATGATTGCCCAAATGAAACTGCTCAGCTCGCTAAAGGAAAAGGAAAAGGAAAAGCGAAGGTATTAACATGGGATATGGATAGCGAAGCTGAAAGCGAGGAGGAATATGAAGCCCATTCTTGCATGGCTTTGATGGGGATCCAAGATGAGACACCGTCAGGTAGCAAAGCTGAACTTCTTAAAATTTGTGAAGAAATGCAAAATCAAATAGTAGTACATGAGTTCACTATTGAATGTCTCCAAAATCAGAACTATGACATGCAAGTTAGAGATGATAAGGTGTTTAAATAGAATGAAAACCTTAAAATTGAACTTAATGCATGTAAGTCTACTATTGAAATCATGAAGAAGGAAAAAGCTAGCTTTAATGAAACTGCTCCTTGTATTTCTTGTCCCTCATTATTAAACCAAATTAGCATGCTTAAACTTGATTTGATTAAGCTCGAAACTGAAAAAGACAATGTGATTAGAGAGCTTAATGATAAATTCTGCATGTTGGATAATGACTTTAAAAGAAAAATGATTGAATTTGAAAAGGAAGAGGAAAACAAGAGAGTTTCTATTAGTAAATGCACGATGATGCTTGTGGAAGAAAATAAACAATTAAAACCCAAAGTCTCTCATCTTGAAGTGGCCATTAAGAAATTCTCTATGGGAAAACAATCGTTGGACACTATTTTAGAGAATCAATTATATGGCAATAATAGAAGAGGACTTGGTTTTGGTCTGAAAAACGTTGAAAAGCAAAAATTCAAGAAATTCCACAATGTACCCTCTATTGCAAAGAACTTACATGCAAAGTGCTTTACTTGTGATAGTGTAGGCCACACATCATATTATTGTAAATTTGGGAACACAAATATCAAGTTTAAACAAGTGTGGGTTCCTAAAACAATATTGGCTAAAACTAGTGGACCTTGTTGGATTCCAAGGTCACACTTAACACCTTTCATGTAGGTGTGATGGAGGTTTGGCGAGGAGCAAATTTTTAAAGTCTCATTCTATTTCTAGCTCCTTCGTCAAATAGCGATGAGAAGGTATAATTTTTTATCCCTCATTGCATTTCATTGCATACCTTCATAGATTGTTTTGTATGCTTGATTTATTTTTGTTTGTGTGCATGTGTGCATGATTTTTTAATGTTTTTATTTCTAAAAAAATTGAAAAACCAAAAATAAAAAAATGAGCTTAAAAGAATACCCTTTATGATTTATCTTAAGTGGTATTGTATGAATGATCAAATCTATCTCTTGTAGAAGTTAATTCATTATTGTTGTAGCTACATGAACATGTTGTTATCTTTTTAGTAGCCATCACATGTCTCAAAAATTTCAGATTTGACTTCTACACCTATGTTTGCACTTTCACGATAATTGACTCTTTAGTGCTTTTGGAGATTCTTTTGAAGAATAATGGAAAGTGAATGTAAGAATGATTAATTTCTGTATTTTCTAAGGGATATGAAGTGTTTAGCCATGAATAAAAATTGAGCACAAAAGAATTGCAAATGAAAAAAAATGAAAATTGCTCCGTATGAAAAATGGATACACTTCACAGCTAATACACAACCCACGAGTATCCAACTTATGCTAAATGGGTAAGCATTAGCGTTGGTGTATATAACTCGTCAAGCAATGTCACCCCACATTTAAAAGTCCTTTTAGGCCATGTTTTGGGGTTCGGTAACTTGAACTCATCTTTGATGAGGTGGGAAAAATCAATCCTAGTGATAATCATTAAAAATTGGAAAATGCGGGTTGATTTGGTTGATTTTCTGAAATTGAATCTCCTCTTGTACTTTATTGTCTATATCACTACACTTACACTAAGGTGGAGAAGTCTTGTTAAGAAATCCTATGAGCTTGGATTGTCTATTTTGTGGAAAACACATGCAAATTGCACGCTACATTTAATAATGGTTTATTTTTGCATGGAATATTGTTGTGACTTCATTAATCCACTTTTGGTGATTACAAAGGGGGAGAAAGAGAAAGAAAGATTTGTGTGTTGTCGGTATTATTTGTTGAAGGGGGAGCATGCTTTTATATTTGTTATAATGATGTAATACTTGAATATCTCATTCCATGATTCATTCATATTGCATTATACCCTTTACCACACTTCACACACACATACTTATT
Organism: Scilla litardierei; assembly: GCA_030789695.1. Taxonomy (NCBI): domain Eukaryota; kingdom Viridiplantae; phylum Streptophyta; class Magnoliopsida; order Asparagales; family Asparagaceae; genus Scilla; species Scilla litardierei. The sequence goes on along the minus strand of CM061130.1, from coordinate 95,564,328 downwards.
GCTCAAATCTTTTGTGGGTTTGTCATCACCAAAAGGGGAAATTGTTGGAAGCAATGATCTAGGATCTTGGTTTGATGATGACAAACGTGTCGTTATATCTGACATGTGTGCTAAGTGTGTTTCAGGAAAGGCGAAACGATAATCTTCTCAATAGTTGGAGTAATTGCTAAACATATAGCAAGTTGAAAAGAGAATAGGTGGTGTGCACAAAGCTATTTTGACTTGGTCAATATTGGAAGAGATGGAGACAAATATAATCAAATCTGTTAAAGATTCTTGCTCATATCCTATTCCTATTCAAATCGAATCTCTCCAAATATCAAATCTCATATCCCTACTTTCTAGGGATAATCAAATATGGGATGAGCAAGTGTATTGTTGAGATTTCATCAAATCTCTTAGTCCTATCTCTAAGGGGAACAAAATATCCTTGGCCGCAACCCCAAAACCCTAACTACTCTATATAAATCCCTTTCATCAAGAGATACAGAGTGCGGTAATCAAAAATTATTGAGTACGGCAATCACCAAGAGAGGACGGCAATATAAATTGTGAGAGGGCTACAAATCAAGAGATCTCTCCAAGCCAAGAGCTTTTCACGTCACATCCTCCTTGCGGCTACAAAGAAAGATCCCGCAGCATCAAAAAAACCAAGGGCTCAAATTTTCATCCTCAAGATCATCGAGAAAGTCATGGCAACCACATCATCGAACATCCCCGAGGGCCGTACCATAAAGCTCCAAGCCATCATCGCCGTTCGTTTGTGTTGCTGTTCATCTGCGCCGTCCGTGCTCGAGTTCTTCATCGTCGTCGATCATCTCGAAAGCTCCGCCGTCGTCTACTGAAGGACCTGTCGTCGCCTTCGTTGAGAAGCAGCCGTAGCCATCATCGAACTTGCCCTCGCCGCTGCACGTCGGAGCTGCTGTGGAGTCGAAGCCGTCGTCATCGACTCATCACACCGGAGAACGCCAAACGACACCGTCGCTGAGAACCCGACGTCGCTGCACCGTGCCCTCGCCATCGGTGAAGGAGCTCGTCGCTGCTGAAGTTCGAAGATGCCGCCGTCGCTGTTGAACGAGAACACCGCTGCTTGTTAGTTGCCGTCACCGCTTGGTCAACCGGAGAAGACATCGTCGAAAGAGATCACCGTCGCTGCCCTGTTCTGAAACAAAGCCGATGTTGCCGTGGGTAGTCATCGAGGAGAAGCGCTGCTCATCGCTGTCGTCGTGTGCAGAAGCTCGCCATTGTCGTTGCCGAAGCTCTCGCCGAAGTGGAAGCTCCTCGTCGTTGATGAAGAAGTCGAAGCCGCTGTCGCCTCCCGTGGAGAGAACGTAGCCGCCTGTTCGAGACGCCGCTGCTGTCAAACGAGATCTCCGTTGCTGTCGAAGCCCGCACGGATGAGGAGACATCGCTGCAGACGACGAGGTCGCCGCCGCTGCTGAACGTCGCTCGTCGCCGTCGAAGACGAAGAAGACGACGCCGCTGCATGAATTGAAAACCAACGAACGGATGAGATCGTGAGGAAACAAAACCAACGGGTGAGATTGAGAAGCGATCGAATATTATTGTGCTGACGTGGATTGCTGCTGCGTGAATTGAAACAGATGGAGGAGATTGCGTGCAATTGAAATCAACAACGGATAAAGCATCTGCATGTGAACGAAATAATAAAGTGAAAGGGTTCATAGTTGCTGACGTGGAAAGCTAATTTAAGGAGATTGATGTGCGCACCAACCGCAAGTTATTGTGATTTGAACTGCAATTGCTATACGTACAGACCAGTGTGCTATTTGAGATCCAGGAGTCGGATCGAGACACCGTTTGCGTCAGATTGGAGCTGACGACGTGCTGATTGACAGAGACGCCTACACAGACACAAACTGAGCATTTCTAAACCCTTAAACTCTTTTATTTGTGTCTTAGTGTAACGTTCTCTGTAGGGGAAACTTTACTATTTTTCTGTGACTATTTTGGGACTTGTCTAGTTGGGACTAGACAAGTTGGACCCAGCTAGTTTGGGACTAGCCGGTAGAAAGCGTTACTAGGATTGATAGTGAGAGAAAACACTGTGTGGGGTACTGAGAGCCTGGCGAGTGTAGAGACGTAGAGGGTGCTCTGAGCGTGCTCTAACTTGTGGTTTTATACCTATTGCGCTATTCAATACTAGTTCTGCTTTGGGGGCTGGAGTAGGTCGTTGGGACGACCGAACCAGTGTAAATCTGCTGTGTACTCTCTGTCTGTTTTTTATTTACCATGTTACTGCTATAACTGTGTGTGCTTATTCGTGGGTTGCACGAATTATTTTTTATTAGCCTATTCACCCCCCCCCCTCTAGGCTAGGATCCAGATCCAACACAGCCGTCTCCAGATCTGGATCTTCCGCCGCCTCCTTCAAATATGGATCTTCGCCGCCTTCAGATCCAGATCTGAAAGTTTCAGATCTGAAATTTTTAACACCTGCCGCGAAGATCGCAAGTTGTTGGTAGACTTGCGCCATGATTTCGTCGTGTCTCTTATTACTTGCTTCTGCCATCATCATTTTGTCGATGTTGACTTTATTTCTCATCGCCATCGCTAGGATCTCGTTGATGTTGACTTTAGATCATGTCGTCGCTATGAATCGTAGACGCTCTGATACCAAATTGTTAGGAACAAACCAAAGATCACAACTTTATAGAGAAATAATAGCACAAACTAGATAATTGAATACAAGAAAGGTGTAAGCACAAACTAGATAATTGAATACAAGAAAGGTGTATTCTCCTTCCAAGACGCCAAAGATGACGTCCGCACTCGTCTACCTATGAAATCACACCAATATCAAATAATAGCATAAGAAAACAAGCGACGGCTAGCCCCATATATATAATAGAAATTGGGGTTACTTGGCGAAAGGGGCGCGCGCGTGGGCTTCATGGGCCGGCGGCCTGGGCTTGTGCGGCTTGGACGCGGGTCTTCCTGCGGGTATAGACCCGCGTCCCATCAGCTACTTGACATGCTATAACGAGAAGTCGGTGACGGAGGTGAGTACTGAGAGTTACAACACCAAACTTGAGGTGTTCATTTTGATAGATAAGTGTTAGGTATAAGTGAGAGTTAGCTGTGAATGTTAGCTAGATGGAAATGACGGCTAGAGTATCATATGAATGATAGGTAGAATAGTAGCTTTGTATAATATAAATACCATCTCTAGTGTATGTTGAAAGCCATGCAAAAACCGAGAAAAAAGAAACGCAGCAAATAAGTGAGGTGAAGAAGTGAGTAATGATGGGTGTGGTGTGCAAAAATTTTCAATATTATTATATTATTGTGTTCTCTTCCTTAGGCTTCCCCGCTTTTCTTACAGCTTAAATTCCAGTTCTTTGAAATCTGATAGCATTGCTTATTGTAAAGCATACCAAGACGATGCTTCATTAAATACCATATTCCATGATATGTAACACTATCCGGTTGCAAAGTCACAACACATCTATCCTTTTATTTTGTTGCCATATGGTTAGTCCTGGTAATTGCAAACGGGCAGCGGCGCAAAATCACAAGGGAAACCTATGGAGGGGTAATACAGTCTTTTCAACTAATTACTTAATTAGGAAAGGCTATTGTATAAATAAGAGGGAAATTGGTCATTAGGGTTATGTAGAATATTGTGAGAGTTTAGTAGTCAATAAGTTAGTTTAGATTATTGAGAGAAAATTGACATTCCTCTCGAATTAGAAGCAGTATCTTGTTAGATCTATTCAATTGTAAATAAAAATTTCTCTTTTGCCTTAATTCCTATCAAATTGGTATCAAGGCAATCGGATTCAGGGACAATGACAACGAAGAAGGTTGATGTGTTGAAAGAGAAATTTGAAAACGGTATAGAAATTCTCAAAACCATGATGGAGGAACAGTTCACGACCGTTCAACAATAATTTTCGTCTCTGTATAACATGATGAAGCAATTGATCGAGATAAACAGCTGTCCACCACCGGTGGTTGTCCCACCAGAGATGGATCTAAACGGGATGATGCATGAGAAGGCGACACAACAGAGGCGCAATCCTCAAAGAAAAAGCCGGTACGAAAGAAGAAGCACCCAAAGGGAGATGAGATGGCATCTGAGCGATAGTGGGGAAGGAGATCACCGTTGAATCCTCTTGGATTAGCGACGGAGCGAGGGCGATGGACCGCCTCATCCAAGGGGAGGGCCGAATCTGGCCAGCCAGCGGTGGCTACGGCCCAGACACGGATGAACATGCTCGATGGCGGACATGCACGCCCACCGCGTCGTGGGACGGCCAGATCTGGTCGAATTCGGATAGATTTGGACCGTGGCACGACGACAACGACAAAAGGGAGGATCTGTCGCCGGAGGAACGATGAACCATTCTTTTTGCATGCGGTTGGAAGGCGGGCAACCCCCAACACTTAGGGTTCGCACCAGAAGGTAGTTAAGCTTGGGTGTTTGACAATGAGTTCGGGGGAGGTCGATCGGGCTTCCTAAAGGGATGGTGCCTTTGGACGCATGGCAATTCCGGAGGGGGGTCGATTAGGTGTGGCAGAGGGCGTGTCCCTTAGGACGTGAGAAGGAGGCCGATCGAACTTCTCGGAGGGTGGGCACCTTTGGGCACAGCGGCGAGGCCAGAGGTCGATTAGGTGCGGCGGAGGACATGCGCCCCCTAGACGTGCGGCGGAGAGGTGGACAGGGCTCATCAGGCTTCCCAAAAGACTGTCACCTTTGGGCGACGACGGCGAGGTCGGCAGAGGTTGAGATGCGACAGAGGGCGTGTCCCTGGGCGTGTGGTGACGAGGCTAGAGGAGGTCGGTTGTGTGCGGGGAAGGTCGGGCGGCCTTGGGTGTGCAACGGCAAGCCCGGTGACGTGCGCTTCATGTGTGCTTGGACTGCAAACAACACACGACCCTTTAGGGGGCGATGTAGCATGGTAATCTGTGGGATGGCAAGCCAGGCGACATGTTCTTTCCATGCGCTGGGCCGCAAACGACCCCAGACTTGTGGAGGAGCAACGAAGGTCGAGGGAGGCCGACGGGGCCTCAACGGGCCATGGGGGCGATGGTGAGCCCAACGACGCCCGCTTCACATGCGCCTGGGCCGCAAACAACCCCCTCTTAGGGATGGAGCTTGGGGAGAGGTTGGCAGGGCCTCAACAAGGTCGGGAGGCCCTGGGGAGGTAGCGGCAAAGCTGGGAGAGAGAGGTCGACGGGGTTTCGATGAGGGCGGTAGGCCCTGGACGAATTGCGGCACGACGGGAAGAGTTCCAATTGGTGTTTCGGGTGTCCCACATCCCACAATTTGAATGCATACCAGTAATTTCACTACGTGCATCCCCAATTTAGAGGCAAATCATGGCAATTAAGCACTGATTCGCGGATTTAGAAGCTGAAGATGTCGATTTTCGAAGGGGATGACGTCTATGTATGAGTCTAACGTGTCGAATGGTACCTCGTCGTGAACAGACTTACGAAGAAAGAGAAGCTAATGACAGGGGCATTATGTTTAGAGGAAAAGGAGTTGTCTTGGTTCCAAGGAGCAACGACAACTCGTACGATCTTGGAAGGGGTTGAAAAATCGCCTTCTAGAGCAGTTTCGTGATATTCAAGGAGGTGATCTGTACGAAAAATTATTCGCACTCAAGCAAGAGTAGACTGTCATGGAGTATAGGGAAAATTCGAGTTGCGGTCAGGCCAAGTGGAAGGGGATGCCTGAGGCAGTATTGGAAGGAAATTTCATGAAAAGGCTCAAAACAAACATTCAAACCAAACAAATACACCTTTTGAGGCCGAGGAACTTGTAGAAACGATGGAATTGGCACAGATGATTGAGAAAAGGACCATAGCGAAGCAGCATGCCAAGGAGGCATCTGGCGGGCTCATTTTCTGTACCAATACCACGATGAATGCACAAAAGACAGCTAGGTGGTTCAGACGGCCCGAGACAAGAACAGTGAGACGCGGCCCGAAAGTAAGTTCAAATATCTCATGGAGACGGAGATACAGAATAAGCGCGCGAATGGATTATGTTTTCATTGTGACGAGTAAGTATGTCTCGGGACATCGCTGTCGAGATCGCGCCCCTTCACATTTTGAAGGTCGATGATGAGTAGACGTGGATGTATCGGTAGCTGAGGAGGAAGAAGGAGAGGATGAACACGCTCATTTGGAATAAGATGCGACGTGGGCGCCAATCGACGCAATCCAGCAATAGTTTTCAAAATTCCACCTTAAAGACAATGTACCTCGTTGGAAGGGGAGTAATGTTAGGCCGGTTATTGCATATGGGCGGCGGTGCAAAATCACAAGAGACACCTATTGTTAATTTAGTCTTTTTGGCTAATTACCTAATTAGAGATGGCTATTATATAAAGAGTGAAATGTGTAATTAGGGTTATGTGGAATATTGTGAGAGTTTAGTAGTCAATTAATTAGTTTAAATTATTGGAAAATTATTGGCATTCCTCTCAAATTTGATGTCGTATCCTATTAGATCTATTCAATTATAAATGAAAATCCCTAATTTTGCCCTAATTTTGCCCAAGTTCCTATCACGTATCATACAATAATACAATGAACCGCATTCATTTAAAATCTGATGTGAAGATGGTCTGTCACAAACAATAACATACACAACCTAAGATTTGAAAATGTCGTGCATATGATTCTTATTCTATGACAAATGAAATGGGGAGGGGCAAGAATACCAACTTCGATTGTAGCAATACATTGATGACATGTGCATCAGATTGATAGACCCGCTGGGTCTAGCCGCCCCCCACATGGGCCGGCCCATGTTAGCCGTCGGCCCCCCTTGGGCTTTGGTTTATGCGCGCGCCCATTAGCCTAGGAAAACCCTAGTTTCTTCTATTTATAGGGCTAGCCGTCATTTGTGATTTTTATGCTTGATATTTTGAGATATTCTCTATTGAGCGTCCTAGGAATAGTTCTAGATTAAATGAGTGCGGACGTCCTCTAGGCGTCATGGGAGGAGAATACATCTTTTGTATTCAATTATCGTGTTTTTGGCTACTTTTATCTATAAAAATTATCTTTTTATCTTGGATCCTAACAATTTGATATCAGAGCACGTGACGATCCATGGTGGCTACGACAAGATCCCACGACAAAATTGAAACTTTGGAGGCCAAATTCACGAGCGAAATCGACGGGATCAAGAAATCGTTGGCGGCCAACGATGAATCCATGGCAAAATTGACGGCTTCCATCGACCAATTGACGGCCAATCAAGCAAAGCACGACGACCAATTCGCGCAAATGATGGCAACCCTAAAGCAATTGGTGGCGAACCACAAAGGGGAAGAAAACCCTAAATCGGGGGAAAAGGCGGCACCTTTGAAGAAAGAGAAGGAGAAAGTTGAAAGCTTTGACCCAAAAAATGATTTTTTGGTGGAAGATTTGGCCGACGATGTGGACGAGGAGCCGTGGAGGATTGATTATCGGGAAGAAGTTAGGCGAAAGGCCGCGGAAGCCCAAGGACCAGCAACCACGAAGAACCCCGCGCGAGGGCGCACGATGGAGGCGAGGGGCTGCGGCTGCCCTCCCAGGGGGTCGCCGGACCCCAGGAGCTCCAGGCGACCCCGGCGAACCCCCCTGGGGTCGCCGGGGAACGGCGGCCCACCCTGGGGGTCCGGCGAACCCCCCCGACCTTGGGGGCCGATGGGGCCCCCAGGCTCATCGGGGGGGTCCGGCGAACCCCCCTGGGGTCGGACGGGGGCGCCGAACCCCCAGGAGGGGCCGGTGACCCCCGCCGACCCCCGGGGGGCGCTGGGGCCCCCAGGAGTATCGGGGGGGTCCGGTGAACCCCCCTGGGGTCGGCCGGGGGCGCCGAACACCCAGGAGGGTCCAGCGACCCCCCGACCCCAGGGGGGCCGCTGGGGCCCCCCAGGATGTTCGGGGGGTCCGACGAACCCCCCTGGGTTCGGCCGGGGGCGCCGACCCCTCCTGGGGTTCCGGCGACCCCCGCCGACCCCCGGGGGGGCCGCTGGGGCCCCCAGGACGCTTCCAGGCCACCGCGCGACCCGACGGAGGCTTTTGACGGTAGTTTTGGGGTCTTTCGCAAGATCCGCCACGGCGAGAGGCTCCGGTACGTGTTTTCGAGGAGGATTTGGGACCCGGCGATTTTCAGGAGCACGATGACTACTATCGGGACCCTCCCGACCCCCGTTTTGACGACGAGGGGTGGCAGCCACCGCCCCACCACCAGGAGAGACGCACAGCAGGCACCGGAGGGAGGTACGGAGACTACCAGGAGTGGTCAGAGGGCGGTGTTGGAGGTGACGAGGGGCACGGAGACCGAGGGGACTATGGGGGTCGCGGAGGAGGGCCACCGAGGCGGTACGAGACTCTGGACGAGAGGAGACAGCACTACCGTCCGCGTCACAGAGACGATGGGAGGCCCGAGTAGGGGCACTTTGGCGGAGATTGCAGAGTCCGGAAGCTGAAGATGCCGATCTTTTCTGGGGATGATCCGCACGCCTGGTTGTTCACAGCGGAGAGGTATTTCACGACGCATCACATGACCGAGGCGCAGAAGCTGGAGGCGGCGGCCATCTGCATGGAGGGGAGAGCTTTAGGGTGGTTCCAGTGGAATGAGAGGAGGCAGCAGATCCGGAGCTGGGCGGAGCTGAAAGACTTGGTGCTGGAGAAGTTTAGAGACCCCCGCCTGGGGAACCTACACGAGCAGCTATTTGCCCTCAAGCAGGAGGGGCCGGTGCGGGAGTACATTGAAAAATTTGAGACGCTGGCGGGGCGAGTTCATGGGGTATCGGACGAGTCACTGGAGGGCACCTTTTTGAAGGGGCTGCGACCTAGCCTTCGAGCTGCGGTGAGGCCATACAAGCCTCGAGGGCTTTCTGAGGTCATCGAGATGGCGCAGATGGTGGAGGACTCCCGAGCTTAGGATAGGAGAGGCGGGAGCAGCTTCAGTGGGCAGATACAGCGGGGCACTACGACTGGGGCAGGCGAAGCGGTGATCACTACTGAGACAGCTCAGACAGGGCTTGAGAAGACGGGTGAGCAGAACCCACTACCAGCCGGGGGCCCATTCCGACGGATGACCGATGCAGAGATGAGGGAGAAGCGGCAAAAGGGGCTCTGTTTCAGATGTGACGAGCGCTTCTCTCCCGGACACCGCTGTGTGGATCGGAAACTGCAGGTGTTGATAACGGAAGCCGATGAGGACGATGACATGGAAGACGAAGGCATCGGAGGAGAGGACGACTCCCACTCGGAGTAGCGCCGCCAGTGCTTACACCACCTTGAGGACAAGGTGGCTCTTTTGAGGGGGAGTATTGATAGACCTGCTGGGTCTAGCCGCCCCCCACATGGGCCGGCCCATTTTAGCCGTCGGCTCCCCTTAGGCTTTGGTTTATGCGCGCGCCCATTAGCCTAGGAAAACCCTAGTTTCTTCTATTTATAGGGCTAGCCGTCATTTGTGATTTTTATACTTGATATTTTGAGATATTCTCTATTGAGCGTCCTAGGAGTAGTTCTAGATTAAATGAGTGCGGACGTCCTCTAGGCGTCTTGGGAGGAGAATACACCTTTTGTATTCAATTATCGTGTTTTTGGCTACTTTTATCTATAAAAATCATCTTTTTATCTTGGATCCTAACACAGATCCCATGAATTCTGCCTAGAAGCATCTTAGTATATTCTTGGTATATAGCATGCTTCTACAGATCTCTGTCAAATGTCACATATCGATTTTTCCTTTCAACAATGCCATTTTGTTGTGAAATCGTGTGCAGATGCAGATCATCGTCAAACTCCTTTGAGGTGTAATCTCCCCTATTGTCCATTCATAGGCATTCTGTTTTCTTACAAACTTTAACGTTTCTTAAACTTCTATGAGTTTGAAAAGAACTTTGCATTTTTCTTTCAAGAAATATATCCGTACATTCCTTAAGAAGTCATCGATAAAGATGTCCCTCCAATTGATGTTTGCTTCATTGGTCCTAACACATCTGAGTGCACTCACTCCACGGGTTCTTTAGCTCAAAATTTTGCTTCTTGGTATGGTAGATGACGCACATTACCGTACCGACATCTCTTGCATATGGTGTCTTCTCGAATCTCCAATAAATAAGACAATGAAGCATTAACTCTTGCATCATGATTCTTAGCTTATGAATGATAGTTGATGTGCCCAAGCCTTGCTTGCCACAAGTATGCTGTCTCATTCTTCTAGGCCTTATATATATAGTTTGATTCTGTCGACATAGATATGCTTTACCTTGTTTTATGGTTTGTTCTGTTGTTGATTTTAGGCTGTAGTATATCTTCATGTCATTTGGCCCAAATACAACAGACTAACGTGTAGTTATCACCTGAGATATAGATACGAAATTATTCATGTTCCTTGAAACATGATACGTATCTTGCAAGTGTACTTCATATGAGCTGAAGCGTGATGCAAACACAAACTTTCAATGTGTGTAATGGAAAGCCTTAAGGTGTCAGTTATCATAACTTCTCGAGCACCTATATATTCTGACAAGTTGATAAGCTCTTTATCAACTTCCATGTGATTGGAGCATCCAAAATCAACAAGACAGGCTTCATTGTAGTTGGCATGGTCTGATCCTGCAAGGGCATGCTCTGTCTCGCCTTTTATTGAGGTCAATGCAGATACAACTTCTTTTGACTGTTGTCTCGTCTACAATGGATATGTCTATACCTTGATGTTTAATCTCATGTTGCATCCTCTCCAGCTTTACATTTTTGTCCTTATTTTTTATATTCTTGTGTCCCCCCCCCCCAAAAAAAAAAAAAAAAAAAATCAAAACAAAACAAAACAAAACAAAACAAGAAAAGGTCCATTCTAGCTTGTTTAAGAGGAAAATGGATTATAGCATCTATTAAAGTCCCTAGCATTGCCCCAAACCTCTGCAAATTGTGATAATGGTTAAATTTTATATTCTAACATGCCTCTCAGGTTGATCATCCTTTCTACAGCCAAAATCAACATTTATGTAACCATATTTTTTTTCTCAAATCCACTTTTTTCTAATTACGCACCTGGTGGGATTTGAACATGGACACCTTTGATAACATATTAAATCTCGACCACTACACCGGAACTCCAAAGTTATGGTGGAATATTCTGACAACATATGCAAAGATGTATGAGAACAAAAAACAAGCACAATAATATCCGAATGGAAGCATAAGGCATGATGCACATACATGGACTCATTTCATTCCAATTCTTCAACTAGTACCAAAACATCGAGTTCACTCCATTTGCAATCATTCCTAGCGAACTTGCAAAGATCATTGTAAGTTATATCCCAAGTATATTGCTTCCTCTTCTTTTCATGCCATCTCTCCCCTACTCTTTTTCTCTAATTTCCCCAGCGTGTTCTATCTATCCTCCCTCTAATTTATTGAAAATAAATGAACCAAAAAATCTTAGGGAAATATAAGAAATGAAGTGAAGAAAAAGAGAGCACAATTTGAATGAAATTTAAGGCAAGTGGCAGATAAGGGGTTCATTCGATCCCACATATTCAATTGCTAGCCGAACATATCCTTCGCTCCCATTGCCATCATCACAATGGAGATACTAGCCTCCATAAAGTGATATACGAGCTATGCTATCGAGGTACTGACTAGTCGTCGCCGACTAGTCGAGAGTCGGTGGAGGACCGTCTTAAAATTTTTCAAAAGTCGGAAGGTGAGTCGGACACCGACCAAGCGTCGACTTAGTCCGACTTTTTCACCGATTTGGTCCGACTTTGGTCCGACTTTTTCAGCATACTTCTACAATCAAAATACAAGAGGAAAAATTGTTTGTCTCCCGTTCTAACTTCGTAGTAATCAAAACATTCACAGTGGATCGAGTTGAATTCTAAGAGGAAGCCAAGAAGGCCTTGAAACTCTGCCCACCAAGAGATTTTTAGCAGATGATCATCAGTAATGAACTCTAGAAAATGTTCACTCTAAAACTGCGACTGGCCAGATTTGTTTCCATGTAGAGATCTCATCCTTGGCATATAATTTCCTGATTCCGCCATAGAATCCAATTGTCTCATCGCCAGCTTCTCTATGATCCTTCCGACTAATGGTTGTTTGCCTTCATCGTGAACCAGGTGTATACTGATTAAACTCTAACATGACAGTATGTGCAATAATATGCATGCAAAAATTAAAAATAATGAATTTTCAAAGAATTTATCTGAGCTAGAAAATTATATGCCCGGTACAAACCTAAAAAAGAAGCAACATCTAATATAAGAAATAAAATATGTTAACATTTAGATGTGACTAGTCGTCGACTAGTCACCGACTCGTTCGACTAGTCATGAGTCGGTACTTGGTCGACTCGCTATCAACTCACCGACTTAACTGCATAATATATGAGGAATGTTGCATGGATGAGAGGAAGGCTAAAATAAGTGCCAAGTTAGATCTTTCCTTGACAAGATAAACGTTTGTTTGATACGGTCGGAAAAAGGACATGTCAAACTTGCCTTGTAAATGATCCAACAAATCTGTTCAGCCAGCCTACACAATCAGTCCTATAACCACGGATATCACCAAAATGGGATAAGGAGACAACAATTGTTGCTTCCATTTAGCCCGAGTTCACGATTGCTTCGATGAATGAACTAATAGCTGACATGTTTCCACTTAAGTTCATGATGAAACACATATGAAGCACAAACACTTCAAAAGGGGTATTATATCCGTGTCAGACATGTGTTGGATACTGACACTTGCCTGACACATATCTGACACACCAAATTCGTGTCCAACTTTAAAAACCCAAAAGTTAAGTATTCAAACCGTGTCCACTTTAAATAAGAAGTCTAAAGGCTACGCTCGGACAATTTCGAACCATATATCTGTTTGAAATATATATAATAATGTTTTTCTTTACTAAGTGTTTATTATTGTCAATAAAATTCCAACATCAGTTGAATTAGGTTATGTGCTGATTGGATTTTTTACATCTTTTTTTTATTTCATTCCTTGATTATTCCTCGAATAGAAACGATAAATTTATTATCATTAAAATTTATAGTGTTGTTCTTTTTTATTCTAATAGAGTACATCCTAATCATAACTAATTTTGACGTGTATCATATACATCAACACATGCATGCATATATGGTGTTATATCGTCGTATCTGCGTATCCAACTTTTTAAGAATTTACCATGTTCTCGTATTTGTGTCTTGTCGTATACATGTCGTGTGTCTGTATGTGTGCTAATAATTAAACACAACGGATTCTTTGAACTGTGCAGTTTGTTTAAATGAAACTAAACTAAACTAAAAACAATAATAATTTAGTGTTACTCCCTAAAGGTGATTTATTGTTGTTTAAAGAAGGAAATTTAACTGTGTGCGACTAATTGTACTTAGTGAATGGCTAAAGCTTGCAAAGACACGAGGAACCCAATGGGATATGTGTAATGCCCTACAAGCTACTGCACAAGTACTAGAGGGGGGGTGAATAGTACTTTAAAAATAACAAGGAGTATAATTCCTAATTATAATGCAAACAACTACCAAATCAATTTGCGGAAGCTTAAATTGAATGACAACAACAATAATAACAATGCTAACAAGATATGTTACTGGGTTCGGATCCACCCAAGTCTCCCCGACTTGTTCCCGGTGATCCTACGTCCCAACCACCCGGATCCCCTCCGGATACTTGAGTTAGAAACCCTAACTCAAGATTTCCACTATGAAATACTTGTGAAAATCCTCCACAAGTCAAATCATACAAAATGTAATTTGTGACTCCCACAACCCGGGATCACAACCACACTCTCACAACCGAGAGTGAATCTTACAAATCAAATATGAAATGAAATAAGAAAACTTCTTACCGAACAAAATACCTATGCCTTGAGTATTGCTTACGAATTAGGGCAAGGATGATTTTGGGGAAGAAGTGGCACCAAACCCTAGCTCCAAGATGTAGATCAGCGATGGAGAGCTTTGGGGATGTTGGTGACCTAGAATCAAGCACTTGGCTTGGAAGGCTTCACACTCAATGAATCTCTCTTTGGAAGTAAGAGTGAGGAGAGATTATTAAATGGAGGGAATGAGCTTTGAATGTACTTGGAATGATTTCTCTTGATCTTTAAACTTGCAATAATATCAGCCTTGGCAGCAATGAATGCAGCCCATCAAGTATATATAGGTTAGATGAGAGAGAGAGAAAAACGTTTCAATTAAAGCTCCAACGGCTCTTTTCTGAACCCAACTAGTCGGTCAAAGAACAACCACCGACCGACTAGTTCATCAACTAGTCGGTCGGTCAAATAACGTGAACCGACTAATGAGTAAACTGAGAAAAGATCAAAGTACAGACTAAGGAACTAGTCGGTCTAAGAAGAGTCGCTGACCGACTAGTTTCACAACTAGTCGGTCGGTTACTCAACGTGGACCGACTAACAGATAAAACTGAAGTCTGAGAAGAATTAGACTTAGTCGGTCCAAGAACAAATGTTGACCGACTAATTCACCAACTAGTCGGTCACCAAATGAACATAGACCGACTAACAATAAACAGTAAGTATGGTGAAAAATTTGGCATGTACAGTAAACTAAACTAGTCGGTCTAAAAAGAAAAGTTGACCGACTAGTTCATCAACTAGTCGGTCGATCAATGAGCACAGACCGACTAATGATAAACAGTAGCTCAAGCTCAAATGTGCATGTTCAGGGAAAGCTCAACTAGTCGGTCATAGAAGCATCACTGACCGACTAGTTCACAAACTAGTCGGTCGGTGAGTCAACTTAGACCGACTAACTGTAAACAGTAAAGAGCTAAGAATTAACTGAGAAGAACTAGTCGGTCCAAGAAGCTTGGCCGACCGACTAGATCACCATCTAGTCGGTCAGTTCTTCTTCTTGAACCAACTAACATGCACAAGAAGTCCCGAATTGAAGCGCGATGCTTCGGGAAGGATTGTATGGACTTCTACTAAGATCCTAGAGCTAAGATATGAGCGTTATGAAGATTTAAAACGTAAGACCTACTCAAGGCTTAACATTCTACGAAAGAAGCTTAAAGACTATAAATTAAACTTGACGATACCGTCTTCAATAGCTTCAATCGAATCTTCATGACTTCTAAATAGGTCCATAAGCTTCAACGAAGCTTTAGGCATACGATCACGTGCTTTGAGAAGTCTTGAGACGTCGTAATTGTTATTCATATGAATTTGGCGACGATCTCCATAACTGCGCTCACAAAGTGTTAGTACATATTATATTTATGTTTGTTCATCATCCAAAACCAAATCCGGGGAGTTCAATATCCAACAATATGGTTCTTTACATTAGCTAAAATAAACACTTTTCGTGTTTCTAGATCAGTAGTTTGAATGTGAGTTGTTTTCAAATTAGTTTAGTCTGATACATTGTTTGAATCTTGCTTTTGCATTAACGCGTAGTTCAAACTTGATTTGATCGTTGAGTTTGCCTTTCGTTGGTCAGGAATAAAGCTCATTCAACAAATATGAGGCCAAGTGTTTAAAAAATCAAAGGCTTGTGAATGAATCTATCAATTTTTTGTTCTTCTAGACCTTCTCCCTTGGCCCAGTAGAAATTAAAGGAGACAACCCGGTCTTTTATGACAATAGCAAG
This sequence comes from Scilla litardierei, assembly GCA_030789695.1. Classification (NCBI taxonomy): domain Eukaryota; kingdom Viridiplantae; phylum Streptophyta; class Magnoliopsida; order Asparagales; family Asparagaceae; genus Scilla; species Scilla litardierei. The sequence continues at coordinate 95,548,702 of CM061130.1, read as the reverse complement.
TCATGTTGTCCATACCATCATCTGACGGAAATTTGGCATTAATAAAAAGAGAGTTGACATCAAATAGATAGCTAATTGTAACACTTTATTAAAAAGAGAGTCTGGCCCAATTTTTAATGGGAAAGGCTACGATAAATATCATGACTTAATTGCATTACTAGTTAACTATTTCAATTCCTGCACCAAACTTCAATTGCTCTGAGAGTTATTTGCTTTTGAGATTTCTTCTGTGTGTATCTGACAGTGCTCGCATTTGTGAAGAAATGCCAAGGAATGGCTTGTTCAATCCTAACTCATAGGTTAAAACCCCACCATGTCATAAGAACTAGCAACACATAAGATGTTCAACAGCATCTCGATGGAATATATTGAAATGGTATCTCTAAAATGTTTCGCTATCAGCTATGAAACCGCATTTAGGATTTAATTGTTTAAATGTCAAGGTCTGTGATACCTTGACCCAGTACTAAACAAAATTTAACCTACATCAAAAAAGCCCCACCAATATCATATGATTGTACTATTATTAAATGTACTATCGGTTGCTAGACGATTTGGCTTACATCAAAAACACACACATATATTGCATAGTGTTCTAAATATTGGATATCGGTTGCGCATGAGCTTTAAAAATATGATATCGAATAGCAGATATAAAAGATATATCGGAGATATTGACTAAATAGCAGGGTGTCGTATTAGATGCTAAGAATAGATACCATACATGTATATGAGTAGATATAAATCATATAAACTCACATAAAGAATACATTTAGGATATAATTGGCTCAATATGTTGTATTAAACTTGAATCTAATGTCAATCTACTGAAAAATCTTTCCAATTTATGCAAGTAGTCACGAACCAATCAAGTATCATACCTATGATTTTTTATTTTTCTGTCTACTTTGTTTTTGTTTTTCTATATTTTGGTTAAATCTTGTAGAATTTCTAAATAAAAGTAGTTGTAGTAGCATCACCATCATCCGATGCCTAAAATGGCATATTTTTTAAATTTTTTCATTCCATTCTCCATAAATAAAAAGAGTTATTGAACCAAAATTACTATTATTAGTAGTATTATTCTTCTTCTTATTAGTAGTGGGCTGAATTGAATTAGGAGAAAATCTCAATGGAAATCAAAGATCAATTTTAAAAAATGAAACATTTTACCACCACAACTCAATTGGACCGATAGATCAAATTAATGTGAATAAAATCAAATAAAAAGTATGTCAAATTATTTAATAATTGAAAAACTTGAGCTTTTTCGAGTTACTGAATGCCGTCCTTACCAAGGACTCGGCATCAACATCGTAAACCTCATGATTTTTGTTTTGCTGACATCCATCACCCTTGATCCGAAATCGAACGGATGAAGAACGAGAGGACGAAAGAGAGGTCGAGAGTATGTTGATCCGACATCGAGACGAGGAAGAAGAAGAGGCAGATCGAGCAATCATGATTGAAATCGTAGAAGATACAAGAGGATGAAGAAAAAGCTATCAACTAGCGATGTAGCCGAAAAATTTTCGTTGAAATTAGGTTGCCTATCAAGTCAACGCCCTCTCTTTCTGGTTTATTAGTATTATTATCATCAGATCAGATGGGATATAATGTTAATTGGATCTATGGTATATAATGTTAATTGGATCTGATCTAAATAAAACTTAAAGCCAAACTATGTTAAAATCAGTCAATATTTCAAACCAAAATATCGTTGGAATAGCAGCCCAGTTCTAAAATTAGGATCAATGCCAGTTGAAAATCAAAAATCAAAATAATAACACATATATCATATCGGCCCTTTGTTTAATTTGATAATGTGGCCGATATTGCAAATATCATACCAACATTTGGAACACTGATAATGCCAGACACTACTTTAAAAATGCACCAATATCAGCTCAAAAAATGCACCAATATCAGCTCAGACATTGCAGATACCTCTGTTAATTACGGTCAACTATGCATATACTCGGTTGATTCAACTCGCCAAAAGATTTTCTTTTTGCCCTTGTACTTCAGTACATATTCATCCAGTTAAAAAGAAACAAATTGCTAAATAGCATATATAATAATTAGTTGATAAGGCTTAGATTCATCTTGATTTCTCATGATTTTGTTTCTTTTCAAAACAAACAGCAAGGTTTTCACATCAATATATTTGTATAGTTATTAAATTATTTAAAAATTACTTGTTTCACAGATGTGAGGTAGCAAGGGCCACTTGAGATAAAGGAGAACACTATAGTCTACCAGCCTAAGACTGGGTTAGAGGCTAGAGCACACCCAACATGTAACATTTTACATGTTATCGATATTTCATTGCATGAAGAATTCAAAACTAGAAAAAGATTTGCAATAAGATTTGCAATTAGAAATAACTAAACCTCTTCTCATAAATAAACTTAAATTTCAGATCAATATATGACTTCATAATAATAAATCCTTTCATTTAATAATTCACATGGTCATAAAAAAATCCATGTTGTAAGTTCTAAAGCAGTAACATACCTCCTCACAACCGGATTCCATCATTACTTGAATAGATCTAGTAACAAGTTCTGTCGCTGCAATATCATCAAATGCACCATTAGTCATAGAACATGTTCTAGTTAAAAGTAAATGATAGAGAGAGGCTACCAGAAGAATCAAAGGGAAAGAAAAGAATATAGCCTGAACTTGGTGTGGTACATTGTACTCAAATAATAATGGTGTGACATTGTTAAGGTTGTAATAAAAGGGTATCTTGTGTCTATGAATGAAATCAATTCAGTGATCAAATTTTGGAGGCCAGATCGGTTGCATGAGCATAAAATGCAAGACCAGGGAGGTAGGACTACCTACCTCCAAGTGATCGTAAAAAGTCACATCGAATGACCTGATGTTAGAACTTATATGGAACAACCCCCTCTAGATCACAGTTACATTGGATAAGAATTTTGAACCAATTCAGAAGATCTCTTGTCCACATGTATAAATTTAAGCAATTATCTTGTGGAGCTCTCTCAAGTTTGGGTTGTGCTCCATAACTGGATGGGAATAGATGATGGTGGTGGCGTGGCTAGCTATCTAGAATATGCATTGCACGTCAATCAATATAGACTCATCAATGTATTGTACTGAAACTAGAAATGACCCGTGCACAAAGTGTACGGACACACCAAAAACCAACCCACACAATCAGGACGCAGGACCCACACGGGTGTTTCGATGAGTGAAAAAACAGGTGAAAAATGAGAAGAGTGGGTTTGAGTGTGTGTATTGTCTTGGAGTTTTTGGTTTTTTTGATTGGGGTGTGATTTTGAGTGTTTTGGATTTGGGTGTGTTTTGGGGGGTTGGGTGAGGTTTTGGGTTTTTTGGGGTTTGGGTTTAAGGAGGTTGTCCCATGTGGCGATGTGACATTGCCACATGGGACAAAGATTCAAAAACTGCCCTCAATTGTAATAGAGATATATAACAGTTCTATTTTTCAACCATCTATGATGTAATATATTACATATGCATTTAAGATTCCTCAACGGGTAAGTTATTTATGGTAAAATACAATATGTAAATATGCATGTAGAAACTGCTTGCTCCATTTTATCTCTTCTTTAATACTGCCTTGGAAGCTACATATAAAAATTCACATGTAAGAGATGATTGTAATTTACAACTTATTTGAGAAAGCAAAGTCCTTTTCTGATATGAAACAGGATTAATTGTAAAATTTCAAATGGTATGAAATCAATAGTTAAAGAGTAATGCATTTGATTCACAAGTATGTCATTTAAAACTTGAACTCTCTCTATACAAGATTGGTTTTAGATTCAGAGAAGCTTAGATCATTAATATTATAGGGAGTACGGCAAGAAAAGAGGTCAAGTGTTCAAATCTTAGGGATGCCCCTTAGACTTATACTCCTTAGGCAGTTCTTAGAGGTCCAATTTCAATCGGATGCTTCATGTTTTTTTGTTTCAAGAAATGTCAATGTTTGACACATGTGTCCACATGTCCAACACATGTATGGCTTCATGACAAAAGCGTCCATACTATATAGCTGGTAAGAGCAATTGTTTAACACGAATGGAAGCTATAAAACAATAAAACTGCAGGTAGACGCATTACTACCACAACCATTCCTTTTCTATTACTACAACAATTTATTAAATCAACTTATGACCGCTTTGTCTTCTTCTTTTTTCTTACTCCTTTTACCCATTTTCATTTTCCTCTTCTCTGTTGTCCTTCTGTTGTTGTTATCCTTCATTGTGCATGTAGTTGCTAACAGTGCTATTACATTATTAGATGAATTGTTGTCTTTCATCTCTTTGATGGTTGTGTTAAACCTACAAAGACAAATCCATGTGAAAAGGTCGGACATTCACCATTCTACTTGAGTTTACACATAAATCCATTTGCAAAATCACAGCAAAAACTTTTTCGTTACCTAGGTTAGAAATCAGTACCTAGAATTTTCCTTTAATCAAAATTAGGACACTAAACGTTAAAAATTTCACTAACTTGGTCGAGGAGAAGCCAATGCCTCTTAGACAAAGTACTAACAAAAAGATTGCTCCTTTCGAATAATTGGTGAAACCTTAATTCAAATTAAAGCCTTCATTAGCAGATCCTAGAGTCAAATTTCAATTATAAAAGAGTGCTCCTTGTCTACCGCAATTGAATCATAACCATGGAAAAACTTCACAAAATAAAAATTAAATTATGCGGTCGCTCGATTCAGATTACCAATTCCTTTGCCTCTGTAGGGTTTGATAACAACGAGCATCGCGATGTATCCTCTGAAAGTGCCCCGATGTTCCCCCATCTTGCACACCACCGTCCCCACGCACTTCCCCTTATGAAACGCCTATAACAAATCCAAACTCATACAATTCAAAAACCATAACCCTAACTGGTGGGGTTTATTTATTTTTTTTTTTTGGGCGGGGGGATAGATAGAGAGATAGAGAGATAGAGAGAGAATACGAGGTAGGTGAGCTGAGGCCAGAGGTAGACGAAATATCGATAGGTGAAGATGGAGTAGGGCTCGCTGAGCTCCTCGTCAACGAGCTTCATTATTAACGGGAGGTGGTGCTCGCCGCCGTAGCTCACGTACTCGATCTCCGACGGTGAGACTACCAATGGTTCTGCTCCTCCGCCGACTTCCTCTGCCGTCACCGCCGCCGCCGTCGCCGCCTCCATTTATTTTATTTTGTTAAATTTGCACTTTTTTTGCGAAAATTTCAGTTTCTCAGTTTTCTTTGGCCATGCGAGTCTGCGACCATAAGGAGTTACTTTGCGAACATAGCATTTTGCTGAGTGCACATGCCGTTTAACTTTTTTCGAAAATAACGAAATTTGTTGGAATTGTTGTGAGTTGAGGAAGGCCTTTGACCTCACTCCCCAGTCCCCTCATCATCTCTCCATTACTCCCAACTAAGTTAGTGGGGAGTCCCTTGGACTCCTAATCTATTAAGTAAATGAATATAGAGAGAGCCATGGCCCATGGTTATGCCATGGCTACTCCTTATGTGAGATTATTTTACTCTTCTCCAAAATCCTTCAACACGTTATCAGCACGTATCTTCTCCAAATTTTGAGCCACTAAAATTATTCCGAATCCCCTCTAAATCAAACTCCTACACGAAGGAATCTAATTGTTGTTGCGGCGATCCGTTGCGGTTTTTCGTTGCGGCGTTTCCTAGGCGTTCTAGAGCGGGGAATTCTATCTACGGATTTTATATCACGATCGTTCCTAGATCTTTGATCTAGAGGTAAATCTTATCGATCTCGTAGTTAATTACAAACAAATAATTTGATATGATTTTTCACAGCCTTTCTTTAGGCTTGTTTAAATCTACTATATCATGTTTAATACTGATTAAAATACAAACAAAAAAGAAAAGAAAAGAAACCCTGACAACCCCTTTGGCTCCCCCCACAGGGGGGCCCTCTCTGTAAAAAAAGTGTGATATATCAAGATCGGAGATAATATATGGTTTTCAGCACACAATTAACCATGGCACAAAGATACCTGGAATCAAGCTGATTTAAACAATAATATTGTCAGGGTGTGGATATTGAATCGATAACAATTGAAACTAGCACATTAACCGTTTGAAGAAATTTATCTGGTTAACATTGATTGTATAAAACTCAATGTAATTAAAAACAAAACTATCATTATTTTAAGTTGCCTCATTAACATTGATGGCTTCTATTTTGTATACGTGGTAAACACAAAACTCAATATCCACACTCTAATTATAACTCGTTCTATTAGAGAAAACAGACAAAATTAATATACAAGCCAGGAGACTGTACAATTAAAAGGGAATTTTCCTTGTGATATAATTAGTGCCCTCCCAAACGTTTCCCTCTCTGTACGCCCGTCCTCCCCCTGTCGGGGAGGGGGCTCTACGCCGCCCAAACCCACCCCCCCCCCCCCCCCCCCCCGGGACCGGGGGGGTCTCTGATCCCGCTGGGGCTGTTTTGCGTAGACAAGGAGAGAGGAGGGGACAAAATCTGTAAAATGAGGGGTGTGGAGAGCTTTTTGCACTCATTAACCCTAAAATTTGTTTTTTTAGGCTTGTGATAAATTAAATTTTTGCACATGGGCCTGCAGCCCAAATGCAGCCCAAATTTAATAATAAATTGGTTTGGCTATTTTTTTGGGCCAGAAGCCCAGTTAATAACATTGCCTAATAAATTGATTATTATTTTGCTTATGGGCCAGCAGCCCCAATCAGAATAATAATTTAATTTGCCTTATTGGGCTAAAACCCAAGTTAATTGTTTATTAAAATGATTTTCATTTTGCTTATGGGCCTGCATCCCATATTAGAATAATAATTAATCTTGTGTCCTAATTTGGGCCTGAAGCCCAGTTTATAACAATGAATATAAGTTTTATGGGCCAGCAGCTCCATTGAGATTAATTATTAATTTTGATTCTAAATTGGGCCTGCAGCTCAGTTAATCCAATTGCAAAATGGATATGTTACTTAAATTTTTGTAAATGGGCCTGCAGCCCAAATATTAAATTAATTATTAAAATGATTATTATTTTACTTATGGGCCTGCAGCCCCAATCATAATAATAATTCATTTTTAATTCTTGTTTGGGCCTGTAGCCCAGTTAGTCAGATTTCTAATATTATGTACTACATCATTCTTGGATCATTAATTTATGGAATATTAGGATTTTTCAAAATATAATTATCTTAAGGATCCTGCGACCGCTCTACCGTTAGTCAACTAACCTAACGGTGTATGATGTCTCCCCGTGGTCCGAGAGATTATTATATTTTATAGTCTCCTTTTCCATATTATATATGCATGTGTTATATGCATGTGTGGTTGTTTCTTTTGTGCCTGAAGCATATTATAAACTGCGTGGATGTTTATATAAGCTAAAATGTGATTTTTGGGATCGGCCAGTTTGATACCTTTTAAATTCCTTGCAATTTTATTTTCTTTTTGAGAGAATTTGTAAGTGAGGATTAAATGTATTAATGCCAACGACCGGTGTACCGACAAATGAAGACGGAGGCGAAAATTGGAAAATATAGGGACCCGTTCTGGGTTTCCAAATTGTCTTTTTCTTTTCTTTATGGACTGTATATTCGGACTTTGGACTTTGTATTTCTTTGGGTATCTGGCCGATCCCCACATTTTACTTATTTTATTTTTTATGCGTGAATTTCAATTTTAATTAATTCATGCTTATTTTAAATTGCATAGATAAATAGCAAAATTGGCAAGCGTCGATTTCGAAGTTCTTGATGCTGCAGGAAAGAATTAACTGAGTTGGCGAGTGGACCTGAAGTTCCACTTGCGTTCGATGGCCCTCCTTGGCTTAATTTTAGCTCATTCGTCGGCCCCAACTGCGACCGATGCTTCTGCTAGTAAGGCCCCAGAAGCGGCCCAATCTTCTAGCAGCACTCCTACCACTGTCTTCGATGTGGATAAGGTGAAAGCCATTATCTACATTAGGAAACATATAGATCGGACCTTAAAGGCCGAATACCTAACGGTAGAGGATCCAATGGAGCTGTGGACAGCGCTGGAGGCACGGTATAAACATCAAATTGATGTAATATTACCTCGTGCCAGTTATGAGTGGAAAAACCTCAGACTTCAGGACTATAAGTCCGTCGCTGAGTATAATTTTGCACTTCATAATATCACCTCACGCCTGAAGTTGTGCGATGAAGAAGTGACAGAGCGAGGCATGTTGGAAAAAACATTTACATCGTTTCACGAGAAAGATGCAATCCTCATGCAGCAGTATCGTGAACGCAGCTTCACGAAATTCTCTGATTTGGTCTTTTGCCTCCTTAGGGCAGAGCAGAATAGAGACTTACTACTTGCTACTCATAATTTACGACCAGCTAGTACTGCTCCTATCGCTGAATCCCATCACGTTTCTCCCCAGAAGTGGAAAAACAAGAAGAAGGCTAAAAATAACAAAGGAAAAGCTGTGATGAAGAATGGACGAGGAGCAGTACCCCCGTCCAACAACAATAATAAAGGAAAGAGAAACTTCTCATGGAAGCGTAACGACACTGGTCAAGTGTCAATTCCTAAGAAGAACTGGGAGAATAAATGCCATAGATGTGGCATGACTGGACATTGGTCCAGAAACTGTCGCACTCCTCGCCACCTTCAGGAACTATATCAGGCGAGCCAGAAGTCTTTGCCTACAACAAACTTGGTGGCTGTTCAGCCGCCAACGGTTTTCACTGCACAAGACTTCGAGAACGACGACCTGCTCGATTAAGCCCTATCTTTATTTATGCATTTAAAATTACATGTAGCTTCATCTTTAGTATGCTTTCGTACGAACTTTTATTTGAATGTCATTTTACATTTACTTAAATAAAATTTCGTTTTGCTTATAGATGAAGTATTTAATATTGTGGACAGTGCTTCGTTGCACTAGTGTAGCATTAATATTGCTCCCACATATAACGAGACTATAAGATGCAAACTTATCCTCTTAAACATATAGGAATTTTGCAAGTTTCAAGGATATTTCGTTTAAACGAACATAACTTGAAAACTGTGGATAATAAATATTGAATATCAATATGTAACTCGTAAAGAGGATGGCCAGAAGCCCATCTACTTACGATTTCTTTGGACCCCCGTCGGGCCCCTATAATTACAGATATTCATCCTATAGAAAGCCAACTTGAATTAGCACCAGAAGTGCCTTTCATTACCAGAGTTTTTAACTCTGGCAAAATGGACTTGGTCATCCTGGATCGGCGATGATGGACGCATCATCAAATGAATCCATTGGAGAACCCGAAGATTCTTCAAAAAATTGAGTTTCCTTGTCCCCCTTTGTCGTAAGGGAAAACTTATAGAGAGACCTTCCCTCCTGAAAGTGGGATGAGAGTCTCATGGCTTCATTGAGAGAATACATGGTGACCTTTACGGGCCTATTCACCCCGCAAGTGGCCCATTTTCGGTACTTCATTATTGTACTAATAAATGCATCTACTAGATGGTCTTATGTGTGCCTTTATATTCACTCGCAACATAGCTTTCTCAAAGCTTATAATGTGGGTGAATTCACTACACATATCATTCAAGACTTCCACCAAGCAACTGGCATTGATATTGAACATCCTGTAGCATGTTCATACTCATAATGGGTTATCAGAGTCTCTGGTAAAGAGACTCCAATGGATTTCACGTCCATTGTATAATCCCAGTTGCCTGTTGTATTTAGGGACCAACTGAATGCATTCCGCGTCGCTTATAACGATACGGCCCTCTCGTGGCCATATCTTATTGCTGATGCCGCTTGCTTATGGTTTACCACCAAGTCTTGATAACTGTGAATTTGATGAGAAAATCTCATTGAAATAGGCACGCAGTCTAAAGAAGCCTGAAGCTTCTGAGACCATATCATGGGACACAATAGTCCTAATCTCGTTATGATCCGCATACTTTTTCTGTGTGAAGATGAGATCTAGAAGATCCTTCACATTCAGACTAAAGTACATCAATTGTGGTATAAATTTACGGACAACCCGAAGATTGTTCGTTCACACGTCCCTGCTGCCAACACGCCAGCTAGGATTGACATTCCCAAAGATGGATGCAATCCACCGGCAGCAGAATTGGCTGTACCTCATTTGAAAAGAGGACGCCCGCCAGGTTCAAAGTATAAAGTTTCTCGACAGAGGAAGATTCCTGGATATATTAAAATGATCAATCCACAGGATGCTGAGCTTAGACCGGCAACCTCTCCCCTCCTAATTTCTCCTGCAGAGGAAACAACAGGATAAACATCATTATATTACGTACGTACTGGAGAGGTACTGGATAGATATAGCACAGTCGTCAACGACGGTTTTGCTTTCGCTATTGCCGTTCACGTCGCTGAATACGACGATGACGTCAACCCACTTTTCTATAGCGAAAACGCATAGATTGGCCAAAGTGGGACGAGGCAATAAGAGTAGAGCTGGACTCACTCTTGAAAAGCAAAGTCTTTGGACCAGTAGTCCATATACCTGAATGTGTAAAACCTATGGAATATAATTCGGATTTCATAAGAAATTGAAATGAAGGAAATGTGATCATTTTCCTACTAAGCCTAAACTTCTCTGGAAAAGCCAATAAATGCAGCTCATGGACGTTGTGACTGCATATATATATGGCAATATAAATATAAAGATCTATATAAAACTTTCAGAAGGGTATACACTACCCCCAGAGATAAAAGAGAAACGTAGAAATGTCTTCTCCATAAAGGCTACAAAGATCATTAGTTGATCTTAATCAATATTCTGCCCGTGTATCTTTTTAGAAAGATCGTTGACATGATTTGTGATATTCGCCGAACAAGTGGTCTACTTAAAGCTAATAGGATCTCCTGCAGAGACCATTGAAATATCAGATAGCTTTAAGCATACATTGGAAATAAAAAAAACCTAGGTAAAACAAGGTATTGTCTCGGCTCACATATTAAACACCTTCGTGGTGGAACCCCTTAATATTCTTCATACACCTGGAGTTTATGAAGAAAGATGTCCATTTGCCACCTATTAAAAATGGATGCTTAATTATGACACCTTCCAGTCGCTGGAAGAGGGGGAGGACATCCTAGGTCCCGAAGAGCCTAGCTCTAATGTACTTGTTACACTTCTTTATCTGGCCAACTGCACGTGTCTTTGATAGAACGTCTGTAATAAAGTTGTTAACCAGATACAGTGTTGTCCTGGAGTGCAACACTAGACCAAGGATAAGCTGCTTCTGCGCAACTTCCAAGGTTCAAGGAATATATATCGCATATGTAGGTTTAAAGATCATCGCGATGACTAAAACACAAAAGGCCGGCCACCTTCTAAATATCTACACATCATCCTCTGAAATCTACATCTTCTGAGAAGCTCATCATCCAAGAAGCAAATCTTGAAAACGCTCAGCCAGGTCCAGCAGTACCTTGCAGACACACTGAAGACTGATTCAAAGAAATACTTTAGTGGAGTCATCTACCAACTTCGAAGAGCATTCCACTCCAGAGCGCCACTGCTTTCCAATAGCTGCTAGATGAGTGAAACTTGTATAGATGAGCGATGATTATATTTGCTTTCAGAACATGATGGATGTATATATGAATAGGAGATGATTGTATAGATACATAGGAAATCTGCAAGCCTGAAGCTTGTACAGATCAGGGGGAGTCACTCGATAGTTGTACTCTTTTCCCTTAAGCTGTTGGTTTTTTCACACTGGGTTTTTCACAGCTAAGGTTTTAACGAGGCAACCACAGTGGCTCTGGATCCAGAAGTATCTACCCCTTTTAGCATACTGAATCCTGAAAGTATTTATGTGCTTAACCCAAGGTAATGAAGAGATGATGGGGAGTGTTGTGATTTGAGGGAGGCCTTTGACCTCCCTCCCCTCATCATCTCTCCATTACTCCCCACTAAGTTAGTGGGGAGTCCCTTGGACTCCTAATCTATTAAGTAAATGAATATATAGAGAGCCATGGTTATGCCATGGCTACTCCTTATGTGAGATTATTTTACTCTTCTCCAAAATCCTTCAACAGGAATGATATAAAAGTGAAGGCTATATATAATTGATATCAGAGGAGTTACAAGTGTGATATACCAAGAGACACCCACTTAGTAGTGGGTGTAATGGTGGATGTAAGTGGGGGGTGGGGGTGGGGGTGGGGGGGGGGTGGGGGTGAGACCAAGGGTCTCCCCCATTCATAATACTTTTTCTCATCCATCCATTCTTAGCATATGAATTCTTCAGGATCCAACACACTAATATGGGGTGGATACTGCTGGATCCAGAGTTACCGTGTTTGCCTCGTTAAAACCTTAGCTGTGGAAACCCCAGTGGGAAAAAACCAATAGCTTACTGGGGAGAGGTTACTGGTCCAAGCTCAGCATCCTGTGGTGGGATATTCTTTATTTTTCCAAGTATTTTTCTCTTGCTATGGAATTTATCCTTGGAGCTTGTCGGTCGTCCTCTTTTTATTTGAGGTACGGTCGATTCTGCTACCGGTGGATTGCACCCATCTTTGGGAATGTCAATCCTAACTGGTGTATTGGCAGCAGGGACGTGTGATCTAATAATCTTCTGGTTATCAGTAAATTTATCTGGTAGTAAAACTATTCTGAATGTGAAGGATCTTGAGGATCTCATCTTCACAGAGATTAGTACGCGAACCATATTGAGACAAAGACTTAGTGTCTCAAAAAATGGTCTCAGAAGCTACATGCTTTAGTTTTGTTAGCATAGTATGGAAAACAATTTTATGAATATGCATCTATTAGTACCATAAAGTACCGAAATGGAGAACTTGGTGGGTGAATTGGCCCACAAATGTCTCTTTGTATTTTCTCCAATAAGCCAAGAGACTCAAACCCCACTTTCAGGTGGGAGGGTCTCTTGTTTAAATTTACCCTTATAACAGGGGGGGACAATGAAAATCACCCTTTTGAAGAATCTTCAGTTTCTTCAAATTATGTCTACGGGATTGGGTTATGGTGCGGTGCATCATTACCGATCCTTGGTGACCTAGTCTATAATTGCCAGAGATTGGATTTTGGTGACATAGAACACTACTGGTGCTCTATCAGATTAGCTTCTATAGGTTGGATGTATGTTTGATAAAGGCTCGATGGGAGTCCTTTAAAACTTTCTAGGATGGTTTTAATACCATCCTTATGACGAATAACATACAATTATACAACACTATTGAAATCATTAGTTTCCAAGTATATCCGTTTAAATGGATGTCCTGGAAACTTAATAGATTTCTGTTTGATTATGGAGAAAATAAAACATCTTTTATTATAATTTTTCGTTGGTTTGGGAGCAATAAAATTGCTTCACTTGATCATTCTATTATATAATTTAGTCCCGAAGTTGTAGTGACGGGACCATAATAATTAAGATGATATTAAAATAGCATCTATCCAAAAGGATCTTGTGCGTGGAGGCACTATCCATTAGGCATTTACAATTCATCTCTATCTCTAGAAAAGAATGTAAAAAGTTTTATGAAAAGTAAAACTACATTCGATTCATAATTAAGATAAAGAAGGACATAATTAAAGATACATTTAAAACATTAATGATAAAGGCTGAAAAGATGACTAAATTTGCTTTAGTCAAGGAGGTCGTCATTCTCGAAATCCTCGGTGTTGAACTGAGTTGGAGGCTGTACGTCCACCAGATTTGTTTCTGCGAAAGGCTTCAGGCTTGCCATATACAAATCTTGGAGGTGACGTGGAGTATGACAGACCCTGGACCAATGTCCAGTCATGCCACATCTGTGGCATTTGTCTTCCCAGTTTTTCTTAGGAGCAGACGTCTGGTCAGAGGTATTCCTCTTCCACGTGTTCTTTTTCTTCTCCTCGGTATTGTTTTTCTGGGGAGGAACTCTGGTCTGCTTCTTCGCAGCTTTCCCTTGTTGAATCTTCCTCTGTGCTTGTTCTTCATCTTCTGGGAAGAAACTGTGTAAGCTTCAGGGAGAGGAGCAGAGCCAGCAAGGCGTAGGTTATGAGTGGCCAGTATGAGGTCTCTGTTCTGCTCTGCCATAAGAAGGCAGAAGAGTAAATCAGAGTACCTCGTGAACTTGCGTTCACGATACTGTTGCATGAGAATAGCATCCTTCTAATGGAAGGATGTATATGTTTTCTCAAGCATTCGGGTTTTTGAGACTTGTTCACCACACAACTTCAGGCGTGAGGTGATGTTATGGAGAGCTGAGTTATACTCAGCCACAGACTTGAAGTCCTGAAGTCGGAGATTTTCTCACTCATAACGTGCACGATGGAGGATAACATCTTTTTGATGTTTGTATTTGTCCTCAAGTGTTGTCCACAGTTCATGAGGGTCTTCCACTGTTAGATATTCGGCCTTTAGGGTCCGATCAATATGTCTCCTGATATAGATAATGATTTTCGCCTTCTCTACATCGGAGACTCTAACAGTAGAAGTCCCTTCATCGGTTGTCACAGCTGTAGATGGAGCTTAAATTGTGTGACTTATGCCCTGTGAGCGCAGATGGAACTTCAGGTCCAGCTGCCAGCTCAAGTAATTTTTTCCAGCCGCATCGAGAACATCAAAATCGACGCTCACAATCTTTGCCATTTATCTAAGCATGGAATAATTATGAATTAAATATTATTCAAAAATTAAGACATGCATAACAGTAAAACTAAGACTGTTGTGGGGATTGGTCGGTCACCATCAAAAATAATAAAAGTCCAAAGTCTCTTATACATTTTGAATTACGAGAAAATTAAAATTAAAATTTGGAAACCCTTGGGGGTTCCAGCATTAGCAATTTTCCTCCATCTTTAGGCGAAGTTTCTCCGGGCTTTGGCTTTTACATTAAGTTCCTCACTATATTTTCACTCAAAAAAATAAAATGCGAGGAAAAATAAATGGTGGTGACTAATAACGGCCGATCCAAAAACCACAACACATGCTTACTAACATTCCAGGCAGTTTTAATAATATAATTATGGAACATAACAGGCATAAACAATACAATTTTTTTAACATTGTAGGCAATTTTATTGGATAAATATATTAAATTTACATTTTATAGTTACTTGGACCACGGGGAAACGTCATTACCCGTTAGGTTAGGGAACTAACCTAACGACAGAGCGGTCTCAGGATCCTTGTAATTTATTAAAACGTAAATTAATATTAATTTTAATCCAATTAAAAATAAGGCAATAAATAATGAATTGCACATCAAATTTAAGTGACAAATTTATTAATTGCCACAAATACCCCAAGAGGAGTTAATCAAACTCAATATCCTCACCCTGATTTTTCCTGATTTTTCCATAATTTTTCGGATTTTATCCAATTTTTCCAGAATTTTCTGGAATTTTCAGGGTTTAATAGGGTATAATCTGAATTTAAATTAAATTTGGCCTGCAGGCCAGAGGCCCGCGGGCTGGCTGCGGGCTGCATGCCCGTTAGCTAAAAAATACTCATTTTTACTATTAATTTTGTTAATTACTGGGCTTCAAGCCCATCAGGGAAGGCCCATGTCTCTTCTCCCCCTTACCCTAATCATGGCTTTAATGGGAGAAGTGGGGCTGTTTAGGATCAGCCGCCAGGGGAGTCGAAAAGACCCATGGTTTCCCTTCAACTTCGAAGGCAACAGAAGGCCCCCCTCCCCCGTCGTGGGGGGGGTTTGTCGATCGAGATGCCCCCCGATAGGGGGGCGGTGCGGACAGAGGCACCCCCCGACTGGGGGGCGGGTGCAGCAGAAGGCCCCACGTCAGGGGGGGTTTGCCGATCGGGATGCCCCCGGACAGGGGGGCGGCACGGACGGAGGCGCCCCCCGATAGGGGGGCGGCACAGATGGAGGTGCCCCCCGACAGGGGGGTGGCACAGACCCGGAGGGAGGCCCCCCTGCGACGAAACTAGCGGCGCGAACAGCCGCAACCCCCATCGATAGGAGGGGGAGGCGTATCGAACATGTTGGAAACAACTACTCCATGCTTGTTTGATGTTCACAAACCCTACTGAACTGTTCTAATATGTTTGTTAAGTGTGTATCAGGTGCTAACAGATCCCTATGCAGTTTGACAGTCATGCTTGGTCATTATAAGCATGTACATACTCAATTACGTTGAAATACAACGATGAAACTGCATTTGGAATTACGAAATCAGAGCAAACAGTGAAGTGTAGCTATGAAACTCTACCCTAAAGTAAATCATAGGCTATAAATATCATGGAAATTTTTTCAGGAATTATGGAAATTATTTGAAGCCAAAATACGGAAGAATACAAGGAAAAAGTGAGTATACAAAGAAGGAATTTTTTCGACAAGTGGTGAAATGAGGTGAAACAATTCTAGTAAATATGGGGCTCTGGGATTTTTGAGAATTTTTTCAGAATTTTATGGAATTATTTGGAGGCCAAATACTCAAGAATACAGTGAGAATTCTCGGAAAAATGCATATACGGTACTGTTCCCTATGCGGCGCCGCGATTTCGGGTAGCGGGTTCCACCGCAATTAAAGCAGGTTTTGACCCACAGCTGGTTCGGTGCCGACTCTATTGTATCCGTTCACACAGTAGCAAACCTGTAGCCTTTTGCCCTATAAATACCCATGTATACCTCTTCACAAAATCATCCATAAGTTGAGTTCTAGAGATCGAAATTGAGAGCAATTTGCGGCGTTGGGTTTGTATCAACGAGCACTATATCATGAGCCAAAGAAAAAGCCTTCCCTAAAAGAAATTTTCAGATCCATCTTCACGTCAACCGAGGAGTCCGTACGACTACCGGTGAAGGGACAGACTATCTTTCAGCACAGAGGTCCAAACGAAGATCCGTCAGAAGCGTTTCGGAGCTCTTGCAGTGCTGATCTATGTGGCCAGAGCCGAAATCCACAAATGAGCTTTCTAAACTTTTGCTCCTTATTTATGTTGTGTGATTTGCGTTATTATTGATTGTTTTGTAACGTAATTCTTTCTACTCTGAGCTTGTTGAGGTCTTAACTTGTGAAGGGCAAGTTAGACAGGAAAGTACTGCTAGTGTTGTAGTATTTGAGCTTTGGTGAGCTAGGATATATGCTTGAGAATCAGTGTTGGTGCACTGAGTTCGTGTGTCTGTACTATTGGATACTATAAATCTAGTGGATACTTTGGAGGCTGAATGTAGGTCTTGGAGGGACCGAACCAGGATAAATGCTGTGTGAACTTTGCGATTGCTTCTGCTGTTTATTTTCTGCACATTTTTCTGCCAGAGTTTTTACGTTTATCTAGACTAAATTTTATCAAGCGCTAATTGGTCATTGGCCTATTCACCCCCCTCTAGGCCTATTTTAGATCCTACAATTGGTATCGGAGCACCAGGCTTGATCATTTAAGTCTAGTTTACAATGAATCTTTATGATTCAGCATTTGCTGAAGGACAATCCACTGTTAGACCCCAAAAATTCAATGGAACTGATTTTGCCTACTGGAAAACTAGAATAAAAATTTATTTAGTGTCTACTGATTATGATGTCTGGAAAATTGTTGCTAATGGATATTCATCACCTGTCTTAACAATTGAGAATATTGAAATCCCAAAACCTGAGAGTAAATGGGATGACAATGATAAAAAATTGTTTTCATTAAATGGAAAAGCAATGAATGCAATAATTTGTGCACTTTATAAGACTAAATTTAATCGTGTTTCTCACTGTTTAACTTCACAGGAAATTTGGCGTACTCTGGAAGTAACACACGAGGGAACGTCTCAAGTCAAGGAATCTAGACTAGCGCTTCTTAGCACCGAATACGATGGCTTCCACATGAAACCTACAGAGACGATCAAGGATATGTATGCAAGATTTACAGACATCGTCTACAACTCAAAGGCACTTGGAAAGACGTACTCAAGCGTGGAACTGGTAAGTAAAATCCTTCGAGCCTTGCCAAGTACTTTCCATCCAAAGGTTACTGCAATCCAAGAAGCTCGAGATCTCTCCAAATTGAGCTTGGATGATTTGATTGGGAACCTAATGTCCCATGAGCTGGAGCTGAACCCATCGAGTCACGGGAAAAGGGAGAAGCCAAAGCTGCTAAGTCCATAGCATTCAAAGCTGAAGAAAGCGAAGACGATCTTGATGATGAGCAAGCCCTGATGGTCAGAGACTTCAGAAGATACATCAAGACAACGCAACAAAATGAAGTAGTTGAAAGAAAGAATAGGACTTTAAAAGAAATGGCTAGAAGTATGCTGAATGAGTATGAGCTGCCTATGTCTTTTTGGGCCGATGCAATAAATACTGCTTGTTATATTTGTAATAGAGTCATGCTAAGACCAATTGTAAAGAAAACTGCTTATGAACTTTGGCATGGAAAAACTCCTAATATTTCATATTTAAGAGTATTTGGATGCAGATTTTTCATATTAAACACTGGAGATCAACTTGGTACATTTGAATCCAAATCAAATGAAGGAGTGCTTATAGGATATTCGTCAAGAAGCAAAGCTTACAGGATTTATAATAAACGCACTTTGACTATTGTTGAATCAATTAATGTTAAATTTGATGAAGCTGAGAATAATTCTTTGAATTACAGGGAAACCGAAGGTGATGCAATTGCAGAGAATGATAGCAGTTCACGGGACATTACTGAACCAAGTCAAGCACAAGAACCTGCTGAAAAAGAAAATGACCAAGAGGAAGAACCACTGAACAGAGGAGTGCTGAGATACAATCCAAACCATCCACAGAACTGATCATTGGAGCACCCACGGCAGGTATACGAACCCGTTCTTCTTTTAGTAATCTTTGTGCTTTATACATTCATGGGGATTTTATATCCGAAATTGAGCCAAAGACTATTGAATCTGCTTTGATTGAGGAAAGTTGGGTAATGTCTATGCATGATGAATTGAATGAATTTGATAGAAATAATGTTTGGAATTTAGTGCCACGACCCATAGATTATCCTGTTGTATGTACCAAATGGATATATAAAGGCAAGCTTGATGAATCTGGAAGAGTAATGAGGAATAAGGCAAGATTGGTTGCTAAAGGTTATAATCAAATTGAAGGCATAGATGTTGATGAAAATTTTGCACCAGTTGCTAGATTAGAAGCTATAAGAATTTTATTAGCCTTTGCAAGTTATAAGAAACTCAAGCTTAAACAGATGGATGTTAAAAGTGTAATGCCCTACGTAGCTACTGCACAAGTACTAGAGGGGGGTGAATAGTACTTTAAAATAATCAAGAGGGTTATTCCTAATTATTGTGCAAACATACAAACAACAATGCGGAATAGACTACAAACAACAAGAATAGACAACACAAACAAAGTATGTAACGGGTTCGGATCCACCCAAGTCTCCCCGACTTGTTCCCGATGATCCTACGTCCCAAACACCCGGATCCCCTCCGGATACTTGAGTTAGAAACCACTAACCCAAGATTTTGCACTATGAAATTCTTGTAGAAAAACCTCTACAAGACCAAATCATACACAATGGAATTGTGACTCCCACAACCCGGGATCACAAACTCTCTCACAACCGAGAGACAAACTCAAATAACAAATGAGATGAAATAATGAAACACTTACCACAAAATCCTATGCCTTGAGTAAAGCTTACCAAATTAGGGCAAGAAGGATTTTGGGGAAGAAGAAGTCACCAAACTGAAGCTCCACCAATATGATCAGCGATCGAAGGCTAGGATGGAGGATGTTGACTAGAATCAAGCTCTTAGCTTGAGAGGCTCACAATGGAGGGAATCTCTCTTGAGGAATTAGGGCTCAAGAAGTTGAGGGAGAGATTCTTGTGAGAAGAGAGAGCTTTGGAATAGAGTTGAATGGCTCCTCTTTGATTTCTCTAAACCTCTGAAATATCAGCCTTGAATACTAGGAAAGAACCCCCTCCAAGTATATATAGGATAGAGGAAAGAGAGAAGAGAAATTCGTGCAATAAATGCTCTAACGGCTCTATTCTGAAGCAGTCTAGTCGGTCAAAGAAGGATCACTGACCGACTAGTTTCTCAACTAGTCGATCGGTGATTCAACATGAACCGACTAACTGGAGAACAACCAAAAGAGAAAGTTCAGACAATGAAGAACTAGTCGGTCTAAGAAGACTTGCCAACCGACTAGTTTCACAACTAGTCGGTCGGTGAGTGTTCTTTGACCGACTAAGAGTTGAAAAATAATTAGCTGAACACAAGAGAACTAGTCGGTCTAAGAACAAATTCCAACCGATTAGTTTCTCAACTAGTCGGTCGACAGATGTTCTTGGACCGACTAACGATAAACAGTAGCTCAGGCTGTGAAAATGAATACACAACTAGTCGGTCTGAGAAGGATGCCTAACCGACTAGTTTGACAACTAGTCAGTCGGTGAACCTACTTGGACCGACTAATTGTAAACAGTGAATGAGCTGAAATGAGGCAATGATAACTAGTCGGTCTGAGAAGGATTCCTAACCGACTAGATCGTCATCTAGTCGGTCGGTGAACCTTCTTTGATCGACTAATTGATCAACAGTGCCTAGGCTGAAATGAGCAAAGACATCTAGTCGGTTCAAGAGGAATTTCCGACCGACTAGATCGTCATCTAGTCGGTTGGTTCTTCTACTTGAACCAACTAAGCTGCACTAGAAGCCGAGGGAAGAAGCGATAGGCTTCGGGAAAGTTTCTAATGGCTTCTAAGATAATCCTAGCTCTAAGATATGAGCGATAAGAAGATTATAATGTAAGTCCTACTCAAGGCTTAACATTCTATTCTATGAAGCTAGAAGACATTAAATAAAACATGACGAACCGTCTTCAAAGCTTCAATCTTCACTCTAGACTTCAATAATGCTCCTTGAGCTTCAACGAAGCTTCAGGCACACGATCACGCGTTTTGAGAAGTCTTGAGACGTCGCTTTTGATGTACATAGTATTTTGGCGACGATCTCCATAAATGCGCTACCAAAGAGTTAGTACACGATATTTATGTTTGCTCATCATCAAAACCAAATCCGGGGAAACAATACTCAACAAAAAGTGCATTCGTGAATGAGTACCTGAAAGAAAATGTGTTTGTTGAACAACCCCTGGTTTTGAAAGTCATGATTTTCCACTTCATGTTTTTAAAATTGAAAAAGCGTTATATGGTCTTAAGCAAGCTCTTAGAGCTTGGTATGATCGTCTTAGTGCTTATCTTTTGGAAAATGATTTTAAAAAGGGTAGTGCAGACAACACACTTTTTATTTTGTATGATAATAATCAGTTTCTCATCGTACAAATATATGTTGTTGATATTATTTATGTTGCTACTGATGATCTTTTATGTCAAAATTTTGAGAAGGTCATGCATGATCAATTTGAGATGATCCTTGTTGGAGAACTGAAGTACTTTTTGGGATTCCAAGTCAAGCAAACTGAAGAAGGCATCTTCCTATCGCAAACCAAGTACATCAGAGAACTATTGAAAAGTTTGGGATGGAGAAGGCAAAAGGAATTGGAACTCTCATGAGTCCCACGACGAAGCTGGAAAAAGATGAAAAAGGAATCGACGTGGATCAAAAGCTTTATCGAGGTATGATTGGCTCTCTCCTTTATTTAACAGCGTCTAGGCCCGATATAATGTTTGCTGTTTGTTTTTGTGCACGTTTTCAAGCTTGTCCAAAAGAGTCACACTTAATTGCCATAAAAGGATCTTTAGTTATTTGATTCAGACACCTTCTTTAGGCCTTTGGTATCCTTCATGTGGTTTATTTGATTTAATTGGATTTGCTGACGCTGATTATGCTGGTAGTATGATTGATAGAAAGAGCACTAGTGGAACATGTTTTATGCTAGGACATTCATTAGTTTCTTGGTCTAGTTGTAAACAAAATAGTGTTGCTTTATCCACTACTGAAGCTGAGTATATTGCCCTTGGCAGTTACTGTGCCCAAGTACTTTGGATGATGCAAACATTGTCTGACTACGGTTTGGATCTTAGAAAGTTCCATTAAGATGTGATAGTAAGAGTGCTATAGATCTTTCTAACAATCCTGTCCATCACTCTCGAACAAAACACATAGACGTAAGACATCATTTCCTTAGGGATCATTTGGCAAAAGAGGATGTATCCATTGAATATATTCCTACTGATTCTCAGTTGGCAGATATCTTTACAAAACCTTTGCCAGAAGATCGCTTTTGTCGTCTACATCTAGAACTGGGCATTATTGATCATATTTAAAGTGATAACATTTTTTGGTGTGCTTTTTTTGTGGTGTGCTATAAAATAGAAAAATAAAAAAATTGATATATATATATATATATATATATATATATATATATATATATATATATATATATATATATATATCTATTATATAAAAGAGGGATGTTATCAAGAGAAATTGGATAAGAGAAATTGGACATGAGAAATTGGATAAGAGAATTTGGATATCTATTATATAAAAGAGGGATGTTATCAATAGAAATTGGATAAGAGAAATTGGACATGAGAAATTGGATAAGAGAATTTGGTTATCTATTATATAAAAGATGGATGTTATCAAGAGAAATTGGATACGAGAAAGTGGACATGAGAAATTGGATAAGAGAATTTGGATATCTATTCTATAAAAGAGAGCATATTTTGAATTTTGTCCTACGCGTCGGCTTTTGTCCTACGTGGACAAACAAAATTGGTGACTAGGATAACCATTTGAACAAAATTTGGGAGGAAAACGTTTGAAAACTTGGGGGGAAACCTTGAAACTTTAAACGAGTTTGGACTTTTGAAAACTTAGGGGGAAAACATGAATATTTTTGAAAAGCCCCGCTTTAAAGGAAGTTGAAAGCCCCATTGGACTTTTGCTCCTCCTTGAACTAGAGCCATGCCCAGCAGTAAGACCTCCGTTCACTGACTTCTTCCTCCTCCGCCATCACAGTCATGATCCCCCTTTTTCGTTTGCTGCTACTACATGTTCACGGGGTAAGACCATCCTCTTCACGTATTTCATCAAACAGAGTCCAGGTGCTGCATCTTCACGGCTACCATCAAACAAAGCCATGTGCCGAGCTACTTCACGGTGCTGCATCCTCTCTCTCTCTCTCTGTCTCTGTCTCTCTCTCTCTCTCTCTCTCTCTGAAATTTGTATTTTTAAATTTATCCCCTAACATCAAAATCCTTTGCCAAGCTAACATCTTCCTCTCTCTCTCTCTCTCTCTGAAATTTGTATTTTTAAATTTATCCCCTAACATCAAAGTCCTTTGCCAAGCTAACATCTTCATGGCTGCATCATTCATCACCTATTTGATGAAATGCTGAACAGAACATGTTCCATTTTTCACAGAATCTGGACTCTGTTGACCTGATCGACGGTCCAACCTGGTTGGTGGGAGTTGCGACATGGATCTGGCAAGGGACACCACAAGTTGGTTGGTATTCCCTCGCTCTCCTGCTCTCCATCTCATGTAAATTTTTTATCTCTAGCAAGGGACACGGCAGAATTGTATGGTACTGCTGTTTGGGGCCTTTATAGTACTGTTGATGATGAGATGGATGACTGCAGTATAAACTCTCATGGATGCTTACTTCAAGGCGGGAAATGCATCAGAGGGACTTGGTTTGTTTCAAAAAAATGCTATATTCAGGAATGCATCCCAGTGTTGTCACTTATTGTGCTTTAGTTGATGGCTATGCAAAGAAGGGTACGCTCATGAAGCTGTCTGTTTGGAACCTAATGTTTTGGCATATACAACCCTGATTAAAGGTTCAAAACTTGTGTTCATTAATTTTGGGTCATGCTGTTGGGATGACTCTGTTGCTTCTAATATATTTTCATTTTTCATGCCAGAATCTTTAGATAGCAATGACTCCAAAAATGTGATCTCTCTCTTAAATTGGATATACTTACTGTAATAATAATGTTAACAATGTCATTGTAGTTGTGTCTACTGTAACTGAAAGGGAACAAAATGCCATAAAGATGATTAAAATCCCCACTCATGTGGGATTATACTTCTCCCTTCTATTCTCTTGTGGAGGTAGTTATCATTGTGTGTAGTGACAGTGGGGAATGCCTTTCTTTTGGTTAGGAGGGGCTGAATGTATTTAATTAGTTTATAGGATTTTCTCTGTTTTGCATATTGTTGGAATCTAAACCACACTGTTACATGATCATCTACATACATAAACTTATAGGTGAATTCTTCTCGTGTACATTATTTGGTCATACAAATATTTTATGAACAGCTGGTTACTTTACTATTGGTGTTATTAGTATTATTAATTTGGTCAGATAGCATACATGTCATACATCTCCCAGTTGCTCACACATAACATTATTATCAAATTGTTCTAGGTTGCAATCTGATATATCAAGATTAGAGGCCAAGGTCGAGAGGCTTGAGGCACAAATAGCTACCAAAGATCAAGAGCTAGCCACTTTAACTCGCATGGTTCGTTTTCCAGTTTATGTCTGGAAATATTTTCAAACTTTACTTCATTTTTCGACCTTAGGTTTTTTACGCTTTTATGCTTGCATTATCAGGAGGCTAAAGCTACTGCAGGATTCAAGGCTCAGATTGAAAAACTGCAGCATGAACGGAATGAATTTCAAAGGATGGTTATTGGCAATCAGGTGAGAAATTCTTTACATGAGCCTTTAACCCCCTTTTCCTTCCTTTCTGGCAAAATAGTTTGGTTTCAAATTTTTTTGTCCGACCTGATAAACTCGCACTATCACTCCTACCAATTTTACAAGCAACTGTGCACACAACAAGTACATGAAGTGAAGAAAAATGAGAAAGAATACATAAAACTGCAGGTTTTTTGTTACTGCTATTATGGCTTAGTCAACATGCATATCATAAATAGAACATGAATATAGAGAATGATAATAGCTGAAGCACAACATATTAATGTATATATGAAAACTCAGATTTAATTGTAAATTTCATAGTAAGTAAACATTTTAGCTAGGATGAATTGGATTGGTGCGGGATTAGTGTTGGTACATCGCATTGATGGACTTATCATCTTTACTCTTTATCTTTATGGTATTGATGTACACTAAACGTTTTTTTCAGTTCATCAATATCTTCATATGATAATTATCTGTTACATCATTGATCTCTCTGGTGAAAAGATATGATGAAGATATCGATCCTTTTGAGTTGGCAAATAAGTGTTTATCTTTTACAGAATTAACGCATATATATGTTTTGATGCTAACATATTTTGAAGACTACTAAATTTGAGAACATGGTTATGGAATTGAGACATTAGATGCTATTACAACGTAGTTTTCAGAACTTGGAAGAATTTGATTTTTTTGGGGGTAAAACAATTAGGGGATTCAATATTTTGAGGGGGAATATTTTAAATGTGAACTTTATTTGGTGTGCTTAAAAACATTATATCATTTGATACTGCATTCGTTTGCCAACAAAACCATGTAAAGGGAATTATTTTCAGGATAGATCAAATGCAGGCCAACCATACTGGTAATGCAACTTAAGCACGTGTAACCAGGAAACCGTCAAATTCCCCAAGGCTGAGGATAGCTTAAGCAAACTGAAATAGTAATAAGATTTGCAATATGAAACTAATAAATGTCCAATGCAAACAAAAATCCGAAGTGCAAATTGGTGTCGCATAGTACATGGTCAAGGCGAGACCTTAATGAAGACCATGGTTCACAAATGTATAATGTCCAAAAAAGGAAGCTGTTGGGAGGCATTTCATATAGGGACTAATTAACAAAGAATATGCATGTTATAGAGGTACACCAACAGGGGGGAAAAGAAGTGGAAGAATCATGTAGCATTCCTCCAGATTTGGATAAAGGCTTTGTCATATTGAATATATCACTAAGTGTGATGAATAAGAAAATATAACTTTGCATTTAATCATTTAATACTTCTATATATAATTAACTGTTTTTCTTGCAATAATACTGAAGAATCAGATGCATTAAACTACATGATACATGCACATGCCAAGACATCACAAAAATCATTATTCCATGGCATTATTCATTCTCAACCAACCAAAAATTTACCGGCCGAGAAATATAATAGAGATCCTTCTCAAATATACACAATGTAGTCTTTCTATAAGTGCACTCCAGTTTATGTCTCTTTCACATTCAATTGATTTATTCTTCCTTTAAGTGCACACAACAGCTCAGAATCATCTTTGCATCAACCAAAATGCAATTATTGCACCTTCATAAATCTAATATAGGAACTCCATTCTTCTCTCTCCAAAATATCACTCCCCTGCAAAAATTTAGACTGTTTTTCCTCCTTCCTAAATGAAAGGTTATATATAAATGTAACTGACAACCTACCACCTGTTGCAACCCCCATTTACTCCCAACTAAAAATTTCTAAAGAATTTGTAAGAACAAAATGTTGACCATTCACAATAACAATGTAACTGTGCTTTAGAAATAAATTGAACTTATGACAAACAATATGCCATCTAAGTTCTGATCTACAGATAATAAATGTACAGAACTTAATATCAAATTTTTTCTTTAAATCCCTAAATTTCTCAATCTCCAAAATAGGAACCACGATCCTCAAAGCTAAACTGTATTTATACTAAAAAAACCATAATCAACTTCATTAAATTAAAAAATGTGGATTTTTGAACCTGATATAAAGGGGGCCGCAAGCGCTTGCAGCAAATGGAGCATTCGAGAACATCAGGATCAATTGTTACAATTGTTACAGAAATTTCACCATTTTCCACAATCCCACAAGATTTTTCTTCAACTTCATCTTTATTCAACACTTCATCTTGATTTTCTACAAAAATGATTGCATTTGCTATCAATAGTTTGTGTATGATGAACTTGCTGGATTACTTTTTTTATTTCGGCGTATTATTCCAACAATCAATCTCTCATTCAAGTAGTATTAGTAAGTAATCGTGATTCTCTTAATTGATCTTTAGTTTACAATTGTTGCAGTGGGAGAAGAAAGGGTATGATGCTTTGGGGTTTCATTGCCCAGAAAAATTTCTTGGCGATAGACAAGGTAAACCTGTTTGTTGTATTGGCAATGATTTGTGATTTTTGTTAACTTTGGCATCCCAAAATCTCTCTCTCTCTCTCTCTCTCTCTCTCTCTCTATCTTTACCATTGTATGTTGGGTTCAAATTTGTGTTATCAGTGGTTGGGAATTATGAAGCTCACGTGAATGATTCAAAGTTGCATCGTTTTGTGTATCGTTCAGAAAAACATGTTCATATATGTCTGCCATTAAGAACATAAGCACTTATCAAGCCCTTATCAAGTGAAGAAGGAAAATGCTATCTTTGTTGCTTCCATTTCGGTTACCTACATTTCTGTTCATTGGGTTTGTTTCTTTACGTGCTCAGGTTAATGTATCCTACATTTCCAGAACATAACATTATGTAGGCAACGTCTACAACATACATCCGACGAAACCTCACGGCATCAATCGACGCTGGAGAAGACTACTCCAACGAAACCTCAGACATGTCCTAGAGAAAGACTCCTCTAATGAAACCTTTGCTGGAGAAGACTCATCCGACAACTTCGGAGAAGACTCATCATTTGTAGTTGCGCCAATACCACTAGCGGCAACGAAACCCGTAGCAACGGAAACGTGGGCATGGACATGTGGGATTCAGATCACATTCTCATTCTTATAATTTTTAATTGGTTTTTTAATTAAGGATGTTGTAGTGCCCTGAGGTAGCTATTGCACACGTACTAGAAGGGGGGGGGGGAATAGTACTTAAAATAATCAAGATAGTTATTCCTAATTATTGTGCAAGAAACAAACGACAATGCGGAATTAAACAACTATCAACAAGAATTAAAACATACGCAAACAAACAATATTACTGGGTTCGGATCCACCCAAGTCTCCCCGACTTGTTCCCGGTGATCCTACGTCCCAACCACCCCGGATCCCCTCTGGATACTTGAGTTAGCAACCCTAACTCAAGATTTCCACTATGAAGTACTTGTGAAAAACCTTCACAAGTCAAATCATACACAAAGTAATTTGTGACTCCCACAACCAGGGATCACAAATACAACTCTCACAACCGAGTGATAAACACTTACAAAATGAAAGTAAATGAAATAAACTCTTACCGTACAAAATCCTATGCATTGAGTAAATCTTACCAAATTAGGGCAATGATGGATTTTGAGGAGAGAATGTCACCAAACCGAATCTCCACCAATAAGATCAGTGATCTAAGGCTAGGATGGAGGATGGTGACTTTGGATCAAGCTATTGGCTTGGAAGGCTCACAATGGAGAGAATCTCTCTTGAGGAAATGGCTCAAAGAGTTGAGGGAGAGATTCTTGTGAGGAAGAGAAAGCTTTTGAAAGGAGTAGAATAGCTTCTCTTAGATTTCTCCAAATCTCTAAAATGGCAGCCTTGAAACTTATGAAAGAGACCCTCCAACTATATATAGGATAGAGGAGAGAGGGAGAGAAAAACGTTTCAAGAAAAGCTCCAACGGCTCTATTCTGAACCAGACTAGTCGGTCAAAGAAGGATCACTGACCGACTAGTTCATCAACTAGTCGGTCGGTGATACAACTTTGACCGACTAACGGTTGAACAGCCAAACGATCGAAGTACAGGCAAAGACACCTAGTCGGTCTAAGAAGACTTGCCGACCAACTAGTTTCACAACTAGTCGGTCGGTGAATGTTCTTTGACCAACTAACGTCGAAATAGAATAGGCCGACTTCAAGTTGACTTAGTCGGTTTAAGAACAAATGCTGACCGACTAGTTTCTCAACTAGTCGGTCGATAAACGGTCTTTGACCGACTAA
Organism: Scilla litardierei; assembly: GCA_030789695.1. NCBI lineage: Eukaryota > Viridiplantae > Streptophyta > Magnoliopsida > Asparagales > Asparagaceae > Scilla > Scilla litardierei. The sequence continues at coordinate 95,519,899 of CM061130.1, read as the reverse complement.
CTCGAAACAGTAGCTCAGGCAGAAAATGACTGTACACAACTAGTCGGTCTAAGAAGGATTACTGACCGACTAGATCGTCATCTAGTCGGTCGGTGAGTCCTCTTTGACCGACTAACTGTAGTCATAGAAAGAGCTGAATAAAGAGAGGCAAACTAGTCGGTTCATGTAGAGTTACCGACCGACTAGATCGTCATCTAGTCGGTTGGTGACTCTTCATGAACCAACTAACATGCACTCGAAGCCGAGGGAAGAAACGATAGGCTTCGGGAAAGTTTCTAATGTCTTCTAAGAATAACCTAGCTCTAAGATATGAGCGAAATGAAGATTATAAAGTAAGTCCTACTCAAGGCTTAACATTCTAATCTATGAAGCTAGAAGACTATAAAATAAACCTTACGAGCCGTCTTCAAAGCTTCAATCTTCATTCCTCTTGACTTCAATATTGCTCCTTGAGCTTCAACGAAGCTCCAGGCACACGATTATGCGTATTGAGAAGTCTTGAGACGTCGCTTTTGATGTATGTGGTATTTTGACGACGATCTCCATAACTGCGCTCACAAATAAGTTAGTATACATTATTTATGTTTGCTCATCATCCAAAACCAAATCTGGGGAATCATATCACAACATTCTCCCCCTTTTTGGTGATGACAAACCAACATAAATAATAATCAATAATAATGATTCAATTGAAATTTACTTACTCCCCCTGCATTGATGACACGTTAGTTCCATATTCAATAATATTCATATGCATCAAGCAGCGAGGGAAGATATGAAATATGAACCACATATTGACATATAGGATCTAAATCCATTTTATATCTTTACTCCTCCTGAATCTAACACATCAAGATTCATGGTAAATTCCTTTGAATTATTAATTAGCACATTGTCATTATTATATCTCTCCCCCTTTGGCATTAGCAAAAAAGAGCGGGAGGAGACAAAACCGATGGCTAAAAAATAACGCATGGGAGTCGAAGAGTACGACCAAGGTCCAAAATAACACCAATGCAAAATATCAAATGCAAAATACCGAATAAAAGCAAAGCGCGTCAAGGAGACCAAAGTCGAAAATCGGAAACCGAAATCATCAAACCATAGGCGAAATACGAAATACGAAATCATCCAGCCATAGGCGAAGAACGAAATCTGAAATCATCAAAAAACTCAAATCGATTTCACATATTGAGTTTTGGAACATACTCTCCAAAATCAATAGAATGCATGGAAAACAATTCTATGGTTCCATAGAAAGAATTCTATTAAATCCATAAAGTCGTCGAACGACGAAATCAACATCAGAAACAAAAATAATCCGATGTGCATACCAAATGTAGGATGCAAGAATGTTATGGCAAAAATAGATAGAACATCATATAACAATGGCACACACTAATCTAGTATACCAAATGAAGCAAAATGATACCAATCGTAATATATTCTATCAATGGATACCAATGAGAATCAAAAGTATGAATATACTTACAACATTACGCTCCCCCTACTTTGGTGCATCACTTAAGCACCATCAACTCCATTTGAATGAAAGTCCTTGCAAATCAAGGAGTTGGTAGGGTAGGTATCCCATGGTGAATTTAACCTAGAGAATATCAATTTGGTATCCAAAAATCTTTTTGGATCCTATGGGTTAGGCAATAAATTTAGCTAACTAAATTCAAATTAAATGTAACCCATACAAACCACAATTGCTTTGGTACCCATAAAATGAAATTAAGCTTATGGTACCAAGCAATGAAGGGTCAAAGGGAACTAACCCTTCGGAAACCAAGTCCAAGAGGAACTTGATTTCCCAACATAATTATCATTCAAAATAACATCATTTATAAACGATTTCACATACAAATTCTTATCATGCATGCTTGTGTTCTTCGGACCCCAAATGGTGTATGTCTTGGGAGTCCTAATCCTATTGGGAACATGCATACGTTGTTGATTTCTATGTGATGTATGTCGTGGGTAAGCATATGGCATGCGATGCAATGGTGCATGACGATAATTATTCATATGAGAATGAGGATGAACATATGAATGTGGAGGAACACGTGCATGAGTGTGTCTCACATAGTGTGCACGTGCTCGTGGATGCGGAGCATAGAAATCGGCATATGTGCTAACATGTGGGGTAGGCTTTGTGTTCCTACGTGTCATGGTATACATGAAAGCATGACCCTTCTTTGGAGGTCCACCCAAAGTGGGTTTCTTTCCAAATGGGGGCGTGTTCCTAGCGGAAGCACCATTGGTAGAAGAACTACCCATGACGTGTTTACTTCCACTAGTAGAAGCATCGGAAGATGGCCTAACAAAGGTGGCGGACGATTTGGATGAATCTCCCATCTTGTACCCCAAACCAATGTGATGATTGGCCGGAGGTAAGTCATTTAGGATATTATCCAACTTGCCCTTACCTTTGTTGAATTCATGAATTCGGCCTAATGTGCTCTCATGCTTCTCGGTGAGAGAATGCAAAGAAGCATCCAAAGTGGACACTTGCGATGCGAGTGCACAAACACGTGATTTGAGATTTTTATTCTCAATACTCAAAGTTGAGATTTGAGACGTCAAATCCGCTATCACATGTTCATCCGAATCCTCGATATGAACATGCTCAAGTTGAGACTTGAGATTTTCAATCTCATTTCTCAACCCATCAACAATGGTGTTGTTGTTGACGATGAAAGGCTTAGGCGAGTTTTTAAGACTATCTAATTCATTTTTAGTCTTCATAAACTTAGTAGCCATATTAGAAAACTTATTCCATAGTTGTTCATTGGCTATTCTAAGTTCATCATTGGTTACCTCTTCGCCTTCATCCTCGCTTCCATCCTCGCTTTCATCGGAGGAAGTCTCTTCATCACGATCCTCTTTTCCCATGAAGCACGTGTGTGCATTCTCCACTCTTTCATCGTCCGACTCTCCACTTGAGGAGTCGGAGTCGGTGAAGGTACCTACAAGTCCTTTCTTGTGCTTTCTCGACTTGTCGTGCTTGGATGCCTTCCACTTCCCCTTATGTTTGTAGAGAGGACAATCTGGCTTGATATGTCCTGGCTTATTGCATTTATAACACACGGGAGTAGAAGCATTAGTCGAAATAAATTTTGATTTACGATTCAACTTACCTTGTCGGAAGAATCAGATGAACTTCTTTGCCATATTGGCCAAAGCTTCCATGTCCAACTCATCGTCCGCTTCTTCTTCCGAATCTTCATCATCGGTAGATGGAGCGGCCTTGAATGCAATCGTCTTTTTCTTTGGCTCATCTTGCTACAAGTACGCCTTCATCTTTTCCCTCATCCGGATCTTACTATCCTTGCGTACCTCATAAGACAATAAGGTACCCATTAGTTGTACGACGGTATATTTATTCATGTCATTACCTTCCTCGATGGCGAAGGTACGCTTTTCCCAACATGATGGAAGACCGTCGATAATCTTTGAGCATTTCTCCTTTTGGGTGTAGGTTTTCCCAAGAGCTTCCAAGTCGTTGGATATATCCACGAAGCGAGCATAGTACTCCTTCATGGTTTCACCCTGCTCCATATGAAACAACTCAAATTCTTTGTTAGCAACGACGAGTTTAGAGTCTTTTACCGTACTCGATCCTTCGTGCAAAATGAGGAGTTGGTTCCATATTTGATATGCACTCTTACATGTGCATACCTTGTTGAAGTCCTCGGGCTCCAACGCACAATTCAAGGCATTCATTGCCTTGGCATTTGCTACTTCCGCGGCGACCTCCACGAGAGTCCACTTCGCGAAATCTTCTTCGGAAGGCTAGACATACTCCGTCATGGTGGCTCTCCATAGTGAAGCGCTCCGGAGGAAAATTTGCATCCGGCATTTCCAGTACCCGTAGTTGGTACCGGTGAAGTGTGGAGGCCTGACAGAGGATAGTCCTTCCATAACAGAAGAAGCTCCATCGCGGTTCTTGAAGACATTGTAGTCATTGTTCGTCATAGCTTTGAACTTGTAGCTTTAACCTTGGCTCTGATACCAAATGTAGTGCCCTGAGGTAGCTACTGCACACGTACTAGATGGGGGGTGAATAGTACTTAAAATAATCAAGATAGTTATTCCTAATTATTGTGCAAGAAACAAACGACAATGCGGAATTAAACAACTATCAACAAGAATTAAAACATACGCAAACAAACAATATTACTGGGTTCGGATCCACCCAAGTCTCCCCGACTTGTTTCCGGTGATCCTACGTCCCTACCACCTGGATCCCCTCCGGATACTTGAGTTAGCAACCCTAACTCAAGATTTCCACTATGAAGTACTTGTGAAAAACCTTCACAAGTCAAATCATACACAAAGTAATTTGTGACTCCCACAACCCGGGATCACAAATACAACTCTCACAACCGAGAGATAAACACTTACAAAATGAAAGTAAATAAAATAAACTCTTACCGTACAAAATCATATGCCTTGAGTTAATCTTACCAAATTAGGGCAATGATGGATTTTAAGGAGAGAATGTCACCAAACCGAATCTCCACCAATAAGATCAGCGATCTAAGGCTAGGATGGACGATGGTGACTTTGGATCAAGCTATTGGCTTGGAAGGCTCACAATGGAGAGAATCTCTCTTGAGGAAATGGCTCAAAGAGTTGAGGGAGAGATTCTTGTGAGGAAGAGAAAGCTTTTGAAAGGAGTAGAATAGCTTCTCTTAGATTTCTCCAAATCTCTAAAATGGCAGCCTTGAAACTTATGAAAGAGCCCCTCCAACTATATATAGGATAGAGGAGAGAGGGAGAGAAAAACGTTTCAAGAAAAGCTCCAACGGCTCTATTCTGAACCAGACTAGTCGGTCAAAGAAGGATCACTGACCGACTAGTTCATCAACTAGTCGGTCGGTGATACAACTTAGACCGACTAACGGTTGAATAGTCAAACGATCGAAGTACAGGCAAAGACACCTAGTCGGTCTAAGAAGACTTGCCGACCGACTAGTTTCACAACTAGTCGGTCGGTGAATGTTCTTTGACCGACTAACGTCGAAATAGAATAGGCCGACTTCAAGTTGACTTAGTCGGGTTAAGAACAAATGCTGACCGACTAGTTTCTCAACTAGTCGGTCGGTAAATGGTCTTTGACCGACTAACTCGAAACAGTAGCTCAGGCAGAAAATGACTGTACACAACTAGTCGGTCTAAGAAGGATTACTGACCGACTAGATCGTCATCTAGTCGGTCGGTGAGTCCTCTTTGATCGACTAACTGTAGTCATAGAAAGAGCTGAATAAAGAGAGGCAAACTAGTCGGTTCATGTAGAGTTGCCGACCGACTAGATCGTCATCTAGTCGGTTGGTGACTCTTCATGAACCAACTAACATGCACTCGAAGCCGAGGGAAGAAACGATAGGCTTCGGGAAAGTTTCTAATGGCTTCTATGAATAACCTAGCTCTAAGATATGAGCGAAATGAAGATTATAAAGTAAGTCCTACTCAAGGCTTAACATTCTAATCTATGAAGCTAGAAGACTATAAAATAAACCTTACGAGCCGTCTTCAAAGCTTCAATCTTCATTCCTCTTGACTTCAATATTGCTCCTTGAGCTTCAACGAAGCTCCAGGCATACGATCACGCGTATTGAGAAGTCTTGAGACGTCGCTTTTGATGTATGTGGTATTTTGACGACGATCTCCATAACTGCGCTCACAAATAAGTTAGTATACATTATTTATGTTTGCTCATCATCCAAAACCAAATCCGGGGAATCATATCACAACAGATGTGAGATGATTTTTTTGATTAAGGAAAAGGATGTTGATTCTAATGGATCCATGATTATGACAAAACCTGATGGGGAGAATTCTAAAAAATAGCTTTTGAAATTTGATCAGTAAAATTCCCCATTTCAATCTTCTGATATATTTTCCCTTCATCTGATATCATAATTATTATGTTCAATAATATCCATACATATGACCAAATCATGAATCCTGCTAAGAATAGAAGAAATATTCCAGTTTTGTGTTATTTGGTTCTTCACTTTCATGCCCATGTACACTGCCAGCTCCCTAGATTTTTGCAATTATGAAAGAAATTTTCCAGTTTTGTATAAATCGCAAAGCATCATGAGACATATGCTACGAAGTGTTACCTTCCAAAACCAAGGTAATATGCCGAAAAAACAAAATTTTTGTGTCCATTAGAATCGTTACAGCTCCATGAACAAAGTGAAAGTGGATGAAATGTGACAGCAAAATTGTCTCCATAATGTAATAAAGTGTAGATTTCTACAAGAGGAATGAGGAGTTAAAAATCTGCTGAAAAACTTTTGGCAATTTTGAGAACATACGCACAATATTATACACACACACACATCTATTATACAATTGAGGGATGTCTTTGAATGTGTTTGCTGACTTTTGAGGTGAAAGGTTTGTATTTTGACGGAAACACTTCAGGGGTAAACGAACATTTTGAAAGTTTTGAATCCTTCGTTTTCCACCCATTTTTTCCGTGCTGATAACAATAAACGCCAAAGTCTTTAGAAATGGCGTGTAATACAATTGGCCACCGATCATTGTAACGGTAACCTATTCAGACGTCATGTAACAGACTGGCCATTGATAACCCGTTATTGTTGTATATTCCAGTGAGAGAGAGGCATCAAAATTATTATCAGTTGAAGATGAAAGATTGTGTGTGAGCATTACTGAGATCAAATCAAAATAAGCAGAATAATTGTAATTGATCCTCTCGATGATCGGTGTATTTTATGCATCCTAAAAAGTCATTTCAACAACAAAGAAAAGTTGATTTTTCTCTTTTTTGCCTTTTCTTTCTCTCGAAAATGGTTAAATCACAGTCTACCTGTCCAATCACCATCGTTTTTTGAACTTTCGGTTTCGGAAAAAATAAAAAAATAAAAAAAATTAAAATTGGGGCTTTCCAACAATGCAAAAGCATGAAATCTGCCTCGATGGGGGATAAGTCAGTTATTTGCATGTAAAGTGATGCACATAATTATATAGGTAATGCTAGCTACTCACAAGCATACGATAAATGAGAAATTTTTCATACATTTTGTCCGATACATTTTCTATCACATAATGCAATGGGTTATGTAAAGTGTATTTTTTGTGTACGGAACATTTTCTATCACATAATGCAATGGGTTATGTAAAGTGTATTTTTTGTCCCAAATATTTTTATAGTTCATCGTATATGCTGTATATTATACAAATGAGGGATGTTATAAAGAGAATTTGGACAAGAGAAATTGGACAAGAGAGGAGATTTTGAGGGATACCTATTATACAAATGAGGGATATATATTATAATCAAGTAATATTTCTAGCTCCAAAGGCGCCCGCGCCAATTTTTTGTTCTTTTATATTACATGTCCCTAAATTTTAGAGGGGGAAATAATTTTTGGGAAAACAAAGATTTTAAATGAACCGTGCCGGAGGGCACGGGTTATGACTAGTATATATATATAAAGGGAAATATAATGTCTATCTCCTCATTTTTCACATTTCATCAGAATCGTCTTTGATGCAAAACATATGTCTTATGGATTTTAGATATTATATTCTTAACAATGCTTGCATTCAAAGACTTCATGCTTAATTAGGTCATATTCATTAATGAGTAACTAAAGTTTTTCATCTTCAAATCACACTTACACAGATCAAAATGTGTTTTATATGGCTTTGTAATCTTGAATAAGAAAAGTGGTTGTTGGTGGAATAAATTTTGTTAAACTAATGGGATATGATGTTTCAAGGCATGGATAAAAAGAAAAAGCTCACATAAAAATATATATACGTGTATAAAAATAATAACAAGACAAGTGTCTTAAAAATATATACACAGAGCTTCGTATGAAAAATGAATACGATCCATGTCCTTGATACTACCCTCGGACATCCAACTTATGCTATAAAAGTAAATTTCTTCGCGTCGGTGTTAAGTCCGTCAAGCACTGCCATTCCACATTTAAAAATCCTGATAGGTCATGTTTGGAATTGGTACCTTGAACTCATATTACATGAGAAGGGGAAACTCAATCTTTGAAGTACATATATTTAGTTGACAAGTTGGATATGACATGCTGTATTCCTTATTACATCTCCATTTTTACTAACTTTTGATCACCACACTTGAGCACGAAGATGAATTATGTTAGTTATAAATTAGTGCATATTGCTTAATTGTTCATGGTGGTCATCAATGTATTGATTTTTGTTCTGCTTTATAATGTTTACTTTTCCATTAGCCATAAGCTATTTCCTCTCTTATGCATTTTTTGATGAACACAAAGGGGGAGAGAGTGTATTAAGATTGGGAATGGGAACATGTACATGATGTTATACTATTTGGGAGTATCAGAGATAGGGGGAGCATGACAATAGGGGGAGCATATTTTTTCATTGCCATGCTTGCCTGCACTTAATATTTTTGCCATTCATGCTCACACTTCATGTTTAACATTTCACACACTTCACAATTGTTTTGGTGTAATCTTAATGTTTGGTTTGTTCTCATCAAAAGGGGGAGAATGTTGGAAACAACTAATCCATACTTGTTTGATGTTCACAAACCCTACTGAACTATTCTAATATGTTTGTTAAGTGTGTATCAGGTGCTAACAGGTCCCTATGCAGTTTAACAGTCATGCTTGGTCATTATAAGCACGTACGTACTCAAGTACGTTGAAATACACCGATGAAACTGCATTTGGAATTACGAAAGCAGAGCAAACAATGAAGTATAGCTATGAAACTCTGACCTAGAGTAAATCATAGGCTATAAACATCTTGGGAATTTTTTAGGAATTATGGAAATTATTTGAAGCCAAAATACGGAAGAATACGAAGAAAAAGTGAGTATACAAAGAAGGAATTTCTTTTTACACATGGTGAAATGAGGTGAAACAATTCTACAATGTAAATATGTGACTCTGGGATTTTTGAGAATTTTTTCAGAATTTTATGAAATTATTTGGAGGCCAAATACTCAAGAATACAGTGATAATTCTCGGAAAAATGCATATATGGTACTGTTCCGTATGCGACGCCGCGATTTCAGGTAGCAGGTTCCACCGCAATTAAAGTAGATTTTGACCCGCGGCTGGTTCGGCACCGACCATATTAGATCCGTTCACACAGTAGCAAACCCACAGCCTTTTACCCTATAAATACACATGTATACCTCTTCACAAAATCATTCATAAGTTGAGTTCTAGAGATCGAAATTGAGAGCCGTTTGCGGCGTTGGGTTCAAATCAACGAGCACTATATCATGAGCAAAAGAAAAAGCCTTTCCTAAAAGAAATTTTCATATCCATCTTCACGTCAACCGAGGAGTCCGTACGACTACTGGTGAAGGGACAGAGCTATCTTCAGCACAGAGATCCAAACGAAGATCCGTCAGAAGTGTTGCGGAGCTCTTGGAGTACTGATCTACGTGGCTAGAACCAAAAATCCACAAATGAGCTTTCTAAACTTTTGCTCCTTATTTATGTTGTGTGATTTGCGGTATTGTTGATTGTTTTGTAACATAATTCTTTCTACTCTGAGTTTGTTGGGGTCTTAACTTGTGAAGGGCAAGTTAGAAATGGAAGTACTGCTAGTGTTGTAGTATTTGAGCTTTGGTGAGCTAGGGTATAGGCTTGAGTATCAGCGTCGGTGCACTGAGTTCGTGTTTCTGTACTATTGGATACCATAAATCTATTGGATACTTTGGAGGCTGGATGTAGGTCTTGGAAGGACCAAACCATGATAAATGTTGTGTGAACTTTGTGATTGCTTCTACTATTTATTTTCTGTATATTTATCTGCCTGAGTTTTTACGTTTATTTAGACTAAATTTTATCAAGGGATAATTGGTCATTGGCCTAGGCCTATTTTAGATCCTACAGAACAGCCCCCCTCGACAGGAGGGCGGCAGCGCTCCGACGAGAAGAGAGCCCCCTGATTACTGGGCAACAACGATTCGAAAGTAATTTTGCTTCGCACACGTCGAAAACAACAGCTGATCAATTTCAATTTTGATGCCCAATTACGATTTTGATGTCTATTGCCCAATTTTGCAATGGGAAAATGGGGAAATATGTGTGTTTGAAATATGTTTAATCAGTAATCTGTGATTGTGAAAACTGATTTTCTAGCTATAAATTTTGCTATAGTACTCTTAGAAAATTAGTACCACAGATTGAAACAACATGCGCATGTTAAACTATTGATCTAGGGGTTTCTCAAAATTTACCTCTAGATCCTACCCGCCGGATCTAGAAAGGTCGGAGAAGGAATCCTTATCCGTATTCTCGTAGTTCGTCCATCGGCAGGGATTTGTCTTAGCTTCAGAGCGTGCTGATAACGTGTTGGAATGATATAAAAGTGTAAGTTAATGGTTGATACCATAGCCATATATATGTATATTGATATTAGAGGAGTTACAAGTGTATTATGCCAAGAGACACCCACTTAGTAGTGGGTGTAATTGTGGATGTAAGTGGAGGGAGAGACCAAAGGTCTCCCCCATTCTTAACAAAATTGTCATTTTAAAAAAACCCCAAAATACGCTCACAAAAATTTACACATCCCGTCCCAAAATATTAGTCTATATACATATCAAATTACTTAATGCACACATCGTGCCCCAAAAATTTCTCTGTACACATACCAAATTACTCACCACCAACATCATATCCCATTTGCTCAACTTGAGCATATGTGAGTTCAGTTAGAAATTTTCTTAACACACTCATATCTAGTTGCAACGCGCGAAAGCAAACCGCTATGTTTTAGCTTTTCCAAAAAAATTCAAAAATTTCTTGAGATCCAAGAGGATATGAAGATTTAGAGAGATCCAATAAAGTTATACAACAAAATTGAAAGATTTAGGGTTTTTCGTGCCCTAAAATTGTTCAAAGGAACGTGATTTGTATCATCATGTGGTTGGTAAGTAGAGCTAGGAAGTTTTTACTGAATTAAAAGGTTTTGTATAGAAATAAATATGGAGGGAAAAAATTTGGGGAAATATTTTGGGAAATTATTATTCAATATTACTTTTTGGTGCTTGAATTCACGTAAATTACACGATATCTCGGGTAAATTATTCCATGTCGCCATGTCTCATGAAAATTATGTTAAGATTTATGTTAAAAATTTATTTTTATTTTTTATTTGAAGTATATATATGAAATTGTGGGTTAAAAAAGTAATTTAGAATTTTCCATAAAATGATTGAAATATATAATTAGTGCATAATTATGAAGATGTTTGTACAGGTTTATAACAATGGATAGTGATCAGATTTTTGTCAGGTTTTTGTCACATTATGTAATGACCCAAAATTAGAATTATTACTGAATTTGCTACATTATTTTAATAATTTAATTCCTTATACATCATTTCTTCTCATATTTTAACTTATTTTCCTTTTTCTTTAAAACAAAGCACAGCTTAAAAGCTGCACATAGTTTCTTCTCCTCTTCCTTACTCGGCCCATTCTATTTTTCTAAATTCTTTTACTTTTGACTAAGGCCCAAAGGTTAAGTCTATACTCTTTGCTCCTCAACAAATCACCTTAAACCGCTAACCGAACCTCATCCTCCCTCTCGCGAAGGGCAGACTAGGACGCCGCTCCTCTTCCGCATTCGAAGCGAAACCCTAACCGACCGCCTCCCTCAATTTCGAATCGGAGCCACCGACTCTCTCTCTCTCTCTCTCACAATCGGGTTGCCCCTCTCTTGCCTTCGACCCGAGTCCCTCCCGCTGCGGGCACCAAGTGCCACCGCCTCCCATAGGTTCAAAACCCTAGCCACCTTTCCTTTTCGAAATGAGATCTGATCGGATCTCTCTGAGGATTTTGGGATCCGATAAGATCCTCCCAGGATTTCGTTTTGAGATTGATCCGCTCCCGTCTTTTGATCTTCTCACGCGTTTTCTTCCCTATTTATGTTTGGTGGTTTTTCTAGGGGTTTTATATACGAGATCTTCTCTTTTCCTCTAAAAATTTCTGGTTCGATCTGAGTTTCTCGTGCTCTTTCGATTTGGATTTTAGGGCTTTGTGATCCTTTGGTTCTCCATTTGAGGTAGATTGCTCTATTCAAAGTTTTACAGTTTATTTTCTTTCCTATTTTTCTCTGAAAATTATAGAATAGAGAAGGAACGTGATTGTTGGTTTAAATCGGGACATGATGATTCATAATTGTTTTTGAGGAAACCTTTCTCTTCTATGAAAGGAATGTTCGGCACTTTCACCCTGTGCTCTATCTTCGTTAATTTATTGTGTTCCTTGTTTTGGTCGGCCGCCAAGAGGGTTGGTCACCTCCGCCGCCGTGGTTCTTCCCCCGGGCAATCTTCTCTGGTCATGGTTGCTCGGACCTTAGGCTCGTGTTGAATTCTGTTGACTTAACACTGCTGTTGATTTGATTCTCTTTGGGCCTGGGCCTGCTAATTACTTTGAGCCCAAACTGTCGTTGTATGTTTCTGGGCACGCCACTGCTTTAAATTCCTAGGCCCATTATTGTGTTCATGGGCTGGTTTAACTTGTGTTGTCGGGCCTGAGAACTTGTTATTGTTCCTACAGATAGACTAGCGCCAATACCTCCTCTGGCTGGTAGACCATGTGCCATATGAACCTGATCCCACCTATCCTTAAAAATAACTTGTGTTACTTTTCATTTTCTTTTGTTTACAATTACAAAACCTTTAACTTTAATTAATTTGTTTATTAAGTCTCTTATATCAGCCTTTTATTTTAACTTAATTGTTGTTGACAACGTTACTGAGAACTCAAGAAATGCCTAACATCAACCCAACAATTAGAATGACTTTGCACTTAGCTCATTGTTTAGGTGATGTGATTGTGATTATAGACAAAGTATTCGTTTTACCACTCTCCTGATGGAAGTGGGGCATATTATCAATTTTCATCCACCTTTTAAGGAACGATGGGGTTTAATGCAATTTTCCTCTTTCATCTAAAACGAGGGGGTCAATTTCAATTGTCCGCTATCCACACTAATAGCAGGGTTACAGAATGAGTTAATGCATCTCAATCCCTTGGAAATGAGTCACAAATTAGAATAGTTAGTATAACTTTAACCAACCCTTTAAGACATTCATAACTCAGTAGATCATTTCTCTTGTTCAGAGATATTGTACTGTTTTCGTTGTATATAAACTGTTAGCTTGGTTTAGATGTAATATACATCTACTTTTTAACTCTGATATTTTATTTTCTCCTCAGTTTTAGTAGGAGATTTTACCAATTTTACTCTTGCATCATGTTTCTAAGACTGATAGTACAGGTACGACTTTAAATTCCGTATCATTTCTGCTTAGTCCTATTCTGTATTCACTGGTACCCAGCAAGATCTGCAAAATAAATGTAATTTGTAATGGCCCCCGAAACCGGGTCGTTACAAGTGGTGGCCCATGCAGGTCTGCGCTAACCACCTCGTGAACAGTATAGGTCAAGTAGAATATACCGTAAATCATACTCATACTTATTTGCGGTATTTTGATTATCAAAATGACGAAAGCTTACAACCGACGAGCACGTCCTACTGCGAACAACTCCATCGCTATTAACGAAAACGTGACGATGAATGTAGGTGACGGTAGTGGATCTGGCACAGTCAACGACAATACTGACATCAACGCCAGCGACAATCTCCACGAAAAAGTCGACAACGGCAATGACGACAACCACGACATCGATGACCAGCTTAATGATTACGACAACGATGAGAATGCCAACAACAACCTCAACGGTCCTGACAATAATGTCAATGGCGGTAATCACCACGTTGACAATGGAAATGATGGCAACAACACCGAGCGGCCTGCATCGACGATCCAGATTTCAGACCAGACCTTGCGAGAGATGATCAGAGCGTTGCAGCGGGAGCCTGAGCATTGGCACAAAGGAGGAGTACAAGAATTCAGATCATTGCATCCACCAATTTTCAAAGGAATGGAGGGACCTCTTGTAGCAGAAGAATGGCTCTGTCGTACAACTGCCATGCTAAGAGCAGCACGGGTCGCGGCAGATTCGTGGGTGAACATGGCAAAACTACAGTTGGTTGAAGACACCATGTCGTGGTGGGATTCAGAGGAAGATCGCTTGACTCTGCCGGTTCCATGGAGCACATATATGAAGAAGTTTAATGCTTTGTTTTTTCCCCAGAGGCAAAGAGGGCACTGCAGGTCCAATTCATGAACCTGAAGCAAGGTTCCATGAATGTGAAACAGTACAACGTTGAATTTTCCAGACTCGGCAAATTCATTAAGAACGTGGTGACCGATCCGTGGGATAGAGCTCAATGTTTTCAAGAAGGTCTGAGTATGAAGATTCAGAAGCAACTAGTGGGACAGAAGTTGAAGACTCACACCGAGGTACTCTCTGCAGCTCGAGACTATGAATATGTGCAACAGAAGGAAGAGCTAGAATGACAGATGACTGCCCCTCCGATGCAACAAGAATCAGTAATAGCTGGAGAAGAACAGAACCGACGCCCTACAACAAATACTCGCCCCCGTGAAAAAAAGAAGCCTGCTTTACAGACGTCGCAAACTGTAAGTTCAAGAAGAACGGGACTTAAACGAATACTCAACGATCCGTGGTGTGCCACTACTGTCAATGACCTGGGCATGCGAAGAAAGATTGTCGTTGCTACAACAAGCTATGTCAGATTTGCGGCGCGTCCAAGCACTCTATTGCAGACTATCCTAAGAAGAAGGAGAACACAACTGTTAGTGTCACCCAGCAAGGGCAACATCCATCATCCCAACCTCAGAGGCGCCAGGGGTATATCTTATCAGCGTCAGAGGCAGATGATCCTTCCTCGTAGAAGGCATTATCAGTTATCTTAGGATAGGCTTTGCTTTTGCATTTATGTTTAGTATTTTGCTTTTTTGAAATTCCGAGGACGAAATTTATTATAAGGGGGGAGGATGTAATGACCCATATTTTTAAATAGAATTATTACTGAATTTGCTACATTATTTTAATAATTTAATTCATTATACATCATTTCTTCTCATATTTTAACTTATTTTCCTTTTTCTTTAAAACAAAGCCCAGCTTAAAAGCCGCACACAGTTTCTTCTCCTCTCCCTTACTCGGCCCATTCTATTTTTCTAAATTCTTTTACTTTTGACTAAGGCCCAAAGGTTAAGTCTATACTCTTTGCTCCTTAACAAAACACCTTAAACCGCTAACCGAACCTCATCCTCCCTCACGCGAAGGCCAGACGAGGACGCCGCTCCTCTTCCGCGTTCGAAGCGAAACCCTAACCAACAGCCTCCCTCGATTTCGAATCGGAGCCACCGACACACACACACACACACACACACACACACACACACACACACACAATTGGGTCGCCCCTCTCTTGCCTTCGACCTGAGTCCCTCCCGCTGCGGGATCCAAGTGCAGCAGCCTCCCTTGGGTTCAAAACCCTAGCCACCTTTCCCTTTCAAAATGAGATCCGATCGGATCTCTCCGAGGATTTTGTGATCCGATAAGATCCTCCGAGGATTTCATTTTGAGATTGATTCGCTCCCGTCTTTCTTCTCATGCGTTTTCTTCCCTATTTATGTTCGGTGGGGTTTCTAGGGGTTTATATATGAAATCTTATCTTTTCCTCTAAAAATTTCTGGTTCGATCTGAGTTTCTCGTGCTCTTTCGATTTGGATTTTAGGGCTTTGTGATCCGGTGGTTCTCCATTTGAGGTAGATTGCTCTATTCAAAGTTTTACAGTTTATATTCTTTCCTATTTTTCTCTGAAAATTATAAAATAGAGAAGGATCGTGATTGTTGGTTTAAATCGGGATATGATGATTCATAATTGTTTTTAGGAAACCTTTCTCTTCGATGAAAGGAATGTTCGGCACTTTCACCCTGCGCTCTATCTTCGTTAATTTATTGTGTTCCTGGTTTTGGTCGGCCGCCAAGAGGGTTGGTCACCTCCGCCGCCGTGGTTCTTCCCCCGGGCAATCTTCTCTGGTCGTGGTTGCTCGGACCTTAGGCTCGTGTTGAATTCTGTTGACTTAACACTGGTGTTGATCTGATTCTCTTTGGGCCTGGGCCTGCTAATTACTTTGAGCCCAAACTATTGTTGTATGTTTCTGGGCACGCCACTGCTTTAAATTCCTAGGCCCATTATTGTGTTCATGGGCTGGTTTAACTTGTGTTGTCGGGCCTGAGAACTTGTTATTGTTCCTACAGATAGACTAGCGCCAATACCTCCTCTGGCTGGTAGACCATGTGCCATATGAATCTGATCCCACCTACCCTTAAAAATAACCTGTGTTACTTTTCCATTTTCTTTTGTTTACAATTACAAAACCTTTAACTTTAATTAATTTTTTTATTAAGTCTCTTATATCAGCCTTTTACTTTAACTGATTTGTTGTTGACAACGTTATTGAGAACTCAAGAAATGCCTAACATCAACCCAACAATTAGAATGACTTTGCACTTAGCTCATTGTTTAGGGGATGTAATTGTGATTATAGACAAAGTATTCGTTTTACCACTCTCCTGATGGAAGTAGGGCATATTATCAATTTTCCTCCACCTTTTTTAAGGAACGAGTGTTTTAAATGCAATTTTCCTCTTTCATCTGAAACGAGGTGTTCAATTTCAATTGTCCGCTATCCACATTAATAACGGGGTTACAGAACGAGTTAATGCATCTCACTCCCTTGGACATGAGTCATGAATTAGAATGGTTAGTATAACTTTAAGCAACCCTTTAAGACATTCATAACCCAGTCGATCATTTCTCTTGTTCAGAGATATTGTACTGTTTTCGTTGTATATAAACTGTTAGCTTGGTTTAGATGTAATCTACTTTTTAACTCTTTTGTTTATCTTCTCCTCGGGTTTAGTAGGAGATTTTACAGATTTTGCTCGTGCATCAAGTTTCTAAGACTGATCGTACAGGTATGACTTTAAATTCGGTACTATTTCTACTTAGTCCTATTCTGTATCCATTGGTGGCCAACAGGATCTGCAAAATAAATGTAATTTGTGATGGCCCCAAAAACCGGGTCGTTACACATTATGAGGGTCATTCGAGATGTAAACATTAGTTTGTATCAATAAATAGTATTTATCATGTGGGACTACATGTTACATGTTGATTGTCAAGTTCCCAAAAAAATTCAGATTTGCATCCCCGATGTCTATGATAATGTTTTCACGCATGGCAACTTTGTTTACATGGCAATATCTGCTCTACTTGGCAACTGTTAGTTATATCTTGGTGCAAAAATATGGTAATCATATGTTAAGAGTATTTGTAGATAAGCTACATAATGAACTGCTTATTAAGCAGCCATGATTTTTGTGATACATTGAATTAATTATGATACATTGATTTTTTTAACTTGCAAACATGTAATTGTTGGAAGTTGTTCTCCTGAACTTTTGGGAGTTGGAGAGAGATCAAAAAAGTATGGGTTGAAGCTTCAAAACAAGCATGCATATCCGAAAAAACTAGGATATCAAATTACAAGCCTCCAAGATACCAAATCTAGGATACTAAATTTAGAATGCAAAATGCAGGATATCAACTTCAGGATGCAAGTATTATATATGACCCAAATTCGAGGATGCATATATCATATTAGTATTCATAGATTTGGCAAATGCAGTTATGTTTTGGGTATCCTTAATTTGGTATCCTAAATTTGTTGTGCAAAAATAACTTTTTTGTGTCTTCAAGTGGCGATGATGATTTGCTCTGATTACCATTATTATGGTAATTGTTGTACTATGTAATGGCAATGCACTTGGGGGTAAGCAAACCGTTGCAGGCAACCATTGCAGCCATTTATTAGGAATCAAATTAGGTGGTATTCAAAAAATTTGGTTATTTGGCATCACCATACCACTTCATTGTATTAATGTAAATGAGGATATGGCAAGTCTGAGCTTTAATATAACATGTGCACTGCTATTTTGAGCTTATTATTTCATATTTTCATCTTCTTATTTTATATGTTTTTCTGAAAATATGCTACAAATTGGGTTCCAAGTTTTGTTATTATGGTCTAAACTTCTTTAAAAATTTAGTTTGTGGGTAATGAAGATCTTGAGTCTACATTCTGTTACTCAATGTTTGCTTGATTTAGTTCTGGAGCTTGTTCTCTGGAGATATATGCATAATACATATTCTTTACTAGAGTTACTTTGCAAACATACCGTTTTCTCAATGCATATACCGCATAAAAAATTACTCCGTGCACTTACCACACAATTTTAAAAAACTATGCCGGTTGATCTTGAGCATAACAAACTCTTGATTTTACAGGAAAGTTATCAATGTGTGTTTATTTGATGGGGAGTGATCATTTTCCAGATATGTATGTTTGGCTCATGTATATACTACATTTTTGCAAGTGGTTAATCATGTATTTTGGCATAAGTTTGTAGGGATGACATTTTTGGAAGTTGGTATCCTGAATTTGTGTGCTTTTCTCTACTAGCTAGATTTGTGTGCCTTCTGTCCATGCTGTCATGCTATGCCTTAAGATTGGATTCTAGGTTATCCTGTATTTTGCTTCATGAATTTTCTATCTTGCATTTTTCATCCTGAATATTGTATTCTGAAAGTTTGGAATTTGGTGTCATTAATGTTCTTTAACATATTTGACATATCAAATACTGAAGATATGTCGGATAATGAAGGTATGTTAGATAATGAGGATATGTTTGGAATTTTATTTGAATAATAATTTACTTGCATCCTGAATTTGGTTTCTTGCATTTTACAGCATGAATTTGGTATCCTTAATGTCGTATCATGAAATTTTGGATATGCATGCTCGGTATCTTGAAGTTGGTTTCTTGAATGACATGTGTTATCCTGAAGTTTAGTATACATGAGTCCTGATCATTAAGTATCATGTGGCGATGATGATTAGCCCTGGTTACTAGTATTTGGTAATTGTTGTATTATGTTGCTATTGCTGTTTAATTAGGAGTTCTAGGGATGGCAAGGCAACTTGTGGGTAAGAAAACGATGAGTGATTATTTTATACGTTTTTAGTGGGATTCACTCATACATTATATCACATAAATCCACACTTTATATGTCGCTTCATCCCCTTTTTGTTCCATATCACTCTCTGGATGCTTCTGTGTATTTCAGGTTAATATCAAGCTATTCGGAGCCAATAGGAGTCATGGGATGAAAAGAAGAAGCGAGGCGAAGGGAATGAATTTAAAAAACGAAGATTTGAAGAGAAATAGCCACACACACACGACCGTGTGTGTCACCACATACGACCGTGTGGAGGAACATGGCCTAGGCACAAATGAAGACCCCCTACGACTGTCTACATGGTTGTGCGCGACATGTAGAGAGGAGGTCGAAGCACGACGTACACGGCCGTATATCAATATTCACGACCGTGTCACTGCAGGAGACAAAAGAATACAGAAGGCCGTTTTCTGATGATGCAACTACACGGTCTTGTAAGATATCTACACTATTGTGTTAAGTTACATTTCCTGGAGTTGAACAAAGACATTTTTTGAGTTGAATCAACACGACCGTGTCGGTTGCTCGACACGACCGTGTCGGGTCAGGTTTTACCCAATTCATACTATGTCTTTGGGTTTGTATTTAAAGGTTCTGTGCGTCGACTTTGGAGGAGCATGGATTTCCCCAGTTTTTCTTCCATCTTCTTTCTCAAAAAGTTGATTAGGAGTAGGAGTATGTTAGATTAGGTTTTATTTGGCTTTCTTTCCTTGGTGCAAGCTTATTATTGGAATATCTTTGTATTTTAACCCTTTTGAGACAAGTGTTTCTTTCTTATTCCTTTTTATTATATGTTTTGTGTGTTCTTTTGTGATCTCTGTGGTGATTCTTTTCATGTACATTGAGTAGATTTTATCTTGGGCATGGTTGAACCCCTATTAGGGATTGAATATGGAATAAATTAATTGTTTGGTTATCGAATTGCTTAATTCGGGTTTTCTCATGGATGTTTTATTAGAATCATTGACTATCTATGTCACCAACGATAGTTAGGCGTAGATTAGAGCCTCCATGAGATGCCCGGAGTTCTATCCATGATAGTGGCATGAACGATTGTTGGGAAATATTGTCGAGCATCATGCACCCGTCGTGTGACGATGACCAACGATAGTTGGCTTTGTCACATGAGGGGTAGTCCTATCATAGCATCACGATAGTTGGGGATACGTGACAACATTAGGTGCGACAATTTCACCATAGGATCAATTCGATAGATAGACGAAATGATTCACTTCCATGTTCAACCCATGATAGAGGGGATACATATCCTTAGAGCTTTCTTTTATCCTTCTCCTTATAAAAATTACCCACGTAGTTAACCATAGCCTAGGACTGGCTAGTACTCAGTCAGACAACCTTCCTATGAATCAACATGTAAGTGATACATTGACACCGTGTACTTGTGGTTATATAATTAAAACTCACACATCAAAACTCGACAACCATTGCAGTCATTTACTAGTGTTACGCCTATTTGACCGAGACCCGGAAGACACGAGCCCAGAAACCCGACTGCCGGTCAAGAGCCCATCTGCGCGCTCAAGCCCACTCGATAAGGCCCTATAAGGGACCCCCCCGAATGTCGATCCGACCCGGCCCCGGTAACACGCTGGTCACTCGCCCACTCCTGCGATAACCGCTCCCCCGGTTCCGCGACCACTAAATGGCGGTAATGGGGAGGTGCTGGCATGGCGCAGGGAGCGGCGACGGGGGGGGGGGGGGGGGGATTGAGGGGGCACGATTGAGGGCGGACGAGCGACGTGGGCCGGGGGCAATCACGCCGGGAGCTCTATAAAAGGGCTAGGAGGACGACAGGACAAGAGACCGCATCTCAGGTATCTAAAACCTAAGGTACTCCATCAACGACCTAGTTCCCCCATTCCATCTCCTTCCTCCCCCGCTCGCGCCATGAGACGCCGTTCCGATCTCCTCACGAGTCGAACCGTCTCCGCCGGGCCTCCTCTTTCAGATCTCTATCTGACTTAGGCATCGGAGGGGATTTGGCCGGAACCAAGGTCCGGCCCCCTGACGAGCGTTCTTGTCTACGCAGGAAGACAGCTGATCCACGGGCCGAGGCTTCCCCTCCGCCCCTCGTCGACCACGCAACCTGCTGGACGATCGAGGCTACCCCTCATCGTCCGACCGTCGAGGCCGAGCACGTCCGACTGAGGCCGAGCGTCTCAACCCGGGCCGAGGCTTCCCCTCGCCCTACCAACGACCGAGGACCCCGGTTCGGCCCAGCCGACGCACTCCACGTCCTCTGTAGCTCCGACTCGCGCCTCGTCTGCATCGACTCGACACTCCCGAGGGACCCAGGCGGGCCCCTTGACCACGTTGACCGGGTGTCCACGGTCAACGCCTTTGTAGTGAGAAAACACTCTGAAACATCTGGCGCCGTCTATGGGAACGATCCGTCCCACGAAGAAACAAACTGCACCTGCAATGGCACGAGCCAGCAACGGAAAGAGACGCATGCCCCCCCATCCCGGAGGAGGGGAATGGCGCATCCAACGGCAACCTTGAAGACACGCCCGACAACAATCACCCCGCCCCCTCAACCGAAGAGACCGGCGGGTCGGAACTGGCCACACAGAAACAGCTCCGTGCCCTGGCCCGGGAGACCAACACGAGCCTCCAGACGTTGGTCACGACGGTACATCAGCTCGTCGGCCCTGCGCCATCCAACGGGGGCGCGTTGGGCGATGGCCATCGCTGGGCGGGGGGTCCCCCACTCTTGCGGTCCGCTGTGGTCGACGACCACGGGACCCAAAAACCGAACGTGGATCGTCGGTTCACGTTGTCCGGCCCCCGTCAGGCGAGATCACGTGCCTCCTCCCCTTATCGTGAAAGGAGCCGAAGAGAAATCGAAGGCACGGAGGACGAATCGGTGACCGCATCATCTCGTCGGCCACGGTCGTCCCACCGCAGGAGAAGCGATCGACACCACTCGAGAGACCGATCACGGCGGAGCGGGAGCTCCCGCCGGAGGAGCCGGGAGCGCCGGGTCAGCCCGACCCCCAGTGTGGCGAGGGCCGTGGAGCCAGCCCCGCCGGCGCCTGTACCCCCTCCACCACCGAACGAACCAGAGGCAGGCGGGTGTCAAACCCCTGGGGGCATCCACGGAGACCGGTGCCCCCTATCGCAGAGAATAATCGACGCGCGGGTCCCCTCTCGATTCAAGATCCCGGCACTGGGGAAGTATGACGGGATAGGAGACCCGGGAAACCACGTGATGGACTACGAGGGGGACATGTCCTTCCAAGGAGCCGATGACGACCTGCTCTGCCGGGGCTTCTACTCGACTCTCAGGGGAGCGGCGAGGACCTGGTACCGCAACCTACCCAGCCGCTCCATCAACAGCTTCGAGGAACTCACCCAACTGTTCTGCAAACAGTTCATGGCGGGGAGGCAGATAAAGCCTGATGCTGAACATCTGTTCAACGTAGTGCAGGGCCCAGCCGAGCCGCTCCGACAGTTCATGTGCCGCTTCAACGCGGAGAGGCTGAACGTGAACAGCCCTCCCGACCTTGTGGTCCAAACGGCCCTTAAGAAAGGGCTGCGCCATAGAGGCCTTAAGAAATCTCTGCACAACGATCCCCCGAAGGACCTCCCCGGGATCATGGCGAGGGCCGAGCGCTTCATATTGACTGATGAGGCCTTGGCCGTTGAGGCGGGAAAAGCCACTCGAGGGACCAAGCGCGGCGACAGCGGACGAGGCAGCCCCGAAGGGTACCTGACCGAGAAGAGGCCGAGAAACAGGCAGCGCGGAGAAGGTACGAGGGACGCCACCCCAGACGCCATCCTCGCTCAAGTACAGAAGGAAGAGCGCACCGATCGCCCCCCACTGAAGGCAAAAAGAGGTGGGAAGAGTGGGGAGAAATACTGCAAGTACCACAAGGACAATGGCCACGACACTGAAGACTGCTGGCACTTAAAGAAGGACATCGAGAAGCTGATGAGCCGGGGCACGCCAGGAGCTTAGCCGACGAGCCGGCCCACGGAGAAGGGACCTCCATGCAGCCGGACAAGGGGAAGAAGATCAACACCGTCCAAGGACCCCTCCACATCATAGAGTGAGCGGGCGAGGTCTCTCCCCCCAGTCGCAGCCTAGTCCGAGGGGATTATCTAGGTTTACATCCCTCTGTCTAGCTTCATTTCCTTTTTCCTTTCCTCCAAATGTACTAGTCCGACAGGACTCTTAAGAGTACAATCGCATTCCCTTTTGTCTTTTCTTAACCTTCGATGGAATCAACGTTTCACTAAGGGTGCAAAAGGACGAAGACCGCCGCCTCATGGGAGGGGAGGCGCTCGTAAGTCTGGGGGCAATTCCCCCAGCCAGCGCGGACGCCGACCGGTCCTAAGCCGAGGAGCTTTGCCCTCGCCGACCAACTCCCGCGCTCATAAGTCTGGGGGCAATTCCCCCGGCCAGCGCGGACGCCAATCGGTCCTAAGTCAAGAAGTTTTGCCCTCGCCGACCGACTCCTGCGCTCGTAAGTCTGGAGGCAATTCCCCCAGCCAGCACGGACACCGACCGGTCCTAAGCCGAGGAGCCTTACCCTTGCCGACCAACTCCCACGCACGTAAGGCTGGGGGCAATTCCCCCAGCCAGCGCGGACACCGATCGGTCCTAAGTCGAGGAGTTTTGCCCTCGCCGACCGACTCCTGCGCTCGAAGGTCTGGGGGGCAATTCCCCCCGGCCGGCGCGGACGCCGACCGGTCCTAAGCCGAGGAGCTTTGCCCTCGCCGACCAACTCCTGCGCTCATAAGTCTGGGGGCAATTCCCCTGGCCAGCGCGGACGTCAACCAATCCTAGGCCGAGGACGAGACAACAAAACAGAATACGGGAAAAGTTCGAGTAAGTCAATTTCGTTTATAACAGTTAACCAAGATACAAAAGTGTGTCTTATTTACAGGGAATCGAAGACTGAGGGAACCTCTCGACAAATAATCCACTCTCAGCGGACAACAAAGTTCATCACCAACAGAAACTAGGGCGACACCGACAAAGCGAAATTTGTTGGCTAAGGACCCATAGTTGCCGGCCTCAACGAACATCCATGCAACCAGCAATTATTGGCTTTGAAGCGGGGAGTCGATAGCGAAGCCGAAGGAGATGGCAGGGGCAGGGATCCATTTCAAGTAGACTGGCCCAAAGCGAAGCGGATGCTAAAAAAATTGGAGGATAAGGCCAGAGGGGACGACTTAGGGAGCCCGGGCTCGAGAGGACACATCCTCGGGTGCTTCGCCCTGCTCGGAGCGAGGGGGATCGACGAGCGGGGGAGCTTGCCGAACGCGCTCCGCACAATCCTGGAAGGAAGACTGGACGACTTCGACAATCCGAGGGGCAATGAGGTCTTCATACGTACCGAAGGCCTCCCTGAGAACCTTGAAGATCTTCTCCCCCAAGGTCCCGACGACACCCCTCTCCACCTCCTCCGCAAGCCGCGCCACCTGACGCCGATCCGACAGCTCCCTCTGAAGCTCCTCCCTCTCCAGGCGGAACGACTCCTCCGCTTCCTCGGCTGACTGCCGAGCGTCCTCCAACTTTCCCTGGAGGTCACCCACTCGTCCCTCCAGCTCGGCAACACGAAGCTTGAGATGCCGAGACTCCATCTGAGCCTCCGTCATAGCTACCTCCGCCGCCCCGGACCGCTCGTTGGCTCTCATGGAGGACTCCTCCAGCTCCCTCAAGTGGATGGCTCGCCGCTGCGACTCCACGGCGAGCGTTGAACCCTGGAAGACGAGACATGAGCTAAGAAGAGAGTGAAGGAAAAGGAAGGACTGCAAGATAGCCGAACCTGTTGAAGGATCCAGACCAGTGAGTCCGACACCTTGTTGGCGGGAATCTTCTCGAGGATGCTGCGGTCCCGGGGGAGGACGGAGCCCTCGGCCACCTGCTGGGCCAGGGCTCGGTCGACAAACACCGAACTCCCGGGGGCGACATCGATGGAAGCCATATGGCTCGCCAACAGGGTTCCGATTCCCGGCGACAGAAGCGGGGACGCTGCGACGGGGGTGGTTGTCAGAGCCACCGGAAGATCCCCAGTGGTAGCCGCAGGAAGCACGGAACACGCCGGGCTGGAGGGTTCCGCATCCTCCTTCCTCTTCTTCCCTCTGCGGGGCTCCACGAGCGACGAAGGGGAGCGTTTCCTCCTTGCCCCATCTCCACTCTCGAGGACGGGAGGGGGCACGCCAAGGGCAGGAGGAACTGCACCGGACCCGTCATTTCCCCTGCCTCTTGGGCTGACGGGGCGGGTCCGGCCCTTACGACACCCCCGGGGAGGAGATCGCCAGAAGAAGAGGCGGGAGGCACGACCACCACCTTGCCCACGGAGGGCTCGGCTCGGCGCACCTCCTCCTCAACGGTCCGTCGAGGCGCCCTTCCGGAGGTACTGCCTCGGCTCCGAGCGGCTCCATGACGGATCAGCTCATCGACGTCATGGACGAACTCGCGGCCAGCCATCCCTGCAAGGGAAACCAAAATCAGGATGAGTCACAGGGCGATTCAAGACTGAAAAAGCGACCTACCCGGAGACCACAAGACGGCCTTCAGGAGTAGGTCATCCAACAAAGACCAGATGGACTTCGATTCCAAGGGGAGGGTCGACAGCAGCGCGACGGCTGCCTGATCAACGTCAGAGAGGGCTAGCGGCGGGCGAGGCTGGACAGACCCGCCCCAACTCGTCAAAATCTGGGCATCCTCCAGGAAGATCACAAAGACATAATCCGAACTCCAATCCCCCGACCAGCGGGGCAGCCCGATCAGGCATTCCCTCCTCGAGCGGGCTCGGAGTTGCAGCCATGACCCCGGGCCAACCGTCTGGATCTGATAAAAGTGGAAGAGAAGGGGGAGAGACGGCTCCAGACCGCGGGTACAGCAGAGCGACGCGAAGCCCGTCAGTACCGCAATCGAACAAGGGGGTGAACTGGCAAAGGGGCACCATGAGATATTCCATGACCTGGATGAAGAAGGGATTGAGCAGGAAACGAAGACCCAGGCGGAACATCTCGACGTAGACGCCGACCTCATTGCTCCTAGGAAGGCAAATCCGCTCGTCGACGAATGGAACTCGGACATCGTACGGGAAGCAGAGATACCTTTCCCGGATCTCCGTGGCCACTGAAGGAGGGGTCCCCGACGGCGTTCAGAGGACAACCGGGGGCACGTTAAGCCGCATGGCAGTCGACGCCACGTCATCACATGTGTAGTCTGGGAAAAGCTTCCCCTTCCCCTTATCTCGGAGGGGACGACTCCCAGCGGAGGAACCTGATCCCACTAGCCGGGGCCCGCCCCGCCTGGACTCCGGAGAATCCCTCGCCCCTTGGCCAGAACCGCCTATCCTAAGAGCAGTCATAATACGAAAGCGAGAAAGGAATTACCTTTTAACTAGTTTGGAGGAGACAAGGAAGCGAAGGCGACGGGAGACTCCGAGTTGTGGAAAGCCTAGAACAATGGGAAGTGCAAGAGAGAAGTGGAGATCAACGCAGCTGGGGATCTTATATACCGGACACAGGGGCGAATTCGAAGCGCCTGACAAGAACGCGTGGCAGGCCTCGAAGAACCGGCGGCGTTTCGAAATCGACGCCAAGGGAAGTCCAATCGATCCGCCTCATCTTGACCTACATTTATGACCACGCCTCGACTGAAGAGCCACTCGGAACCCCAGGAGGCACAGCGGTCGAACCGTGCTAGCCAAGGCCGATCGACCCCACCGATGGCGGCTCACGAACCCCTCGGCTTCTCAACTTAAGACGCCCCCGCGAACGGTGGGGATAAGCTTGCAGCTACACGTGGCAGCATCAGAGGACCGACGGCGCTTCGGAGCCCGCGCCTTAAAATTATCGAATGGACCAACTCATGATGACGACTAATAAATGAGTCGGCATCGACTGACGAGCCTGTCAAAGTCGGCGGAGGTCACATCGGCCGAGCCGAACCGGCCGAAGCCGATCAACCCGACCGATGGGGGCAATTGTTACGCCTATTTGACCGAGACCCGGAAGACACGAGCCCAGAAACCCGACTGCCGGTCAAGAGCCCATCTGCGCGCTCAGGCCCACTCGATAAGGCCCTATAAGGGACCCCCCCGAATGTCGATCCGACCCGGCCCCGGTAACACGCTGGTCACTCGCCCACTCCTGCGATAACCGCTCCCCCGGTTCCGCGACCACTAAATGGCGGTAATGGGGAGGTGCTGGCATGGCGCAGGGAGCGGCGACCGGGGGGGGATTGAGGGGGCACGATTGAGGGCGGACGAGCGACGTGGGCCGGGGGAAATCACGCCGGGAGCTCTATAAAAGGGCTAGGAGGACGACAGGACAAGAGACCGCATTTCAGGTATCTAAAACCTAAGGTACTCCATCAACGACCTAGTTCCCCCATTCCATCTCCTTCCTCCCCCGCTCGCGCCATGAGACGCCGTTCCGATCTCCTCACGAGTCGAACCGTCTCTGTCGGGCCTCCTCTTTCAGATCTCTATCTGACTTAGGCATCGAAGGGGATTTGGCCGGAACCAAGGTCCGGCCCCCTGATGAGCGTTCTCTTCTACGCAGGAAGACAGCTGATCCACGGGCTGAGGCTTCCCCTCCTCCCCTCGCCGACCACGCAACCAGCTGGACGATCGAGGCTACCCCTCGTCGTCCGACCGCCGAGGCCGAGCACGTCCGACCGAGGCCGAGCGTCTCAACCCGGGCCGAGGCTTCCCCTCGCCCTACCAACGACCGAGGACCCCGGTTCGGCCCAGCCGACGCGCTCCACGTCCTCTGTAGCTCCGACTCGCGCCTCGTCTGCATCGACTCGACACTCCCGAGGGACCCAGGCGGGCCCCTTGACCACGTTGACCGGGTGTCCACGGTCAACGCCTTTGTAGTGAGAAAACACTCTGAAACAACTAGGATTCAAATTTGGGGATATTCAAAATTACTGGTTATTTGGCAGCATCATTTTGCATCGTTTTATTGATGTGGATAAGGATATGCAAGTTTGAGCTTCAGTATAACATAATTGGATGTTACTCAATGTTCTTAGAATTCATAAGACATGTCACGTGAGTGGATATGGATTTTGGGTACTTGGTTGTTGTGCATATAGGCAATTACACTTAGATACTTGGTTATTATTTTGGATACTTGGTCATGTTGCATACATGGATTTTGGTTTCTTGGTACTTGGATACATGTCACATGCTTGGTGCTTGGATACATGTCATATAATTGGATACAGGTATATTATGCTGGAGCTTGTGGTGCATACAATTATCACATGTATCATGCAATGAATGTCATATACATGTATATTTTGTCACGGGGTATCATACATGTATAGTAAAGGCAGCCAATATCGCATATGTCAATGTATCATATGTATCATTGAGTCTCATTATCAAGCTCATCAATTTTCATTGTATTTTGTTCAAGAAATGAAGATAGAAGCCATGTGGATCTAAACTTACTTGCGGAGCTACATAGAAGTTGTGAATCATGTTCTTTGAAGTAAGTTCTAGGATTTGGACTTCATAGTTCTTGAAATAAAGTTTCATATTTCTGAGAATCTGTCATATTTTTGTTCTAGAAATGTATTTTGGATTCATTTTATATTTATGTCAAAATTTTGGAAATATGAATGTAGCAAATTTAATGGCAATGTAATTTATATATGAGAATAATGTAGAAAAGGTGGCACCTGATCTAATAGATCAGGTGCCAAGACACATAAAGTTGGAAAGTACAAGCCCCACATGGGCTTGTACTTTCCATGGGGGCCCTCCTTATTGTGTCTTGCACCTGATCTATTAAATCTGGTGCCACCTGATCTATTAGATCAGGTGCCACCTGATCTATATGAATCCCTTTATATATATGTATATATCAAAATTTTGGGAATATGAATGTATCAAATTTTAATTTCGTGAATATGAAATTTGTATCCATGTATCAAAATGATTGTTATATTTCACTTTGGATCATATTAACATAAGACACTTAACATAAGACACATTCTACACAAGAAACATAATCCATATTTGTTCGTTACTAATACATAACAACATCTTATTACATATTACTACATCATTAATGCATAACAAATTAAAATAATCAACAAAGATGATATACAATCAAAATAAAACCACATCATTAGTGACATTTCAAGCACTATCCTACGGCTTGACTTTCAAGATTTTGTTGATATATTGTTCCTCATATAATTGCTATTGTCAGCTTCTCTTCTACTCATTTCATTGACACTGGAAAAGAGAAACTTATTTCATCCTGGATCTCTCCATAATCCCTTTCTCGTTCTTGCAGCCTTCTCCTTAACTTTGTTAATTCTTGTAGCAACTCTCTTGCATATTCCTTTCCTTACAGACATAGTTCTCTCCCATATACCTAAACAAAAAAGTTACACACTTTGCTCTTATTTTAATTGATACACCCATAAAATCTTCTTCTGATATTTTTCCTTATCATTATAGTCCACATTGGTGCTTTTGGTCCACAAAAGCAGCTGGGATGTTTCCTCCATATTTTATTAATATTTTCCTCTTCTATGATCTGTTATAACAAATTCATAACATATTATATATCAAAAAATTCCATTTATATCGACCTACAATCATCAAATTTATTTTCAAAATATCCCAGATATATATTATACAATAACTTTAATTAATAATCATAAAAAAAATTTCAAAATAATAGCACCAACATATAATCAACAAATCTTTTCTAAGATCCTTGAAAAAACAAGCTAATCAAATCAACAAAAAGTGCCGGAGTAAATTTTCTTTCCCCCCAAAAACAAACTAAATCACACAACTAAATTTTCCCCCTACATTTCCCTTCAAGAACACTAAATCAAAATGCACCCCAAATCCCACTAAATTCATCAACTCCCCAACAAATAAACCTGAGCAAATCCCCGAAATCCGCCTTAAGTGAAATTCCTCCCTCCTCAAATCACTTCCACCCCTTCTTTTCCACTTCAAATCAAATCGACCACAACTCTTCGATCCTACAACGAACTCCCCCTTCAATAACATCCGTCAAGGGTGACGATCTCCCCCTTTCTTCAATGAACACTCCCTTCAACGAGCTTCCCCTTACGCGCGGTGTGTGCATTGAGCATTTTCCTAAAGAAGATGAAAGCATGTGAACTAATTTAGGATGTTTTTGACTTATGGACATTTTCGGTATTTCGGTAAGTGCACCAAGGAAAAACTTGGATGTTCAAAATTGTATGGTATGTACACTAAGTAAATTTTAAGCGGTATGTGCATTGTCCAGAATGGTATGTTTGCAAAGTAACACCCCATAGCAATTGCTCAGTTCATATATTGCTCAATTTTTTTAAAAATACCAATAACACTCTTTTTAAAACCCAGAAATACCCTTTTCAAAATTGCTCAGTTCACATACCTTTTTTCTCATCGCGCATATACATCTTTTGGGCTATTTTGAAGTATGAGATATTGTGTTGAGATATTGTGCTCATCTTCTCATCATCATCATCATCATCATCATCATCATCATCTTCTTCTCTCTCTAGTTCATCTTTGCTTAGTAAATATACCACTTAACTTAAAGAAACTAATTCCACTTAACTAATTTCACTTAAGTTTAATTCCACTTATTAACTAATTTCACTTAAGTTTAATTCCACTTAACTAATTCTGCTCAGTACACAGACCATCTTTTGCTCATTACCTCCCTCGCTACTCCTCAGCCACCTTCAGCCCCTCTGCCCCAACCCCCCATTCACCCCAGCCCCCTTCCCCACTCAACCCCCCTCCCCCTTTGCACTATCCCCTCCGCCCAATCCACCTCTGCTCCAGTCCCTAGACTCTACCCCCTCCCCTCCCCCTCCTCCCCAGCCCCACCAGCCCCTCCTCCCCCACCCCATTTGCCCCAGCCCCCAGTCCCCTTCCCTTCCTTCCCATTGTTGATTATTGCATCACCCCAAGTTTAGTTAAGAAAATAATTATATTGCTAATGAGTTTTTATGAAGATTTGTGAGTGTAGTTAATCAAAGTAAAAAATGGTCAACTAATTAATGCAAGCTCACAAAGAATGATGACATTGAGTCAAAGCTTGAAGGTAGAGAGTCAATGGATGTGAAGCTCAAATTGAAGATTAAATCTCATCCAAGGACTCAAGGTGTGCATAAGAAAAATTGGAGAGCTCATGAAGATACCAAGACTCCAAGACTAATGTGAGTGGTGTATTTTATTGTGAACTTGTCTTAGAATATTAAAGCTATTAGATTGAAACTTGCACATGCATAGAATAACTTTTTCATGGGTCACAAAAATTTTTATAACTCATAAAAATATTTTAAAAAGTTTTTGAATCATTTAGATTGTGTAAAATACTCTTTTCTGATACAATTCCATGTATCAGAGAAGGACTCGACTCTTAGTTAGACTGGAGTCGACGACCTTGAGCTAGGATGCTCTGGGTACTTTCTGTCATCTGAAAGTAATCGACTAGTATGGTGCAGGGAGTCGACTACTATATGTAAATGAGTCAACTACTAACGGTCATATTCGACTTTTTCATTTAATCGTCAGAGCGACGTTGTAAGGGAAATTGGAAAATCTGTCTTGGACAAAATTCACCTCTATATAAGGAGAGTTGGCTGCTGTTTTTGTTAAGAATTTTTGAGCAATTTTAAGGTGCTTAAAAGCAATTTTCAGTCCGCTCTAAGCCCTTCAAAAGATTTCTTTTTTGTCAAAGTATTCATCTTTTACAAAATCTTTTAAGCAAAGATTTCTTGGTCATTATTGATTCCAATCTATCAAGCTTAATCTTGACATATTTGAGATTGAATCAAGATTCTCTCTTTGATCTCCAAGTGCTTTAAACTTCATGTCATTGAGATCAAAAGAGTTTTTTCATAGCCATTCATAATACACTTGAGCTTCAATCTACATTAGATATAGAAGCAAAGTTGTAACTCATCTTCAACAAAAAGATGTTTTTAAATCCACACAAGGGTGTGGTGATAAGTTACTTGGTTGTAATTATTGTTTTAGGACGCCTCTTGGACGAGGTCCTCACGCGGTGAGGTTTGGTTTTTTTCAAGCCCTCTTAGTGGGGAAGAGGCAAGTATTGTAGAAGCCCTCATTGTTGAGGCAATTTGCTCTCGGTTGGGAGATAGTTTACTAGATGCTGGAGTAGGCATAGGGTTGGTCGAACCAGGTAATTCTTACATGTTTGCAATTGCATTGTCTATTGCTCTCTACTCTCATTCACTTGTACTGGTGTTGTGATTTTCGATGTGCATCCATAACTTTTATTGCAAGTATATCGTGTTGTTAACTAAGTACCTAGCGGAGTAACTTCCATAGGAGACTAAATTTTTAATTAGTGCTCATTATTTTGATAAAACTATTCAACACTCCTTCTAGTGTTGCTTGTCATCTATAGGATCCACATCACGTGTTATTAGAGCATTGGTTATATAGATGTTGTCAACAACGCTTGGACGTGGCCAAAACTCGAACACTCCTCCTTCTTTTGATGGTTCCATCTATTCATTTTGGGGAAGGAGAACTGAGATATTCATAAAGGCCCAATACATTGAATATAGGTTTTTCCTCCAAGAGCCATATGGTGTTCCTACAACTCCTAGAGTGTCATGGACTTTTGATCAAAAAGACGCATATGCTATAAATATCACGGTAATGCATTATTTTATGTTAGTTTAACTGACAACATTTTTAGTGATATAGAAGAAGCTACCACTTGCCAACAAATTTAGAGAATATTGGATGAGAAGTAGGGAGAACATCTCATTAAGAGTTACCCCCGGAGATAACCAACCAAGAGGACACAAAAAATGAGTTATGCTTGATGGCTAGTCAAGATGACGATGATGTATATGATTCTAACTCTGATAATGATAGTGATGATGACAATGATGTGAAGATAGCTTTTGAATTATTTTATACAGAGCATGAAAAATTAAAGAAGAAATATAAAAAGCTTGATGTTAAACGCAATAATTTGATTAGTGATCATGATATGCTTAAAAAATGACGCTTTATTACATGATTATGTTTCGTTAAAGAATGAACAAGCTATGCATATTTCTAATATGAATGATAGAATAAATGTGCTTCCCCATGATGTTTGCACGGGTAAGCTTAAGCACGAAGAATTGGTTCTTAAGCTTGATGAGTTTAAGTAAAATCCTAGTGCAAAAGACAATGCTCCACACAAGCATGTTACCACAACACATAATACTATGAAGAATGTGCATAATGTTAGAAATGTTCATCATATGCATGCTACTGGTAGAAAGAATGTATGTATGGTAGATTTGCTAGAAATAATAGACTCAACATGCACAATGCCACACACAAACACTCTGAGAGACCTCATGTTGTGCACCATGCTAGGAAATATGCTAGAAATCCTGAAGATATGATATGTGTTCCTAAACATTTGAGTTTGTGAGATAGAAATGCTTATATACATAATATTGTTAGAAATATGCATGACTATCGTGATTATGCTTATATGAATAGGAAGTCAAATCCAGATCGGGTTCCTAATGGATGATATGTTTTGAACCCATGTTCGTATGGTATCCATGATTTTCATGCCTATTTATATTGATACCCTAAGATTTTAGAATGTAATGTTATAATCTTATATTAGACTTATTTGATTAAATATTGATCACTCCTTATTTTACACCTTTTTTCTGCATGTTTTCATGACGTTTTGATTGCCCATATTGCATTTTTCACGATTATTCGACGATATTGCGATGCTTTTCACTATTTCTTGTTTTTTTGTATTTAAGGAAATATGGAGCGATTTGGAGCGAAAACGAGATCGAAGGAGTTTCACACACTTCTGAGTGTCGCCCACAACTTATTTGAGGAGTTATCAGCGATAGAGGATGAGCGGAAGAAGAAGGAAATCAATAGGAGCGACGAGGAGGCGAAAAGGAGAAGAAATGAGCTCAGGAGCACCTCACTCGGCCGACCAAGACTCGTCATTCGGCTGAGTAAAGGATCAGACTCGCCTGAGTGAAACGGATACACACCGAAGATTTTCAGCGTTTCCTCGGCCGAGTAAGAAAGCTCACTCGCCCGAGTGGTACATGGAATTCAGACAGAGAAGAGCCCAAGTTACTGGAAAATCTGAGAAAGCCCACTCGGCCGAACGAAGAAGACTACTCGGCCGAACGAAGAAGACTACTCGGCCGAGTCACCCCGAGAGACAGACCCCTGAAAACCCCGAAGTTACTGTTATTTTACAGGGTTTGTCACTCGGGCGAGTGACAAGGGTCCCTCGACCGAGTGACCCTCTCCGACTGCTGCTAGGAATGCGAATCCTGGGCTGCGCAGGGGCAGTTTTGTCACGATATTTTGGACGATTTTGGCTTGTATTTAAGCCTAGTTTTTACCCTAGTTTTAGAAGAGAATTGAATTATTTTTAGAGACTTCTTTTAGGTTTTAGACGGCTATTCTTTTGTGAAATCTCAGCTGGAGATCATTGGCGGCATTATTGGTTTGTTCTTTCTTGTTAAAAAAACTCATTTTTATGAATTGTTTCTTATTTGCAATGAATTGTGCTATGATTCCATCTATTATTTCTAAGATTTTCATGATGATTAGTGAGTAGTTCCGTCGTTCTAGGGTATAGGGATGAACCCAATGGACCCAATCTTTGAATTGTGTTGAATTTATAGATTTGTTGCTAGAATTGATAATGGTTGGTTGTGATCAATTTATTCCGAGTAGCTAGGAATTCATATCGATTGGGATTTGCAAGAGATTGGATCCCAATTGATCGGAAGGCCTAGATATTCGATTTAGATTAATAATTGAATTTCTCTAGATTTGGTTTGCAAGAGATTGGACCAAAGCGATGATTTTTAATTATAAATCTATACTAATATTCGTTTGCAAGAGATTGGACGAATACGAACAATCATAACCTAGATCGTAGCTCGAGTTTGCATGAGAGTGGGCTTGAGATGAGATTGGACAATGATATCGATCTTCACGCTAACGGCTTAGGATAGAGTTTGCACGAGAGTGGGCTCTGTTCTAGGTTTGCTATAGACCGGCAATAGCGCGAGAGCGTGAGCTTGGTTCTACATTAAGTTGCGACTAGTTCACCTATATTCAAGCTTAGCAACAATGAAATTCATGATTCACAAGGATGAGAAACAGTCCGTAGTGGGGATTTCCTATCCCTAGACGCTTTTATTATATTGATATTTCTTGCTATTTGAACGATTGTGACTATTACACCAAAACTATTCTATTTCTCTTGATAGCTAGGTAATCAAAGTAAGATACTGTCATTTGTCCTCCCTGTGTTCGATACCCGCTCGCCACTACACTGTGCGCTTGCGGTAAGACTACAAGTCATTTTTCAGGTGTATATCCGGACGCGATAAAGTTTTTGTCGCCATTACCGGGGAGGCGACGGTATTTTATTTTCTTACTTAGTTACTTATTATTATTATTATTATTTTTATCTTTTTATTCCTCTATTGTGCTAACAATTCCATCAAAGCCCTATTTTTCTGTGCATGTACACGAGATCAACGTCGCATCAAGAAGATCTATTATTTGATCCAGAGATCGAGCATACCGCAAGGAGGCTTAGGACCGAGAGAAGACTTTCTATAGAGGACGATTGTATGAACCGACGGGAGACACCAAAGGAGTTAGCGGCACACATGGCTAGGCTAATATCTATCAGAGATAGGCTACGGCCTAAGACTACTTCTACTACTTCATCCATTTCGATGCCGGAGTTGGCGGCGGACAAGAATTTCGAGCTCAAAACGGGACTTGCGGTTCTAATGCAACAAGACCCATTTCATGGGAACGCCCAGAGAATCCACATTACCATCTTCAGTTATTCTTGTCCAAGTGCGCTACCTTTCAGATGCCCGGTGTACCGGTCGATGCTATCCGACTACACCTCTTCCCATGCACTCTCAGGGACAAAGCTTTGTATTGGTTGAGGACGCAAGCGGAGGGATCTTTACTACATGGGATGAGTTGGCGAGTGCTTTTGTGAACAAATTCTACCCACCATCCAAGACCGTCAAGATAAGAAGCGCACTCATGTCCTTCAAGCAAGGACCACAGGAGACTCTATTCGAGGCATGGGAGCGCTTTAAAGATCTCCTACACCAATGCCCCCATCATAGCATTGAAGCATGGGAGCTAGTACATAGCTTTTACAATGGACTCCAATCGGGCACCAAGTAAATCATCGATGCAACCGCCAATGGATCCATATTATCTAAGACACCGGATGAAGCTACGGACCTACTAGGGGAGATG
The DNA here is from genome assembly GCA_030789695.1 of Scilla litardierei. Lineage (NCBI taxonomy): Eukaryota > Viridiplantae > Streptophyta > Magnoliopsida > Asparagales > Asparagaceae > Scilla > Scilla litardierei. The sequence continues at coordinate 95,483,526 of CM061130.1, read as the reverse complement.
GCCTCTAACAACCAACAATGGGGCGACGAGAGAGGACATTCTTCATCCTCCTTGAAGCCAACAAGCATATATGAGGCCAAGGTCGTAGCGGAGCTTTCTTCGAAGTTTGACTCTCTCCACAAGGTCGCGGAGAGATCAGAGATGTTGATCACCGAGCCGCATGGAACTCCCGCCACATCTACACCGGGAGGCAATATGAGTGATTGGCAAGACCAGTCTCAAGCTATGTTCATTGGAGGAGAGCAAGGAGAGGGTGCTATAGAGAAAATCCAATATGTTGCAGGGAACACCGGTTATTGGGCCAACCCGGCCATGAGAAACCATCCGGGATTCTCATATGCTAATAATGATGGAGCTTTGAACCCACCGCCGCCGTAACAACCTCAAGCTCGGCCTCCACCTCCACAACCTCAATATCAATCGAGAGTGCCACCACAACAAAGCTACCCGCCTAGGCAACAAGCGGGACCATATAGGCCGTCGGGTTACAATCAAGGGTGGAGAGCTCCTAACCCACCACAAGCGCCACCTAGATCGGATCATGAAGCGAGGGTGGAAGAATTCATGGTGGAGCAAAAGAAAATAAATGCTAGATTGACAGCTCAACAAGACTCTCTTAATACCGTCGTGGCACAACTAGCGGAGCAACTTACGTTGTTTAACAAAAACACTCGACAATTACCGGCTCAACTGGAGCCAAACCCACGGGTAAACACCAGCCACATCAATGCGGTGGTGGCGGTTACTACTAGAGGTGGGAAGGACACTACTCCCACCATGGTCCAAACCAAGGAGCCCGTGGAAGAAATTTTAGATGACAAGGAGCCGGCGATTGAGGAGGATTGCCCAAAAGAGCTGCAAGAAGGTGAAAATTCTGAACTTGTGAAGCCACACGAGGAGTGCACCTATATGCCACCGGTGCCCTTTCCACAACGGTTGGCGAGAGCAAAAATTGAGAAGCGGCTTGCCAAATTCCTTGAGTACTTGTGGGAAGTAAGCCTCAATATACCTTTCTTGGATTCTATCGTAGAGATCCCGTCATACGCCAAGTTCTTGAAAGACTTAATTTCGGGAAAGAAGAGAAAGGAGAAGATAATGCTTGCCGATCAAGGCACATGGTTCACCCGAAAGGAGAAGGAGCCCACAAAATTCAAAGATCCCGGAAGCTTCTGCATTCCATGCACACTTGGAGGAGTCCTGCTACAAAAGGCTTTGGTAGATTTGGGAGCAAGTGTGAGCCTAATGCCCCTAAGTATGTTTGAGAAATTGAATACGGGGACCGATTTGAAGCAGACGGATATGAGAATACAACTAGCGGGTGGTCGGGTCACTAGACCGGTGGGAATTGCGGAGAACATTCCGCTCCAAGTACCGGGAGGAATTTGCTTGCCGTATGACTTTGTAGTCATGGACAACAAGGAGGAAGGCGATACATTGCTAATTCTTGGACGCCCCTTCTTGGCCACCGCCGGCGTGATAGTTAACGTAAGAGAGGGAACCTTGTCTTTGAATGTTGAAAACATCGAGGTGGAGCTCCACATCCCTAAAGCAATGAAGCATATGCCTTACCAAGAGGAAGTGGACTACGTGGACCTCCTCGATGAGGTGATCGATGAAGCTATACCGCACTCTATTGGTGCCCTACACGATGACGGACTTGAAGAAGGCCAATCTTCTAGCAATGGAGAAAAGTGGGAAGACCCTTTGGATGACTCTATGGGTGATGACAAAGAAGACGATGCTGATGTCACAAGAATTAGGGAGCGATTCAAGCTCTCCACGGTCAACAATTTGAAGAAAGCTCCGCCGGATAAGAAAGTGTCATCACCAGTGAAGAAAAAGAATTGTATAAGCTCAAGCTTGGAGGACTTATCTCCCAACACTACCCATGATGAGGGAAAGCCGAGGAATGCCCACGAGCATCAACAATTAAATCCAAATGGCCTTCCCGGCAAGTTTGACGGACGCATCTCACATGCACCGAACATTGCGAACTAAACGAATATCTTAAGGGGTCGAGCTCAAGACCTTAAACGAGCACTTGTCGGGAGGCAACCCGACGGTTTTACATTGTTTTTTTAGTTGAATTTTATTTTTGTTTTAGATTTTTCTTAGTGTTTAAAGTCTAGAGTCAATAAAAATCGTGACAACGGGCTCTATTTTTCATGACAGGAGATTGATAACGAGAAATCATTCATATGGAGGATGACCATGGCAATGGAGAGCGCTCCAGGAATGCGCTCAGGCCCTAGGAGAAGGAAGAAACTGACGGGGACAAGAAAAACAGAAAGTGACGCGAAAACAGAGAGTAATCACAGAAAACAGCTAGCCACTCGGCCGAATGAACTTTTCATTCGGCCTAGTGAAGACTCTACTCGACCGAGTAGAGTACCAATCAGGGAAGATCCTACAGACCCACTCTCTGTTATTTTTTGTGATTTACAGTGTTTATTGCCACTCGGCCGAATGACTATGTTACTCGGCCGAGTGAATCTGATACCCTACACGCTTCATTATCGCTGAGTGGCCTTGCTACTCGGCCGAGTGGAACTTTTCCATTCAGTCGAATGGGAAAAGCTGCTCGATCGAGTCGTACATATAGGGAGATTTTCGAAAATTTTTTAATGCCAAGCCGTTCGGCCGAGTGAACGCGTCACTTGGCCGAGTGACCCAACTATATATACTCAGCGGGCGCAACACATTTCCTGAAAACCCCAAAATTTCCCAATTTGCTTACACTGCGCCCGAGCCATTTCGTCTCCTTTCGCCCAAATCCCTTTCTCCTCGCCCGAACCACCCGACGCCGGCCGACCGCCGCCCCACGCCGGTCGCCGACGACGGTCCACCGCCCGCACCCGCCGGCGTCGCCTCTCCCGCTGTCGTAAACCCCCCATTTCGCCCAAAAACTCCTATTTATTCTCCATTCTCCCAATCCGTAAGCCCATTGCGCTCAAATTTAAATTAATTCATATATATATCCACTATACCCCATCTCCCCTATATATACTGATATGCCTCGCTGATTTGATTGTTTGTGTTTCAGGTTAGCTTGGGGGAGCTTGGGGGAGCTTCAGGACGCTTTAGAGCTCCGCGGAGGAGGCGATACTTCGCACACTACACCTTTTTCTCTCGTGTTGTGCTCAGGTATACTCGTTCTATTTTATAGCACTTTGCATATCATTAGGGTGGGCACGCCTCATGGGCTTCATGTCCCCACGTCTTAGGCCATGCACTCGGAAGCCCGCTTCCAAGCGGAAGAGGTTAGGCGAGCCTTGCTCCTCTTTCGCTAGGGCAGACTCCCCTCCACCTAGTCCGCCACCACCCACAAGGCCGCCTCCTGCCGTACCCATTCCACCACAGGCACAGCCCGCTCCCACGTTCGATGTGATGGGGATCACGTTCCGAGATGACGCTCAGCGCGCCAGATTTGAGCGTATCTCCTATCGCTCGATCGTACCCACTAGGTTCGCACACCTTACTGACCTTGAGCGCCTATGGGTACTAGAGGGCTACTCCAGTTGTATGACAATGTGGGATGGCGTGATTTCTTGTCGGTGTCGACGGACACTTATATCCGCCCGACACTAGAGGTCCTTAGTTCTATTGATCGGATCCCTGGAGGATGCTCATTTCATCTGATGGATCGAGAGTGCGAGGTCACTCTTAACATGCTTAGAGCATTCTTCCAGTGGCCCCTTGTCCCAGACCCTGACCGTGCTTACAGCCCCACGCACATCCCCCAGCCGTCATTCGACACACACACTTTTTGGACACGTATCACGGGTTCTCCCCTCGCCTTTGACCATAGTCGGGCCAAGGCCTCTGCGATCCTCCACCCATGCCTCCGCATTGCACAGCACCTTATGGCGACCACTTTTCTTGCGAGGTATGAGCCGGGGACGATGTCGACGCCAGAGCTCTACATGTTCTACGTGATGACACGATCGTGAGCGTTTGACCGAGGAGGAGACGTTTTGGTCCTCGCCATCGAGATTGATATCGCCAATTGGTACATCGACCGCATCATTATTTGTTTCGACACTAGGACGCCTATCTGCTGCGGCGGTCTGATTACCCTCTTGGCCCTTTTGTGCGGAGTTGACCTTCCTGCTGGTTTGCTGAGACCACCGGGCCCCACTTCTATTTCCATAGATGTTATGGCCCAGATGAGGATGCTTCGTCCTCATGGTCAGCACCACTGGGTGTGGCTGCACGGTCCCCACAGTGCTGATTATATGATTCTGCCGAGCCCAGCTCGGACGCATATTGGACCCACCGGCGGAGAGTGGATTCTAGCGATGGATCTCCTTATCCCCACCGTGTACGTGCTTGAGCCTGAGGGTGCTCAGCAGGAGCCCTTCCTCCCACCCCTTGACCACGTGATTCCCCAGCTGGCACCTGCTTCGTCTGCACCTCCCGACACCTCTGTCCACATGTCTATTAGTGTCGGGAGAAATTTAGCTGAGTCCACCCACACCACCACCACCACTGTGCCCACGTCGATAGATCCCATTTCTGCGGCGAGCCTCGAGTGTCCCCCCACCATAGTTGGGAGTGGCGAGCCTTCTTTTGCCTCCCTGGTGGAGACCCTTTCTTCTTTATTGTTCTCGACCCCTGGGGAGTCATTTCCTTCGCACTTCACGCCCTCCCCAGTCATCGACCTTACTGTCTCCACCGTCGCTATCTTCTCTGAGAGCGTTGTGACGTCTGTCCCCACGTCTGTGTCACTGACCTCTTTGCCCGCCTCGTCGCTTGCCACCACTTCTGCTTCTGCTGCTGCTCCATCCTCTTCGACCTTTCCTGCGTCTCGGCCTCCCACAGAGGCTGAGCGTTACTTAGTGAGCACAGCACCACCGCACCACCCCATAGTCACACCTATCCTTTACGGTAACCGTGCGAGACAGCCCCGTTCTTCACCAGTTTGGCCCTCTGCTCCACCTCCCCCTGACACCCTAGTTCAGCACCTCCGTGATCTAGAGAGGCAGTGAGTGGACTTAGAGGAGATTTTCGGACTCTCTCTGCTACTGTTAGCGCTGTCCAGTCCCACGTCGCCTTGTTTCCTGGCATTCAGGCCTGCCTGAGCCTGATTCTAGCGTGACTGCCTTAGCCACCCACACCCACCCAGCAGCCACCTCGACCACCACCTCCACCACAGGACGGTGCTGGTGCACCCCCACCCATTTAGGCACACATTGGATGCCTTCCATATTTTTGCTGTTGCTGTACTGGATATTTTGAGCCTGCTGATTTTGCACCCCTCCTCCACACACTTTTTGATCACTTTTTGGTTCAAATCTGTCTATATCTTTTTGGGAGAGAGGGAGTTCTTTTGGGGACACTTATATTGCACCATTCTGATCTCTGCATGCACCACCTGCATATTTGCATTCATCACTTGCATTCCCATCACATTTTTTACTTCTTATTTTTTATTTTATTTTCATCATGCATGGATCCTCACCCACCCCACCCATATCTCGTCTCTCATTATGCCATACTTTGCACATTGAGGACACTGTGCACTTTAGCTTGGGGGAGTGAGTTCTCAAGCATTTTTTATTTTTGTCGCCTTTTATTTTTATTTTCCCACCTTTTCTTTGCTTTTTACGCTTATTTTCACCCACTTTTTCATTTTTTCATGCATCACGTTTTCCTACTTTTTGAGTGTGCTGCATATGTACAATAGTTTTTACTCTCTTTTATCCTTATTTCTTTTATCCTTTTTGCTAGAGATGAATTTTCTGTGATGACGATGACGTGGTATTAGCTTATCTCTATATGCTTATTATCTTGTCATGCCATAGTTTTTATTTCAGATACCATATGCTTTGTCTTGCTATGCATTTGAGATAGTAACCTGCACTTTCATGTATGAATATGGATGAAATTCTTCTATTAGCTGAGTCTGATGATTTTTACTGTATACTCTTAATAGAAAACACACCAAGCTTCACGCATTGATTGCTTATATCTGGAGTACTGCTTTCTTTTCTTATATCACTTCTTATTGCATGAAAATTGTACGCTTCACTTTCAGGTTGATTGAATGTATACTAGGTTGATATAACTGGATTAGTTTACTTTCTGAGATTAAACTGAGTAGATTACATTACTCTGCTGAAAGTTGTCGCGCACATTCTATAGAGTGAACCGAGTGTTACATATATTTCTTTCTCCACATATCTTGAGCATTATTTCTATACTTAAAATCATTGGTGAATCTCCCTTTAGCGATTCTTATATTGGCATTTTCCCCCGCTACAAAAATCCATGCTCCAATACCCCCAAAATAAAAAAAATAAATATTCTTGTATATCTCTCTTTCTTTTGATTTGGGATCACAGTTGTGTATATATGATTATGAAAAAAAGAGAAAAAAAGGAAGAAAAGAAAAGAAAAGAGAAAATAAGTTCATATATGATCCCATCTCATACTCTTTCTCTCTTTCTCCCCTCTTTTATTTTTTATTTTTTTGGAGCTTTAAAAATGGGGAATAAGCTTATTGATTTATCTTATGCCACCACGCTTAGAGATAAGCTTGGGGGAGGGGATCCAATGATGTGTGAGAGAGTGGCTACTTGATTGTGCATGACAACCTAAGCTAAGTAATTTTCTATACTCGGCGAGATTACTAAAAGTTTTACGAAGTCCAGGGATTGAAGCTTAGCATGCATCTCATAAAAACCATAAATTTCTATTCTTATTGCTTCATATTGTGTGATATCTCTTATACTCCAAATAGAAAGTATTCAATTGAGAAGTGTGTGGTCTATGATTATGTATACCGCTTTAGATGCTTCAGATGATGTTAATTCTAGAATGATTCCATATTTCATACTATTTTGATATTCCTGGGTTTCTATTTTGAGTGCATCCCTATATTATTATGATATCGAGATAAAAATCTTTGGCATGTGTTTTATATTCGCTGTGTGCTATATGAGTAAGCAAAACCCACGTCCTGAGAAAATGATCTAGCACCTCCCTCTTTGTTTCTTTATCTATTTTCTTTTTCTTTTTCCTTTTCCTTATTTTTTCCGTCGGGTTCGCCTTTTACTTGTCTTCCTCGAGGACGAGTAAGAGGTAAGCTTGGGGGATTTTGATCACTCCATATTTTACACCTTTTTTCTGCATGTTTTCATGACTTTTTGATCGCTATATTGCGTTTTTCATGATTATTTGACGATATTACGATGCTTTTCACTATTTCTTGTTTTTGTCGTATTTCAGGAAATATGGAGCGATTTGGAGCGAAAACGAGATCGAAGAAGTTTCACGCACTTCTGAGTGTCGCCCACAACTTATTTGAGGAGTTATCAGCGATAGAGGATGAGCGGAAGAAGAAGGAAATCAATAGGAGTGACGAGGAGGCGAAAAGGAGAAGAAATGAGCTCAGGAGCACCTCACTCGGCTGACCAAGACTGGTCATTCGGCCGAGTAAAGGATCAGACTCGCCCGAGTGAAACAGATACACACCGAAGATTTTCAGCGTTTCCTCGGCCGAGTAAGGATGTTCACTCGGTCGAGTAAGAAAGCTCACTCGCCCGAGTGGTATATGGAATTCAGACAGAGAAGAGCCCAAGTTACTGGAAAATCTGAGAAAGCCCACTCGACCGAACGAAGAAGACTACTCGGTCGAACGAAGAAGACTACTCAGCCGAGTCACCCCGAGAGACAGATCCCTGAAAACCCCGAAGTTACTGTTATTTTACAGGGTTTGTCACTCGGGCAAGTGACAAGGGTCACTCGGGCGAGTGACCCTCTTCGACTGCTGCAAGGAATGCGAATTCTGGGCTGCGCAGGGGCAGTTTTGTCACGATTTTTTGGACGATTTTGGCTTGTATTTAAGCCTAGTTTAACCCTAGTTTTAGGAGAGACTTGAATTATTTTTAGAGACTTTTTTAGGTTTTAGACGGCTATTCTTTTGTGAAATTTCAGCTGGAGATCATTGGCGACATTATTGGTTTGTTCTTTCTTGATAAAAAACTCATTTTTATGAATTGTTTCTTATTTGCAATGAATTGTGCTATGATTCCATCTATTATTTCTAAGATTTTCATGATGATTAGTGAGTAGTTCAGTCCTTCTAGGGCATGGGGATGAACCCTATGGACCCGATCTTTGAATTGTGATGAATTTATAGATTTGTTCCTAGAATTGATAATGATTAGGTTGTGATCGATTTATTCCGAGTAGCTAGGAATTCATATCGATTGGGATTTTCAAGAGATTGGATCCCAATTGATCGGAAGGCCTAGATATTCGATTTAGATTAATAATTGAATTTCTCTAGATTTGGTTTGCAAGAGATTGGACCAAAGCTATAATTTTTAATTATAAATCTATACTAATATTCGTTTGCAAGAGATTAGACGAATATGAACAATCATAACCTAGATCGTAGCTTGAGTTTGCACGAGAGTGGGCTCGAGATGCGATTGGACAATGATGTCGATCTTCACGCTAGCGGCTTAGGGTAGAGTTTGCATGAGAGTGGGCTCTATTCTAGGTTTGCTATAGAGCGGCAATAGCGCGAGAGCGTGAGCTTGGTTCTACATTAAGTTGCGACTAGTTCACCTATATTCAAGCTTAGCAACAATGATATTCATGATTCACAAGGATGAGAAACGGTCCGTAGTGGGGATTTCCTATCCCTAGACGCTTTTATTATATTGATATTTCTTGCTATTTGAACGATTGTGACTATTACACCAAAACTATTCTATTTCTCTTGATAGCTAGGTAATCAAAGTAAGATACTGTCATTTGTCCTCCCTGTGTTTGATACCCGCTTGCCACTACACCGTGCGCTTGCTGTAAGACTACAAGTTGTTTTTCAGGTGTATATCCGGACGCGATCAAATATCATGTATATCTTACATCTGCACGCTGCCTCTGAGATTCAACTACTGAATATATAGGAGTTGATTACTATGTGATACTATCTGATATTGTCGTAATTTGTATTTAGGAGTCGACTAATATTGTTTCAGGAGTTGACGACTTCTATACTTTTCAGACAGTGACTTAGTTTGCATGATGTTTTGATTTATTGTTTATATATGATTTTAGTGAGTTTATTCTAGTGAAGAACTTGTTGGGCTAATTTTTATGAACCCTACTTTTGTGGATACCAATATGCTTAAGAAATTCTATTTCAGGTTATATGGATTCTGTATAGTGGATGCTCAAAGCACATGACTGGCAACCTTAAATTGCTTAGCTGGCTTCAAATGAAGGATGGGGAATAGGTACAGTTGGAAATAACAAGAAGGGAAGAATTGTAGTCATCGGCAACATCGGTGACAAATCTAAACTCCTTATGGAAGATGTTAGTTTAGTTTATGGCTTAAAGCACAATCTCATCAGTATTAGCCAATTATGCGATAGAGGCTATAGCGTAGTTTTTACTATTAACACATGTTTAGTTTATAATGACTCCGTGCAAAATATCTTGATTAGAGGTAAACATACTGTAATGCGCATATGTGTTAAATACTAAGTAGTGTGTATAATGCTTTTATGCGTACTTGGATGTCTCTTTGTATTTGAGTACTAATAGTTGCATTATTAGTAATATTTGGATGGTTTTAATATTTGTGTATGTATGTTGTGGTATTTAGTATGCACTTTGTTTTAGTGTGATTGTACATGGGGGTAGCTACCTAAATATAATTGTAGGAGGATGGGTTTTGTGTATATGAGTGGCATATTTTGTAATTATTACCCCATGCTGGAGGGCTTTTTATGTAGGAGATCAAGGGATGGCATCCCTTGTAATTAATTGCTCAAGATGGAGGGTAATTATGGGATAGGTTTTGATGGCTTGATGGGTAATTATTTACCCAAGGTAGAAGGTTATCTCATAGGATATTGCCTTTTGTAATTTTAGTCTCATGTTGGAGGGCAATTTGTAGGAAGGGATTTTTAGTTATTTCACATGCATGACATAGTCTAGGTTTCCTTGACCTTTTGACCCTTAAATCTTAGTTATTAAGGATGAGATAAGGAAATTAAAGAAAAAGAAAAAGATAAGAAAGGATGCGATTTATGAAGAAACATCTAGATGCTCTCCTCTTCATTTTCTCTTCTCCTTTCATATTTCTTTATTCTCATTTTCCCCTCCCTCCAATTTGCCACTAGGGCTGAACCCTAGCCTCCTTGGCTCTAGGACAGGCCAATCTCTTTTTCCCTCCTCCTCCTCCATTTTACAAGTCCGTGAAACTTCCCTCCTCCATGTATGGAACCTTGGTGCAAGCCAATGGCAAGTTGTGTGTCTGGAGCCTATATGAAGTGATTTCAAGTGCAAGTTGGTATCTTTATGGCTAAGGAAGCTAGAGAATGGGAAGTCATGGGGCAAGGTGGGAGCTTGGAGTGGAATTCTTGAGAAAGCCTTCATCTTTGAGGTAGGGAGCTAAACCCTGTGGCATATCATTCCATGTTTTCATTTTTATGGAAATCTTTATGATTTTGGATTAAAGTTGTAATTTTTATTAAAATGACTTTACAAAGATGCCACCTTTATTATGATATTTGGCTAAAGATGCCACCTTTATTGTGGAATAAAGCTAAAGATGCTACCTTTCTAATTATTGTTGTTGTCATTGCTTATTGGTGTCACTACGCTATTGTTGTTTTTGCAATAAGTATAACTTTCATTATAGCGATCCAAAAATTATTTTCAAATACAATCCGAAAAGCTCTTGAAGTCACCTATAACTTTTATTTAGAGTATAAAGTCAAATTCTTCTTGTATTTAGATTGAATTGCTGATCTTTGTCGTAGTATCAAATTCTGGCAGATTCTGCACCATGTTATTGACCAGAGTAGAACTTTCACTCTAGTTGTCTAAATGGCTTGATTTAAGACAAGTTGGAATCCTAACTAAATTATCTATACTTTTCATGTTGAGACCTTATCAGAATTATGACTGTAGATAATTGAGATTAACTGATCTTTACATCTAAATAATTCAATCGTAGGATAGATTCTGCACTCTATATTCTGTAGACTATAACTATTAGTCATGTTCACTAAAAATTATGATTTTGTAGATCTGAAAACATATTTTGATTATCTACAATTTTCATTTTGAAACATATACCAAATTCTAATTGCAATTGTTGTGGTGTTGTGGTTGTTGTGGATTCATGCCATGAAGTTATCACATTTGCATGTTATTAGTATGATTCATGTCATAGTTTATTATTTTTTCTCCCGTAACTAGTTATTATTGTTACTACATGGAAGGAATCTCCTTTATGTTATGTTTCAATAAATTAATGCCCATGTTCATTATGCCCACCACGTGTTTGTTAAAATGCCCACATGAAAGCAAGTTTAAGAAACATGAGAACTACCCCCAGGGCCGGTTCAAGCATAAATGAGGCCTAAAGCAAAACAAATATGAGGCCTAAGTTTCAATGCAAAATTTTTAGGAGCCTTCATATAACTGCATCTCATTCAGGTTATTTAAACATTTTCTAGCTTTTTGAGAAGTAAAGTTTTTTTATCAAAGGTTAATATTCAAGACTTTCAAGTATATCTATCTCAATAGAAAGAATACTAAATCCATTTAACCGATTTTGAGTCATGGTTGATCTTAAATATGTTTTTAGTATTTTTCAACTTGGAAAAACTTCTTTTTACTGAAGTAACTGTTACTGGGATGGTCAACGATATCCTATATGCAATGCTTGTATTAGGAAAAGAATCTGTCTTATTAACATAATCTTAAATCAAAATTGGAGTATTAATTTCTGCAGGTAAGACTTCTTTTAGGACTCTTAGCCCTGAAAAAGATCACACCCATCAATATCAGAATGTTCCCAACTTTCAAAAAAATTTCAAGATCTATGCAACTGCTCTTCAAAATACTTTCATTTGAACATTTTTCTAAATCAAATAAAAATCCAAATATCTTTTCATACTCCACAAATTGTTCAAATCTCGTTTTAATTGAAACAACAACGTGATCAACTATATGTAGGAAAAACTCGATTCGAAAAGATTCTTCAATTGAAAGTCTAACCTCATCATTATTATTTTCATCAAACCTTTTCATTTTATGAATCACATGTTTCTCACGAACTTGGGTTCAACATCTAATTCTTTTGCAATTTCTTTTGTATCATTCATGGTAGACTCAAACCCATTCTCCATATATTTTTCAAAATAAGAAATAAGGACGTTTACGTGATCAATAGCAATGTTAAGATGCATATCTTTAGATTGTAACCTTTTACTCACAACATTCACTGCAAATAGTATATCATACCAAATATTCATGGACAATAGAAATTCAAAGTCTTCTATCTCATATTTCGCTAAAGAGTTTGCTTCACCTTTTGTTTAGCATCATCACTAACATTTGCTAATTCAAGAAGAGCATCCATTATGTTCGGAGCTTGGAATTTTATGGCCTTTACACTTTCAATTCGACTATTCCACCAAGTATTAGATAGTTGTTTAACAGTAAACTTAGGCACATGGTCTTGCAAGACCTTCCACCTTTTTGTATAAGAAGAAAACAGACAATATATACGTTGCACCACACAAAAAAAAGTTAAAGCTCTGGCACATGAATTAGCCACATCACATAGCACACGATTAAGTCTGTGACAACCGCATGATGTATAAAATGCTATGAGATTTATTCTAGAAGCCTCTTTTGCATGCCTTGGTGTTTTCCTTTCATGTTAGATCCATTGTCATAGCATTGACCTCTTATGTCATTTACATCAAGATTACGCATTTCTAAAGCACCTACAAGTACATCAAAAAGACCTTTTCCAGATGTATCATCTACTTTCAAAAATTCTAAAAAGTACTCCTCGATTTTGATTGGACTTACCGAAGTATTCACACATCTTACAATAAGAGTCATTTGTTTTTTATGCTTGCATCGGGAGTACGATCAAGTATGACGAAAGATATTTTGATTGTTTCAATTTTTTATTATTACTTGTCTAACTTCAGAAGCTAACAATTCTATCAATTCATTTTTGATGGCATGACTCATATAATGATTATGAACCTCACCATGTTGTATTCGTCTAACATGTTCTTACATCACAGGATCAAATTTTGCAATCATCTCAATTATGCTAAAAAAGTTCCCGTTATTAGGTTTATAGATCCTCTCATTCGTCCCATGAAATGCAAGATTACATTTATCAAGATGTTTAACCACATCAATAATCCTCACTAACAATTGTTTCCAATGCTCCTTTTCTTTGTTTATATTCTCTTGAATGTTTTTGTCAATTGTCTCATTCTTCTTAAATCTCTTCTCTACATCAACCCATTTACTCATGCTAGTTATATGTTCGTGACTTGTTTCATGAGTTTTGAGCTTAGCACTAAGGTTTTTACAATCATTTGTTCCTTCATTCACAAGTTGGCTAGTACAAATTTTTGAACTAAACAACTTGCAACAAAAACAATATACTCTATCATTTACTTTAGAGTATACAAGCCATTTTCTAATCATATGTTTCTCCATTTGCTAATTTTCTAGTATAAAAATTGGTAGAGAAGTGTCTATTATGCTCATCAATGGGAAAATTCATTTTGCCCTCTCGAATATGACATCTTTCTATCAATATATCTCTAAACTTCACATCAATATTTTTCCAATTACCAGGGTCATAAATATCTTCATCAGTTATAAAATTCATCTCATCTTCTTTTGTGTTCTCTTTATTTTCCTCATGAAACCTTGGAGTATTTTCTATTATTGTTACATCTTCACCCATAATATCGTCTACACTATCTATTAATTCTTCCTCGATTGGTATTTCTTCTCTTGAAGAAGACATCTCATTTTGCTTGTTAAAAATAAACTTATCAAGAGCTCCCTTTTGAGATTGAAGAAATTGTTCAACTCTTTTTTTCTTTAGTTTTTTATATCCACTTGCAAATTTTCTAGTCGACATTGTTTAAACAACACACAACACAATAAATAGATAATAAAATAATCGATGTTGCACATAAATCAATACTTAAAGGCTTTAGTCTAGAAAGATACAACCTGAAATATCTGAATGAGGTTTCCTGTCTTAATCAATCGACTTTTTTCTAGCTGATCTGATGAATGATGTGTTTATTAAACTGCAAATGAAAAACAGAGTATGATTAGTATCGAAAGCTAATCATATAACGCATGCTTGACATAGAACTATGATATAATTAACTGTCATTTGTAAATACTTAATTAAACAAGAGAGAGCAGGGTAGACCGTAGTTGATAGGAACAAGATCCACAAATGGTTTTGGATGTGAGTGAGATACTATTAATTAGAAATTATTTCCTGAATGGTTCCATAATTATTAGGCCATATCTAAAACTCTTCAATATGTTATATATAGAAGCAAATAAGGTATCTCAAACCGGAAAAGGATACAGAAAGATTTGTTTCATGCGTACATACTGTTCAACTTATATTTCATTTACAACCTAATACATTTAGCGCATATTTGCCTCTTCTGCAATATTTCGTTTAGCTTGTGTTGTTTGTACTCCATACTCCACTTTAGCTTAACACTTGCATTCACTAATTTCTAGTAATGGTAATGTATAAATGCAAATGTATGGACTGTATATTTCTAGGAACTGAAATTATATGTTGTACCAATTGCACATAAGGTTAGAATATGAAATGATTTGTACATTCTGCTGATGAGATTGAGTATCTTTTCAGATACCAATCTAACTGTAGGTTTTCTTATTTACATTCATTGTTTATGATCAAATAAATAACTATGCTTACAATACTGACCCATATACAATAAGATAAGCAGATTTAACTAAATAACTTAAATTCATACTAAATTCATCAAATTGCATTATGCTTTCGCTACTAGTAGCCAAAGCACAATAGCTGACAGTACATAGAGACACTGTTAGCTCCTGTAGACATGTTTGATTTTCTTTAGATATTCCATTTGTCATATTCAAAATTCTAGAATATATATTGTGCACAACATTAAGGACCACAATACAGATTAGTGTCTCACGCTGTCGCACATGATGCATAGCCAATTTCCATAACTACAGGAATATTTTGGCGGTATTGCTTGAAATTTGAGAGACAAACACTCTAAAATATGATAATTACCATTAGAATAACAGTCAACAGGCGAAATAAATTCACAAGAGATACATAATAGCGGGTAAATGCCTAAACCCCAAACCAATAACCAGAGATTGAAAACCCATCAATTTCATAATTAAAATAGAAAATAAAGATAAAAATTTACCGTATCAAAGTCGCTAAGATTCGGAGGCCGAGGCCGAGGCCGATTGGAGCCGAATCAGCCGATTGGAGCCGGTGGATCCGAGAAGGGGAGAGAGATGGAATGTCCGACCATCCAAGGCTGGAAGGAGAGAGACAGAGGGGCCGAATCAATCAATGCTGTCTATTAGAGCCGGAGGGAGAGTAGGAGAACCAGATGGGGAGGGGGGAGAGAGAGAGAGAGAGGGATAGAGAGAGAACGTGTTGGTTAGGGTTTGCCGTTTGAGATGTCAGACTTTGACTCTTGAGATTCTCTCAAGATCTCTTTCAATTCTATGATTTATCCATTGGCATTGGACTTGGACCAGACGCAGGCATGCATCACAACAAGGCCCTGCGAGAGAAAAAAGATCACAGACAGCGAAAATGGGCCGAAATATTGTTGGGCTTAAGAATAAAATTAAATACGAGGACTATCAAAATTGGAGGCATAAGGCGGCCGCCTGAGTGTGCTTACTGTAGAACCGGGCCTGACTATCCCCTTGTACATTCAGGCCATGGGCCAAATTATAGATTTGTGATATTTGAGGCATATGTTGCATGGAATCACATGTTATGTTTTGATGAGTTGATATGGTTATGGTGAAGGGCATGTCACATAGTTGCATGACCCTTATTGTTATGAAAGAAAGATATGTTCCAGAAATGAAAGATGATGAACTATGAAGCCATGCCAATATGACTCCAAATAATAAGTAGCATGTTACAATAAGATTAACTAAAAATGATCCTGGAATGTCTCAATCCTCTCTAAAGACGGTGATCTTCCAAGGTGGGGTTTGGGGGAACACCTGAGTGAGGGCAGCCATAAGGCTGGACCAGAAGGTGGAGATTCTTGGTATCCACTCACCTGCAGGGAGTGGAGTGACACATGGTATTTGTGGTTATTATTCTCACTCGCCTTTACATGGAGTGATTTGTTATGTGATACTTGCAGTGATGTAGAGGATATTATTACTCTTGACAGGGACGTGGGAGTTGGAGAGGCCCCGTTAAGGAAATAGTGCTCGTGTACCACTATCGGGGTAGTCTTTTTCCACCCCACCTTGGGGTGAGGTCCATGTTCTTATGTCATACGTTTACCCAGGTTTCCAAATACACATTAAGAAAATAAGATAATAAAACTTTGTATAAGATACTTACCGTTCATGCATTTGTGGTTATTTAATTTTACTGAGTATAGCTCTAAATTCCCCTTTATGTCTTCCCCTTTATGTTCCATCTAATTTGACGTAGTTGTAGTTTTCCTTCATTGTAAATGAAATTCAGTACGCAGTAAATAATCTAACGATCAACGACAAAACACACAACATGCAAGGACACACAAGAGTTGGTATCGCAGTTCGGTGCGCACACCTACATTTGCGGGGCCACGCCCAGAAAATAGAATACTTCACTAAAAAGATTGGAGAATACACATTCTACAATTCACGCTTTAATAAGGAAGAACACTCTCATCCTTCAAACAAACCGTGAGGGGATGATCGCAATCAACCCCGTGAAGTATTCTTGGCAAGCTCCCCTTGCCTGCAAGCTCCCCTTGCATCACCGACTTGATCAACTCCTTTGATCCTGCGTGCGCAGCCGTCGGCCTCCCTCCCGGAGAATCTCCTTGAACTTTTTCAATGCAAGCGTCAACCCTAGCCGCCAAACGTTCCACGCCTTAAAAAGCCAACGCCCCGCAATCTTCGGTTCAATCTGCACGCCGGCAATCAAACCTAGATTCGATTCTATCCACAGCAACAACTGCACCGTCTTCAACAAGAAGGAGATCCCGAAAGATCCGTAAGTGGCAGTTGCAAGAGTATTGATTTGCCGAAAATCTCTCTTCAACCGATTCGTAATATAGTAACAAGAGATTATGCCCAATCAACTATAAATCAGCCCAATCAACTATAAATCAGGCCCAATTAATAACCACCATAAGTGCCAGATATGCAAGATAGAAAATACCAGAATACGTGAACGCCAATTGCACATTCTGAATCTGCAGCCAATTGACGCAAGTAGACATATCCTGTTGAACATCCCAGTACAACAAACTGTTCAACAAAATGTCCAACATTCTCAAGTGCCACACATGACAAGTCCGCAACCAAGAATAATCACAGGATAATTCCTAACAATCTCCCCTTTTGTCATTTGGTGGCACAACATACGGTATGATAGAAGAAGAAAGCAATTGTGCAATTGATAAACGTTGAAACCCCTTGGAGACACGTTGCATCATCAGTAGACGGCCACAAAACATTCAACAAGACGCTAGTCATCCAACAAAACATTCAACAAGACTAGTCATCCAACAGAACATTCAACAAGACGCTAGACATCCAACAACACGATCAACAATTCTTTCAACATAGCATCAGATAGGAGAGAAAACAAACCGCTTCTCCCCTTTTGGGCCACAAAGGAAAAACACCTCATAACTCCGCAGAGGGACCATTCCTTAGAGAAGACAGCTTGCTTTGCAGCAACTCCTTGTGACGATTCAGAAGTACCCGCTGACTTTCAAGAAACAGAAGTTGATCATCAATATTCTGTAGAGCAGACTCAAGAAACTGAATATCAACCGTACTCGCAGAGGAAGCAGTAGCATCAGTAGCAGAACAGGGTGGAGGTGTTTGCGAGGCTGAAGGCACAGTGAAGGACGGTTCAGCAGTAGGACGAGGAGAGGATGTCGAAGACACATTATGAAGAGAGGGAACCAAGTCAGTGATGTCATCCATTTTTCCGGCCACAGACTTTGCCGTATACGAAATACTCTCACAAGATGAAGGAAGATCTGACGAGGTCAGAGGCACCTTTTGAGCTAGGAGCAACATAGATATAAGAGCTCCATGGGGTAACGAAGTCCCGGTGGTGGAAATCTCAGCAAACGATAGGATAGAGTCAAAAATAATCCGGCCCAAATTAAAAACCTGAGAGGTTCCAGCAGAGAACAACAGTCTGCACATATCTCGAGTAACCACAGACACATTTGATGTAAGAAGCCAGTTCCTCGTCGCAATCCGGTAGAGAATAAAAAACTTGGCCGTAAGAGCAGATGAAGGAAAAACCGATGATTTCGTAGGCCAATTCTGGAGCTTCCCTGCAGTCACAGCTCGGATCAGTCTATCAAACTCGACTCCTGTAGACTCTCCATAAGCAGGAGCAGATGGGGGACATTTCCATTCCAACAATTTATTCAGAGAGGAAGGAGAAAAAGTAATTATCTTGCCCCGAACATAATTTCTGCAATGCCAACGAGAGGACCCCTCTCCAGCAGTTTTGGATAGATTACAATAAAATTCCCTGACTAACACCGGATAGTATGAACTGAAGCACGTGGCAGCACGGAACAATCCGAGAGTCTTCAATATAGTTGCAATCTGGGTCTTGTCAAACGAGGCTATGTTCAGAACCTTTTCAGGAAGGAACGATCTCTCTGAATAAGATGGCCAGCGGTTCTTGCGAGCTTTGTCGAAGAAAATTCTGCTAAAGGCATCCGAGGAAGTAAACGACGGAGAACGAGAGGAGCTTGAAGCTGAGATTTTTGACCTCTTAGGTGGAGAGCCATCAGCATTACTTGAAGGAGCAGATCGCTTCTTGGAGCACGATCGATCCTTGCGCATAAATGAGGACAAGGGAGGTTCAGTAGGACCAGAGGCCTCAGGTGATGCATCCTGTGTTGCAACATTGTGTGCATCAATATTTTCAACACTAGCATCCTTGAAGGAATCAGGATCAATATCTGTTTCAACATTAAGTCCCACATTGTCCCCACCAACAGCTGTAGTATCTTGACTCAGGGTACATTTTTCTAAAGGAACTTCAACATTTACCTCACAACCAGCAGTGCCACATCCAGACACAACATTGGCATTGATCTTTTCTGAAACAACTTGCATCTCACTAACACCTGTTTCAGAACAATTGGAGGGATCCTGAGGAATTTCAGAAGATTCTAAATCCATAGGAGAGGGATCAGGATCTTCAGAGACATTTAGAGACTGAACTTTTTGAGACATATCATCAGCAAGAGGTATGTCTTCCACAGTGTCTTTCAGAAATGACTCCTTACAACTGTCTGCACATTCATGATCAACTAACTCAGAGTCTTTTCCAGGCTCAGAAGCTTCTTGAGATGAGAACTTAGGCACATTTTGAGAACACGCATTCACATCACAATTAGGGTCATTGATCATGTTCTGTGATCCTTCATTCACTGACATGGGTGATGTAAAGACAGGTACCTCTTCCTGACAAGGAGCAGCAGGCATTTTCTCATCTCCTGGATCACCTTTCTCCTCATCTTCCTTGTTTCCCAGCACATCATCCTTCCCAACAGGATTCTTAGATGGAAAGTTAGACGAAGATGCTCCTGAAGTCCCTCTGGACTTAGGCAAATCAGCAAACACCGGGGAGTCTTCAGAATCTGAGATGTCTATTACATCAACTTCAGAGATTTTAACAAAAGATTTTGGGTTCCATGTGCGAATGACAACTTTTCTATCTCGAGGAACTCTAACACTCATAACTTTCCCCAAAATCTTCTTACGCATCAGACCTTTGAAATGAATATGAGATACATCCATGTAAGAGAGATCCAATTCTTTTCCTGTTCTCCGCAAATACCAGAACCAGTCTTGAATAGTTACCGGATCAGGAAAACTTTCATCATCATTATACACTTCATCATCCTCGGAATTTTTGGGAAGGGGAAATTCAAGAATTGGGGAAAACTTCACCAACTCTAAATTAGAGACATTAGAAGGATGCATGCCACCAAACGAGGAGGAGGAGAGTGATGGAGAGGGATTACCACTGGAAGATCTAGGCATAGGACGAGAAAACGCCCCTTTACGTTTAACCGAAGAAGACGAGGAAGGCGGAGCATTTTTCCGTGCGGATGTCGTTCGTCGAGACGACCGACGAGGGGGCACCGACGACTCATCCGACTGATTTCTTGCCATTGAAGATAAGCTGGGAGAGGCTTCAACCAAGCCGATTTCAAGAACCCTAGATGAGGGGTTAGGAGAATCTTGGAGAAAATTTGAGTAGAGGAAAAAGCGCCTTGGGAATGAAAAAGAATCAGGGGGTAATAATAACGGTTAAGAAAATAAAAGAAAACCGACCCGACAGCAGAGATTGATAGACCCTCATAATGTTGCAACATGATGTTGCAACAAATATCTCAACACAGGAAGCAACATTAGATACGACATAGCCCTAGGGCTTGCCGCAATTCCTCAAATCTGGCAGAATCAAGTGGCTTTGTAAAAATGTCTGCTAGTTGATTAGCTGTAGCAACATACTCCATAACTAGGGATTTCTTCTCAACCAGCTCTCTAATGAAGTGATGTCGGATGTCGATATGTTTCGTTCTAGAATGTTGGACAGGGTTCTTGGAGATATTTATAGCACTCTGGTTGTCGCATAAAATAGTCATAACTCCTTGTTCCAGACCATAGTCTATCAACATTTGCTTCAACCACAGCAATTGTGTACAACAACTTCCTGCAGCAATATACTCAGCCTCTGCTGTAGATAATGATATGGAGTTCTGTTTTTTACTATACCAAGACACCAGATTGTTTCCCACATAAAAACATCCTCCGGTGGTGCTTTTTCGATCATCTGTATTACCTGCCCAGTCAGCATCACTATATCCTGAGACAAGAGTATTCGTATCCTTTGTATACCATATACCATAATCTGCTGTTCCGCTGATATACCTGATAATCCTTTTTACAGCGACAATATGAGATTCCTTAGGGCTTGCTTGATAACGAG
Source organism: Scilla litardierei (assembly GCA_030789695.1). Taxonomy (NCBI): domain Eukaryota; kingdom Viridiplantae; phylum Streptophyta; class Magnoliopsida; order Asparagales; family Asparagaceae; genus Scilla; species Scilla litardierei. The sequence continues at coordinate 95,462,455 of CM061130.1, read as the reverse complement.
CACAGACTCCAACGCTAAAGCTGATATCCGGTCGACTAGCTGTAAGATATAACAGACTTCCTATCATGCTTCTGTAGAGTGTGACTTCAACACCTCTTCCTCCTTCATCCTTAGAGAGTTTTTCAGATGTACTCATGTGAGTCCTTACATGTCTGGCACTTTCTAAACCAAATCTCTTGACAAGATTTCTAGCATACTTGCTCTGAGAGATGAACAGACCATCTGGACATTGTTTAACTTGGAGCCCAAGAAATACATTCAACTCACCTACCATGCTCATTTCAAACTCCCTTTGCATGAGATTAATAAACTCATGCACAAGTTGTTGTGATGTTGAACCGAAAACTATGTCGTCAACATAGATCTGGGCAATCATCACACTTGATCTTGTCCTATGAACAAATAAGGTCTTGTCAGCTCCTCCTCTTTCGTATCCCTTCTTAAGAAGATATGTGGTCAATCTTTCATACCAGGCCCTTGGAGCTTGTTTAAGCCCATACAACGCCTTCTTCAGCTTGTACACATGATTTGGAAGAAACAGATCTGCAAAGCCTTTGGGTTGTTCAACATACACTTCTTCATTCAATAATCCGTTCAGAAAGGCACTTTTCACGTCCATTTGATGTAGTTTGAAATTTAAACTACAAGCAACCGCAAGTAATAGTGTAATAGATTCCAACCGTGCTACAGGAGCGAATGTCTCATCGAAGTCAATGCCTTCCACTTGGGTATACCCTTGAGCAACAAGTTAGGCTTTATTCCGGGTAACATTTCCCTTCTCATCTGTCTTGTTTTTGAATATCCATTTTGTCCCGATGACATTAGCTCCTTTTGGTCTTTCCACAAGACTCCAGACGTCATTTCGTTGGAATTGGTTTAGTTCCTCTTGCATAGCTGAGACCCAAAACTCATCACCAATAGCTTCCTTCACATTTTTTGGTTCGGTAGTAGAAAGAAAACAAGCATACCCAGCAAGATCTCTGTAATTAACACGACTGATGCCTCTGGTGCGACGACTATCGTGAACATCACCAATGATTAGCTCCGACGGATGGTCTCGTATAATCTTCGTAACTCCCTCAGCACCTTGAGCACTTTCAGCTTCTTCTTGAGTTGACTCCATGGTGGCAGTATCCTGTGTTGCAACAATTTGTTCAACATTGTTCTGTATGGACTTGTTTGTTGCAACATCTCTTTCAACATGAACTTCATCCTCATTTCTGTCTTCTTGAACTCCTTTATCACCAGTTAGAATACATTCTCCCTGATCAAAATCATCAACAACAACGTTAATGGACTCCATCATGACATCAGTTCGTTCATTCAACACCCGGAAGGCACGACTCCTTGTTGAATACCCCAAGAAAATTCCTTTGTCACTCTTGGTGTCGAACTTCCGTCTTGGGGTCCGATCTTGCAGAATGTAGCACTTGCTTCCAAAAATGTGGAAGTAAGAGACATCAGGTTTTCGACCTTTCCATATTTCATATGGTGTTTTCTCAGTCTGTGGTCGAAGATATACCCTGTTGATGGTGTAGCAAGCAGTATTGACCGCTTCAGCCCACCACTTAGTATTCACTTTTCGGGCATTCAGCATGACCCGAGCCATTTCCTGAAGTGTTCGATTCTTCCTTTCAACCACTCCGTTTTGCTGAGGAGTCTTAGGAGCCGAGAATTCATGTCCTATACCTTGTGCTTCACAGAATTCAGAGAATGAGTGATTCTCAAACTCTTTTCCGTGATCACTTCGGATCCGAATGACTTTCCCTATGTTGTCTCCTCTTTCTACTTGAAGACGAGTACACAGGTTCTTGAAAGCATCGAAAGTATCTGATTTCTCCTTCAGAAAATCCACCCAGGTAAAGCGTGAAAAATCATCAACACAAACAAAAATGTACTTCTTACCTCCTACACTTGTTTCTGACGTGGGTCCAATCAGATCCATATGCAGCAGCTCCAGAGTTTTTGATGTTGTGATATTCTGCATTTGTTTGTGACTAATTCTCTTCTGCTTCCCCAGTTGGCAGGCTTCGCACACTCCTTCTTTCTTCTTGATTAACGTGGGCATTCCTCGAACAGCTTTTGCTTTGGAGATTTTCATTAAGGTCTTGAAGTTAACATGGCCTAACTTCTGATGCCACTGTTCAGATGCATCTGTGGTGATACTCAGACATCTGTCAGGTTCTTGCAACAGGTAGCAGTTGTCACTGGATCTTTTTCCAGAAAGAATGCACACTTCATCACCATTAAACACAAGACATTCGTTTTTGTTGAACCGAACCAGCAAGCCTTGATCGCACAGCTGACTTATACTAATGAGATTAGCCTTTAAATTTTCAACATGCATCACATCTTTCAATTTCAGAGTTTCTGTCATATTCAGATTACCTTTCCCAATAACTCTGCTTCTCTGTCCATCCCCGAAGGTGACATGACCTTTACTTCCAGCAATGTACTCAGACAGAAGACCCTTGTTACCTGTCATGTGCCGAGAACACCCACTGTCAAAATACCACTGATTCTCCGCAAAGGTAGCCAAAGATGTGTATGCAACCATACTGAACAGTTCCGACTTCTTAATCCATTTCATGCTTGTCTGTTGTTGAGGATGAACAATATTTCTTCCTTCACTCACATGCTTCATGAGCCCGAAACACATCCAATCATTGTGTCCTATTTGTTTGCAGTATCCGCATATAAGCTGCCTAAGACTAGTACCTCTTCTGTTCTTTCCTCGTGATTTGACCTCATCATGTGAACTCCTTTTAACATGTTCCTTAGCATTGAGACTACTCCTGGTCTTGGGTGTGTGAAGATGACTTCCTCTGTTGTAACCAACTCCAGTTCGATCTCCAGCAACTTTTCCCATGTTGAGGATGTCATCAAGTTTGGTTTTTCCAGAGTTCCATCTGTTAACAGTGCTTTCTGCCTTCTCAGCTCTCATTACGGCCCTCTTCATGTTTCTCTCACAGTCTCGGAGACTTGCTTCAGTCTTCAGAAGTTTGACTTGATATGCATTCTTCTCACTTCTCAACTTAGAGCATTCGTCTTTCAATTTCTTGTTGGCTTCACAGATTTCCATCCATTTGTAGAACATAGTTTGATAGGCTGTGCGGATTTCCTCATCATCAACATCTTCTTCACTCCCAACTTCTGATTCAACTTCACTGTCAGAATTGGCATCATTTGTTGTAACATTTCGTATAGCATGCTCTCCCTTGTGCTTTAATGTTGCAGAACATGTTGCAACATTATGTTCAACAAGACTGACGGACTTGCCTTCAGTTTTGTCATTCAGAATAGCCGTGAAAGCAACATAATTACTGGTTATGTCTTCATCTTCCTCACTACCTCCAGAGTCTTCATCGCTCCAAGTGCTGGCAAGGGATTTTCCTTTTAGCTTCTTTAGGGTGTTTGCACACTCTGCCTGTATATGTCCGAAGCCTTCACATTCTCTACACTGTATTCCCTTTCCTTTGTTTTTAGACTCATACCTTTGTATGGGACGACCTGCATTCCTTTCGACTGTAGGAGGTCCTGTCCGCACCTTTTTATTAATAGCTTTGAAATTCTGACCTTTATTGCTGATCTTTCTCATCATCTTGCTAAAGTTCTTGGTGAGAAGCACGATATCATCTTCGAGTTCTGTCTCATCATCAGATTTTGGCAGTTTACTGGCTTCAATCTTCAAGGCAACACCCTTCTCCTTTTTGTTTTGTTTGAGATTCATCTCGTAGGTCTGCAGGGATCCCATGAGTTCGTCCAATCTCATGGTCGATGTGTTCCTTACCTCCTCTATAGCAGCAATCTTTGCTGAAAATTTATCAGGCAGGGACCTTAGAGTTTTTTCAACAAGCTTCTTTTGTGAATACTTCTTACCCAGTTGGAATGCCTGATTAGCAATATCCCTCAATCTTCCATTGAACTCCGCAACCGTCTCGATTTCATTCATCCTTAGATTTTCAAACTGGCTGGCGAGCATTTGTAATTTTGAGGCCTTAACAGTGCTGGTGCCTTCATGCACGTTTTGTAGAATGTCCCAAGCTTCTTTAGCATGCTTGCAAGTTGATATAAGCTTGAACTGCTCTTCATCAACGGCAGTAAAGATGGCGTTAACCGCCTTAGAGTTTCCTAAGGCAGCACGTTCTTCATCAGGACTCCAGTCTCGCACAGGTTTGAAGCTCTCTTTTCCTTCTTTGTTGACTTCAACCGGAGGATTCCATCCTTCAACTGTAGCAACCCAAGCCTTTTCATCCAAGGACTTGATAAAGGCTCGCATACGAGACTTCCAATAGGTGTAGTTCGATCCAGTAAGCAGAGGGGGACGAGTGACCGAAGCACCTTCTTTTGTGTTCATGATCAGCGTACTGACCTACAGGATCACATCCACTTTGAAAGAAGATCAAAGTATAGAAGATGACTAGCTCTGATACCAAATGAAATTCAGTACGCAGTAAATAATCTAACGATCAACGACAAAACACACAACATGCAAGGACACACAAGAGTTGGTATCGCAGTTCGGTGCGCACACCTACATCTGTGGGGCCACGCCCAGAAAATAGAATACTTCACTAAAAAGATTGGAGAATACACATTCTACAATTCACGCTTTAATAAGGAAGAACACTCTCATCCTTCAAACAAACCGTGAGGGGATGATCGCAATCAACCCCGTGAAGTATTCTTGGCAAGCTCCCCTTGCCTGCAAGCTCCCCTTGCATCACCGACTTGATCAACTCCTTTGATCCTGCGTGCGCAGCCGTCGGCCTCCCTCCCGGAGAATCTCCTTGAACTTTTTCAATGCAAGCGTCAACCCTAGCCGCCAAACGTTCCACGCCTTAAAAAGCCAACGCCCCGCAATCTTCGGTTCAATCTGCACGCCGGCAATCAAACCTAGATTCGATTCTATCCACAGCAACAACTGCACCGTCTTCAACAAGAAGGAGATCCCGAAAGATCCGTAAGTGGCAGTTGCAAGAGTATTGATTTGCCGAAAATCTCTCTTCAACCGATTCGTAATATAGTAACAAGAGATTATGCCCAATCAACTATAAATTAGCCCAATCAACTATAAATCAGTTAATAACCACCATAAGTGCCAGATATGCAAGATAGAAAATACCAGAATACGTGAACGCCAATTGCACATTCTGAATCTGCAGCCAATTGACGCAAGTAGACATATCCTGTTGAACATCACAGTACAACAAACTGTTCAACAAAATGTCCAACATTCTCAAGTGCCACACATGACAAGTCCGCAACCAAGAATAATCACAGGATAATTCCTAACAGTAAGGAGTAGCCTGCTAATTATTTCTCTTAGCCTGCTAATTAAGCTATGTTGCATGCTAATCATTTTCTGTACCTTGCTAATCTTATGTAGGAGCTTACGAATTTTATTTGCCACTTTAGTTATGCTTTAGTATGTCGTAGACTCTTCCATTTTCAATGTACATGCTTCATTTCATTATGGATTGCATATTTCTATGTTGAGAATATAATGCCATAGGAGTTAGGCATCCCTACTGGACACGGTATGATGTGCACTCCCATCTTTCTTTGAGGTTGGCATTAGGTAGCAGATAGTTGTAGGTCCTTGGAGTTGTGTGATCATGGAGCGGGGTGTGACACATACAGAATGTATTTACATTTTAAATTTGCATGATAATGGTTCAAAAGTATGTTTAGTAACATCCTCTCGTGATCCACTTCTTTGGCATAGAAGATTCAGTCTTGTGAATATTAAGAACATGAATAAGGCATGTAGGAAGGACTTGGTACATGATTTACCCAGAATACATTTTAAACTTGATAAAATTTATGAATCATGCCAACATGGCAAATTGTATAAGAACACTTTTAAGAGTATTGGAGCTCTAAGTTCTCGTAGGCCACTTGAACTCCTTCATATGGATTTGTTTGGACATACTAGAGTTTTCTCTCTTAACAGGAGCAAATATGCTTTTGTTATTGTTTATGGTTACACTAGATACACTTGTGTATTATTATTAATTAATAAGAATGATCCCTTAAGTGAGTTTGAAATCTTTTTAAAATGTTTTGAAAGATTGCATTCTTCAAAAATCATTTCTCTTAGAACTGATCATGGAGGTGAATTTGAAAATAAATCTTTTCAAAAAATTTGTGAAAATCATGGTGTTACACATAATTTTTTTTCTAGAGCTGCTTCATAAAATGGGATAGTTAAGAAAAAACTTAACACTTCAAGAGTGTGCACACACAATGTTATGTGAAAGCAACTTTCTAAAATATTTTTGAGCGGAAGTTGTTTTCACCGTGTGCTATGTTCAAAATAGAGTGCTTATTAGAAGACCACTTAACAAAACACCTAATGAATTATTATACCAAAAAGTTCCTATAGTATCTTACTTTCGTGTCTTTGCTTGTAAATGCTATACTTTTAACACAAAGGGTAACATGGATAAATTTGACTCCAAAGTAGATGAAGGAATTTTATTCCTTGTGTAGTAAGGCATGTAGAATTTATAACAAAAGAATGCGTAATATTGATGAAACTCAACATGTTAAATTTGATGAATCAATTGGTAGTTCATCTCGTGTTATTATTGAGGATGATAATGATATGTAGAACCACCTGCTGTTGATGATACATCTAGTTCACTAACTAAAGCTTTTACTGAAGTTGCACATCATCCTCACACACAAGTAATCGATGATTGATCGCTCAATTTAACTCCGAAAATGTACCGCAAGTGCACGTTGTCAAAGCTTTATAATATAGAAAGATATCAATCTCACAGGGAGGTGATTGGTTTAAAGTCTTGGGTCTATTCAAAGTCGTGGAACGGTGTCAACTATATGCATGTTCTGAAGGTTATCACAGGTATTCCTTATCTGAGATTAACAATATAATGAAAGCTAGGGCAATAGGAGTCACCACTAGGATCGTCGGATGTCGATGCTAGGTTATAATTTCTGTGTTGAATTGGTTTTATACGGAGAGATTGTCGCATCTAAAATATGGGATTCATGACCAACTATCATTGTATCACTCATCTAATGTATCCCGTGCTTAGGCTCACCATCGTAGATGGCCTTGCACGCGATCCGTACATTACGAACGACAACCATTCTCAATATCTACTCACGCCACCATAGTGGGTTAGAGATTTGATCTATGATTTGATGGCTCTCATTGATGCTACTATCATAGATCACCAATTAGTAATATAGGACACCGGTGGAAACCGTCAAAGTGTGTGCCACTATCGTTTTGGATCTGGATCTAAGCCTAGGGGGTGAATAGGCTAATAAAAATTCTCGTGCAACCCACGAGCAATCACACACAATTATAGCATATGCAGAGTAAATAATAAGTAATCACAGAGTACACAACAGATTTACCCTGGTTCGGTCGTCCGCATGACCTACGTCCAGCCCACAAAGCAGATACTAGATTAATAATGTAACATGTACACCCGTAATAGCTAGAGAACCCACGTCTCTACACTCACCCGGCTCTCAGTACCCCACTCCACCGGTGTTTAACAAAATTAATCCTAGTATAATCTTTCTATTGACTAGCCCCAACTAGTCAAGTCCCTCTTGTCTAGTAACACACTAGACAAGACCCCAAAACAAGTATTGTAAAGTTTCCCCTACAAAGATCACTACTACTACACAAATATAATAATAAAGAGTTTAGAGAATTTCAGTTTGTGTAGCAGCAGTTGTCTCTGTTAATTAGCTCAGGTCAGATCGTATCTGACAGGATGTAGTCTCTGATCTTAGCAACTTAAGTTACGTCTTGCCCCTTGATGAAGTTGTGGCCTTGGTGCTCTCTCGCAATATGGAGGATCTTTCTCTTGGAGTAACTTGTGGCAATGATCTCTCCGTTGGCTTACGCAAGGTGATTGATGTGTCCATATTTTTTTACCTTTTTCATATCATCATGACATCGCATTCCATGCCATTTTCGCATCCAAATCCCATATTTCCCTACGATATCGCATTTCTGACATTATATTCGAGTTTCGTAGTATTTTATGAGTTTTCCGGGATTTTGGAGCGATTTGGGACCCGACATGGGTATGGACGCATCTGACACGCCCGTGAGCTCGATGGCAAAGCTCTACAGGAGTTCGCCGTGTTTTGGGAGCCATGGTAGGAGTGGAGGAGAGAGAAGGAGGAGAGGGAAGCGTTAGAAGCTGCAGCAAGAATTTTCTCAGATGACTCGACCGAGCAGAGCAGCTACTCGGTCGAGCAGATGCAAATGAAGAAGAAGAAGCAAATATGTAGGCTGCTCGGACAGAGCACTCATAGTGCTCGGTCGAGCAGCCTCTCATTCAGAAGCCCGATTAATCCTTGCATGGCCCGAGCGACTTCTTCAGCGACTAAGTCAGCCATCTGCTTCGACCGAGCAGAGCTGACTCGGCCCGTGCAGACAGAGTAAGGATTTTGGAGGATCGCGATTTCCTGTCGTGCTCGGTCGAGCAATACATCTGCTCGGACCGAACGGACGACCGAGCAACACACTGCTCGACCGAGTTGCCTGCTCGGTCGACGATGCTAAAGGCCATTTTTGGAAGGATCTTTGGGAGCGGCTGTTGCGCGATTTTGGGGAGTGAAGTCTGGAAGCTGCGGGAACGTCAGGGGAGCGAATTCATTCTGAGTTTTTTGATTAGTTTTTGAGCGGAGATTAGAGAAGAATTTTGTTAGATCTAGATTAAAAACTCTTGAATATTATTGGATCGAAATTGATTGGAATTTTGCTTTGCTATTCTCACGTTCTTGGAATCCTATTTTCTCTTGGGATCTATTGCTCGTTATTTTCTCTTCACTTCTCGCTGTAAGTTTCCTAACCTATTTTCTATAATTTTCCATGATGTTTTCTCTCTTAAAGACTGTATTTTTATTCGTCAATAACGTCATGAGTGAGTATACTTTTCTAGGGTTGATGGGTTAGCCCTAAGATCCTAGGGGGAAGACATAGATTTGGATCCCTGTATTGAATTTGGAATTTAGGAGAGTATTTCGGTCGATCCTACTGAATCCATAGGATAAACCGTACTGAGATCATGCCCACGGTTTATGGAATTGATGTGCTTAAGGGGTATCCTTAGGATTCGAATAGGGAAATCAGTGGATCCAACCAAGGCTCGTGACCATGCCCGGCTCATGCCTTGAGGGGATCCCCCAACGAACTATATCGCTACGTTGACGGCTACCGCTATTGCGTCAACGAGAGCCACCGAAATACCTCGCAATTCTAACCCACGAGAGTGGTACAAATTGGGAGATTAATCTCCTAACCTTAATGCAACGTAAGGATTCTATTCTAACGTCGATCCCCGATGATCTTAGCGGTGATCCCTGACGCCTTAGTCCTTTTTATTGTTAAAGCAACAACAACACAACAACCAATTCTCTCAACCCGATAGCTATCTCACTTCTAGATATAGAAGTAAACTGAGAACCCAAATACACTGTCGCCGTCCCTGTAGGATTCGATACCTTTTATACTATAATTTGACACCGTCTGCTTGCGGATAGAGCCCGGAATTGACACCTAGGGTCCATACCATGCCTGGCGATCGTGACACTGCCAGGTGGAATCTAGGTGTAGGTTTCGGTGCGTCAAGTTTTTGGCATCGTTACCGGGGATGGCAATAGTGTTATCTCAGTTTATTTTTATTTTGAGAAGTTTGCTAGCAACTCTAATCATCCCTTATCTCTACATCATTTTTATTCTTTTATTTATTACAGTGATACTGATGGAATTTGTCTAGTTGTTTTGGTGCATGAACACTCGTTTCGAGGCATCTACTAGAGAATTGTTATTCGATCCCGAGATTGAGAAAACAACAATGACTTTGAGGGCATCCAGCAGAAATCCATCTCACTCTGCCCAGATGGCAGACAACAATACTCCTCCTCCTCGCACCGGGTCCATCAGGGACTATATAAAGCCGCGTTTGGAAACAACTCATCTATCCTTAGACCGCAACTGGCGGCGAGCTTCGAGCTGAAAACGGGGCTAATAAATTTGATGCAGCTGGATCCCTTTCACGGGCATCCTCACGAGAACCCTAACCACCACATTGATACCTTTCTTGCAAAGTGTGACACTTTCAAGGCGAAGGATGTGAGTGATGATGCTGTTAAGCTGCGGCTTTTCCCATTCACTCTGAGGGATAAAGCTTCATACTGGCTACGGGCCCATCCTCCCAATCATTTCACCACATGGAAGAAGCTGGCACTTGCCTTCGTGGATAAGTTCTATCCACCTTCGAAGATAGTATGGATCCGGGGAGCAATCTCGAATTTCAAACAGCTCCCACAAGAGTCACTTTATGAGGCATGTGAGAGGTTCAAGGACCTCCAACACAATGCCCTCACCACGACATCCAGCCTTAGGATTTGGTGCAGAGTTTTTACAATAGGTTGCAGTCCAGCACCAAGATGATTATAGATGCTGCGGCGCAAGGCGCGTTACTTGACAAGTCTCCTGAAGAAGCTATAGACTTGCTGGAGCATATGGCAGCCAACAATCAGCAATGGAGTGAAGAAAGAACCATTATGACCCGGACCCCCGAGGTCAAAGCTGCCAGCCATTTGGACTCTCACATCGAGACCTTATGCAAACAAGTGGCCAGGATTGAACAGCGCTGGGATTCCATCCCTGCATCCACCAGCTCATCTACTTATCATCCTGCAGAGGATTATGCAGATCAGGGTTATATTCCTAGTGAGGCAAATTATGATGGTGCCAAATTGTCAGAATCTGTGCAGTATGTCCAGGGAGAGGGACAAAATCAATAGCAACATTCGGCTGCTCGGAATCATCCGGGATTCTCTTATGGGAATCCAAGTGGAGGGCTGCAACCTCCACAATTTCAGAGACCGCCACCCCCCCTCAGTAATAACATGGGCAGCAACAGAGTCAACAACAGAGTGGGGTTAGGCCAGCTGGGCCTATCGCCCGCCAGGCTATCAATTCAACAGGCCGCCTCAGCAAGGCTATGTGCCAAATCCGCCTTGATTAAATCTGGAGGCCACATTGGAGACCTTTATGAGTGGTCAAGCCCAGTTCAACCAGGACACTTTCACCCAGTTTAAGAGTATAAACACTTCATTAGATGAACTGATGGGCCAGATGTCACAGCTTTTGAAGAACCAAGGGAGGTTGCCCTCGCAACCAGAGACAATCCCAAGGGCCCAAGCGAATGCTGTGGTTTCGGTAACCGCACGTGGAGGACGGGCGACTGACCCCGTCATGATCCCTGTTTTGAACAAGGAGAGAGTCATTGTTGAAGAAGCCATTGATGACGGTGATAAAGAAGAGGCTACTGAAGAGCCTACAAATTATGAGGAGAAGGCGGATACACCATCAATCATGCCTACTACAACACTGCCTACTGTTGATGCTGCAAAGGACAAAGCTAGCCAACCTCCCCCGCCATACCCACAGAGGTTGGCCTTGGCCAAGATGGAGAGGAAATACTCCAAATTCACGGAGTTGCTGAAGGGAATCCAGTTGAACATCCCGTTCATGGATGCTATTATGGAGATCCCCATATATACCAAGTTTTTAAAGGATCTAATCACGGGGAAAAGGAAGCCTGAAGAAATAAAGCTCATGGAGGACTCCACCTCCGTTATAAAGAATCATCTCCCCCAGAAGCTACCGGATCCGGGGAGCTTCACCGTTCCGTGCTCCATCGGAGGGATGCCCATCAGCCGAGCTTTGATTGATCTAGGGGCTAGCATCAGTTTGATGCCCCTCTCTATATTTGAGAGATTGCAGACTGGAAGCGAATTAGAGCCGAAAATTATGTCCATCCAGCTTGCGGACCATTCGATTACTTACCAGGTGGGCATAACCAGGGATATCATTCTCCAGATACCCCTGGGTTATGTGTTCCCGTTGACTTCGTTATCATGAACATGCCCGAGGGAGGGAGATCCCAGCTTATACTCGGCCGTCCCTTCATGGCGACTGCTGGTGTTTTGATTGATGTCAGAGAAGGGACTCTCTCGCTGAACGTGGGGAACATCGAAGCTGAATTCTGGCTGCAGAAGCCAATGAAAGAGCATGTTCATGAGGAAGGAGCTAGCTATTTGGAGCTCCTGGAAGATGAAGCTGTTGAAGATTTCACTTCTGAGGGGGTCATGAAGGGCCCAATAAGAACATGAATTGACGATGACGGCGACCCAACCTACCACAAAGCGGTCGTCGCCTACATCCGAGTGTTGGATGAGGAACTTCTAAATCATTCTCCGAATCATGAAGAACCGGATGCCATAGGCCACTCGAGGGAGAAGCTTGAAGTAAGCAGATACCAAATACCGTCGGATTGCATCTTCGGAAAGAGCGACGCGCGAATTCCATGCCCACCAAACGACAATTGATAAATCAAAAGGAGTCGAGCTCATGACTAAAAACGAGCGCTTATTAGTATCTTGGATCACCTTTTTCAATTTTTTGTTTTTATTTCACTTATTTTAGAAAACCTAACAAAAACGTTGTTTATTTCACGTAAAACTATAAAACCACAAAAAAATTTGATGAGTTCTTCCTCTGTACAGGTTGAACATGAGGGGACACGCAAATCGACGTTTCTAACGGAAGGACGCTGGAGGAGAGCACCAGATTTGAGGAGAAAACGAAAGAAAATAGAGCAAAAAGGAGCAAAAGAGACACAGGTGACTCGACCGAGCAGCTACATTGCTCGGTCGAGCAGCACAGGGACGAGGATTAGGTGGAAAATCATCACTCTGTCTACATGGCCCGAGCTGCATTGGCTCGGCCCGAGCAGAAGGCGACTCGACCGAGCAGCCTACTGCTCGGTCGAGTATGACATGCTTTTAAAAATGTGGAGAAAATGATGTTCTGTCTACATGGCCCGAGCATACCCTGCTCGGTCCGAGTGATGATCAGCTCGACCGAGCAGCATACTATTCGATCGAGCATACGAGGGAGTCTCCTACAACTCAATTTTAATTTATTTCTTCAGCATGATCGACTCGACTGAGCAGCTTCACTGCTCGATCGAGTCGATTTATCCTGTTTTTCATGGGCCCCACTGCCAAATGAGTTGGGTTTTTAACCCAACTCGTTTAAACCCAACTCGTTTTCATTTTACCCTAAGCTCAAATTTTTTTACCCTAATCTACCCGAGCATCCTCCCTCACCCCTACTCGATCCCCCTCATCACCGCCGTCCTCCTCCAACGCCACCGCCTGTGCCGCCCGTCGGGCCGCCCCACCTCCGGTCAGTCGCCCTCCCCCTCTCTTTTTCCCTCTCTCCGCCTCTCTCTATCTCTCCACTTATCTCCTTCCTCCCCTTTCCCCCTTTCTAATCGACGACGGCCGCCGACGGTACCACCGCCGTCGACGGCGCCGCCCAACCACCCAACCCAAAACCCCTGCCCCTACCTATTCCCCTTTGCTCCCCTCTCATCACATCACACATAACCCCCCACCACCCGCTGCCTGTGCCCTAGGCCGCTACCCCTACTCGATCGAGCACCCACGGTGCTCAATCGAGCAACCCGCCCATTCTCGACGCCATCCGCCCAGCTGACCGAGCACTAGTGCTCGGTCAGAATTTTCAAACGAGTAGCATTTCTCGGATCGAGCAATAGAGCTACTCGGTCGAGCTAGCCCAATTCAGAATTCTCCCTATTTTTAATCTCTTTTTCTGATGTTTTTATTGTTTCTATTTCAGGTACCCTTTGCCTACGTCAGCACCCACTACAGGGACCAGCTTGGGGGAGCTCTTCGCATTCGCAGCGCTCATAGTTGGTACACTTGCTCCTCTGTTTACTTTTTATACCGACTTATCATTTTTCCATCTCTATGATGGTTCGCACTCGAGGAGCCGCCACCCCTCCCATTCGTGGGAAGAGGTCGACTCCTGGCGCCTCCTCTTCCCGACCCCCCGTCATGCCTGCCTCACCGCCACCACTACCACCACCACCACCACCACCACTAGCACCCCCTCTACTACAGCTCCTATCACGACCACTGCCATCCCCACCACTACCACACCTCTCCCTACCACATCTGCCCCTATCCCCACCACTGCACCCACCACCCCTCCATCATCACCCCCACACCCCGCCTCCACCAGGGATGCTTTACCAGCACGTCTACGGACCTACGTCATCACTTTCAGAGAGGACGCACACCGCGAGCGCTTTGTTAGGCTCTCGCAGCGTCGTCTCGTCTCTACACTGTTCATAGACATGCCCACCCTCCGATCCCTTGGACTCCTTCAGGGGGTCCATCACCTGTACAGCGCGATTGGCTTCGATCGCTTCCTCGGTGTCCATGCCCCCACGTACTCCCACATTGCCCTGGAGGCTCTTAGCTCCATCGCTCGCACTCCGACAGGTGATGGCATCACTTTTCGCCTCATGGATCATGATTGCACGATTACATACGCCATGATCCACGAGCACTTCCACTTCCCAGCTATCCCCGAGTCCAGAGCCGCCTTTTCTCCACACTACGATGTGGACACATTCGATGCTCCAGCTTTTTGGCACCGTATTTCAGGCCTAGATCACTACCGCCCTAGCCGGGCGAAGGCATCATGCATCGTGCATCCCTGCCTTCGTTACGCGCAGAGACACTTAGCCACTACTATCTTTTACAGGCCTGAGGTCGGGACCATGTCTCTACCACAGCTTACCCATCTTATGGGCATGACCCGACCTCTACGCTTTCACCCAGATGGCTTCCTTCGCCCCTTCATGCTTTCTGACGCAACCCACTAATTGTGTCATCACCTTCTCCAGACTGCCACCACCTACTTCTTCACCACATCTGCTGCGGTGGATTCTTTACCATTTTTGCCCGGATGCTCGATATCCACATTTCCGATGACTTGGCGACACCCGTTGGACCCACTCGCTTGACTCTTGGTGTACTAGAGCATATGCATATCATCAGACCTTACGGGGATCGTTACTGGACATATCTTGTCGGCACCCACCACACGCCTCACATGGTACTTCCCGCCCCTCACCTTACACACATTGCACCTGTCCAGCTAAGCTGGATGATTGCTAGGGTCGATCCACTTCCAGCCCTCCTCGTACTTGAGCCCCCAGGAGCACCCGTTGAGGCAGTCGTCGATGACCCGATGCCACGCTCTGCTGAGTACGAGGAGCACGACCTTGCAGCCTTAGTGGCCGCACTTCCAGCTCCGCCTTTATATCCACCTCGCTCAGGAGGCCCTACTTCTTCTACATCTGCCTCCTCTACCTCCACCTCTGTCGAGCCATCGGAGGCTGTCACCACTTCCTGCCCCATTACCCCTTCCTTTGTTTCTTCCATCCCCGTGCCAGAGGGCACCAATATCATGTCTGCTCCCGATCCTACAGATTTAGACCATCCTGAGCACGACCCAGCCCCCACCCTTCCACCTCTTAGGGACCTCATAGCTTCACTTCCGATCTCTTTAGGTCCCCACATTCCCCTCTCCGGCACCACTTCATCACCATCAACAGCCATCTTTACAGAGAGTGTCTCGACGCCTGTCCACACTTCTATGTCGACGATCGCTCTTTCTTCAGCCGCTGCTGAGATCCCTTCGAGCTCACCCTCTTCGACTTTCCACCCTAGGCACCGTGCTTCAGCTGCACGTGACCGCTTTACAAGAGTGGTGACTCACCGTCATGTTCCCCGCCCTCCACTCGACTCCCTTTCCATAGACGGTCATCGGACAGCATTGGAGGAGTCGACTTCTCGCCTTCGACGAGATTTTGACCTCTTCATACACTCGACGATGACACTTCACGCGAGAGTCGAGGCGGACTTGGCCTCCATTATAGACCTTCTCAGGACACGTGGACCACCTCCAGTGATCCTAGCACATGCCCTACCACCCCGGCCAGCCACTGTGACTACCCTCGCACCACTCAGTACTCCACATTCCCATGCTACTGTAGAGCCTACTTCTTCCACATCTGAGTCGGTCGTCACAGTAGATCCCATGTCTGCCCTAGTACTATTTTCAGCTGAGCCTTCCACTACCACCACTGATCTCCCCACCGACCCACCATTTGAGCCCCAGCCAGATCCTCCCATACTACCTGGTCCACATCAGAGGGACCCATCACCACCCCCAGAGGGCGGTGCTTCTGCTTGATGTTGTCCCTACCCGTTTTCCTCCCTCATTTATTATTGTGCCCATCTGTCTGTTCGGGGCCCTGCACTTAGATAGCTTGGGTGAGGACCCACGAATGCATCATTTTTCATTCATCCTTGCATCATGTCATGTTTTTACTTCTTTTTGCACAGTTTTTATTTTATATTCCCACACCCACCCACCCCATTTAGCATCATTTCCCACATACTAGCGTTTTCTTAGCAGTGAGGACACTGCTAGGTTTAGCTTGGGGATGAGCGCGACCGCTTTATTTTTCATTTTTTTCCTTTTACATTTTCTTCCCTATTTCAGTTTTTATTTTACTTTTTCACCACTTTTCCACTTCCTTATCTTTTTTCTCATTCTGCATCATGTTTTCTGTTTTTACCATGCATGCATCTCTTTTTCTTCATTTTCCTATTTTCGCCGCCTTTTTCTCTTTCTATACTAAGGATGTTCCGCATGATGATACCTCTCGTAGCCTTAGTAGTTATTCATGATGCTTACTATCTGTTGACATGCTATTAGGGTAGTTTCAGTTTTACTTTCTATATGCGTGCACATTCTTTTGCCGATCTATCTGATTTAATACCTGAAATGAATTGAAAATCAAATGCATGAATTAGTGTCTAGTATGTGCTATGTTGGGTAATGCACCTAGGTTCACGCATCACTAGAACACTTGGAGCATCTGCTTTATATCTTATCCACTTTTGTTTGCATGCCTGATATCATTGTGCCTATTACTGCATGCTTTTTCAGTGTTCATCTAGATGAATGAAAATATCCATGCTATTTATGAGTTTAGTTAGAGTATTATTTTATCAATCCGTTGTGCACCTCTTATAAGTGAACCGAGGGATATATTATTTTCCTTCTCCACATATCTATATAGTTCTCTACATATCAGTTGGTTACACCCCCACAGCTATCCTTACCGCATCTCACTTCCCAAACCCAAAAAGAAAAAGTAAAGCTTCTAAATGAAAAAAAAGAAGAAAAAAGAAGAAGAAGAAAAAATGTGTATATATTTATATGTGAAAAAGAAAAGAAAAAGAAAGAAAAAGAAGGAATAAAAATTGTTTTGTATCCTTTCATTAGAAGCTATCACATATACTGGAAAAGAGACAAAATATTCCATATCCTATTCATAGATGCGACGCCTCAAGCTAAGCTTGGGGGGGGGGGGGGGGGTGAACCAACTGATCACATGAGTGAGTGTGACATTAGAGTGGAGATGGTGCATAATGGAGAGATTTGATAAGACTTAAACTCTACGAAACATTTTAGTTTTTGGAGATTTTTCATGAATTGAAATGAATAATTGAATAGCATGATTCTTTCTATTCTCTATTGCATGCTTTGTGATTTCTATATGCTCCATGTGTATCTGTGATTGAAAAGTGCATTGCCAACTCTTTTTATACTAGACTCTATGGACTGCATGAGATTGATATGAGTTGATAGTATTATTTCAGTAGATCTGTATTGCATGCTAGACATATGATTTGAAAAACGTGAAAATACCATTAGCATGTGCTTTTACTATTCAGAGCATTGTGATACACTACTTGGCCTGAGATCTGACCAAACATCCTTAGCACCCTCCATCCACTTCCATTCTCTTCTCTTCTTATTTTTATTTCTTATTTCTTTTTTGTTTTCCTCCCGGTGTACCTAGTATTCGTCTTCCTCGAGGACGAGTAAGAGGTAAGCTTGGGGATTTTGATGTGTCCATATTTTCTACATTTTTCATATCATCATGACATCACATTCCATGCCATTTTTGCATCCAAATCCCACATTTCCCTACGATATCGCATATCTGACATTATATTCGAGTTTCGTAGTATTTTATGAGTTTTCAGGGATTTTGGAGCGATTTTGGACCCGACATGGGTATGGACACATCTAACACGCCCGTGAGCTCGTTGACGAAGCTCTACAGGAGTTTGCCGTGTTTTGGGAGCCATGTGAGGAGTGGAGGAGAGAGCAGGAGGAGAGGGAAGCTTCAAAAGCTGCAGCAAGAATTTTCCCAGCTGACTCGACTGAGCAGAGCAGATGCTCAGTCGAGCAGATGCAAATAAAGAAGAAGCAGCAAATACGTAGGCTGCTCAGACCGGGCACTCAAAGTGCTCGGTCGAGCAGCTTCTCATTCAGAAGCCTGACTAATCCTTGCACGACCCGAGCGACTTCTTCAGCGACTGAGTCAGCTATCTGCTCGGACCGAGCAGAGCTGACTCGACCCGTGCAGACAGAGTAAGGATTTTGGAGGATCACGATTTCCTTTCATGCTCGGTCGAGCAGTACATCTGTTCGGACCGAGTAGACGACCGAGCAACACATTGCTCGATCGAGTCGCCCACTCGGTCGACTGCTGAAGGCCATTTTTGGAAGGATCTTTGGGAGCGGCTGTTGCACGATTTTGGGGAGTGAAGTCTGGGAGCTGCGGGAACGTCAGGGGAGCAAATTCATTCTGAGTTTTTGATTAGTTTTTGAGCGGAGATTAGAGAAGAATTTTGTTAGATCTAGATTAAAAACTCTTGAATATTGTTGGAGCGAAATTGATTGGAATTTTGCTTTGCTATTCTCGCATTCTTGGAATCCTATTTTCTCTTGGGATCTATTGCTCGTTATTTTCTCTTCACTTCTTGCTGTAAATTTCCCAACCTATTTTCTATAATTTGCCATGATGTTTTCTCTCTTAAAGACTATTTTTATTCGTCAATAACGTCATGAGTGAGTAGACTTTTCTAGGGTTGATGGGTTAACCCTAAGATCCTAGGGGGGGAGACGTAGATCTGGATCCCTGTGTTGAATTAGGAATTTAGGGGAGTATTTCAGTCGATCCTACCGAATCCCTAGAATAACCCGTACTGAGATCATGCCCACAGTCTGTAGAATTGATGTGCTTAAGGGGTATCCTTAGGATTCGAATAGGGAAATCGGTGAATCCAACCAAGTCTTGTGACCATGCCCAGCTCGTGCCTTGAGGGGATCCTCCAACGAACTATATCACTACGTTGACGGCTACCGCTATTGCGTCAACGAGAGCCATCGAAATACCTCGCAATTCTAACCCACGAGAGTGGTACGAATTGGAAGATTAATCCCCTAACCCTAATGCAACGTAAGGATTCTATTCCAACGTCGATCTTCGACGATCTTAACGGTGATCCCTGACGCCCTAGTCCTTTTTATTGTTAAAGCAACAACAACACAACAACCAATTCTCTCAACCCGATAGCTATCTCACTTCGAGATATAGAAGTAAACTGAGAACCCAAATACACTGTCACCGTCTATGTGGGATTCGATATCTTTTATACTAAAATTTGACACAGTCCGCTTACGGATAGAGCCCGGAATTGACATCTAGGGTCCATACCACGCCTGGCGATCGTGACACCGCCAGGTGGAATCTAGGTGTAGGTTTCGGGTGCGTCAGTGATCTCCTTGTTGTAGTTGCACAATGTAGATGTGATGCTTCCCTTGCCAAGTTGTGGCCTTGATGAAGATTGTGACTAGGATGTTGCAGTCATGAAGTTTTGAGCAATGGAGAGGAGAAGCTATTGCAATATAGGATGTGTAATGGAGCTATAACAATGAGCTTTGGCAATGGGAGAGGAGGATGAAGCTTTTGGCCTTGGTTTGTACAACTTGCGCAATATGTGAGGAGCTATGGAGTTGCGGCCTCTAGTAGGGTTTGCATTGGAGAAGATGAAGGACTCGTTGGTTGATGTATTGCGGCCTTTAGGAGCTCTTGGAAGGAGGAGGTTGCGCAAGGATGTGAGGAGTTTCTATGTTGCGCAATGAAGATCTCACCTTGCAAACTTGCGGCCTAGGCTAGTGAGTTTAGGGATATGGCCGAAATTTGTTCTTTGTGTTTGCCCTCTCTCTCCCCCCCTTTTCTCTCTTTGGAAGATGGGTTTATATATGAGAGGATGAGATATGATAGAATCAATTAGAATCCCATTATTGATGGAGATTCGAAGGAATCCTAATTTGAATAGGATTTGAATGAATCACCATGGATATGGAGTTTGAATATGGATGGCTATAAGATTTGAATTTGAGTAGCTATAGGATTTCATTTAAGATCTCATTTAATCTCTTGTATTGATTTGCATGAGATTCTCCATATCTCTCCATCTTTGACGAAGTCTTCAATTTGCATAGCTTTAGGATTTTATTCATGCACCAATTGATTTGAATCAATTAAAATATGGATTTGAATTGATTTTCTCCTTAGCTTTCTAACTTTGACTTAGTCCAATATTTGTAGCCATTATCTCCATCTTTGACTTAATCCACTTGGCTAATGCATAGCAAATTCTCCATCACTTTTACTTGGTCTCTCTTTGAGTATCTGCAAAAGTACCATTCCTGAAAACACTTAGCACACACATTAAATCGGTCACACACATTGTCATGCCCAGCTTCCCATTATACTTGGGAGCGAGGACGCGAGCGAGTCCGCATGTGCTTAAAGCAAAGAAGAAGTACTTTTTTCCTTCTTTGACTTAAGCACAATAAGCGTCTATGTATAACTTGGCAGGTTCTTGCTTGCAAATATTAGAACAACAAAGAATGTCATCATTACACTTCAACATCCAGATTACATGTACACAAAGGAATTAAGGCCTAGCATGGAAATACACCTGAATAAAATACAACACAATTATTAATTTATCGCAGTGCTATGACAGTACATCGTTCCTCAGTAGTGGGTCTCAACGTCCTGGTACTCCTGGTCAATCTGCTCAGTCTCTAAGTAAACTCCTCAGTGATCTCTGTCTCAAAACCCAACGTATATTTCACAAGATAGACACATAAATATATGTCAGCGAGGGTCGCTCGGCAAGTTAAAAATGTTAGAAAATGGACCCTCGGCAAGGTAGTAATATAGTTATAATTTTGCAAAACATTGAAAGTGAGTAACACAATATGATTACAATAAGTAAAGCATGGTAGCGTAGAAACGTATGAGCATGGCAATGTGTAGTGTACAAAGTAGTGAGCATGACAAGTGTAGTGTGCAAAGTAGTGGGCATGGTAATTTTAGTGTGCAAAGTAGTGGGCATGGTAATTGTAGTGTGCAAAGTAGTAAGCAAGGCAAGACAAGTTAGCAGATTACACATTTACAATAGCAACAGCAAGGGTAAAATAGTGCCAATATGTGTATCCGTATATTTTAATGTTTGTCGTGTGGCAAACATTCCGTAAATGCTACAAGGGCCCAATAGTGTGTTAATGTTTCCTTGTGGCAAACATTCCGTAATGCCCCGAGGGCCCAATAGTGCGTTAATGTTTCCGTGTGGCAAGCATTCCATAATGCCCCAGGGGCCCAATAGTGTGTTAACTTTACCGTGTGGCAAACATCCCGTATTGCCCCGAGGGCCCAATGTTCCGTATGTGTCCCAAGGACCAAGTATCACAATTCATTAATGGTGTAGATTTTGCAATTTATGGTATACAAGCAATGTGAGCATTTCATGTACTTTATTTCGATGGCAATAACATTTGAAAGTAAAAGCAACCAACCATGTCACCAGGTTCATTAATTTTAAGCAACACACTTAAAGAGTTGTTATTGCAACGTTTAGTAATTTCGGCGATGAGAGGGGAAGATCTGAGGGTGGTGGAGGAGACGCGGGAAATGGGGCGGTTGGTTGTGGGTTTGAGGAGGGAAGGAGGAAGATGTCGTTGTATGGGTTGATGGGAGGAAGGAGAGTTCTCCTTTTGGGTCTAGGTAGGTAGGTAGGTAGAGAGAGAGAGAGAGAGAGAGAGAGAGAGAGAGAGAGAGAGAGAGAGAGAGAGAGAGAGAGAGAGAGAGAGAGAGAGTACGGCTGATGGGCTTGATGAGAGAAGGGAAAGCTGTTCCCCTTTAAGTTTATGTAGAGAGAGAGAGAGAGAGAGAGAGAGAGAGAGAGAGAGAGAGAGAGAGAGAGAGAGAGAGAGAGAGAGAGAGTACGTGGGAATCTGGGATATTGGGGATGCGGTTGTACCAAATGGGGAAATGGGGAGAGATTTATGGGATCAGTTACGTGTGTTGGTTGCAGAAGATAGGAACATGTAAGAGAGTGAATTCGTGTACGTGCATGGTTGATATACTTCCGATTTTGAGGCGGATGCACGTTTGGGTTAGATGAGATTATCGTGGGTTGATCAAGATAATATATGATTTGATAAAACCAGTTTAGTTAGAAAATATTAGATTTATTATTAGGGAATAGATTTTAATTAAGATATTAGAAATTTGTTAGGATAATTAAGATGTATGGAAAACATTATTGTTAAGATATTGATTTAGATATATTTTGGAAAAATCAGTATAGTTAAATCATAGATATTTACGATTAAGCTTCGCTAGGAAGAATCGATTCAATTAAGATTTGTTTTAGATAATCCATTAAGCAATTGGATTAGGGAATCAATTTGATTAATATATAAATATCAGGATGATAATTTTGGTTGGGATATTGGTATTATTTAAGATTTAGTAGGATACGGTGTGATTCAGGAGGTCGATTATGATTATTAGATTATGAAATATAATCTGATAACGAGGATCACTCTAATTAAGATTGGATTAGGAGAGATCGATGAGATTAACATATTCTTACGATTTCGCCCCTGCAATCAACGTCAATCAAACGTTAAGAAATATATTAACGCGATCATTTAGTCGCGTGCTCGAGCTGTGAAAACTAATAATAATAATAAATAAAATCACATATTAATTACTCTAACAAATCACTATACTAATAAATACGTACGAAATACGTATATATAAAAACAGGCCGTTACAACCTACCCACCTTATAAAAATTCCACCCTCGGAATTTCTTTAAGCTAGGTAATGACCAACGAAAAGTCTGTAGACGAAATAGCAATAGCAAAAGATACATTTAAGATGCGACAAAGCAAAGGTAAGCAAATTTATGATATGAATCATTAAATGCGATGATAGGACGGGTTCAAACGTCATCATAAGTTACTTGCTCGTCGACTAACTTCCTCGGCGACCATAGAGAAAGTTTGGTGCCGACTGAGTTCGCGCTTGGCCTGCTAGGGATCTTGACGATAAGAAGCCAGAGGTGGTCCCTGATGCTTTGATCCTGATGTTACCTTAGATTGGGTCGATGCATTGCTAGCACGACGAGGGCAGATCCTTGCAATATGGTCATGTGCTCTACACACCAAGCACTGGTTCAACAGCACCCGCCAATCCTTCTTGACATGTCTCGATCGGTTACAGTGGTGACACACCTTTTTAGATTGGGAGTTGACCGGGGTTGCAGGCCTTTTGAAGTTGGTAGTCTGAGTCGGTCGGAGATCATTCCTTGGCATCTCTTGTGGACACTTGCTTTCTTCAGTTTGAAGCGCCTTCTTACGCTTCATGATGAGCTCATGCTTCCTAGCAGCATCCAAAACTTCCCGATGAGTGGTAAAAGTGGTCGAGGACATCGAAGGTTGAATGTCCAGATCTAAGCCCTGCTAGAAACGGTGGGCACAGTCCTCTGGGTCTGCCAACAGAGTCGGGGCAAAACAACTCAGCATGGCAAACTCGGCCACATACTCATCAACATTCATGGTGTCCTAGACTAAGTTGATGAATCATTGCTGCATCTCTCTCTTCGCAGCCTTAGAAAAAGACTGAGCATCAAACCCCAGTCGGAAAGTAGCCCATGGAATTGGCTTGACCAGCCTAGTCTCCTCAGCATCCCACCAGTTGCGGGCATTATCCGCCAACTGCTTCTTGGCTAGCTCCACCCACTTGATTGGATTGACTCGGGAAAGACCCAAGTCATCCTCAGTGCTACGAATCCACTCATTGGCCCATAGTGGACCCTCTATTTCGGAGAAGCTCTTCGAGTGTAGCTCTCGGAATTGCTTGGCTCCAGGCTCGAAGGGAGGGTGAGGTGGTGCAACTGGTGCAGCCTGCTGTCCTTGCTGAACCAGATGGTGCTGAACCTCTAACATCCTTCTCATGACTCCAAGCAGCTGGTGGAAGTCACCATCTCTATCTTCGGTAATACCGGCTCCAGGTTGAGTATTACGTCTTCATGCCATGTTGAAAAGAAAACAAAGTATTATCTAGACGGTCTAGCTAATAATAACATCCATATTGTTCCGAGTATTTCACAGAAAGCAGGACCTGCATGGGCCACCACTAAAACTTGAAACACTCTGCTTCCCATTATACTTGGAAGCAATGACGCGAGCGGGTTCGCATGTGCTTAAAGCAAAGAAGAAGTACTTTTTTTTCCTTTTTTGACTTAAGCACATAAGCGTCTATGTCTAACTTGGCAGGTTCTTGCTGCGAACATTCAGAACAACAAAGAATGTCATCATTATACTTCAAAATCCAGATTACATGTACACAAAGGAATTAAGGCCTAGCATGGCCATTACAATAGTTACACCAAAGGAAATACACCTGAATAAAATGCAGCACAATTATTAATTTATTGCAGCGCTGCGACAGTACGTCGTTCCTTAGCAGTGGGTCTCAGTGTCCTGGTACTCCTGGTCAATCTACTCAGTCTCTAAGTAAACTTCTCAGTGATCTCTGTCTCAAAACCTAATGTATATTTCACAAGATAGACACGGAAATATACGTCAGCGAGGGTCGCTCGGCAAGTTAAAAATGTTAGAAAATGGACCCTTAACAAGGTAGTAATATAATTATCGTTTTGCAAAACATTGAAAGTGAGTAACACAATATGATTACAATAAGTAAAGCATGGCAGCGTAAGAAACGTATGAGCATGGCAACGTATAATGTACAAAGTAGTGAGCATGACAAGTGTAGTGTGCAAAGTACTGGGCATGGTAATTGTAGTGTGCAAAGTAGTAAGCATGGCAAGACAAGTTAGCAGATTATACATTTACAATAGCAACAACATGGGTAAAATAGTGTCAATATGTGTATCTGTATATTTTAATGTTTGCTGTGTGGTAAACATTTCATAAATGCCACAAGGGCCCAATAGTGTGTTAATGTTGCCGTGTGGCAAGCATTCCGTAATGTCCCGAGGGCCCAATAGTGTGTTAATGTTACCGTGTGGCAAGCATTCCGTAATGCCCCGAGGGCCTAATAGTGTTTTAACGTTGCTGTGTGGCAAACATTCCGTATTGCCCCAAAGGCCCAACGTTTCGTATGTGTCCCGAGGACCCAGTATCACAATTCATTAATGGTGTACATTTTGCAATTTATGGTATACAAGCAATGTGAGCATTTCATGTACTTTATTTTGATGGCAATAATATTTGAAAGTAAAAGCAACCAACCATGTCACCAGCTTCATTAAGTTTAAGCAACACACTTAAAGAGTTGTTATTGCAACGTTTAGTAATTTCGGTCACGAAACCTGAGCAATGTAGCTTTAAAAACTGGTATGCGATAAATATATGCAAGTGGTAAATACTTGCACCTTTGAAGATTTGTAGAAAAATAATATACTTGCCTGAAGCGATGCGATTTTGGTGCCCTCACGATTGTGAGAGAGGCACAGATTAATCTACGAGGTTGGATTTATTAATATTAAGCTACAAGGTTTAACTTATTAAAATAATATTAAGCTCTACATACATAACATACTTAAACTTAACTAATATACCTATAACATATATATTATAATTTAACATCACATATATTTATGACATCACCCTATATGTTATTGAGTTATAAGCTAACTGCTGTATATACATTATGTTGTTTATGCTGTCATTAACAAAACTAATACTATACTAACTAACAGAACTAATATTACTATAAACCAACTTTCCGTTATTATAAAACTTAACACACATATTATTAATAAAACTAATGTATGTTTACTCATTTATCACTTGCTTGTCGTTATTAAAACTTACGTGTTGCCTGCTCCCGTAGGTTGAAGATGGCGGTGTCTCGAGCTAGGGGTGCACGGCGGCGAGAGTGATGGAGGAAGAGGTGGCAGGCGGTGAGCGATGGGGCATGCGATTGTCGCTGCAGGCGAGGGGAGCTAAGCGATCGGAGCTTTAGGTTGGAGGGGCGCCGACGGTCTCAGGGAGTTTGCGGCGGCATTGGGAGGAGCGGTGGGTCTGGGCGACATGGCACGGGGCAGCAAGGGGTTCCTCAGGCGTCAGGGCGGAGGCAGTGTGCTCCTCGACTGAAAAACAGGGGAGAGGGGAGTCAGAGACAGGGGAGGGGATGGGTTTGTTGCCTGCCGTGAAGAGAGGATTGGTCGTGGTTGTCTGGTGCTCGGAGGGGAGGCCTGGCGATGGTTTGAAGGAGAAGGAGAAGGGCTTCGTCGGAGATGGGTTTGCTGTGGTGTTGGGGGTTCGCAGCCGGTGCCGACGACTACGGAGGAGGGCGGTGTGCTGGGAGGTGGCCAGAGAAGGGGCGGGCTTGAGGGTGTTGCTGGAGGTCGACGGGTGGCCCGGTGAGGCGGTGGTGGCTGACAAAGTGGCCATGCATGTCAGTGGCTAGAGATGTGTGGGAGGGCTGCCTGGGGGAAAAGAGGGGTCGCCGGCAAAAGGTTTGTCGACGAGAGAAGAAGATCTGACGGTAGTGGAGTAGATGCAGGAAATGGGGCGATCGGTTGTGGGTTTGAGGAGGGAAAGAGGAAGATGCCGTTGTATGGGTTGATGGGAGGAAGTAGAGTTCTCCTTTTGGGTCTAGGTAGAGAGAGAGAGACAGAGAGTGGGGGAGGGAGGGAGGGAGGGATGGAGGGATGGAGTATGACTGATGGGCTTGATGAGAGAAGGTAAAGCTGTTCCCCTTTAAGTTTATGTAGAGAGAGATAGGGAGAGAGAGTACGTGGGAATCTGGGAAAGTGGGGATGCGGTTTACCAAATGGGGAAATGGGGAGAGATTTATGGGATCAGTTACATGTGTTGGTTGCAGAAGATAGGAAAATGTGGGAGAGAGAAATCGTGTGCGTGCGTGGTTGATATACTACCGATTTTGAGGGGGATGCGCGTTTGGGTTAGATGAGATTATCGTGGGTTGATCAAGATAATATATGATTTGATAAAACCAGTTTAGTTAGAAAATATTAGATTTATTATTAGGGAATAGATTTTAATTAAGATATTAGAAATTTGTTAGGATAATTAAGATGTATGGAAAACATTATTGTTAAGATATTGATTTAGATATATTTTGGAAAAATCAGTATAGTTAATTCATAGATATTTACGATTAAGATTCGATTAGGAAGAATCGATTCAATTAAGATTTGTTTTTAGATAATCCATTAAGCTATTGGATTAGGGAATCAATCTGATTAATATTTATATCGGGATGATAATTTTGGTTGGGATATTGGTATTATTTAAGATTTAGTAGGATACGGTGTGATTCAGGAGGTCGATTATGATTATTAGATTATGAAATATAATCTGATAACGAGGATCACTCTGATTAAGATTGGATTAGGAGAGATCGATGAGATTAACATATCCTTATGATTTCGCCCCTGCAATCAACGTCAATCAAACGTTAAGAAATATATTAACGCGATCATTTAGTCGCGTGCTCGAGCTGTGAAAACTAATAATAATAATAAATAAAATCACATATTAATTACTCTAACAAATCACTATACTAATAAATACGTACGAAATACGTATATATAAAAACAGGCCGTTACACATGTTTGTTATCATCAAACACGAAGTCATCGATCGTTGTATCCAACTACACGTTGTATCCAATATATCGTGGATCACAAACTCCAATTGAATTCACTGACGAGCCTAATTAAGTCCATAGGATAATATATCTAGGATGTGTGCCACCATCGTGAATCAAAAACCCTAATTAGGATCTCCTACAAACTTGGCTCGATCAACCAAATCCGATATCTTTTATACCAAAACAACATAAAAATCCTAACTTTATATCTAAATCCTAAGATCCCAGGGCTTATCAATTAGCCCTAGAAACGACTACTCGCGATTCATGGAAATATCAACAAAAGCGATAACAATAGTAATAGTAGTCAACATCGCAACAATAGACATCAAAACTAATAAAGAGAGACAAGAAATCGTTACCAAACCAATAGAGACGAAGAACCAAACTCAGAGAATTAAGATCCAAAGATTCCAAAGCAAACGCAGTAATAAAAAATCCAATCTTTGTCTTCAAAGCAATAACGACGGCTCAAAACTCTCTCTAAAACTAAAACTAGAATAATAATATCAGCTCTCTAAACATAGGAATTAAAATAGGTTTATATACAAGTGGATGGGTGCCACCAAAAATTTCTGCAAAAAGGCCCAACTCGGCCCAATCTTTGGTTGCTGCATCGTCCTACTCGACCGAGTGGATGTCCTATTGAGAATTTGGTGTTTCATACCAATGTTATTTTGATGATGATCACAACATTATGTTGTTGCTAATGACTCTCTTGTCTTAGTCTCATAGTTACATTTCAAGAATATCATTTTTGGAGACTAAACACTTGGTGCAAGGATGTACATCAAGTGGAGAAGGGCCAAAGCTTGGACTCAAGGGGTGCCAAAGCTTGGAGATGATGTGGAGCATCAAGGCATCAAGATTGAAGCCATAGACTCTAAGAAAAGCAATATAATCCATGTAATATTTCCTTTATTGCTTTCTCTCTCATTTGAGTCTAGGTTTTTGTAATGCCTTGATAGATGGTCTACTTATACATGCATATGCATTTAACCATCTTAGTGAGCCTTAGGATTATCATAGAATCCAACCCTATAGGCTCATCTTGACCAAAGACTCATTTGGAGTCTCTGGTTCTCCATCAGTCGCCTGCTGAAAGATTCACAATCGACTGGGTGATTCCCAATCGACTGTCGATCCTTCTACCGTCGACTGTGATGCACAGCTCAAGTCAACATTTCTATTGACTCTACTTGAGCTTTTCGCATCAGTCAACTGATGCTCAGTTTACAGTCGCCTGTATATTTACAGTCGCCTGTGAATTGGTCATCAGTCGTCTGAGTAGCGTAAGTGCATATACTGCTTCTCTCTGTTATTCTCCATCTCCTGTAGCAGTCGACTGATGAAGGGTTTACAGTCGCCTGTCTATTTTACAGTCGACTGTATTCTTGTCATCAGTCGCCTGTATGCTTCCTGGAGAAAGAGTGCAGCTGTCTATTTTATTCCATCCCCTGCAGCAGTTGCCTGCTGAAGGTCTTATAGGCGACTGTCCTGTTTACAGTCAACTGTATTGACTTCATGAGTCGACTGTCGTGGCTCAGATTATAGCCATTGGATACTGTCTTGCCGTTGGACAGTCGACTGTCATTTGTTCATCAGTCGACTGTTAATGATGTTTCTGCCCAAAAACTAGCCGTTGCAGCTGTCTGTTTTTAGCTATTTCCTTGGGTTTTGAGGGTTTGTATAGGGTTCCTATATATAGGAGAGGGCTGAGTTCATTGGAACTTCTTGATGCTATTGAAAATCATTAGAGATTGATTAAACCACTCTCAAACTCTTACATTTCCCTCTTTGAGCTCTCATTCCTCTTCATGCATTGAAGTCCAGTTCAAATGAAATCATCCAAGTGCTTTTAAGCAAATCTCAACACTTGGAGATCCTCTTCCATGCCTTGCATTCATCTATGAGTAAGCATCTCAAGGCATAGGTAAGAGTATTTATTTACTTGGAGTTTCTTTGTAACTCTAATTCTCTTTGTAGGAATTAGTCTATCTCTCTTTGTGGGAGTATCTCTTTTTGCAGGCGTTTATCTCTTTGTGGGATTAGGATATTCTCTTAGTGGGAATAACTCTCTTTGTGGGAGTAACTCTCTTTGTGGGAGTTTGGTGTCCTAGTGTAGGGCTAACCGTAATTCTCTGAGTGGGAGTTAGTAATTCTCTAGGTGGGAGGTTGACCCCTGTGTAGGGTTGGTTGGGTCCTTGTGTAGGGCAAAATCCTCTTGGTGAGGTCTCTCTCTTTGTGGGAGTGTATCTCTTTGTGGGATTTGTATTCACTTCTCTTTGTGGGATTATAGTGAATATTGGTGTGGCGGGACATACCCAAGTTTGGAGAACCAGGGTAAAATCTTGTGTTTGCGTTTGGTTTGATTGTGTCAATTATTTCCTCTTGCATTTATTATTCTGCATTTGCAAGTTTAATTTTAATTGGACAATTTATTGCCATTACACTATTCACCCCCTCTCTAGTGTGTTGTTGTTAGTATTGCAAGGGTAAGGCGGTCCTTACAATTGGTTTCAGAGCGAGGTTATAACATACTGCAACGATGGCATTAACGCCTCATCTGCGTCTCATGAAGAAGGTCATTCAACCGTTCGACTCCCGCTCTTCAACGGAACCAACTACCCAAGTTGGAAGATCAGGATGATGATCTACATAGAGGATCAAGACCTATGGGATATTACGGAGGTGCCATTTGAGAAGCCCACTACACCTGTGGCTTCAAGGACAAAGGCGGAGAAGGACTCGATCAAATTCAATGCTAGAGCTATGAATGCATTCCATTGTGCCCTCTCAGCAAATGAGTTCAACCGCATCTCCATGTGCAAAACGGCAAACGAAATTTGGCATACTTTGGAGATATGTCATGAAGGGACTACAAAGGTAAAGAAATCTAAACAAACTGTGTTTAGATCTAAATATAAAATGTTTAAGATGCAGGAAGGAGAAAGTATTTCAGAGATGTTCACAAGGTTCACTGATATCGTGAATGCTTTGGAGGGACCCGGGAAGATGATTTCCTAAGAGGATCATGTAGAGAAGATCCTTGACTCTCTCTCACCTCATTGGAAGTCAAAGGCCAACGGAATTTTGGAGTCATATGACACGTCCAAATACACCGTTGAGGAGTGCATTGAAAATCTCATGGCATACGAAGTGAAGCTTCAACACAAGAAGGAGATTCAACCATCAAAGTCCGAGAAGCCAGAGAAGCACAAGGGGGTTGCATTCCATGCCAATGAGGAGCTAATCAAATGGAGGAAGAAATCCCATCGAGAAGCTCCTAGTGAAGAAGATGAGCTAGAAGAGGCGAGTGGAGAAGAAATTGAGGATCTTGCCGAGCAATTCAAGGCATTCCTCAAGTGCAAGCAAGGTAAGTCTTTGTCAAAGTTTGCCTCCAATTCTAACAAGGTTCCTACTTGCTACACTTGCAGTGGAAAAGGTCACTTATCTACAGAATGCCCTTCCAAACCCAACAAAGAAACTTACAAGGGTAAAGGGAAGAAGC
Source organism: Scilla litardierei (assembly GCA_030789695.1). NCBI lineage: Eukaryota > Viridiplantae > Streptophyta > Magnoliopsida > Asparagales > Asparagaceae > Scilla > Scilla litardierei. The sequence goes on along the minus strand of CM061130.1, from coordinate 95,431,108 downwards.
ATTGGAAAGGGAAGTCCAAGTCCAAAAATCACAAGAAGGGACTTGTCGGGACTTTTGATGATTTGAGTGAGGATACCTCAAGTAACAAAGAAGAGGATGCAAAGGACGATGCTCACGCGTGCTTTGTAGCAATTGATGTTCCTAAACTGTTGGATATGGACGACATGAATACACCCATGAGGGGATGTATGAGGGTATACGAACCTCAGATGTCGCGTGCACGAAAGCGTGCACGAAGGGAACCTTTTCTCGTGTGAAAAGGACCACTCGATAAGTGGAAAAAGCCACTCGATAAGGGGAAAAAGTCACTTTATAAGTGCATAAAGGCACTTGATAAGTGAATGAATAAGAGGATAAATGAATGTGCTAATATAGGCTAATAAGCTTATAATTGGTTATTTCCTACAATAACCACCCCTAAAGCCTATAAATAGGACCCAAGGGTAAGGCATTCATTCCACACTTTCCATGCCATAAGTTTGCATAAGGCATCTTATGTTCTTCTTCTCCCTTCCATTAAAATCCTCTTCTAGTTAGAGATTTAGGCGGTGAAACTCTGCTTCGATCCTCCGTGACGAAGTATCGACCGTTGTGACGAATCCGAGGGCGAAGTTCCGAGATTACGTTGCCGCGTACGCTAGCGTAAGTCTCGACTTTATTATTCGATCCTAACGTCCTTGTTTTGTCAGGATCCTACATTGGTATCAGAGCCATATGGATTCGCCCCGGTCAAACCGCCGTCCCGTCGAACCGATGAACGTGGCGTTGTCTTTTTCACAAATGGGTATCCTACCATTATGGATATGGTAGGAACGCTTCGTGACGGAGAGAATGCCGCGGTTGTTCTTTTCATGTTAGGGTCTTCTGTCATTACGGATATGGCAGGAACTCTCCGTGACGGGAGGAACTGACCGTTCATATCGTCAAGCTCGCACTCTTCATGGATGCCGAGTCTCCATTCATAGGGAATGTGAACTCTCTTCATGTGGAGCGTGTAGTTTACAAACTTTAAAGTATGTTATTTTTCATTTTTGGCACACGACCATTAGAGAATAACTACTTTCTCGATGAACGTGTGCTTCATCGACGAACGGATGCTTCATCGAGGAAGAAGATGGTAATTATTCCCATCGGGAAAGATGACTTTTTTTGTGCTTAATCACCATGGCCAAATGGGCTATGAAGGCAATGCACACCCTCTTCCCATGCGGAGGGGGTTGGCTATGGCCAATAACCACCACGGCCACCCCTCCGGCGGGGTGTGCGGCAACCCCATACAAGGGGGTGGCCGGCCATGGCCGGCCACGGCCAGGCCGGTACTGGCCGGCCACGGCCAGGGCCAGGGCCAAAGGGCCCGGGCCAAGCCAGGGCCGGCCCTGGCCGGCCTCGGCTAGGGCCAGAGAGCCCTGGCCGCGGCCAGGACAGGGCCTGGCCGGCCCTGGCCGAAAGCCAGGGCCCTGCCGGCCCTGGCCTCTGCCAGGGCCATGGCCGACCCTGGCAGAGGCCAGGGCTGGTGCCCTGGCCTCTGTCAGGGCCATGGCCGGCCCTGGCAGAGGCCAGGGTAGAGCCTGGCCGGCCCTGGCCGGCTCTGGCTGGCCTCGGCCAGGGCAGATGCCCTGGTCGAGGGGCTAGGGCCCCTGGCCGGCTAGGGCAGAGGCCCTTGGCCGGCCCATGGCCAGCCTCGGCCAGGGCAGAGGCCCTGGCCACCGGGGGGGGGGGGGTGCCAGATCCTTGGTCGGTATTGGTCGACCAATCGGGATTTTTGGTCGACCAATTCAGCCAGAGGCCTTGCCAGTAGTTTCGGCCCCGGCCACCTGCCGACTAGCCCATACGGGGCCCACGACAGTCGTCTGCAGTAAAATTCTCCTATACGGGGGAAGCGCTTGAATCCATACGGGAGCCGACGACGATGGCTTGCAGAAAAATCCCCAAAGGGGGGATCCGTCCTTGGTACAAGTACGACTTATCCCGGCAAATGGCAAGGGATTACCGTACATTTCACTAGTATCATAAGGGTACTAAGTTGGAATATCGCATTTTTCCCAAGGGGGGATCCGGCTTTGGCCAAGTTGCGATGGCAACTCTCACTTCAGAAGGAAGATGAATTCGGCCTTGGCACGGCACGACCCCGGCAATGGCCGGGAAATTGTCGAAATATTTTGGCTATGACACCATATAATGGGGTATAGGCCATGCAAAATACGTTTGCAAAATGCATTTGAAAAATACATTTTCAAAATACTGCGAAATACGTTTGCAAAATATTTTTGAAAAATACGTTTTCAAAAAACGCTTTTCCGCTGCGAAGTACTATAAGAGTACTTTTATTTGATAAAGTGATGGGGAAATATTGAAGTTACTCTAAATGGTGATTGGAAACATAGTGACCTTTCCGATTCTAGAGTAACATCTTCAATATTTTTCGAAAGTAACTTATCAAATTATAAATATCATTCCAAGTGGGAGTTGAAATTAGAACTATCCAAATGGGATATTCTATTATCATTTCAAATGGGAATTATATTTTAAGAATTTTCAATGCAATGTTTTTGATCAAACCTTCGGTTTTGTGTCTTTTGCAACATTTTAAAAGTAAAATGTCTTCCGCTTCAAAGAATATCGTCGCTGAGTTAAACAGAGGTGAAAAACTCAACGGCGATAATTACAAACTTTGGTCCATCAAAATACAATACGTTTTAGAGGAGCAAGAAGTGCTCGAAACTCTAAAGAACGTAATGATTGAACCCGAGTTGGGCACTACGGCCCAACACAGACGAGACAAGGAAGCTTTTGATGCTTGGTCTCGGAAGAACAAGATATCACGCATTACGTTATTAAGCAGTATGGCTGATGACATAATGCGCATCTTCCGAGAGCATGACTTAGCCATGGACATATGGTCCAAGCTTGAGGAGAAGTTTGTTGGCACATCGGTGTCCAAACTTCGTTCTTTAACTATAAGATTTGATTCATACAAGAAACGTCCAGATCATTCCATGGGGAAACATCTGCGACATATGGCAAATCTAATCTCAGAGTTAAAGGATGCAGGTCATGTGCTCACTGATGAGCAACAAATCCAAGCAGTCATACGTTCCCTACCAAATGGGTGTGACCAAATGAAGATGCATCTCACTTATAATGAGAGTATCAAGACTTTCAGTGATGTTTCTAAGCACCTCGAATTAGAGGAAGAGCGGCTTGCGGCTGCCAAGCCAAGTGCAGAAGTGCACATGGTTGCTAGTTCCTCACACGGGGGAAAGAAACGTAAAGATCGTTCGAAATCTTCTAATGAACGTAATAAGCAACCTGAGTCTACCAAGAAACCCAAACATAAGGGTGGGCACAAGAAAAAAGACTTGAAGAAGATCAAGTGCTTCAAGTGCAACAAGCTCGGTCACTATGCTCGTTCGTGTACGAGTGGAGGTGACGAGGTAACTTGTAATACTAGTTACATATGTGTTTCTAGTTCAATATTTCTTATGGAATCTAATCCATTTTTGGATAATTGATTCAGGTGCCACCGACCACATAGCAAGGGACAGATGGTCCTTCGTGGAGTATCACCGGATACCCCAAGGAACGAAGTGGATCTATGTAGGAAACAACACACGTGTTGAAGTGAAAGGCGTTGGGACTTGCAAGCTAGTCTTGGACAACGGCCGCACTCTCCTACTTCATGATGTTCTCTTCGCTCCAGATATTCGAAGGAATATAATATCTGTGGTCATGTTAATGGGTCTTGGTTATAGCTGGTTTTTTCATGATTGTAAAGTGGACTTGTGTTGTAATAATTCCTTAATTGGTACCGGGTATGTCTTTAAAGGATTTATTGTATTAAATACAATATATGATTCCTCTGATTGTAATGAAAATTTCCTTGTTGCAAATTCTTCGACTTATGAGTCTGATATAATTTGTTGGCACGCAAGGCTTGGTCATATTGGACCAACACGAATGGATAGACTTGCCAAACGTGGCCTTCTATCTAATGTTTCAAAGGTTGAAATGTCGACCTGCGAACATTGCCTTGTGGGAAAATCTTGTCGCAAGCCGTTTGGAACCGGCACAAGGGCCAAGGTTCCATTACAGCTCATCCATTCGGACATATGTGGTCCGATGAATGTCAAGATAAGACGCGAAAAGTCCTATTTCATCACTTTTATTGATGGTTTCACCCGATTCGGACATATCTATTTGATATCCCACAAAAGTGAAGCATTAACCTGCTTTAAAAACTATATGAGTTTAGTGGAGAATCAATTAGATCGCAAGATTAAGGTCTTGCGAACCGATAGGGATGGTGAATATCAATCAACAAGTTTTAAGGAACTTTGTGATGAAAAGGGCATAGTACATCAGGTAACTATGCCTTATACTCCTCAACAAAATGGTGTTGCAGAAAGGAGGAATAGGACTTTAATGGAAATGGTCCGTTCAATGATGGAGCAAGTTAACTTGCCAATCACCTTTTGGGGTGATGCATTATTGACGGCCGCTTTCATCTTGAACCGCGTACCCTCGAAATCAGTTAGCTCCACTCCTTATGAGTTGTGGAACCAAAGGTCTCCTGACTTAAACGTTTTAAAACCTTAGGGATGTGCATCCTACGCACATATTTCCTCCCATAAGTATGTCAAACTTGGGCCAAAGGAAAGGAAATGTATTTTTATACGATACGCAGAAAACTCCAAAGGTTATGTTTTCGTTAGTCAGGAAGACAATGGTGGTCTAATTGAATTTGAGTCGAGGGATGTCACTTTCTTGGAAAACGAGTTTCCAAGACAGGGCGAGATAAGTCAGGACTTATCTCTATTTGAGATTAATGATCAAGAAGGATTACCTCATTCGAGTGGGAGAATTCTTGGTGAAGACGAAAATACGTTTCAAACTTCACCAATGGATGATACGAATGACACTAATCCTATTCCATACGGGAATAATGATCCAAGTGGGAGCATTTCTAACGACATTCCAAGTGGGAGTAATATTAGAATTGATCTAAATTCGAGTCAACAAAGACTTGAAGAATCTCAAATAAGACGTAGTAGTCGTACAAGGTTGGCTCCTCTAAGATTTGAGGATAAATTTTCCCAAACCTTTATGACTTTACTACAAGATGATGACGAGCCTGCTACTTTTAAACAGGCCGTATCATGCCCTGCAAAAGACAAATGGATGGAAGCGATGAAGGAGGAATTGGAATCCATGAAAGTTAACCAAGTCTGGGACTTAGTTGACTTACCCAGAGGACGTAGAGCAATTGGGAACAAATGGGTTCTCAAGATCAAGCATAAGGCTGATGGATCTATAGACAGATATAAAGCTCGCCTTGTCGTGAAAGGTTTTACGCAACAGGAAGGGATAGACTACGAAGAGACCTTCTCACCTGTTGTGCGTTTTACCCTGATTCGCCTGATTCTGGCAATGGTAGCTTGCTTAGACCTCGAATTACATCAGATGGATGTAAAGACTGCCTTTCTCAATGGAGAATTGGACGAGGAGATCTATATGGAACAACCAACAGGGGTTGTAAAAGAAGGAAACGAACATAAGGTTTGTAAACTTCGTAAGTCCATATATGGTCTTAAACAATCCTCGAGGCAATGGTATATACGATTTCAATAAGTTGTCTTATCAAATGGTTTTTCCATGCTTGATGAAGATAACTGCATATATATCAAGAGGATTAAGAGCAAGTACATTATTATGTCTCTATATGTAGATGACATTTTAATAGCCGGAAATGACAAGGGCTTTGTGATGGATATCAAGGCTGGGCTTTCATCAGTTTTTGAGATGAAAGACATGGGAAAAGCCGCATATATCTTTGGAGTTAAGATATCAAGGAATCGTTCGAAGAAACTTCTTTCTCTTTCACATGAGACTTATATAAAGAAGGTTTTAGAACGTTTTAATATGCAGGACTGCAAGTCCATTGATACTCCTATAAGCAAGTGCGACAATTTATGTCTGAAATCATGTCCAAAGAACCAAACAGAAAAATAAATTATGGAAAAAGTTCCATATTCCAGTGCAGTTGGTAGTCTTATATACGCTAAGATGCGTACAAGACCGGACATCTGTTTTGCCGTTGGAATGGTAAATCGTTACCAATCCAACCCAGGGCAAGAACACTGGAAAGCGGTTAAGAGGATAATGCAGTATCTTAAAGGAACTGCAGACTTGCAAAAGACTATGACAAGACCAAGAAGGTAGACATAAGGTACAAATCTACGCATGAGATGATAGCGGATCCGCTTGCGAAGGCGATCCCCAGAGATGTGTTTTACAAAAACTTATCATCTCAAGGATTGCGTAAGAGCTGAGTTGTACCAATGTAATTTCTCATGTCTGTAAGTGATCAAATTTAATAAAAGAATAAGTTCTTTTCAACGTTGCATATGAATTCTTTAAGAAATGTTTGTGTACATTTTTAAAATCTCAGCTGAATTTTAGTATGTCGGACAGATTAAGGTTGGCTCTCTCACATGAGCAACCACCTTTATTTTATCAGACGGGTAAAATAAAGATGAGACCTGTTTAAAGTCAAAATCGTCAGATGGACGATTTAGAGTCATGACTTAAACAAAATGGTCGTATGAAAGATCTGCATCATATGGATGTTTTCAAAAGATCTAAGAGGATTTTGAAATCCTATCTGTCTTATGCGGGATGTGAGTCCAGAAGATTATTTGAGTAGTAAAAGGGACTCAAAGTCAGACATTGTGGTGTCTGGTTATCATCCTTACAACATCATTAAGACATACGCTCCCTGGGAAAGGAGTGATGTTGTAATACGTATTGATACTACGTATGCATTTTGACCATTGGGTTAGAATAGTAATTGTGTTTACTATTATGTGAGACCCAAAGACCACATGGGTCTTAACTCGTTACCCTTATGGACTCTAATTGGTTCCTTAAGATTTGACTGAGTGATTGCTATCTTAGCATGTTGCTTATGGACTATGGTTAATTCGGTCCGGCGGGGCATGTTAGAAAAGCAAGTCAAGTCAAGATCAAAAGGATCGCAAGAAGAGGAAGATTAATTTCATATTCACATTTGGACTTTAGAGATTCAAAGCTGGCCAGCCAATTGTAATCTAGATGGGATTCAATTGTTGAATATAAAGTATAAGAAATGTGAAGAAATAATCTAGGGTAAAGCATGCGTTGATCTACTCAACTTTGCACCTCGGGGAGTGTTGTGTATCTCTAACAAGTGCACAACAGCAGACTCTATGCACATGAAGGTCACACGGCCTATTTCTCGGTATGACAAACAGAAGAGATAAAGGAAAAGATGTTTCCTTACAATCCCCTCAAGTGTGAGTGGGAGATGTTGGATATGGACGACATGAATACACCCATGAGGGGATGTATGAGGGTATACGGACCTCAGATGTCGCGTGCACGAAAGCGTGCACGAATGGAACCTTTTCTCGTGTGAAAAGGACCACTCGATAAGTGGAAAAAGCCACTCGATAAGTGGAAAAAGTCACTTTATAAGTGCATAAAGGCACTTGATAAGTGAATGAAGAAGAGGATAAATGAATGTGCTAATATAGGCTAATAAGCTTATAATTGGTTATTTCCTACAATAACCACCCCTAAAGCCTATAAATAGGACCCAAGGGTAAGGCATTCATTCCACACTTTCCATGCCATAAGTTTGCATAAGGCATATTATGTTCTTCTTCTCCCTTCTATTAAAATCCTCTTCTAGTTAGAGATTTAGGCGGTGAAACTCTGCTTCGATCCTCCGTGACGAAGTATCGACCGTTGTGGCGAATCCGAGGGCGAAGTTCCGAGATTACGTTGCCGCGTACGCTAGCGTAAGTCTCGACTTTATTATTCGATCCTAACGTCCTTGTTTTGTCAGGATCCTACATACACCAATCCCCTCTGGCTCAAATGAAGATGAGTTGGAAGCATGGCTCAACTCCTATGAAGAATCGTGCCTCATGGCAATCGAGGAGAAGTCATCATCAAGCTCTAGCAAGTAAGAAGACGATGATGAGATTGAGGAGAAGATCTCATACGAGGAGCTTGAATATCGTTTCGGTATGGTTTTCGAAAACGTTAGTAAGTGCATCAACTCTTACAATAAATTAAAAGCAAAATATAAGATTGCTAAGAGTAGATTGCATGAACTAGAAATTGCTAGTGTAATCCATGATGAAATGCATGATTGTGACACTAGTGAGAGAGACACACTTCTCTCTCAAGTTAAGAAATTGAGTTTATCTAATGATAATCTTGTTACTCAAAACCTTAGCTTAGAAACTTGCATTCAACAACTTACGTTGAAATGTGAAGAGGAATCCCGTAAGCTCAAAAGCTTTGTGTATTATAGGGATTCACTCCATGATTTGCTTGAAAAACAACACCGGCAAATCATAGAGGAGGCTTGGGATATATTCAAAATGTGGTACCCAAACCCACCTCTAATTCCTCTTATGGTGTTAATACAAGAAATATTGCTAAAGCACCTAAGAAAAATCACCATGCCTTCTTGTATAGCAATAACATCAACAAGAAGCATGTAGATCACAAGGTAATGAGGAAGAATGAAAATTCTTCATTTTTTTGCTAAGAAGAAAAATCCTCATTCTATGCATGCCAAGAAATTCGTTTCTACACCTAAGCATGCCACATCCACCCCTCTTGCAAAGGCAAAACCCTTGCCTAGGAAATCCTTGAGTTTATGGATTCCCACTAAGGTTAGTGTGCAAGAGAGGGATAGTTACATCAACTCTCTAGTTAGGGATGTGATCACCTCAGGTGATTATATTAGGAAATCAAACTCCTCTTGGATTTGGTTCCCTAATGTTTAGGTTCCTCACACATATGCATATTGCATGGGTATTGTGCTTAAATGTTTATTTTAGCATACCCATTGTTTGTGTGTGTTTCATGATTTTGATAATGTTTTCAAATTTATTTTTTCATGAAAATGGGAATCTTGGGGAATACATTGACATACGTGCATTTGTTGATCCATATGTATGTCAATGGGGGAGTTAATATGTTGTATGTTTAAAATATTTTAAAACATATTTTGACTCTCATTTGGGGGTGTCTTTGGGATCATTGCTACAATTGGTGTCTATTCTCAATTGGTTAGTTTTGGTCTCAAACTAAACCCCTTAGATATTGCCAATATGTTTCATGTTATATTTTCTTTTGGCAATATCATTGTGTGTTATTGAAGCTTGATTTTTCTATATCTATTGCTTTGATACACTTTTTAGGCCCATGGCTCCAATATACGTATATCAATTGGTAAAGAGGATTATTCTAAGATTCATTATCTACAATTGGTATTACCTCAATTGATAGAGATTGTTTATCTTCTACTTTACAATTGGTATTAGATCCTTGAAGTCAAAATTTGACCTTTTCTGTGATCTAGGGATATCATGGGATAGTGATTGACACCCACTAAATTTTACAATTTGGTATCATACATCTCCTTATTTCTTACATATTGTCACATCTTTGATTAAGATGACAAAGGGGGATATTTATGATGTCCACCTTTTTGCCGATGTCAAGGGGGAGAGATATATGCATTATGTAAATATAATTCTTGTATTTCATACATATACATTTGGGGAGAGATATATCTATGAGGAGAGATATATGGGATTGTATAAACCATTCATGTTTGCATGATATTGTCTATTGCAATTGGTTTATGTAATCCATGGCTACCTATTATATGTTACCATGTTGTCTCATTATTTCATTTGGTATAATGAGTATTTACTATTGTGTATCTCATTTTACACTTGGTGCATATAAGTAGGGGGAGCTCATTAGCATTGTTCTTTATTTCTATTTGTTTTACATAATGTGTGTCATCATCAAAAATTGGGAGATTGTTGAGTATTGGTGTTTCATACCAATGTTATTTTGATGATGATCACAACATTATGTTGTTGCTAATGACTCTCTTGTCTTATTCTCATAGTTACATTTCAAGAATATCATTATTGGAGACTAAACACTTGGTGCAAGGATGGACATCAAGTGGAGAAGGGCCAAAGCTTGGACTCAAGGGATGCCAAAGCTTGGAGATGATGGGGAGCATCAAGGCATCAAGATTGAAGTTATAGACTCTAAGGAAAGCAATGTAATCCATGTAATATTTTCTTTATTGTTTTCTCTCTCATTTGAGTCTAGGTTTTTGTAATGCATTGATAGATGGTCTACTCATACATGCATATGTATTTAACCATCTTAGTGAGCCTTAGGATTATCATAGAATCCAACCCTATAGGCTCATCTTGACCAAAGACTCATTTGGAGTCTCTGGTTCTCCATCAGTCGCCTGCTGAAGGATTCACAATCGACTGGGTGATTCCCAGTCGCCTGTCGATCCTTCTACCGTCGTCTGTGATGCACGGCTCAAGTCAACATTTCTATTGACTCTACTTGATCTTTGAAGTCAACATTTCTATTGACTCTACTTGAGCTTTTTGCATCAGTCAACTGATGCTCAGTTTACAATCGCCTGTATATTTACAGTCACCTGTGAATTGGTCAACAGTTGTCTGAGTAGCGTAAGTGCATATACTGCTTCTCTCAGTTATTCTCCATCTCCTGCAGTAGTCGACTGATGAAGGGTTTACAGTCGCCTGTCTATTTTACAGTCGATTGTATTCTTGTCATCAGGCGCCTGTATGCTTCCTGGAGAAAGAGTGCAGCTCTCTGTTTTATTCCATCCCCTGCAGTAGTCGCCTGCTGAAGGTTTTACAGGCACTGTCCTGTTTACAGTCGACTGTATTGACTTCATCAGTCTACCGTCGTGGCTCTAATTATAGCCATTAGATATTTTCTAGCTGTTGGACAGTTGACTGTCATTTGTTCATCAGCCGACTGTCAATGCCGTTTCTGCCCAAGAAACTAGTCGTTGCAGCTTTTTGTTTTTAGTTGTTTCCTTGGGTTTTGAGGGTTTGTATAGGGTTCCTATATATAGGAGATGGCTGAGTTTATTGGAACTTCTTGATGCTATTGAAAATCATTAGAGATTGATTAAGCCACTCTCAAACTCTCACATTTCCCTCTTTGAGCTCTCATTCCTCTTCATGCATTGAAGTCCAGCTCAAGGGAAATCATCCAAGTGCTTTCAAGTAAATCTCAACACTTGGAGATCCTCTTCCATGCCATGCATTCATCTATGAGTAAGCATCTCAAGGCATAGGTAAGAGTATTTATTTTACTTGGTGTATCTTTGTAACTCTAATTCTCTTTGAGGGAATTAGTCTATCTCTCTTTGTGGGAGTATCTCTCTTTGTGGGAGTTTATCTCTTTGTGGGATTAGGATTTTCTCTTAGTGAGAATAACTCTCTTTGTGGGAGTAACTCTCTTAGTGGGAGTTTGGTGTCCTAGTGTAGGGCTAACCCTAATTCTTTGAGTGGGAGTTAGTAATTCTCTAGGTGGGAGTTTGACCCCTGTGTAGGGTTGGTTGGGTCCTTGTGTAGGGAAAAATCCTCTTGGTGAGGTCTCTCTCTTTGTGGGAGTGTATCTCTTTGTGGGATTTGTATTCACTTCTCTTTGTGGGATTATAATGAATATTGGTATGGCTAGACGTACCCAAGTTTGGGGAACCAGGGTAAAATCTTGTGTTTGCATTTGGTTTGATTGTGTCAATTATTTCCTCTTGCATTTATTATTCGCATTTGCAAGTTTAATTTTAATTCGACAATTTATTGCCATTACACTATTCACCCCCCCTCTAGTATGTTGTTGTTAGTATTGCAAGGATAAGGCGATCCTTACATGTCCCACTCAGTCGAGCGACAGGGAGCCAATGCTAGGCTCTAAATCTTTGTTCTGTCCTCCATTCAGCTCGATCGAGCAGCTCAACTACTCGGTCGAGCGGTCGCGTCTGCTCGGTCGAGCGGCATGTATTACAGAGAGCCTTGGAATTTTCATTCTGTCTCATGTTCAGCTCGACCGAGTAGCATCCTTGCTCAGTCGAGTATTTGACTCAATGTTGGCCTGAGAGATTAAGTGTTGTCATCGAATTCGTCTGATCGAGTAGTGTGGCTACTCGGTCTGAGTGACACAATTCTTTAAGTGCTGGAGCTACTTCTTTTGGGTGTAGCTGCTCGGCCCGAGTGGACAAGTCCACTCGGTCGAGTTGGCTGGGATGGTTGATAAGCTATGTGAAGGCTCCATCTTCAAGCTCTCTTTCTCCTTTCCCTCTCTTCTTCTCCTCCAATCTTCTTCTCCACTTCGTCAAGCACCTAGTTGGCCTTGTCATTGATGCTCCGACTAGCTTGAATGTGTCCATGTCAAGAATTGATCCGAATCGCTCCAAAGTTCCTGAAACTTCACAAATCTCCACGAGAATCAAATATATCGTGAAAAGCACGATAATATATAGAGAAGTGAACTTTGGACGATGAAAATGCTATGATATCATGTAGTAAAAGTATAGAAAATATGGACACATCAAAATCTCCCAAGCCTACCTCTTACTCGTCTTCAAGGACAACGAATAGGAGGTTCAAAGGAAGGTAAAAATAAGAGAATGGAAACAAACGCAAAGAGGAGGAGGCGCTAGATTATTCTCTCAGATCTCGTGTCATTCACCATACATCACAACTGCTCATGAAATGGATCACATGCTATCGAGAGATTTCATATCTTTAATAAATAAAGTACTTTAGAGTTTAAGATCCAATAAAAGGGATCTCTCTAAAGTTCATGCAATCAGCTTAAATCCACAGCATATGTTCAATAGCATCAAATATACATAACATTGGCGATGCACTTTACAATCAAAAGTTTTAACTGAACCATGGAGAATTCACACCAAGCATGCAACAAAGAATAGAATAGGAGTCAAGACATACACATACTCAAATCGAATAATAGGAAATCTCCTTAACTAGATTATTTTGCTAAGTTTCAGCATTATCAAACTTTCTTGTTCGTGCACAACTCCACTCTAATGTCATGCTCACTCATTTGGTCAAAAGATTTCCCCCCAAGCTTGAATTGAGGCGTCACATCCAAAGTAATATTTGTAGGATATGGGATTTTGTTTTGGTTTTCCCAAAAGTATAAGTATTGCTCCAAATAATGAAACTTTGATTTTTTTCTTTTCTTTTCATTTTTTGAAAATTTTGTTTCTTCTTTTTCTTTTTGGACTTTTTGTAGGAGCGATATGATCTGTATTTTTGATTTTTGGCTCCTTTTTGGGGTTTTGTACTTTTTGGAGCAAATTTTGCAATTATAGGAATTTTTGGGAATGAATGAGGTAGCAATAGCTTTGGGGAGTAAAATCAAGGGACATGTGGGGAATATAAGATATACGTGGAAAAAGAATTAATAGAACATTCGGTTCCCTCAAAAGTGTGTACAAATAGCTCAAAGATAATACATTAACTAAAATCATATATAAGCATGTGTATTCCTGATCATCTCAATAAGAGTGAAGCCAAGTAGTAACGTTTTTCCAACATATCAAGTATGCAATAAGAATACGAATACGAGATGAAAGTAAGGCTTCAGATATGCTAATGATGCGTGAATCTTGGTGCATTTCCAACAAAAGCATACTAAACACTGCTCTACATATTCAGTTTCAATAAGCTTCACACATTTACTTAAAGAGATCATCAAAAAAATTATAGGTGCAAGTACTTATAAAGGGTAAGATTATGAAATAACTCTAAGTAGTGTGGCGTGGAAAATAAGCATCGTGATGGCGGTGAAAGCATAAGAGATATCATCACAGAGAATTCGTTTTAGTAAAAGAAAGGAAAGAAAATAAAGAAAATAAAATATAAACATGCATGCATGCACACGTAAAGAAAGAAAAATATAATGCTAAAATAAGAAGAAAAATGGGGTGGAAAAGGATGGAAAAATAAGGCGAAAAAGTGCAAAATAAGAGGAAAGTAAATAAAAAGCAATAGCGCTCATCCTCCAAGCTAAACACAACAGTGTCCTTACTGCTGAGAACACGTGTGAACGATGAAAAATGATGCTAAGGATGGGTGGGTGGGATAAAAGAAAAATCTTAGAAACACAAGAAATAAAAGGCAACTCTAATGAATGAAAATGCATGGTCCTAATGTCTAATGCAAAAACAAGCATGAAAATGATGATATGAATGCGGTGGATGAAATGGGTTCTCCCCCAAGCTATGCAATGCCAGGCCCCATATGGACAGATGTGCACTAAAAAATGAGGGGAGAACATGAGCAAAAAGAAGAATCAGGCAGCGACACCACCCTCTGGAGGTGGTGATGGTGAAGGGTTTTCTGGGTCCTTAGGGCCATAAATACGATGTCTGGCCTAAGTCGGTCAGACGAAGTTATCAAAATAGCAGCGGAGAATAGAATTAAAACATTTCTAAGTAAAGCCCTAAAGGGAACAAACCCTAGCCAAGATCTCTACTATCACGGGGTTCGGTCCGACTAACCCCTAAGGATTGATCTATCTAACAGTTGCAATTTATAAACACATGTTATTTAAACTACATAACTTTCACTTTGTTTCCACAGAAAACGAAGCGTCGTTTTCAGCAACATTTCTTTGGCCCCGAGCAGCTTCTCCCAAGCTGAACCGCATCCCGAGCTGCTCATCGTCCCGAGCCGAACCGCTTCCTGAACCGCAACGTGTTCCGAGGCGAGCAACATCCTTGTCGCTGAGCCAACCACGTGCCAAAGAAGATTTCACCTTAAGTGGATCCTCTATCAAGACTTCGGATTCGATCCGAGCTCCTTCGTAGCTTTGCTAGAGCCCGAACAGGAGCAAGGAAGAAATTTAGGGAGAAAGAGAATATTTAATTTAAGCTCAGATCCGGGTTTGCTCACGTTTAATGGAGATACTCAGATTTGGAGCTTGTGACAAGTTTCAAGGAGAGGAGTAGGTCCCTATTTATATGGGCGGCTGACCCCTCCCTTTCACTCCATATCCGATGTGGGACTAAACGTTTTAGAGGAAAAAATTAATTAAAGTTTGCCTTTCACCAAGGACAAACTTTAGCGAATTTTTTCTCTCTCACCGTTAAGCTTCGCAAGTAATACAACCTATCAAATCGAAGAGGGTTGAACGGTGAATGCATAGGAACAAACGGTCCGTCATTCCGAGTTCGTTTGACCCCCTCAAACGAGTACTCAAACATGGCCCAAAACTAATTTTTCGCAAAAACTACAGCCGTCTTACAAAACTGGGTTTTAAAAACCCCTACTGTGGCCTCCAGGCGGGTTGGGCACCCGCTAGGCAGGCGTCCGACCCGCAATGCCAAATTTGACTTTTTCACTGTTTTGGCTCTATTTTGTGCATTTGGTGTTCGTTTTTGACGCGGTTTGAACATGCGTTTAGACCGGGACGATCACGTCATCTAGGTAACCTTTTCCTCGCATTTATAATATTAAATATGCATGTAAATATTTTATGACACATTTAATTCCCTTTGCATCATATGCAAAATTCCTACATCTATTATAAAAAATCATTTGCATCAAATACAAATGAACTGAGGGCATACATCCCCCAATCTCCCACTTGCACTCAGGTCATTTATCCCGAATGCAGAAGCTAACTGCAAACTCTTCGCATTTTTCTATTCCTTGCATCAAATGCATATTCTCCCTAGTTTCTACTTATTACTAGACGAAGGTCTCACTCTGTATGAGACCCTACAGCCTGACCCTACTACAGGTGGGGCTTGAAAACCCAAACAACAGAGACCACGAGCAGAAGGTGCTGTCCCTATTTCAATAACATATTTATATAACTCATTGACATGAGTATTGTCGAGACCACCCTGACTGTGTCCGTGACGAATACCGCAGTTATAGTCTTTTCGTCAAAACTATGCCGCTTAGTTAAGCCTAGGGTATTGTCAACTGTCAACCCTACTAGCTTGAACTTGGTTAGTCTCCATCGATCTTTAGTCAAATAATGTTGGACTCCTTCCAACATACTCTGACCATACTTTTCACTAAAGTTTGAACTAATACTGCGACACTAACTCCCCTTGACCGGGAGAGACGAATCCTATCTTGGTCATTACTCTCCTCGCATGCTTCAAATGTCACCCAACCAAAACCCTTTCAATGTGGCTTGCACTGATGTTAGATCAGTGATCTAAGTGACACCGTTCACGCACAGGTTCGTACAATAACCTCAAGTCAAAAGACCAACTTAATTATCATCACTAAGAGTTATCATTGACAGATTGGTCAATCATAACCATATGATAACCATTGTTGGGTCGTTCAGTGAACTCATTCTCCAATGAGCACCTGTGTCTCGTCTTCGACTTCGCAAGTCAAACGACCATGAGATCATCATCACATTACATGGTGAAGATTAAGACACAATGGTCTATCCGATGTTTTGATATCCTTTTCTCGAAACATCCATGACCACGAACAATTTGAGACTTATGCTACTAACGGCCAAACAATTCTCTATGATCGAGATCCTCATTTCGATACTTGTTTAACCTCGCATTAAGTCTTAGGACTTTACCTAAGTTCTAATGTCGACTACATTACGATTTAACTTAGATAAATTTTTACCATATAGCTTACTGTAATTTAGAACAAGATGTTTGTACACATACAAAGAGATAGACTACCTCGAGTTTAAGGGCATACCTATCTCCCAATATCTTTCACTTGCACTCAGGCCCATTTATCCCGGTATCTTAGACCACATTTACACATAAGTCTCTCTAGACTTTATGTGGTAGAGCCTTCGTGAGTGAATCTGCTAAACCGTCTTTAGTTATACACTTAAGGATTTTCTATGTTCATGTTAGACCACACATTTGAATTTCATCCAAATAATTTCCTTGGTCTCTTGGAATCCATAACTAATGTCTTGCCTAGATCTCATCCAGCTCATCATACCTTACGAGAATAATCCAAATAAGTTACTGGTCATTTATACGGTTCATAATCATTTCTGATAAAATGTCAAACTCTTTACTACTTTGTCAAAACATATGTTCCGGCTCCTTGATGCCTCGCATATTTTTTATTCGCTCACACTGACCTTGAAAACTCTCTGGTCGATTCATATAAGTTCGTTCTTCCAAATCATATTTAGAAAACAGGCTATACATGAATGCTCCAGTTTTCATGGTCATCATAAGCATTTACATCGGGTTCGGTCCGAGTAGATCTGTACACATCTGCTAGCGAGAAAGTTTCACCATAATCCGTTTACATGAGTTAGGATGATAACCGTTCTCAACCAACATAAGTTGTACTTCACTATTTTTCTTTCTGCACGAATCTTCTGCCTTGAAGATTTACTTGCAGCCAACAAGAAACACTTTCTTTGGGCACATAAACTAAAGTCCATACGTTATTTACGTGCACGGACCTTTTCGGATTGCATCAAGTTATTAATCAGAGTCCCTACTCCGAATGGCATCCTGGAAGTTGACTAAGTCATCATCAACTATGATGTTGTACTCGACTCTTCATCTCACGAGACTCGAGTAATCCATTAACTTCCTAACGATTGATTTATTGAATATCTTATTGATAAGGTCCTCATAGAAGCTTATCAAGAACCTAGGCATTACTATCTGGGACTTAACCTAGAGGGAGGATTGTAACTCAGATCCACTTGCCATGCATCGCACCATGTCTAACAAAGTACGATTCATGCACTCTAACACACCGATGTGTTAAGAGACTTGACCTGAAAGAAAATCACATTTTCTTTTAATTACGAAAGAATTATATAGCTAAGTATTCGACTCTTCGATCTGATCGAAGCAGTTCAAATAATTCTGTCATTGTGTTATCTATTTTATCAGACTTATGTTTCAGTAAGAACACGTGTCGTAATAAAATAAGAACAACGTATCCTGTCTAACTTAGACTTGGGTCCGGGTACATCCGTATGTATGAGACTACGAGTTCACCAACTCATTCTCCCACTGTCTTACAGATGGAATTTCAGCCATCATACCTTTGAGACAAGATTCATGGCCGGCGCCCCCGCCTAGCGGTTATGGGCGCGGTGTCGGTTTACCGCAAGTGCATGGTTAGTGTAGGGTGCGGGAATATCGAACTCAGGGAGGCGAGGTTGTGCTTGGGTCAGGTAGGACCTAAATCATCCCGAGGGGCGAGCTAGCCTGAATCGGTAAATGGTTGTCACGGAAAGAAATAAAGGGTATGAACAACAAGAAAGAAAACCCGGGACTTTGGTTTCCAACCCGACGAGAGACTCTCGCCGATACGGCCTACGGGTATGGATAGCGATCGGGATTAGGGTCTAATGGTGAGACGTTGCCTCTGAAAGTGGTACCGGCGTCCCATGGGCCCGATATTCCGATCGGTGCCCAGGATGATACACCGGACTTCCCGGATTCGATCAGTGGGCACTCCCGTGTCCATTAACACTAATTGATCCCGGGAGCACTAAGCCCGCAACGATAACTCCCAACGTCTCATCCTGTCGCTCCAGTGTGCTAGGATTCGACGTCTATGCTATGGGTGTGAGCTATGGCTAGGGAGTCAACCGCCAAGTTTATTCCCCCTTGGCCCAACGGTCAAAGGCGGTCTTTTTCCCGCCGATGACAATGAAACACCCCGCGTAACCATTAGATTCCCTATCGATTTCCTAACCCTATGGACGCATCGGGAAGAGCCCCCGAAGGGGTTTCCACCAAAATCCCAGATTTGGGAACTACTCACAAAAATCCATGAAGAAGCGATCTAAATAAAAATTAACCGTTGGAATCATAATCGGACAATTGCAATGCGGAAGTAATAGAGTAGATAAGACAATACTAAAATTTGAGAAAGTTCTGAAAACTTACAAAAGAGTAACAATTACAGTCGTCACAAAGTGATCAAACAGTAAAAAAACTAGCAGCTCCCGTTTCTGGAACCCTAGGGGTTCTATTTATAGACTCTCGCATCAACCGATCGGTTGACAAGTCAACCGATCGGTTGATCTGTTACAAAATAATAACAGAAAACGGCGAGCTTTCACCCGATCACATGAACCGGTCGGGTGAGTTCTTGAGTGACCGGTTGGATCTTGGAGCAGTCGGGTGAACCGATCGGTTTGGCGCCCGTGTCTTCAGCTCTTCATCTTCAGCTACAGATGAACCGATCGGGTGAGAGTCACCCGATCGGTTGGCATTTTGCTCGAGAAAACAAAGAACAGTCCCCCGCTGAACCGGTCTGCGAACCGGTCGGGTGATTTCCATGTGAGCTCCGGCTGAGACCGGGTGGTGCACGCGTGCATCACCCGATCGGTTGGAGATGACCAACCGACCGGGTGAGGGGCTGAAAGATGAATTCTTCGACGTTTGACCCCCTGGATCACGCGTGACTTCTCCCGTTGCTCCGGGGACTTGGGATATCATCGTTAAACGTCCCCAACGTGGTCAATCCCCTGCAATCATAGATAAACAAAGAAAAGTGAAAGAAAACGAGAAAATACAAGAAAACGAATAAAAGACGGCGGAAAAACACGGAGAAACACAAAAGAAAACGTGCGTGAATATATGAAAGGCCGTCCCAGGATGATGGGGGTGTGTGCGTCTTCAGGCATGTCCATGACTACAAAGTCCACTGGCACATGCACCCCTCTCACATTAACGGGGAGGTCATCCACAATTCCCACCGGATATTTGACCGACCGGTCAGCTAGTTGTAGGGTCATACTGGTGGGCTCCAAATCACCCATTCCTATCCTTCTATACATCGACAAGGGCATCAATCTAACACTCGCTCCTAGATCGACGAGTGCATGATGAATCTTCACTGTCCCGATCGTGCAAGGAATAGAGAAGCTCCCCAGGTCCTTGAGTTTCGGCAGATTTGCCCTCTGAATAAGAGCGCTACATTCCACCGTCAGCACTACTTTCTCCTTTCTAGACCCTCTAGTCACCAAATCTTTCAGGAATTTTGCATAGGAGGGGATTGTTTCGATTGCTTCTAGGAAGGGGATCTGCAGGCTTAGGTCCTTGACCATGGCGAAGAACTTGCCATATTTCTCATCAATTTTGGCCTGAGCTAACCGTTGTGGAAATGGCACAACTGGTTTGAACACTTTCGGGCTCCCTTCCTCCTTCTTCTTCTTCTCTTCTTCAGAGACTCCCTCCGGAGTCATAGGATTTGATGACGAAGCACCGGCGTCGTTTGATTTTTCAATCGGTCTCTCAACGACCAATGGTGCTTCCGGTTTGCTAAGGGGCACTCTAGTAGGAATTTGTGTCCCGCTTCTCAGAACGATAGCGGACACATTTGCGTGCTCGTGCACGAGTGCCGATGTTTGGGTTGCTCCCCTCGGGTTCACCTCCGGTTGTGGCGGTAATTGGGTTTGGGACCTTGAAAGGTTCGCCACTTGTAACCCCAGCTGGGTTACTTGGTCCGTGAGGGTCCGCTGACCCATTTCCAGCTTTTGATTGATCTTCTCCTGGTTGGTAATATATTGAGTCAAGAGAGACTCAACCGGAGAGACGGCCCTCTGTTGGCCATACTGCTGCTGCTGCTGGAATGGCTGCTGATTCCTGGGGGCGTAAAATTGTTACTGAGGTTGCTGCTGAAATGGTTGCTGCTGAACCTGACTCTGCTGTGGCCTAGCCGGCTGATAAGTTTGTTGCTGCGGCTGCTGAGGCGGCGAGGGCTGAAATGGTGGCCGGTAACTGAAGTTGGGGTGGTTCCGGTTGTTTGGAGAGTAGGCCGGGTTGGAATTGGTCCTTGGTGGATACGTCGCATTTCCCGTGGGGTTGTGAAATAGTGCGCTCGCTTGATCCAACGGTGGTGAGATGTCACCACCGTCGAATTCCCCAAAGAATTCGGACTCTACCGCTGAAATTTGCTGTGTACCGGCCCCACCGGCTCCTACCATTAGTGCGGAGATCTGGGTCAAAAGCAAGTCGAACTTGCTTGAAAGTTTGTCGACGTCCTCGACTCTGTGTATACCCCCTGATCTTGGTGTGGCTCTCTCGTCACACCACCGCTCATTGTTGGATGCCATATTTTCCAGAATATGCCCGACATCTTCCTCGCTCCTAGACATGAAGGAACCCCCAGCCGCGGCATCCATAGAAGATTTCAGGTCATCCCTCAACCCATTGTAGAACAGATTAATAATCTGCCACTTCGGAAGCTCATGGTGAGGGCATCTTCTTTGCATTTCTTTATATCTAGTCCAAGATTCATGCAAGGACTCGTGGCTGGCCTGGGAGAAGGAGGAGATCTCACTCCTCAACTTCATGGTCTTCCCCGGAGGAAAGAACTTTGTCAGAAAAGCGTTGGAGAGCTTCTCCCAGGTGTTGAAAGTGTTGGGGTTCTTCCCCCTTAGCCATTGCTTGGCTTTGTCTCGCAAAGAGAAGGGGAACAGCTTCAGACGGATAGCCTCTGTCGTGACACCATTAATCCGGAAGGTGTCACACTTCTCCAAGAAGGAGTCTAGGTGCTCGATCGGGCTCTCCATGGGTGCACCCGTAAACTGGTCCTGCTGGATCCATGTCACTAGAGATGGCTTCAGCTCAAAGCTTTGGGCCGCAATAGCTGGAGATCGGATGGCGGAAGTCGACTCGATGGATGGCATCGAGTACTCCAACAGAGACTTGTGAGGTGGGGTGTTCTCCTCCATGGATTCGGGATCCTCTCTTCTTCGCTTCTCGGTGGCCAAACACCTAAGGGTGGCGTTAATCTCTGGATCGAGGGGAATCAAGTCGTCAAGACTCCTTGAACTCCTGCGCATGAAAAACAACAAACACCCGTGAAGCAACAAGTGGGAAAGAAACAGATAAAATAAGAAATAAAAATAAGTAAAATAAAAAGAAAAAGGAGAATGCGAAAATTATCGCGAGGTAGGGATGAGAGCTAGACACGAGGGTTCAAGAGATCCTAAAATAACAAGCACGTTGCCTCCCCGGCAACGACGCCATAAACTTGGCCGGCGCCCCCGCCTAGCGGTTATGGGCGCGGTGTCGGTTTATCGCAAGTGCACGGTTAGTGTAGGGTGTGGGAATATCGAACTCAGGGAGGCGAGGTTGTGCTTGGGTCAGGTAGGACCTAAATCACCCCGAGGGGCGAGCTAGCCCGAATCGGTAAATGGTTGTCATGGAAAGAAATAAAGGGTATGAACAACAAGAAAGAAAACCCGGGACTTTGGTTTCCAACCCGACGAGAGACTCTCGTCGATACGGCCTACGGGTATGGATAGCGATCGGGATTAGGGTCTAATGGTGAGACGTTGCCTCTGAAAGTGGTACCGGCGTCCCATGGGCCCGATATTCCGATCGGTGCCCAGGATGATACACCGGACTTCCCGGATTCGATCAGTGGGCACTCCCATGCCCATTAACACTAATCGATCCCGGGAGCACTAAGCCCGCAACGATAACTCCCAACGTCTCATCCTGCCGCTCCCGCGTGCTAGGATTCGACGTCTACGCTATGGGTGTGAGCTATGGCTAGGGAGTCAACCGCCAAGTTTATTCCCCCTTGGCCCAATGGTCAAAGGCGGTCTTTTTCTCGCCGATGACAATGAAACACCCCGCGTAACCGTTAGATTCCCTATCGATTTCCTAACCCTATGGACGCATCGGGAAGAGCCCCCAAAGGGGTTTCCACCAAAATCCCAGATCTGGGAACTACTCACAAAAATTCATGAAGAAGCGATCTAAATAAAAATTAACCGTTGGAATCATAATCGGACAATTGCAATGCGGAAGTAATAGAGTAGATAAGACAATACTAAAATTTGAGAAAGATCTGAAAACTTACAAAAGAGTAACAATTACAGCTGTCACAAAGTGAGCAATCAGTAAAAAAACTAGCAGCTCCCATTTCTGGAACCCTAGGGGTTCTATTTATAGACTCTCGCATCAATCGATCGGTTGACAAGTCAACCGATCGGTTGATCCGTTACAAAATAATAACAGAAAACGGCGAGCTTTCACCCGATCACATGAACCGGTCGGATGAGTTCTTGAGTGACCGGTTGGATCTTGGAGCAGTCGGGTGAACCGATCGGTTTGGCGCCCGTGTCTTCAGCTCTTCATCTTCAGCTACAGATGAACCGATCGGGTGAGAGTCACCCGATCGTTTGGAATTTTGCTGGAGAAAACAGAGATCAGGCCCCCACTGAACCGGTCTGCGAACCGGTCGGGTGATTTCCATGTGAGCTCCGGCTGAGACCGGGTGGTGCACGCCTGCATCACCTGATCGGTTGGAGATGACCAACCGACCGGGTGAGGGGCTGAAAGATGAATTCTTCGACGTTTGACCCCCTGGATCACGCGTGACTTCTCCCGTTGCTCCGGGGACTTGGGATATCATCGTTAAACGTCCCCTACGTGGTCAATCCCCTGCAATCATAGATAAACAAAGAAAAGTGAAAGAAAGCGAGAAAATACAAGAAAACGAATAAAAGACGGCAGAAAAACACTGAGAAACACAAAAGAAAACGTGCGTGAATATATGAAATATAAACGCACGTCAATTCACAAGTGTCTATTGACTTCATAATACGAGAGGTCAGACCCCTCTTTATGTGACTTGTGAAGCTTAGTCTCTTCGGTATGTCTTAGTCTATTTTGCCATATAAGTTTTGCTACTATCTTGCATATTCATGTATTAACATTTAATACATTATCGTTATACAAATTTCTCGTTGCTTCAGAAGCAAGGTGACGACATTCGCTAAAAAATGTTAGACGCCATCTATGGTCCAAGAAACAACAATTTCTCCCTTTTCCAACATGTATGACAATCTATTTTGTATAACGATTATCCTAAAGTCGTGACATCAAATATGTCACATTTTCAGTTCTTCCTACTTTTGCCTTGACTAATGATAGATTAAAAAACTTTCTTACTCAATTGACTTTCCTTAATGCCTTCTTCCTTTTCTAAATCTCATTTAGATGTTACGCGTCTCAACAAAAATAATAGCAGTGCAAACATCTCATGTATCTAAACGCTTGAGCTTTGCAACCTTGAGTGTGCTCAACAAGTTGCTCATCTCAAGATCCGGTTGGGAACATAGTCTTGCACCGCTCATGCACTCATCTTCGATTCAAACAATTTGATAGAAGTTTCGAACTTTGCGGATCGAAACCGTTTTCCATGCAATCTTGAGTTGACTCAACAAATCTTATGGAGAAACAAGATTTGAACATCAGTATGTTCAAGCTGCCCCTTATAGAGGCGAGTGACATGTAGCGTGCATTTATTTTGTTGGACCCAGAGCTTAAGGAAATCATTGTCCTTAAGCATGTGCTAAGAAGGTCATTTTTAATGTCAGTGAGAACATAGTTTAGTCTATCAATTAGAATTTGAGTTGATATTCCATTAACCAACCATTTGGACCAGTTAACGTATTCTCTTAGGATATTATGATTTTGATTCCATTGGTAAACATAGAACTAGACTAGTTTAGCATATATTCAATATTAAATATAGATAGAATGGATTTTATCAAACTATATCCTCCCACTATTTTTGCAATCATTTTTAGCCATAATAATGAACGATTTAATTAAGTTAAATTAAATGGGAAAGAGATCCAACCATCCCAAGCCTCATAACCTTGAGTGTGCTCAAAAAATTGCTTGACTCTGCGATTGGTAGATGACTCTTCATCAATCATATCATATCTGATTCTCTTATTGGTTTTTATCCCTTGCCACTTATGATCATGAGTGTGCTCATCCAAATCACAATGACTAGTCTAGTCGGACCCTTGTTTTCGTGTCTAGCCTAACTTACGTCGACGCTCGGTGTATGGGCACGACGCGACGGTTTGGATTAAGTCTAGACTACATCTCATGTAATGAGAAGTTGGTTTCTATAAAGTATCTATGACATAGCTTGAGTGTGCTCAACAACTATAATAAATAACCTATAGTTGCCAACGTCTAAAACAAGGAGGGTTACGACTAATCTTGAAGAAGATTTTTAACGTAATTGACTAAATATAATCGACGTTATCACATAATCATAATTCGCATCCTTGCGGTCCAGCGGAACACGGCCAGGAATTTGCTAGGCCAGGATCATTATCCCAAGTCGAGCTAGGGTGATCCACAACACTAGTCAAAAAACACTAGACCGGATTATGGTCTATTGAAGTAAACTTATTATTCATACGTGTCACGTTCGATTAGAAATGGCTTCATTAAAACTAGTTAATCTTATCAACTAGTTGAATCCTAAAATTCGAAATTATTAGGATTGGTTAATAACTTTTATTAATGTCCTTATCAACTATAAGGAGTTTTTAAGGTGCTATCCTAATCATGTATTAGGCATTTAAAGTTCAATTTGCAACATTTTAAATCGTAGCCTTTTGTTCGAAATTATTATTAGAAAAATTAAAATAATAATTAGGAGAGGGCTACCATAAATAGGAATTTAATATGTTGCAACAATTTTTAAATCATAGCATATCCAAAATTATTTCATAATTTTCTGAAAGGTTTTAGTGGCTATCCTAATAGTTTTTCTTGAATTATCACATAATCAAAATAACTAATATAACCATTAAAAATTATTAACTAAACAATTTAGTATAATAACAAAGCAAAAAAATTTATCTCATAAAATTTTCTTGCTAAACATGCAACCTAAAATTTATCGCATAAGTTTAAGTTACATCCAAAAAATTATCACATAATTTTAAAGGCTTAATTTTAAAATAAAAATAAATCTAATTTTCAAAAACAATTTTCGAAAATAAAAACGTTGCTGTTAAAAAACGACATTTTTAAAGTTTACATAAAACCTCCATCTATCATATACAATTTATAAATTGCAAAAATAGATCATGTAGACCATAGCTTTGATACTACTAAAGGGTTTTCTGGGTCCTTAGGGCCATAAATACAATGTTCGGCCTAAGTCGGTCGGACGAAGTTATCAAAACAGCAGCGGAAAATAGAATTAAAACAGTTCTAAGTAAAACCGTAAAGGGAACAAACCCTAGCCAAGATCTCTACTATCCCGGGGGTGGGTCTGACCAACCCCTAAGGATAGATCTATCCAACAATTGCAATTTATAAACACATGTTATTTAAACTACATACCTTTCACTTCGTTTCTGCAGAAAACAAAGTGTCGTTTTCAACAACATTTCTTTGGCCCCTCGCCGCTTCTCCCGAGCCGCTCCTCGTCCCAAGCCGAATCGCTTCCCGAACCGCAACACATCTCGATGCAAGCAACACCCATGTCATTGAGCCAACTGTTGGAAGCAACGATCTAGGATCTTGGTTTGATGATGACAAACGTGTTGTTATATCTGACGTGTGTGTTTAGTATGTTTCAGGCTTGGCGAAACAATATATCTAGGCTATTTGGCAGAATTGCTATTCGTATAGCACATTGGGAGAGATGGAGTGTGTGTGCACAAAGTAGTTTGACTTGGTCAATATGGAGCAAAGTTGGACTTGGTCCAACATGAAGAGATGGAGTCAAATCCTATTTGGTTATTGGAATTTATCCTATGGCTATACAAACTTCTTAGCCAATACCAACTCCTAGTAAAATTCAAATTCACAATTTGTATTTTCAATCTCAATTACCATGGAGATCAAATTCTAAATTCGTATTTCCAATCCTATTCAAATCCTACTTGATTTCCCATTCAAAGATGGCCTCAAATCTTTCCTAAATACTAGGGATCTTATCTTTGACCATTCATCTCCTATATTCTATATAAGCCATCCCCTCAACCCTAATGAAAGAGCGCGGCTGATTAAATCATTTTTGCGGCAACCAAAAATATTTACGTGCGGCTACCATCAAAGAAAAACCCTAGTCTTCAACGTCTAGCCGCAAGCCATTTACAATTCTAATCATCACCTTGCCAAAGCATTAATCTCAAAAGACAAACAAACTCAATGCCGTGGCCTGCATCTTCAAGCAAGCATCTCTATTGGTGAAACCCATCAACTACTCTCGCATCAAAGGAGGCCACGTATCATCAAATAGATACACCACCAACGCCTGCTGCTGTTAAGAACAACACTCGCCCGCTGCTCCGAAGCTCCGGAGAGTAGGTGTTTCCGCCAACGTTACCATCGGATTCGTCGCTGCAAGAAACGAAGAGAACAACGCTCCCACCGCCTTGAGGAGATCTCGTCCGCGACGCCATGGCCGTTCCCTGAAGAAGCCATCATCACCGTTGTAGTAAGCAGCCCGCCATCGATCTTCACCAAGCTGCCAAGGGTCCTGCCTCCGTGAAGAAGAACGAGAACTTCGAGCGCCTGCTGAACGAATCCTAGGATATCATTGCTGTGGAGTTGCCCGGAGAAGACGACACCGTTGCCAGCATCACCACACCGGAGCTGCTCGCCGAAGTCGTCGTGAAGACAAGGTTCTCTCGCAACCACCGCACTCAAGTTCGCCTCGCCATTGTCGAAGAAGAAGCCACCACCGCCGCTGAAGGAGTCTCCGCCGCCGTCACTCATATTGAAGAACTTCGATCAGGCATTCGATCGAACACTTTGCGCGCGTGAATAAAAAGCTGATCCACCGCCGCCGCTGCGAACCCTCGCCACCTTGAAGTCGCTGCTGCAGTAGAGAGCTCGCCACCGTTTCAGATCTTCACCGCTGTCGAAGTCGATGCTGCTTTCGAGTCACCGACGCTGATCGCCTCAAAGTCACTCGCCGGAGAAGAAGCACTCTCGGAGGTCCACGTCGCCGTCGTTCGAAGTCGGTTAAGCTCCGCTGACGAGTTTTTCGCCGCCATCCTCGAAGACCACGCTGTCGCCGCCGCATCGCTGGGTTCGCTGAAGCAACACTCGCCGTCGACGGTGAAGATTCGCCTCGCTGCCGTGGACGAAGACCGCACGACGTTGGAACTCGCCGTTGCCGTCATCTCGCCGTCGTTAAGCGATAAACACAGTCGGTCGTCGTCGGAGTCGAGTGGGAAGTCGAAGAAGGCTTCGGTTGCGAGAAAAACAGAGGGAAGTTGAAGAGGGCTTCGGTCGCCATCGGAGTCGAGTGGGAAGTCGAAGAGGACTCAAAGTATCGCAATAAAATTCAAAAGAGATGCTGACGTGGCGCCTCATCAACCGTTGATTATTTAGATCCGCACGAATCTCAAAGCGTGACAAGGCAGTGGTTTTTAAGTTAATTGCTGCGCGCACAGACCAAGGACAAATTGGCTTGAACTGAATTCTTTGCGCACCGACAGCCAGTTATTAAAGGGAACTGCTAAATGCACATGCCTCTGAATTATAAGCTTTGAACGGGAATTGCTCTGCACACAGACCAGTGCATAACTTGACATCCAGGAGTCAGATTGAGACATCGCTTGCGTCAGATTGGAACTGACGACGTGCTGATTGACAGAGACGCCTACACAGACACAAACTGAGCATTTCTAAACTCTAAACTCCTTTATTTGTGTCTTAGTGTAACGTTCTCTGTAGGGGAAACTTTTACCTATTTTTGTGGACTATTTTGGGACTTGTCTAGTTGGGACTAGACAAGTGGGACCCAGCTAGTTTGGGACTAGCTGGTAGAAAGCTTTGCTAGGATTGATAGTGAGAGGAAACACTGTGTGTGGGGTACTGAGAGTCCGGCAAGTGTAGAGACGTAGAGGGTGCTCTGAGCGTGCTCTAACTTGTGACTTTGTACCTATTGCACTATTCAATCTAGTATTAGCTTTGGGGGCTGGAGTAGGTCGTTGGGACGACCGAACCAGGGTAAATCTGCTGTGTACTCTGTGTCTGCTTTTCATTACTCTGGTTGTGCTTTTAACTGCGTGTGATTTCTCGTGGGTTGCACGAGAATTTTTTATTAGCCTATTCACCCCCCTCTAGGCTAGGATCCAGATCCAACACCAACCACGTGCCAAAGAAGGGTTCACCTTGAGTGGATCCTTCGTTAAGACTTTGGATCCGATCCGAGCTCCTTTATATCTTTGCTAGAGCCCAAACAGGAGCAAGGAAGAAATTTAGGGAGAAAGAGAATAATTAATTTAAGGTCAAAACCAGGCTTGCTCACATTTAATGGAGCTACTCAGATCTGGAGCTTGTGACAAGTTTCAAGTAGGGGAGTAGGTCCATATTTATATAGGCGGCCGACCCCTCCCTTTCACTCCATATCCGTTGTGGGACTAAAAGTTTTGGAGGAAAAATTTAATTAAAGTTTACCTTCACTTGCGAATCTCAACAGTGAGGAAGGAAAAAATTAATTAAAGTTTACCGTTCACAAATGCCAAAGTTTAGCAAATTTTTCCTTCCTCACTGTTGAGATTCGCAAGTGATACAACCGATCAACTTGAAGACAGATGAACGATGAACGCGAACAAACGGCGTGTCATTCCGAGTTCGTTTGACCCCTTAAACGAGGATTTAACATGGCTTAAAACTAGTTTTTCGCAAAAATTGCAGCCATCACACAAAACTGGGTTTTAAAAATAACCATACTGTGGCCTCCAGGTGGGTCAGGCGACCGCTAGGTGGGCGCCCGCCCAGTAATGCCAAATTTGGCTTTTTTCCACTGTTTTGGTTCTATTTTGTGCGTTTGGTGTTTGTTTTTGACGCGGTTTGAACATGCGTTTAGAACGGGACGATCCCATCATCTAGGTAACCTTTTCCTCGCCTTTATAATATTAAATATGCACGTAAACATTTTACGACACATTTAGTTTCCTTTGCATCATATGCAAAATTCCCACATCTATTATAAAAAATCATTTGCATCAAATATAAATGAATTGAGGGCATACATCCCCCAACAGATGGGTCCTGCTGCTGTGGACTAGAGATAGCATCATATGGTGGTGCTGAAAAATCAGGAGGTGGTACAACAGGATGTGTGACTGGTGCAGAAGGAACAACTGGTGCAAGTATGGCAGGTGGTGCACCTCGTGCTCGGAGGATAACAAGAATCTCCCTAATGTCCCGCTGCATTGACTGGTGGTGGGTAGTGACTGTCCAGAGAAGGCAAGGAAATCATGCCTCGACCCAGCAGCCTCAGACTTAACCACTGTCAGGCGTGCATCAGTGCTGTGGGAACAACCAGGCTGTCCTGCACCACTAGGCTCACCACTCTCTACATGTGCTCGTGCATGTGGTGCATGAGGTCGGAAAACATAATCGGGAGAGGGTGACCTACGCTGGATTTCAATAGTAGTAGAATCAGGAACGGATGTAAGATCAGGTGCAGATGTAGGGATAAGGATATCAGTAAGTAGAGACGTCGTGGCGACAGACGTGGTGACAGATACAATGACGCTCTCAGTGAAGATGGTAGTGGTAGGGACAAAAGTGCTATCAGGAGGAGGTGTATACACAATAGGTGTGGACTCGAAGGTGATATGAGTGGTAGGGATGGAGTCCACAGATGTAGGTGCAACAGAGGTATGGACAACAGTAATAGCAAGCTTGGAAGGGACAGGCTCAGAAGAGATGTGCTCTATGATAGGTGCGGAAGCAGTAGACACAGAAATGCCCTCAGAGGTGGCAGTGCATATGATGGTGTAGTGATCTTAGGGACAAATATGGAGACTATCCCGAAACTCTCGGCTATGATGGTGGTGGGTGGGATGGTAGTAGGAGCACTGGCAGAAGTGTCACGACCCGCTTCCCTAAAATGGAGGCGAGACATGAAAAGGTCCGCACGAGAGTGGAGCTGTGAAGCCCCAAACCCGATAAGCGTAAATAAAACATAAGCAGGTCCCTGTAACCACAACGGAATAACAATAATAATACAAGGAGAGACTGAAATAAAATCTCGCATCTCAAATATTGTCCAACACGAAAATAAGTTCAACATCCAGGAAAGCCACCAGGCTAAAAGAAAAGAGTCTAAGGGCCCAGAACAAGGCCAACAAAAGCATCAACATAACAAAGTACAGGTGCTACGCACCGATAACAAAATAACTGTCTAACAAAAGTAAAACACAACGAAGACACTAGGACTGGTCCCCAGTGTCCACGTACTCCCCGTCAAACACGGGCTCGGGCTCGGCGTCAGCAAACACCTCGTCCTCAACAAGGTACTCGGGCTCGTGATCTAACATGTGTCACCCAAAAGAGTAAAGGGGCACATGTCAGCAAGTCTAAAAGACTTGGGCAAGGAAACTGAAAGTAAGGCAACTAGCAACCTAGCAGTTTAGTATGCATGACATGGCAGTTATAACATGAGTGCACAATTAAGACATGGCAAGACAACTTGTACTTGAGAGCAATCATCGGGACAAGACAAGACAAGAGTAGCCAAGCTACTATCAATTCCAATCAATTCACTATTCACGTTGTTTTGTAGATGTTTACGCCTTACAGCTGAATGGGTTCACATTCGCTGATTGGCCGCTTAACAACTACCCCACCCCAAAGAATTTACGCCTTACAACTGCAGTTACTGATCAGGCAGACTCCCAGTTGAATGGTCGCTTAACTCTTACCCCCAATACCCACACGTAATGGAGCCTGGGTCCCCGCACAATGAACTCAGCTAGTGAGCCTGGGGTTGCCCGCACATTAAGCTCGCATTCTTAAACATTTGGCGTAGGAGCACCTAGCCGGAAACAAGCAATTCGGGCGTTGGCTATCAACCAACACATGGCCCGCTTCTGGAACACGAGCCAGGAACACAAGCATTCGTAGCAACGCTACGTAATCACACAAACACTTAAAGAATGCAATGACATGACAATTAATTCGCGTACCGTTAATGGAAAGTAAACATGACATGGAAATTGTGCAACATGCTATATGTGTCGGAACTAGCTTCGTTGTCAAGCTAGTTCCCCAATTTGCGCCTAGGCGAGTATCATTTCGTCGCCTAGTCTCTTTTACGCCTACAACAAGCAAATGGCCTAAAGCATGGCCTACACCCTAATTGGCAAGTTTCACTTGCCTAGCACCGGGGATGACGACCACTTCGTCTCACGGATGCTATTCTACGGGGGAATCGCTGTTATGGGGGACACAAACACCAAACAACAAGAAATTTATTAGGGTTTCATAAAATTATAAATAAGTTAAGAAAACACTAAGGAATCGATTTCTCACCGAGAGAAGGCGGAAGAAACACTTCGGGGAACCCTAGGATCAGATCTGGAAGCAAATTGAGAAGTGTGGGAAAACTAGGGTTTTAGGGGATTTGGGGATTTTGATGGATTTGGTGAGATTTTGGGGGAGATGAGAGGTAGATAGAGTGGATGGATGGTTTGGATGATGGATTTAGGGCTTGGAATGAAGGATTGAAGCTTGGAGGAAGATGGGGGCTCAAGGGGGAAGATTTTAGGGTTTTGGGTCGTGTTGGAGAAGATGAAATCGTTTGGGTTGGGTTTAAATAGGTTGGGCTGGCGGCTGCCCAGAAATTAGGGTTTCAACACTGGTTAGTCGGTCAAAGACCAACCACTGACCGACTAGTTTGGCAAGTAGTCGGTCGGTCGACCAACGCAGACCGGCTAAGTGCAAACAGTAACTCCTGAACGAAAATAGGATTTAGAGTTAGTCGGTCCATGAACAAATACTGACCGACTAGTTTATCATCTAGTCGGTCGATGAACGTTCTTAGACCGACTAAGAGTAAACAGTAACTCAACTAAAATTAAAATGATGTGTTAGTCGGTTAAAGAAGCATTGCCGACCGACTAGTTTGTAACCTAGTCGGTCAACCAACGTTCTTAGACCGACTAACGATAAACAGTAACTCCTGAGAAATTTAGAAAGCTAACTAGTCGGTCCAAGAAGGATTGCCGACCGACTGGATCGTCATCTAGTCGGTCGGTGCCCCTTCTTATACCGGCTAATGAGCACAAAAAGTTTCGATACGGAGCGCGGGGCCCCGGGATCGATTCCTAAGACTCCTAGGCTTGATCTAATAGTTAGATATGACCGTTATGAAGTCCGTCACGAATGACATACTTCGAAATCGACGATCCTAAGGAAGAAATGAGAAAATACGACGAATCGATCGAAAATGAAAACTACGGAGAAGAAAACCACGCATGAGGAGAAAATCCACCAAAACATATATTATATTATATTAAATCCAGATACATGAAAAGCAGTCGTTACAAGAAGTAGGGACATAGGTGCTCTCTATTGGGGTGAAGTGGTAGGGACAGCTCTCTCGGGCTCTTCATCCGAACTAAGAACCCAATCATCATCTCCCTCAGCTGTAGCCTCTCGAAGCTCAAGCTCGTGAATAGGTGGAATGTGTAGGACGCCAGGAAGGAGCCAATCCAAGTGGACGGGCTTAATACGTGTGAGATCGGGGCGAGGGAGGACCATGTGCAGTTTTCATGCAGGACCTATGAGATAGACCCAGGGGTGCTCACCATGGGGCCTGATGATATGCATGCGTGCAAGCACGTGAAGCATTAGAGTGGAGGGCCCAGGTGCAACCAAGAGGTCAGCAAAAAGGTCAAGTCCTAGCATGAGAGCGAAGAAGGTGAAGAAACTGTCACAACAAATCTCCTTTGAGGAGGTGGAAGTGGAAAGTAGGCAGGTGCACAGCCAACGAGCTGTGTTAAACAATAGGTAAGGGCAGAGGGTACCATCATCATCATGTCTGATGGGCCTAGTCATCCCACTAAGGTGGAGAAACTCGTGAAATGAGATAGTGCCAAGCTTAGGCTTAGAGAATATGATCGTGGCGAGGTGGCGCTGAGCATAGTGAAGATATGGATGGATAATGGAGGAAGACTTCTCCCTGCTAGGGCTGAAATGTGGGAGGCCAGCTAAAGAAGGAACAGGAATATGGAGTCAACTAAAGAAGGCTCGGATCATGGCGTAAGTGACCTCTACATCACGATCCAGAAGCCTGGACGCGATGCCCTGGTTGGTCCATAAAATGGAACTCATCACCTCGTAGGTGAGGCGAACATAGGTGGTCGTGGTCATCGATAGTAAGTGCTTCCAACCTATGGCCTGATATAGTCGATGTACCCCATATAACAACCCTAGACTCTCCAGGGCTGGGATGTCAGCAAATCTGGTGGGGATAATGGGGGCGTCTAGTTATGGTTGCAAACCTGTCGCGAAGAGCGTAATCTTTGAAGACAATACCATATGTCCTCAAGGTCCCCTGGGGGGCTGGGGTGGAGGTGTGGATGTGGGAATGGACGCACTAGCTTGTGGTCCCTCTAGTGCTAGTGGTGTGGGAGATGGAGAGCGTGAGGGTGATGGAGATGGAGATGGAGTGGGAAATGGTCGGCGAGCACATGTCCGGCAAGAAGAGGAAGCACCAGAATCATCGGTTTTCCTCTTCTTCACCGGGAGTTTCGTACCCCGTGTCCTAGGAGGCATGTCGTGGTGTATGCGAATGAATGCAAGCACGAATCAAGAGTACACAAAAATAATACTCGAGTCGCGGAACGAGTGTACCAAAGGTTCGTGAAGAGAGACGATCTTAAGAAATAGGAACGAGCGATGCCACGAAGAGAATATCCTCCCCCAAGCTAGCTCCAAAGTAGTCCAAGCCCAAGCGTAAACTCCTTACACTCCAAGTATACCTGCACGATAATATAGAAAGAATATTATTTGTAGATTACCGAAATCGATATAGATTAGGGTTTAGGATTCGAAAGTTTTGAGATTAGGATTTGAAATTCGAGAGAGAGAGAAAAAGAGAGAGAGAGAGAGAGAGAGAGAGAGAGAGAGAGAGAGAGAGAGAGAGAGAGAGAGTTGTGTGTGTGGATGTGAGGAAGAAGAATGGGAGATGAAGGTGGAGGTAAGGGGCAGACCGAGCAGATGGAGCTCGGTCGGACTCGGGCAGCGCTGAAGGTGGCAGGTCGAGTCGAAGGGGAGGGTCAAGCAAGTTGGGGAGGAGAGGGGAGATCGGTTTGGGGCTGTCAATTTGAGTGTGAGGGGATGAGGGGTGGGGGTTTTGGGATTTATAAGGGGCCGATCGAGCTAGGGCTACTCGGTCAGTCTGTTCGCAACCAGGTGTGGCCCCAACTCATAAGTCGTTGCTCGGTCGAGTAGGCGAAACTACTCGATCGAGCTAATGTTAAAACAGAGTGGCTTATTTCTCATATTCTGCAGGGTCCCCTACTCGATCGAGTAGCTGTTCTGCTCAGTCGAGCTGAAATATGTATCAGAGTGCCATTTTCTCGATTTCTCTGCAGGGACGGCTGCTCGACCGAGCTACTTACTCAGCTCGGTCGAGCTGAAATTCAATTAGAGTGTCGATTTCACCCTTTCTGTTGGTTCCTCTGAGCTCGACCGAGCGACATTTCTGCTCGGTCGAGTAGCTCATGTTTCCCTTCAATGATAGAGCATGCTCCTCTCCTCTTCTCCGTTCGCTTCCTTCTTTGTTTCTTCATCGTTTTTCGTGCTCGATTCATCGATAACCTGCACATGAACAGAAATTTTTATATTTTTATATTTTAATGTTTTTATGGGAATTGAAAATGTTTTTATTTAGTTAAGAATGAAAACTAATGAAGAAATAAAAACTAAAAATATGAATAAATTCGGGTTGCCTCCCGATAAGCGCTTGTTTAAAGTCGTAAGCTCGACTCCTCTAGATTTTCAATGACGCTCTAAGATGTTTAGCGCATATGAGATGCGTTCGTCATGCTTCCCTGTGAGGCCAGTAGGTGGAAGTTGGCCCGTGATGCTTCGTTGACCTTCAGCGGTCTTATCGATTATAGCCTCCGGTTGTTGGTGATGACATGATGTATTCGATGGCTCCTCGTCTAATACTTTCAAATAGGCAGCCAATGCCTTGTCATGAATGACGTCGCCTTCATCGTCTATGTCTTTCCTCATGGGTCCTTGAGGATCTCTTCAATGGTGAATGCCTCTGTAGCT
Source organism: Scilla litardierei (assembly GCA_030789695.1). Classification (NCBI taxonomy): domain Eukaryota; kingdom Viridiplantae; phylum Streptophyta; class Magnoliopsida; order Asparagales; family Asparagaceae; genus Scilla; species Scilla litardierei. Next base: position 95,395,353 of record CM061130.1, on the reverse strand, counting down.
TCATCTTCCACTAGTTCCAAATATTTGACATCTTCACGCGGGAAGTGCTCCTTCATTGGCTTTTATAAATGAAACTCAATCTCGATGTTGCCAACATTCATAGATAATGTCCCTTGATGGACATCTTTTAAAACACCAGATGCATGTGGCCATGAAAGGATGTCCCAAGATAATTTGAGAACTCCCCTCTTCAGACATATCCATAATCTCAAAGTCCACCGACACGCTAATCCCTCACGACACTTGCAAGATAACATCGCACATAATACCAACCGGGTATGTGACAGATTTGTCCGCCAACTGCATGCTCATAGCCATGGGCTCTAACTTCGTCCCGGTATCCAATCTCTTGAAAATGGAGAGCGGCATCAAGTTAATGCTCGCTCCCAAGTCAACTAGCGCTCTATTGATGGGGATGCAGCCAATGGAGCATGGCACAGTAAAGCTTTCGGGATCGGGTAACTTCTTCGGTGGGGTGTTCTTTAAAACTAAAGTGCAACTATCCGGCAACATCACTGCTTCTTGTTTTCTTCTCACCGCTATCAAATATTTCAAGAACTTGGCATAGGTGGGGATCTCTGTAAGTGCATCCATGAACGGGATGTTCAAGTGCACCCTTGAGAAGCGCTATAAATTTTGCATACTTCTTTTTGAGCTTCGCCATGGCTAGTCTTTGTGGATATGGAGGCGAAGGACGACTTCCCTTATCTTTGTCGGCATCCTTCGGCGTAGATTTCTGAAGTGTCTTCTCCACGGAAGGTGGAGCATCAGACGATACCGTAACGATAGGAATAGGTAATAGAGTAGGTGAAGTCTCCTTTTCTGTAGCGGCAGATGGCTCATCAACATCTTTCTCCTCATTTGCTGTAACGATGTGCTCAGAAACTATGTGATCCTCCTCATGAATAGTCGTCGTCGATTGTGGGTCCATATGTTTGGAAACCGGTACCATTACGGTATTGGTACTCTTCCCTCCTCTAGTTGTGACTGCCACCACCACATTGACTTGCCCCCTCGGATTTGGTTCAGATTGAGCCGATAATTTTCCTTGAGCCTTTGTAAATTGGCTCATTTGGGTTGACATGTTTTCAACAGTGATAGAGAGTTTCCTTTGAGTGGTCATCATCTCCGCATTTTGCTTCACTTGAGCATTCATGAAAGCTTGCCTCCACTCCAGATTTTTGTGTCGCCGATGGTTGATATTGTTGTTGTTGCTATTGATAAGGCTGGCGGTTATAATATATCGGCGGTCTATAAGGCCGAGATGGCCTAAACCCATACTGTTGTTGCTGTGGAGGTGGAGCTTGTTGCGATGGAAGTTGTGGTGGCCTTGGTTGAGTAGGTGGTTGTATGGCTCTGTTCGGGCTGCTATAGGAGAATACTAGATGTGTCTTCCATGCCGGGTTAGACCATTGCAGTCTTGAATTGCTTTCTTCACCTAAGACATCACTGATTTACTCCGCTGGTACATTCATTCCATCGTAGGAACCTTCAATCGGAATGTACCCTTGCTCGGCATAATCTTCATATTAGCGCATACTGGAGCCTTTGAAGAAGTGGGAATGTCCCTCAACCTTTGTTCAATTCGTGCAACTTGCTTGGAGATGGACTCATGTTGACCATCAAGATGTGTAACTACCTTTATCTCAAAATGGCCCACACCGGTGCCTCTAGATGATGAGCATTTGTCGCTCCATTGTTGGTTGTTGGAGGCTCTCTACTCCAAAAGTGATGCGGCATCCTCAGGCAGCTTTGCCAATAGTGTGCCATTTGCAGAGGCGTCAATAATCATTTTTGTGTCTGGCTTCAATCCGTCATAAAAACGCTGAATAAGATCCCAATCCTAAACACCGTGATGTGGGCATTGATGCTAAAGATCCTTGAAGCGTTCCCAAGCTTTGTAAAGAGATTCTTGCGGGAGTTGCTTGAAGTTAGTGATTGCGCCTTTAATCCTCACCGTTTTATATGGTGGGTAGTACTTGTTGACAAAGGCCAAAGCCAACTGCTCCCAAGTCTTGAACATGTTTGTAGGATGTGCCCTCAAACAATAAGCAGCTTTGTCCCTCAGAGTGAATAGGAATAGACGATGTTTAATATCATCTCCGCTCACATCTTTAACCTGAAAGTGTCATACATGGCTAAGAAAAGAGCGATGTGATGAATATGATTCTCATGAGGATGCCCATGGAAGGGATCTTGCTGCATCAACTGAATCAAGCCAGTCTTCAATTGAAAATTACCAGCCGCCAGTTACAGTCTCAAGATAGAAGAATATTGGAGAGATTGGGCTTCATATAATCTTCAACATTGCAGGAACGTGGGGGAGATGCAGGAGTCTCTTCCATTTGATCCTGTAAAATTTTTTGCCTCCGTTCTGCTCTAAGCGGTCTCGTAGTCCTTTCTATCTTGGGGGGGGTCAAAGAATAGATCGTTGGATCCCCCAAGACGAGTGTTCATGCACAGGAAACAAACTCAAAGAAGATGTCAGTAACAAAAGGAAAGAGAATAAAAATATGGATAGATGGGAAATGGTCAGAAAAACCAACAAGTCCTCAACTAAGAGAAATACCCCAAGAAAAACCGTTTGCCTCCCCGGCAACAGCGCCAAAAGCTTGATCGCTCCGAAAATATATGTAACGATCGCCTTACCCTTGCAATACTAAAGACACACACTCGAGGGGGGTGAATAGTGTAATGGCAATAAAATTGTCCAATTAAAATTAAACTTGCAAATGCGGAATTATAAATGCAAGAGGAAATAATTGACAAAATCAATCCAAACGCAAACACAAGAATTTACCCTGGTTCCCCAAACTTGGGTACGTCCAGCCTCACCAATATTCACTATAATCACACACAGAGAAGTGAATACAAATCTCACAAGGAGATACCCCACAAAGAGGATTTATGCCCTACACAAGGGCCCAACCAACCCTACACGAGGATCAAGACTCCCACCAAGAGAATCAATAACTCCCACTCAGAGAATTAGGGTTAGCCCTACACTAGGACACTAAACTCCCACAAAGAGAGTTACTCCCACAAAGAGAGTATCCTAATCCCACAAAGAGATAAACTCCCACAAAGAGAGTAAGACTAATTCCCACAAAGAGATTAAGAGAAACAAATTCACCAAGTAAAATAAATACTCTTACCTATGCCTTGAGATGCTTACTCATAAATGGATGCAAGGCAAGGAAGACGATCTCCAAGTACTGAGATATGCTTGAAATCACTTGGATGAATTCCCTTGAGCTGGACTTCAATGCATGAAGAGGAATGAGAGCTCAAAAGAGAGAACTGAGGGAGTTTGAGAGTTGCTTATAGATCTCTTGTAATTTTCAATAGCATCAAGAAGTTCTAGAGATGGCAGCACACCAATATATATAGGAACCCTATATCAAACCCCAAAAACCCAAGAAAACAGCCAACGGATCAATTCTGCAACGGCTAGAAACTGGGCGGAAACGACAGGAACAGTCAACTGATGATCAAAAGACATTCGACTGATCAACGGCTAGAAAATATCCAACGGCTATAATCTAAGCCAGGACAGTCGACTGACGAAGACAACACAGTCGACTGAAAACAGGACATGCGCCTGTACAACCTTCAGCAGGCGACTGCTGCAGGGGAAGGAATTCTGTCTCCAGATAAGCAAACAGGCGACTGATGTCAATAATACAGTCGACTGTCATATAGTCAGGCGACTGTAATTCCTTCATTAGTCGTCTGTTGTATAAGATGGAGAAAAGACAGAGAGATGCAGAGATTGCACTTACGCTACTCAGACGACTGTTGGCCAATTCCCAGGCGATTGTAAATCTACAGGCGACTGTAAACTAAGCAACAGTCAACTGTGTGTAAAGCTCAAGTTTGAGTCAATTAAATTGTTGACTTCAGTAGTGCATATCAGTCGACTGTAGAAGGAACTACTGGCGACTGGAAATCACCCATTTGACTGTGTATCCTTCAGCAGGCGACTGATGGAAAGCCAGAGACTCCAAATGAGTCTTTGGAAAAGATGAGCCTATTGGGTTGGATTCTAAGATAATCCTAAGGCTCACTAAGATGGCTAAATGCATATGCATGAATGAGTAGACCATCTAACAAGGCATTACATTAACCTAGACTCAAAAGAGAGAGAAAGCAATAAAGTAAATATTACATTGATTACATTGCTTTTCTTAGAGTCTAAGTCTTTAATCTTGATGCCATGATTGCTCTCCATCATCTCCAAGTTTTGGCACTCCTTGAGTCTAAGCTTTGGCCCTTCTCCACTTGATGTCCATCCTTGCACCAAGTGATTAGTCTCCAAGAAAGATATGCTAGGAATGAAACTATGAGACTAAAACAAGAGAGTCATTAGCAACAACATAATGTTGTGATCATCATCAAAATAAGATTGGTATGAAACACCAATACTCAACAATCTCCCCCCTTTGATGATGACACACATTATGTAAAATACAAAGAATTAAAACACAATGCTAATGAGCTCCCCCTACTTATATGCACCAATTAAACAATGAGCTACACAATGGTAAATACTCATTCTACCAAATAAGAACATGGTGACATATAATAGGCATGGATTACATAAACCAATTGTAATAGACAAAATCATGCAAACATGAAAGGTTTATACAATCCCATATAACTCTCCCCATATGCGTAAGTATATAACTCTCCCTTATATAGTTACATAATGCATATAACTCTCACCCTTGACATCGTCAAAAAGGTGGACATCAAATATATCCCCCTTTGTCATCTTAACCAAGATGTGACAATATGCAAGAAATAAGGAGATGTATGATATCAAATTGAAAAAATTTAGTGGGTATCAATTCACTATACCATGCTCCCCCTAGATCATAGAAATGGTCAACTTTTGACTTCTACGATCTAATACCAATTATAAAGAAGGAGATTAACAATCTCTAACAATTGAGGTAAATTCCAATTGTAGAAAAAGAATCTTGAAAATAATCCTCTTTACAAATTGATATACAAATAATAGAGTCATGGGCCTTAAGTGTATCAAAGCAATAGATATGGAAAAATCAAGCTTCAAAGATGCACAATGATAATGCCAAAAGAATTATAACATGAAACACCTTGGCAATATCTAAGGGATTTGGGTTGAGACCACAAATCATCAATTGTACATAATGATCTCAAACATACCCCTAAATGAGAGTTAAAATATGTTTTAAAATATTTTAAACATACAACATATTAACTCCCCCATTGACATACACATGGATCAAAAATGCATGCATGTCAATAAACCCAAAGGTCCCCATTTTTATGAAAAATAAGTTTGAAAACATTTTCAAAATCATGAAATACAAACAAATAATGGGTATGCTAAAATAAACAAATAAGCATAATTCACATGCAATATGCATATGTGTGAGGAACCTAAACATTAAGGAACCAAACCCAAGAAGACTTTGACTTCCTAATGTAATCACATGAGGTGATTACATCCCTAACTAGAGAGTTGATGTAACTATCCCTCTCTTGCACACTAACCTTAGTGGGAATCCATAAACTCAAGGATTTCCTAGGCAAGGGTTTTGCCTTTGTAAGAGGGATGGATGTGGCAAGCTTAGGTGTAGAAACTAATTTCTTGGCATGCAAAGAATGAGGATTTTGCTTCTTAGCAAAAAAATGAAGATTCTTCATTCTTCCTCATTACCACGTGATCTACATGCTTCTTGTTGATGTTATTGTTGTACAAGAAAGCATGGTGATTCTTCTTAGGTGTTTTATCAATATTTCTTGTATTTGCACCATAAGAGAAATTATAGGTGGGTTTGAGTACCACATTTTGAATATAAACCAAACCTCCTCTATGATTTTCCGGATGTTGTATTCCAACAAATCATGGAGTGAATCCCTAGAATACACAAAGCTTTCGAGCTTCAGGGATTCCTCTTCACATTTCAACGTAAGTTGTTGAATGCGAGTTTATAAGCTAAGGTTTTGAGCTACTAAATTATCATTTGTAAGGCTCAATTCCTTAACTTGAGAGAGAAGTGTGTTTCTCTCATAAGTGTCACAATCAGGCATTTCATCATGGATTACACTAGCAATATCTAGTTTATGCAATCTGCTCTTTGCAATCTTATATTTTGCTTTTAATCTATTGTAAGAGTTGATGCACTTACTAGCTTTTTCGGAAACAATACCGAAACGACGTTCAAGTTCCTCGTATGAAATCTTTTCCTCAATCTCATCATCGCCTTCTTCCACGCAAGGGCTTGATGATGACTCCTCCTCAATTGCCATGAGACGCGATTCCTCATAGGCGTTGAGTCATGCTTCCAACTCATCTTCATTTGAGCCGGAGGGGATTGGTGTAGGAACATCAATGGCAACAAAGGACACATGAGCATCCTCCTTTGCATCCTCTTCTTCGTTACTTGATGTGTCCTCACTCGAATCATCAAAGGCCCCGACAAGTCCCTTCTTGTGATTTTTGGACTTGGACCCCTTCCTTTCCAATACTTCTTCCATTTACCCTTGTAAGTTTCTTTGTTAGGTTTGGAAGAGCATTCGGTAGACAAGTGAACTTTTCCACTGCAAGTGTAACAAGTAGGAACCTTGTTAGAATTGGAGGCAAACTTTGACAAAGACTTACCTTGCTTGCACTTTAGGAATGCCTTGAATTGTTCGGCAAGATCCTCAATTTCTTCTCCACTCGCCTCTTCTAGCTCATCTTCTTCACAAGGAGCTTCTCGATGGAATTTCTTCCTCCACTTGATTGGCTCCTCCTTGGCATGGAATGCAATCCCCTTTTGCTTCTCCGGCTTCTCGGGCGTCGATGGTTGAATCTCCTTCTTGTGTTGAAGCTTCACTTCATACGCCATGAGATTACCAATTCATTCCTCAACGGTGTATTTGGACGTGTCATATGACTCCAAAATTCTGTTGGCCTTTGACTCCCAACTGGGTGTGAAAGAGTCAATGATCTTCTCTACACGATCCTATTGGGAAATCATCTTCTCGAGTCCCTCCAAAGCATTCACGATATCAGTGAACCTTGTGAACATATCTGAAATGCTTTCTCCTTCCTACATCTCAAACATTTCATTTTAGATCTAAACACGGTTTGTTTAGATTTCTTTACCTTTGTAGTCCCTTCATGACATATCTCTAAAGTATGCCAAATTTCGTTGGCCGTTTTGCACATGGAGATGCGGTTGAACTCATTTGCTGAGAGGGCGCAATGGAATGCATTCATAGCCCTCGCACTGCACTTGATCAAGTCCTTCTCCGCCTTTGTCCTTGAAGCCATAGGAGTAGTGGGCTTCTCAATTGGCACCTCCGTAATGTCCCATAGGTCTTGACCCTCCAAGTAGATCATCATCCTGATCTTCTAACTTGGGTAGTTGGTTCCGTTGAAGAGTGGGCGTCGAACGGTTGAATGACCTTCTTCATGAGACGCGGAAGAGGCGTTGAATGCCATTGTTGCAGTATGCTATAATCTCGCTCTGATACCAATTGTAAGGATCGCCTTAACCTTGCAATACTAACAACACACACTAGAGGGGGGTGAATAGTGTAATGGCAATAAAATTGTCCAAATAAAATTAAACTTGCAAATGCGGAATTATAAATGCAAGAGAAAATAATTGACAAAATCAATTCAAACGCAAACACAAGAATTTACCCTGGTTCCCCAAACTTGGGTACGTCCAGCCTCACCAATATTCACAATAATCCCACACAGAGAAGTGAATACAAATCTCACAAGGAGATACCCCACAAATAGGATTTATGCCCTACACAAGGGCCCAACCAACCCTACACGAGGATCAAGACTCCCACCAAGAGAATCAATAACTCCGACTCAGAGAATTAGGGTTAGCCCTACACTAGGGCACTAAACTTCCACGAAGAGAGTTACTCCCACAAAGAGAGTATCCTAATCCCACAAAGAGATAAACTCCCACAAAGAGAGTAAGACTAATTTCCACAAAGAGAATTAGAGAAACAAATTCACCAAGTAAAATAAATACTCTTACCTATGCCTTGAGATGCTTACTCATAAATGGATGCAAGGCAAGGAAGAGGATCTCCAAGTGTTGAGATATGCTTGAAAGCACTTGGATGAATTCCCTTGAGCTGGACTTCAATGCATGAAGAGGAATGAGAGCTCAAAAGAGGGAACTGAGGGAGTTTGAGAGTTGCTTATAGATCTCTTGTGATTTTCAATAGCATCAAGAAGTTCTAGAGATGGCAGCACACCCATATATATAGGAACCCTATATCAAACCCCAAAACCCAAGAAAACAGCCAAAAGGATCAATTCTGCAACGGCTAGAAACTGGGCGAAAACGACAGGAACAGTCGACTGATGATCAAAAGACAGTCGACTGATCAACGGCTAGAAATATCCAACGGCTATAATCTGAGCCAGGACAGTCGACCGACGAAGACAACACAGTCGACTGAAAACAGGACAGGCGCCTGTACAACCTTCATCAGGCGACTGCTGCAGGGGTAGGAATAAAACAGAGAGCTGCACTCTTTCTCCAGATAAGCAGACAGGTGACTGATGTCAATAATACAGTCGACTTTCATATAGTCAGGCGACTGTAATTCCTTCATCAGTCGTCTGCTGTATAAGATGGAGAAAAGACAGAGAGATGCAGAGATTGCACTTACGCTACTCAGACGACTGTTGGCCAATTCCCAGGCGACTGTAAACTGAGCAGCGGTCGACTGTGCATAAAGCTCAAGTTTGAGTCAATTGAATTGTTGACTTGAGCAGTGCATATCAGTCGACTGTAGAAGGAACTACAGGCGACTGGAAATCACCCATTCGACTGTGTATCCTTAGGCGACTGATGGAAAGCCAGAGACTCCAAATGAGTCTTTAGACAAGATGAGCCTATTAGGTTGGATTCTAAGATAATCCTAAGGCTCACTAAGATGGCTAAATGCATATGCATGAATGAGTAGACCATCTAACAAGGCATTACATTAACCTAGACTCAAAAGAGAGAGAAAGCAATAAAGTAAATATTACATGGATTACATTGCTTTCATTAGAGTCTAAGTCTTCAATCTTAATGCCTTGATTGCTCTCCATCATCTCCAAGCTTTGGCACTCCTTGAGTCCAAGCTTTGGCCCTTCTCCACTTGATGTCCATCCTTGCACCAAGTGATTAGTCTCCAAGAAAGATATTCTAGGAATGAAACTGTGAGACTAAAACAAGAGAGTCATTAGCAACAACATAATGTTGTGATCATCATCAAAATAAGATTGGTATGAAACACCAATACTCAATAATCTCCCCCCTTTGATGATGACACACATTATGTAAAATACAAAGAATTAAAGCACAATGCTAATGAGCTCTCCCTACTTATATGCACCAATTAAACAATGAGCTACACAATGGTAAATACTCATTCTACCAAATAAGAACATGGTGATATATAATAGGCATGGATTACATAAACCAATTGTAATAGACAAAATCATGCAAACATGAAAGGTTTATACAATCCCATATAACTCTCCCCATATGCGTAAGTATATAACTCTCCCTTATATAGTTACATAATGCATATAACTCTCACCCTTGACATCGTCAAAAAGGTGGACATCAAATATATCCCCCTTTGTCATCTTAACCAAGATGTGACAATATGCAAGAAATAAGGAGATGTATGATATCAAATTGAAAAAATTTAGTGGGAATCAATTCACTATACCATGCTCCCACTAGATCATAGAAATGGTCAACTTTTGACTTCTAAGATCTAATACCAATTATAAAGAAGGAGATTAACAATCTCTAACAATTGAGGTAAATTCCAATTGTAGAAAAAGAATCTTGGAAATAATCCTCTTTACAAATTGATATACAAATAATAGAGTCATGGGCCTTAAGTGTATCAAAGCAATAGATATGGAAAAATCAAGCTTCAAAGATGCACAATGATAATGCCAAAAGAATTATAACATGAAACAACTTGGCAATATCTAAGGGGTTTGGGTTGAGACCACAAATCATCAATTGTACATAATGATCTCAAACATACTCCTAAATAAGAGTTAAAATATGTTTTAAAATATTTTAAACATACAACATATTAACTCCCCCATTGACATACACATGGATCAAAAATGCATGCATGTCAATAAACCCCAAGGTCCCCATTTTTATGAAAAATAAGTTTGAAAACATTTTCAAAATCATGAAATACAAACAAATAATGGGTATGCTAAAATAAACAAATAAGCATAATACACATGCAATATGCATATGTGTGAGGAACCTAAACATTAGGGAACCAAACCCAAGAGGACTTTGACTTCCTAATGTAATCACATGAGGTGATTACATCCCTAACTAGAGAGTTGATGTACTCTCTTGCACACTAACCTTAGTGGCAATCCATAAACTCAAGGATTTCCTAGGCAATGGGTTTGCCTTTGTAAGAGGGATGGATGTGGCAAGCTTAGGTGTAGAAACTAATTTCTTGGCATGCAAAGAATGAGGATTTTGCTTCTTAGCATAATAAATGAAGATTCTTCATTCTTCCTCATTACCTCGTGATTTATATGCTTCTTGTTGATGTTATTGTTGTACAAGAAATTATGGTGATTCTTCTTAGGTGTTTTATAAATATTGTTGTGATATGATTCCCCGGATTTGGTTTTGGATGATGAGCAAACATAAATAATGTATACTAACTTATTTGTGAGCGCAGTATTGGAGATCGTCGCCAAATTCACGAGAACATTCAAAGCGACATCTCAACACTTCCCAAAGCTCATACTCATGCCTAAAGCTTCGTTGAAGCTCTTGCGCCGTTTTGGAAGTTATGAAGAATGAATCGAAGCTCTCGAAGACCGTTTAATAAGGTTTTATTTATAGTCTTTTAGCTTCGATATATAGAATGTTAAGCCTTGAGTATATCTTACCATTCTAACTTCATAACGCTCATATCGTAGCTCTAGGATCTTAGTACAAGTTCATTCTAACTTCCTCGAAGCGTCGCGCTTCGATTCGGACTTGTATGTGCATGTTAGTTGGTACAAGAAGAAGTACTGACCGAATAGATGGTGATCTAGTCGGTCGGCAACTCTTCTTGGACCGACTAGTTTGATTCCTTAATTTCTTGGACTTTACTGTTTATATTTAGTCGGTCTACGTTGACTCACCGACCGACTAGTTTGTGAACTAGTCGGTCAGTGATGCTTCTTTGACCGACTAATTGTGACTTACTGTTCACTCTAAATTTCTCCTGAGCCACTGTTTATCGTTAGTCGGTCTAAGAACGTTTGGTGACCGACTAGTTGACAATCTAGTCGGTCAACTTTTGTTCTTGGACCGACTAAGTCAAATTGTATTCAGACTATTTCATTTTGCCTCTTAGTCGGTCTACGTTCACTGTCTGACCGACTTGTTGTGAAACTAGTCGGTCAGAATGTCTTCTTGGACCGACTAGATTTCTAGGTCTGAAATTCTATCTGTTCACTGTTCACCTCTTAGTCGGTCCATGTTGATTGACTGACCGACTAGTTGATGAACTAGTCGGTCAGTGGTTGTTCTTTGACCGACTAGTCTGCTTCAGATTTAGATCCGTTGGAGTTTTGAAAGCGACGTTTCTCTCTCCCTTTTCTCTTGATCCTTTAAATACCTGAAGGGGTTATTTCATAGGATCCAAGGCTGCTATTTCAGAGTTCTATTGATTCAAAGAGAGAAGCTTTCAACTCTCATCTTCAAGCTCTCCCATTCTCAAAGAATCTCTCCCTCACTCTTATTCCTCAAGAGAGATTCATTGATTGTGAGCCTTCCAAGCCAAGGGCTTGATTCTAGGTCATCCATCTCATCCCTAGGCTTCCATTGTTGGTCATCTTCTTGAAGCTAGGGTTTGGTGACTCTTCCTCCATCAAAATCCTCTTTGCCCTAATTTGGTAAGAAATCTCAAGGCATATGTATTTTGTTGGTAAGCATTTCATTTCAGTTATATTTGAATTGTATACTCTCGGTTGTGAGAGGTTTTGCGTGATCCCTGGTTGTGGGAGTCACGGTCATCGATTGTAGGTCGATTGCACTTGTGAGGTTTTCGCAAGTGTTCTAATTGGAAATCTTGAGTTAGGGTTTCTAACTCAAGTATCCGGAAGGGATCCGGGTGGTTGGGATGTAGGATCACCGGGAACAAGTCGGGGAGACTTGGGTGGATCCGAACCCATTAAACCATTGTGTTTGCGTTTGCATTATTTCTTGATTGTAGTTATTCCGCATCGTTGTTTGTTAATTGCACGATAATTAGGAATAACACTCCTTATTATTTAAAAGTACTATTCACCCCCCCTCTAGTACATGTGCAGTAGCTTTCCAGGGCACTACAATTGGTATCAGAGCCAAGGTTAAAGCTACAAGTTCAAAGCTATGACGAACAACGACTACAACGTCTTCAAGAACCGCGATGGAGCTTCTTCAGTTATGGAAGGACTATCCTCCGTCAGGCCTCCACACTTCAACGGTACCAACTACGGGTACTGGAAATGCCGGATGCAAATTTTCCTCCGGAGCGCTTCACTATGGAGAGCCACCATGACGGAGTATGTCGAGCCTTCTGAAGATGATTTCGCAAAATGGACCCCTGCGGAGGTCGCCGCGGAAGTTGCCAATGCCAAGGCAATGAATGCCTTGAATTGTGCGTTGGAGCCTGAGGACTTCAACAAGATATGCACATGTAAGAGTGCATATCAAATATGGAACCAACTCCTCATATTGCACGAAGGATCGAGTACGGTAAAAGATTCTAAACTCGTCGTTGCTAATAAAGAATTTGAGTTGTTTCATATGGAGCAGGGCGAAACCATGAAGGAATATTACGCTCGCTTCGTGGATATATCCAACGACTTGGAAGCTCTTGGGAATACCTACACCCAAAAGGAGAAAGTCTCGAAGATAATCGATGGACTTCCTTCTTGTTGGGAGAAGCGTACCTTCGCCATCGAGGAAGGTAATGACATGAATAAATATACGGTCGTACAACTAATGGGTACCTTGTTGTCTTATGAGGTACGCAAGGATAGTAAGATCCGGATGAGGGAAAAGATGAAGGCGTACTTGAAGCAAGACGAGCCAAAGAAAAAGGCAATTGCATTCAAGGCCGCTCCTTCTACCGATGATGAAGATTCGGAAGAAGAAGAGGACGAAGAATTGGACATGGAAACTTTGGCCAATATGGCAAAGAAATTCATCCGATTCTTTCTACAAGGTAAGTTGAATCATAAATCTAAATTTATTTCGACTAATGTTTCTACTCCCGTGTGTTACAAATGCAACAAGCCAGGACATATCAAGCCGGATTGTCCTCTCTACAAACACAAGGGAAAATGGAAGGGATCCAAGCACGACAAGTCAAGAAAGCACAAGAAAGGGCTTGTCGGCACTTTCACCGACTCCGACTCCTCAAGTGGAGAATCAGACGATGAAGGAGTGGAGATTGCACACACGTGCTTTATGGGAAAAGAGGATTGTGATGAAGAGACTTCCTCCGATGAAAGCGAGGATGGAAGCGAAGATGGAAGCGAGGATGAAAGCAAAGAGGTAACCAATGATGAACTTAGAATAGCCAATGAACAACTTTGGAATAAATTTTCTAATATGGCTAATAAGTTTATGAAGACTAAAAATGAATTAGATAGTCTTAAAAACTCGCCTAAGCCTTTCATCGTCAACAACGACACCGTTGTTGATGGGTTGAGAAATGAGATTGAAAATCTCAAGTCTCAACTTAAGCATGTTCATATCGAGGATTCGGATGAACATGTGATAGCGGATTTGACGTCTCAAATCTCAACTTTGAGTATTGAGAATAAAAATCTCAAGTCACGTGTTTGTGCTCTCGCATCGCAAGTGTCCACTTTGGATGCTTCTTTGCATTCTCTCACCGAGAAGCATGAGAGCACATTAGGCCGAATTCATGAATTCAACAAAGGTAAGGGCAAGTTGGATGATATCCTAAATGACTTACTTCCGGCCAATCATCACATTGGTTTGGGGTATAAGATGGGAGAGTCATCCAAATCGTCCGCCACCTTTGTTAGGCCATCTTCCGATGCTTCTACTAGTGGAAGTAAACACGTCATGGGTAGATCTTCTACCAATGGTGCTTCCGCTAGGAACACGCCCCCTTTTGGAAAGAAACCCACTTTGGGTGGACCTTCAAAGAAGGGTCATGCTTACATGTATACCATGCCACGTAGGAACACACATCCTACCCCACATGTTAGCACAAATGATGATTTTTATGCTCCGCACCCACGAGCACGTGCACACCATGTGAGACACACTCATGCACGTACTCCTCCACATCCATATGTTCATCCTCATTCTCATATGAATAATTATCATCATGCACCATTGCATCGAATTCCATATGCTTACCCACGACATGCATCACATAGAAACCAACAACATATGCATGTTCCCAATAGGATTAGGACTCCCAAGACTTACACCATTTGGGGTCCGAAGAACACAAGCATGCATAATAAAAATTTATATGTAAAATCGTTTATTAATGATGTTATTTTGAATGATAATTATGTTGGGAAATCAAGTTCCTCTTGGACTTGGTTTCTGAAGGGTTAGCTTCCTTTGACCCTTCATTGCTTGGTACCATAAGTTTAATTTCATTTTATGGGTACCAAAGCAATTGTGGTATGTATGGGTTACATTTAATTTGAATTTAGTTAGCTAAATTTATTGCCTAATCCATAGGATCCAAAAAGATTTTTGGATACCAAAATGATATTCTCTAGGTTAAATCCACCATGAGATACCAACCCTACCAACTCCGTGATTTGCAAGGATTTTCATTCGATTGGAGTTGATGGTGCTTGAATGATGCACCAAAGTAGGGGGAGCTTAATGTTGTGAGTATGTTCATACTTTTGATTCATATTGGTATCCATTGGTAGAATATATCACGATTGGTATCACTTTACTTCATTTGGTATGCTAGATTAGTGTATGCCATTGTTATATGATGTTCTATCTTTTTTGGCATAACATTCTTGCATGCTACATTTGGTATGCACATCGGATTATTTTTATCTCTGATGTTGATTTCGTCGTTCGACGATTTTATGGATTTAATAGAATTCTTTCTATGGAAACATAGAATTGTTTTCCATGCATTCTATTGATTTTGGAGAGTATGTTCCAAAACTCAATAAGTAAAATCGATTTGAGTTTTGATGATTTCGGATTTCGTTTTTCGCATATAGCTTGATGATTTCGTATTTCGATTTTCGCCTATAGCTTGGTGATTTCGTTTTCCGATTTTCGCCGATGATTCTATGATTTCGGTTTTTCGAGTTTCGCCTATGGCTAGATGATTTGGTATTTCGTATTTCGCCTATGGTTTGATGATTTCGGTTTCCGATTTTCGACTTTGGTCTCCTTGACACACTTTGCTTTTATTCGGTATTTTGTATTTGATATTTTGCTTTGGTGTTATTTTGGACCTTGGTCGTATTCTTCGACTCCCATGCGTTATTTTTTAGCCATTGGTTTTGTCTCCTCCCGCTCTTTTTGCTAATGCCAAAGGGGGAGAGATATAATAATGACAATGTGCTAATTAATAATTCAAAGGAATTTTCCATGAATCTAATTTGATGTGTTAGAATTCAGGGGGAGTGAAGATATAAAATGGATTTTGATCCTATATGTGCAATAGTAGGATTCATATTTTGTATTTCCCTCGCTGCTTGATGCATATGAACATTATTGTATCTGGAACTAACGTGTCATCAATGCAGGGGGAGTAAGTAAATTTCAATTGAATGATTATTTTTGATTATTATTTATGTTGGTTTGTCATCACCAAAAAGGGGGAGAATGTTGTGATATGATTCCCCGGATTTGGTTTTGGATGATGAGCAAACATAAATAATGTATACTAACTTATTTGTGAGCGCAGTATTGGAGATCGTCGCCAAATTCACGAGAACATTCAAAGCGACATCTCAACACTTCCCAAAGCTCATACTCATGCCTAAAGCTTCGTTGAAGCTCTTGCGCCGTTTTGGAAGTTATGAAGAATGAATCGAAGCTCTCGAAGACCGTTTAATAAGGTTTTATTTATAGTCTTTTAGCTTCGATATATAGAATGTTAAGCCTTGAGTATATCTTACCATTCTAACTTCATAACGCTCATATCGTAGCTCTAGGATCTTAGTACAAGTTCATTCTAACTTCCTCGAAGCGTCGCGCTTCGATTCGGACTTGTATGTGCATGTTAGTTGGTACAAGAAGAAGTACTGACCGACTAGATGGTGATCTAGTCGTTCGGCAACTCTTCTTGGACCGACTAGTTTGATTCCTTAATTTCTTGGACTTTACTGTTTATATTTAGTCGGTCTACGTTGACTCACCGACCGACTAGTTTGTGAACTAGTCGGTCAGTGATGCTTCTTTGACCGACTAATTGTGACTTACTGTTCACTCTAAATTTCTCCTGAGCTACTGTTTATCGTTAGTCGGTCTAAGAACGTTTGGTGACCGACTAGTTGACAATCTAGTCGGTCAACTTTTGTTCTTGGACCGACTAAGTCAAATTGTATTCAGACTATTTCATTTTGCCTCTTAGTCGGTCTACGTTCACTGTCTGACCGACTAGTTGTGAAACTAGTCGGTCAGAATGTCTTCTTGGACCGACTAGATTTCTAGGTCTGAAATTCTATCTGTTCACTGTTCACCTCTTAGTCGGTCCATGTTGATTGACTGACCGACTAGTTGATGAACTAGTCGGTCAGTGGTTGTTCTTTGACCGACTAGTCTACTTCAGATTTAGATCCGTTGGAGTTTTGAAAGCGACGTTTCTCTCTCCCTTTTCTCTTGATCCTTTAAATACCTGAAGGGGTTATTTCATAGGATCCAAGGCTGCTATTTCAGAGTTCTATTGATTCAAAGAGAGAAGCTTTCAACTCTCATCTTCAAGCTCTCTCATTCTCAAAGAATCTCTCCCTCACTCTTATTCCTCAAGAGAGATTCATTGATTGTGAGCCTTCCAAGCCAAGGGCTTGATTCTAGGTCATCCATCTCATCCCTAGGCTTCCATTGCTGGTCATCTTCTTGAAGCTAGGGTTTGGTGACTCTTCCTCCATCAAAATCCTCTTTGCCCTAATTTGGTAAGAAATCTCAAGGCATAGGTATTTTGTTGGTAAGCATTTCATTTCAGTTATATTTGAATTGTATACTCTCGGTTGTGAGAGGTTTTGCGTGATCCCGGGTTGTGGGAGTCACGGTCATTGATTGTAGGTCGATTGCACTTGTGAGGTTTTCGCAAGTGTTCTTATTGGAAATCTTGAGTTAGGGTTTCTAACTCAAGTATCCGGAAGGGATCCGGGTGGTTGGGACGTAGGATCACCGGGAACAAGTCGGGGAGACTTGGGTGGATCCGAACCCATTAAACCATTGTGTTTGCGTTTGCATTATTTCTTGATTGTAGTTATTCCGCATCGTTGTTTGTTAATTGCACGATAATTAGGAATAACACTCCTTATTATTTAAAAGTACTATTCACCCCCCTCTAGTACATGTGCAGTAGCTTCCCAGGGCACTACAAATATTTCTTGTATTTGCACCATAAGAGGAATTAGAGGTGGGTTTGGGTACCACATTTTGAATATAAACCAAACCTCCTCTATGATTTGTCGGATGTTGTTTTTCCAACAAATCGTGGAGTGAATCCCAAGAATACACAAAGCTTTTGAGCTTCCGGGATTCCTCTTCACATTTCAACGTAAGTTGTTGAATGTGAGTTTCTAAGCTAAGGTTTTGAGCTACTAAATTATCATTTGTAAGGCTCAATTCCTTAACTTGAGAGAGAAGTGTGTTTCTCTCATAAGTGTCACAATCAGGCATTTCATCATGAATTACACTAGCAATATCTAGTTTATGCAATCTGCTCTTTGCAATCTTATCGTTCAAGCTCCTTGTAATCATCGCCTTCTTCCACGCAAGGGCTTGATGATGACTCCTCCTCAATTTCCATGAGACGTGATTCCTCATAGGCGTTGAGTCATGCTTCCAACTCATCTTCATTTGAGCCGGAGGGGATTGGTGTAGGAACATCAATGGCAACAAAGGACACATGAGCAACCCCTTCCTTTCCAATACTTCTTCCATTTACCCTTGTAAGTTTCTTTGTTAGGTTTGGAAGAGCATTCGGTAGACAAGACTTTCTTCTCCACTCGCCTCTTCTAGCTCATCTTCTTCACAAGGAGCTTCTCGATGGAATTTCTTCCTCCACTTGATTGGCTCCTCCTTGGCATGGAATGCAATCCCCTTTTGCTTCTCCGGCTTCTCGGGTGTCGATGGTTGAATCTATTACCAATTCATTCCTCGGTGTAGTTGGACGTGCTGGGTGTGAAAGAGTCAGAGGGCTCAATGGAATACTGCACTTGATCGAGTCCTTCTCCGCCTTTGTCCTTGAAGCCACAGGAGTAGTGGGCTTCTCAATTGGCACCTCCGTAATGTCCCATAGGTCTTGACCCTCCAAGTAGATCATCATCCTGATCTTCCAACTTGGGTAGTTGGTTCCGTTGAAGAGCGGGGGTCGAACGGTTGAATGACCTTCTTCATGAGACGCGGAAGAGGCGTTGAATGCCATTGTTGCAGTATGCTATAACCTCGCTCTGATACTAATTGTAAGGATCGCCTTACCCTTGCAATACTAACAACACACACTAGAGGGGGTGAATAGTGTAATGGCAATAAAATTGTCCAATTAAAATTAAACTTGCAAATGCGAAATTATAAATGCAAGAGAAAATAATTGACAAAATCAATCCAAACGCAAACACAAGAATTTACCCTGGTTCCCCAAACTTGGGTACGTCCAGCCTCACCAATATTCACAATAATCCCACACAGAGAAGTGAATACAAATCTCACAAGGAGATACCCCACAAAGAGGATTTATGCCCTACACAAGGGCCCAACCAACCCTACACGAGGATCAAGACTCCCACCAAGAGAATCAATAACTCCCACTCAGAGAATTAGGGTTAGCCCTACACTAGGGCACTAAACTTCCACGAAGAGAGTTACTCCCACAAAGAGAGTATCCTAATCCCACAAAGAGATAAACTCCCACAAAGAGAGTAAGACTAATTTCCATAAAGAGAATTAGAGAAACAAATTCACCAAGTAAAATAAATACTCTTACCTATACCTTGAGATGCTTACTCATAAATGGATGCAAGGCAAGGAAGAGGATCTCCAAGTGTTGAGATATGCTTGAAAGCACTTGGATGAATTCCCTTGAGCTGGACTTCAATGCATGAAGAGGAATGAGAGCTCAAAAGAGGGAACTGAGGGAGTTTGAGAGTTGCTTATAGATCTCTTGTGATTTTCAATAGCATCAAGAAGTTCTAGAGATGGCAGCACACCCATATATATAGGAACCCTATATCAAACCCCAAAACCCAAGAAAACAACCAAAAGGATCAATTCTGCAACGGCTAGAAATTGGGCGAAAACGACAGGAACAGTCGACTGATAATCAAAAGACAGTCGACTGATCAACGGCTAGAAATATCCAACGGCTATAATCTGAGCCAGGACAGTCGACCGACGAAGACAACACAGTCGACTGAAAACAGGACAGGCGCCTGTACAACCTTCATCAGGCGACTGCTGCAGGGGAAGGAATAAAACAGAGAGCTGCACTCTTTCTCCAGATAAGCAAACAGGTGACTGATGTCAATAATACAGTCGACTGTCATATAGTCAGGCGACTGTAATTCCTTCATTAGTCGTCTGCTGTATAAGATGGAGAAAAGACAGAGAGATGCAGAGATTGCACTTACGCTACTCAGACGACTATTGGCCAATTCCCAGGCGACTGTAAACTGAGCAGCGGTCGACTGTGCGTAAAGCTCAAGTTTGAGTCAATTGAATTGTTGACTTGAGCAGTGCATATCAGTCGACTGTAGAAGGAACTACAGGCGACTGGAAATCACCCATTCGACTGTGTATCCTTAGGCGACTGATGGAAAGCCAGAGACTCCAAATGAGTCTTTAGACAAGATGAGCCTATTAGGTTGGATTCTAAGATAATCCTAAGGCTCACTAAGATGGCTAAATGCATATGCATGAATGAGTAGACCATCTAACAAGGCATTACATTAACCTAGACTCAAAAGAGAGAGAAAGCAATAAAGTAAATATTACATGGATTACATTGCTTTCCTTAGAGTCTAAGTCTTCAATCTTAATGCCTTGATTGCTCTCCATCATCTCCAAGCTTTGGCACTCCTTGAGTCCAAGCTTTGGCCCTTCTCCACTTGATGTCCATCCTTGCACCAAGTGATTAGTCTCCAAGAAAGATATTCTAGGAATGAAACAGTGAGACTAAAACAAGAGAGTTATTAGCAACAACATAATGTTGTGATCATCATCAAAATAAGATTGGTATGAAACACCAATACTCAACAATCTCCCCCCTTTGATGATGACACACATTATGTAAAATACAAAGAATTAAAGCACAATGCTAATGAGCCCCCCTACTTATATGCACCAATTAAACAATGAGCTACACAATGGTAAATACTCATTCTACCAAATAAGAACATGGTGACATATAATAGGCATGGATTACATAAACCAATTGTAATAGACAAAATCATGAAAACATGAAAGGTTTATACAATCCCATATAACTCTCCCCATATGTGTAAGTATATAACTCTCCCTTATATAGTTACATAATGCATATAACTCTCACCCTTGACATCGTCAAAAAGGTTGACATCAAATATATCCCACTTTGTCATCTTAACCAAGATGTGACAATATGCAAGAAATAAGGAGATGTATGATATCAAATTGAAAAAATTTAGTGGGTATCAATTCACTATACCATGCTCCCCCTAGATCATAGAAATGGTCAACTCTTGACTTCTACGATCTAATACCAATTATAAAGAAGGAGATTAACAATCTCTAACAATTGAGGTAAATTCCAATTGTAGAAAAAGAATCTTGGAAATAATCCTCTTTACAAATTGATATACAAATAATAGAGTCATGGGCCTTAAGTGTATCAAAGCAATAGATATGGAAAAATCAAGCTTCAAAGATGCACAATGATAATGCCAAAAGAATTATAACATGAAACAACTTGGCAATATCTAAGGGGTTTGGGCTGAGACCACAAATCATCAATTGTACATAATGATCTCAAACATACTCCTAAATGAGAGTTAAAATATGTTTTAAAATATTTTAAACATACAACATATTAACTCCCCCATTGACATACACATGGATCAAAAATGCATGCATGTCAATAAACCCCAAGGTCCCCATTTTTATGAAAAATAAGTTTGAAAACATTTTCAAAATCATGAAATACAAACAAATAATGGGTATGCTAAAATAAACAAATAAGCATAATACACATGCAATATGCATATGTGTGAGGAACCTAAACATTAAGGAACCAAACCCAAGAAGACTTTGACTTCCTAATGTAATCACATGAGGTGATTACATCCCTAACTAGAGAGTTGATGTAACTATCCCTCTCTTGCACACTAACCTTAGTGGGAATCCATAAACTCAAGGATTTCCTAGGCAAGGGTTTTGCCTTTGTAAGAGGGATGGATGTGGCAAGCTTAGGTGTAGAAACTAATTTCTTGGCATGCAAAGAATGAGGATTTTGCTTCTTAGCAAAAAAATGAAGATTCTTCATTCTTCCTCATTACCTCGTGATTTACATGCTTCTTGTTGATGTTATTGTTGTACAAGAAAGCATGGTGATTCTTCTTAGGTGTTTTATAAATATTTCTTGTATTTGCACCATAAGAGGAATTAGAGGTGGGTTTGGGTACCACATTTTGAATATAAACCAAACCTCCTCAATGATTTTTCGGATGTTGTTTTTCCAACAAATCGTGGAGTGAATCCCTAGAATACACAAAGCTTTTGAGCTTCCGGGATTCCTCTTCACATTTCAACGTAAGTTGTTGAATGTGAGTTTCTAAGCTAAGGTTTTGAGCTACTAAATTATCATTTGTAAGGCTCAATTTCTTAACTTGAGAGAGAAGTGTGTTTCTCTCATAAGTGTCACAATCATGCATTTCATCATGAATTACACTAGCAATATCTAGTTTATGCAATCTGCTCTTTGTAATCTTATATTTTGCTTTTAATCTATTGTAAGAGTTGATGCACTTACTAGCTTTTTCAAAAACAATACTGAAACGACGTTCAAGCTCATTGTATGAGATCTTTTCCTCAATCTCATCATCGTCTTCTTCCACGCTAGGGCTTGATGATGACTCCTTCTCAATTGCCATGAGACACGATTCCTCTTAGGCGTTGAGCCATGCTTCCAACTCATCTTCATTTGAGCCGGAGGGGATTGGTGTAGGAACATCAATGGCAACAAAGCACGCATGAGCATCCTCCTTTGCATCATCTTCTTCGTTACTTGATGTGTGCTCACTCGAATCATCAAAGGTCCCGACAAGTCCCTTCTTGTGATTTTTGGACTTGGTCCTTCCTTTCCAATGCTTCTTCCCTTTACCCTTGTAAGTTTCTTTGTTGGGTTTGGAAGGGCATTCGGTGGACAAGTGACCTTTTCCACTGCAAGTGTAACAAGTATGAACCTTGTTAGAATTGGCGGTAAACTTTGACAAAGAATTACATTGCTTGCACTTGAGGAATACCTTGAATTGTTCGGCAAGATCCTCAATTTCTTCTCCACTCGCCTCTTCTAGCTCATCTTCTTCACTAGGAGCTTCTCGATGGAATTTCTTCCTCCACTTGATTGGCTCCTCCTTGGCATGGAATGCAATCCCCTTTTGCTACTCCGGCTTCTCGGTCGCCGATGGTTGAATCTCCTTCTTGTGTTGAAGCTTCACTTCATACGTCATGAGATTACCAATGCATTCCTCAATGGTGTACTTGGACGTCTCATATGACTCCAAAATTCCATTGGCCTTTGACTCCCAACGAGGTGTGAGAGAGTCAAGGATCTTCTCTACACGGTCCTCTTGGGAAATCATCTTCCCGAGTCCCTCCAAAGCGTTCACGATATCAGTGAACCTTATGAACATCTCTGAAATACTTTCTCCTTCCTGCATCTGAAACATTTCATATTTAGATCTAAACACGGTTTGTTTTGATTTCTTTACCTTTGTAGTCCCTTCATGACATATCTCCAAAGTATGCCAAATTTCGTTGGTCGTTTTGCACATGGAGATGCGGTTGAACTCATTTGCTGAGAGGGCGCAATGGAATGCATTCATAGCCCTCGCATTGGACTTGATCGAGTCCTTCTCCGCCTTTGTCCTTGAAGCCGTAGGAGTAGTGGGCTTCTCAAATGGCACCTCCGTAATGTCCCATAGGTCTTGACCCTCCAAGTAGATCATCATCTGTTGAATATTGGACTCCCCGGATTTGGTTTTGGATGATGAGCAAACATAAATAATTCATGAACTAACAATTTGTGAGCGCAGTATTGGAGATTGTCGCCAATTTCACGAGAATATTCAAAGCGACATCTCAACTCTTCCAAAAGCTCGTATTCAAGCCTAAAGCTTCGTTGAAGCTCCTGCAACGCTTTGGAAGTTATGAAGATTCAATCGAAGCTCTCAAAGACCGTTTATTAAGGTTTTATTTATAGTCTTTTAGTTTCGATTGATAGAATGTTAAGCCTTGAGTATATCTTACGTTCCTATCTTCATTACGCTCATTTCGTAGCTCTAGGATCCTTGCACAAGTTCATTCTAACTACCTCGAAGCATCACGCTTCTATTCGGACTTTGTTGTGCATGTTAGTTGGTACAAGAACAAGTACTGACCGACTAGATGGTGATCTAGTCGGTCGGCAACTGTTCTTGGACCGACTAGTTTGATTCCTTAATTTCTTGGACTTTACTGTTTACAGTTAGTCGGTCTACGTTGACTCACCGACCGACTAGTTTGTGAACTAGTCGGTCAGTGATGCTTCTTTGACCGACTAGTTGTGACTTACTGTTCACTCTAAATTTCTCCTAAGCTACTGTTTACCGTTAGTCGGTCTAAGAACGTTTGATGACCGACTAGTTGACAATCTAGTCGGTCAACTTTTGTTCTTGGACCGACTAAGTCACTTTGCATTCAGACTAAGTTATTTTGCCTCTTAGTCGGTCTACGTTCATTGACTGACCGACTAGTCGGTCAGAAAGTGTTCTTGGACCGACTAGATTTCTAGGTCTGAAATTCTCTTTCTTCTCAGATCTGCTCTTAGTCGGTCCATGCTTTGTGACTGACCGACTAGTTGATGAACTAGTCGGTCAGTGACTGTTCTTTGACCGACTAAGTATCACAGATTTCTATCCGTTGGTGAATGACCTAACTTGTGTTTTTGGGTTCCTATAAATACGAACCTAGGTCATTTCTATCTTCAATAGAGCTGCCATTAAGAGATTCATTGAGTTCTAAAGAGATAGCTATTCTCCCTCAAATCTAAAGCTCTCTTCCTCACAAGAAACCCATTCTCTCTCATTTCTAGATCTAGAGAGAAGGTTGTTCTTGGTGAGCTCTTCAAGCTATTGCTTGATCCAAGTCTCCAATTCTTCCCTAGGCACCCATTGCTGCTCATTTCCTTGGTGCTAGGGCTTGGTGACTTCATCTTCCTCAAATCCTTCATTCCACCTATTGGGTAAGAAAAACTCAAGGTATAGGATTTTGTGGTAAGAGTATTTATTTCATCTAAACTCTTTTATATTGCTTATTGGCTCTCTCGGTTGTGAGAGAAGTTTGTGATCCCGGGTTGTGGGTTTCACTTTGCCATTGCATGTATGATTTGATCTTGTGAAGGTTTTTCACAAGATATTCATAGTGGAAATCTTGAGTTAGGGTTTCTAACTCAAGTATCCGGAGGGGATCCGGGTGGTTGGGACGTAGGATCACCGGGAACAAGTCGGGGAGACTTGGGTGGATCCGAACCCATTAACATCGTTTGTTTGCATTGTTAATTTCGTTGTCGTCATTCAATTTAAGCTTCCGCAAATTGATTTGGTAGTTGATTGCAATTTAATTTGGAATTATACTCCTTATTATTTTAAAGTACTATTCACCCCCCCTCTAGTACTTGTGCAGTAGCTGGTAGGGCATTACATTTGGTATCAGAGCCAGATACTCAGCTATGTCTGCCAACGACAACAAGACCGTGCCTCCACCTTCCAACTATGACACCTTCAGGAACCGTGAAGGAGCGTCATCGGTGATGGAAGGACATTCCTCTACAAGGCCTCCATTCTTCAACGGTACCAACTACGGGTACTGGAAATGTCAGATGGAAACCTTCCTCCGAAGTGCATCTTTATGGAGGACTACAATGAAGGAGTACATCGAGCCCAAAGAAGAAGATTTTGAGAAATGGACTACCGCGGAGGTCGCCGCGGAGGTAAGCAATGCCAAGGCAATGAACGCCTTGCAATGTGCATTGGAGCCCGAGGATTTCAATAAGATATGCACATGTAAGAGTGCATATCAAATTTGGAACTCCCTCCTCATTCTACATGAAGGGACGAGTAGGGTAAGAGACTCTAAACTCGTAGTCGTAACCAAAGATTACGAAATGTTTCATATGCAACAGGGCGAGAAGATGAAAGAATATTACGCTCGCTTCGTTGACATAATAAACGAGTTAGAGGCCCTCGGCAAGATCTACACTCAAAAGGAGAAGTGCTTAAAGCTTATTGAAGGACTTCCCTCTTCTTGGGAAAAACGTACCTTCGCCATCGAGGAAGGTAATGACATGAACAAATATACCGTAGTTCAACTAATGGGTACTTTGATGTCATACGAGGTACGCAAAGATAGCAAGGTGAAGCTACAAGAAAAGATGAAGTCATATTTGAACCTAGATGCGCCTAAGAAAAAGACGATTGCATTCAAGGCGGCTTCATCCACATCTTCCGATGATGAAGAATCGGAAAACGAGTTGGACTTGGAGTCCATGGCACTCATGGCCAAGAAGTTCAACCGTTTCTTCCGAAAAGGTAACTTCAAGAACAAAGCTAAATTTGGTTCTACTAACGCCTCTTCCTCTCCTTTGTGTTTCAAGTGTAATAAGCCGGGACACATGAAAGCGGAGTGTCCCCTCAATAAGCACAAGGAGAAGTGGAAGGCGCCAAAATTCGATAAGTCCAAGAAATACAAAAAGGGGTACAAGAAAGGACTTGTCGGAGCAACATTCACCGACTCCGAGGATTCCTCAAGCGGAGAGTCGGATGCTGAGAAAGTGGAGCAAGCACATATGTGCTTCAGGGCAAGAGAGGAGAACGATCAAGGATCCTCCTCTTCCGATGATAGTAATGACGAAAGCGATGAGGTAACGATGGATGATCTTAGAAATGCTAACTCTCAAATTTGGTCAAAATACACTAAGTTAGTAAATAGATATACTAAGGTAAAAGATGACCTAGCTAGCATTCAAACATCGCCTAAGACTATCATCACCAACAACGACACCGTTGTTGAAGAGTTAAGAAATGAGATTGTGAATCTCAAATCTAAACTTGAACATGCTAGCATTGAGGATGCGGAAGAACATGAGATAGCGGATTTAACTTCTCAAAACTCGACTTTGAGTATTGAGAACGAGAATCTTAAATCTCGTGTTTATGTGCTCACTTCGCAAGTATCCAATTTGGATACTTCTATGCGTTCTCTCAAAGAGAAATATGAGAACACATTGGGCCGAATTAACAAATTCAACAAAGGTAAGGACCATTTGGATAAAATCCTAAGTGACTTACTTCCGGCCAATCACCACATTGGTTTGGGGTATATGATGGGAAATTCATCCAAGTCGGTCACTACTTTTGTTAGGCCAACTTCCGAAGCCTCAACGAGTGGGAGCAAACACTCTATTGGAAGTTCATCTTCCATTGGTGCTTCCACCTCGTCCACACCCTCTTTCGGAAAGAAACCCACATTGGGTGGACCTCTAAAGAAGGGGCATGCCTACATGTACACCAATACCATGCCACGTAGGAACACACGTTCTACTCCACCGGCTCACACATATGATGATTTTTATGCAACACATTCTCGGGCACGTGCACACCATGTGAGACACCCTCACGCACGTGTTCCCACACATGCATATGTTCCCCCAACGCATCATATGAATAATTCTCGTCGTGCACCATTCCATCATGTCCCTTATGCCTATCCACAACATGCATCACGTAGAAATCAACGTCGCATGCATGCACCCAATAGGATGATGGCTCCCAAAATATTCACTATTTGGAGCCCAAAGGACACAAGCATGGACGAAAAACAAATGTACATGAATGCTTATTTTTCGGATGTTGTACATAGTAAGAATTATGTGGGGAAGTCTAAGTCCACTTGGACTTGGCTTCCAAAGGTCTAATCCCTTGGACCCAATGACCTTGGGTACAATGATATGAAAGTTTCTATCTTTAGGTACTCAAGGAAAAGAAAAAGAAAAGGAGCAACAAATTTAAATTTAGCTCCAAAGGGAATTGGATACTCGATAGCGGGTGTTCAAAACACATGACGGGTGACGCTCGTTTGCTCTCCGGAGTGGTTCCCATTGCGAATGGAAACCGCGTCGTATTTGGAGGCAACGAGAGCGGAACCATCATAGGTGTTGGTAAAGTCGGTAACCCTTCTAAACCATTAATTAGTGATGTGTATCTTGTTAGTGGTTTAAATCATAATCTTATTTCAATAAGTCAACTTTGTGACAAAGGTTACAAAGTTAGCTTTGCGAAAGGATTGTGTCATATTTTAAGAAAGGATAATGAAAAATTATTATTTTCCGGAACTCGTCGTAAAGACATTTATATTTTGGATCTTCCTAAGTCATATGAACAATGTCTCGTTGCCAACACAAGTGAACAACACTTATGGCATCGACGCTTTGGACATGTGAACTTTGGAACACTATATAAGCTTTCAAAATTGAATTCTATTAAAGGTTTTCCGAAGCTTGTTTTTGAAAAGAAAAGTTTTTGTGATTGTTGTCAACGCGGCAAGCTTCCTAAATCTTCATTTAAACCTAAGAAAAGCATCTCTACTAAAAGGCCACTAGAGCTATTACATCTAGATTTATTTGGGCCGACTAGAGTAGCTTCCTTAGGAAATGCAAGGTATGGACTTGTCATCGTAGATGACTATTCAAGATTTACTTGGGTATTTTCATTATGTAATAAAAATGAAGCTTTTGAAAACTTCACAATTTTTGTTAAGAAAGTACAAAATCTCTTAGGAACCACCATTGTCACTATTCGTAGTGATCATGGAGGTGAATTTGAGAATGAGTCTTTTGAGACATTTTGTGATGAAGTTGGTATTACTCACACCTTCTCTTTCCCTCGTGCACCTCCTCAAAATGGTGTAGTTGAGAGAAAGAATAGGACGCTAGTGGAGTGTGCTCGCACTATGCTTGATGATAGCCAACTTGGCCATCAATTTTGGGCGGAAGCGGTACACACCGCTTGCTATGTGTTTAATAGAATACTTTTGAGGCCCGGCACTAAACAAACTTGTTATGAATTGTTGTTTGGTAGATTGCCTCAAGTTAAACATTTTTGTGTTTTCGGCGCAAAATGTTTTATTAAGAACACATATGGTAGTTTGGACAAATTCGATCCAAGATCCGATGAGGGGATTTTTGTCGGATATTCTTCGCGTAGCAAAGCCTACCGGATATTCAACAAACGAACCTCAACGATCGAGGAGTCGCTTCATGTCTCATTTAATGAAGGATTTGTTCCAACTTGAATTTCAAATGATAATGATTCTTTGGATGTTTTATGTGATTCATTTGATAATTCTAAGTCTAATGATTCTATTGATTCTATTGAGACTAACCCAACTAATGAAGTTGTTGAGAATGTTCCTAGTGATCAAGGTATTCCCAAACGGCTTCATACCGTTCGTGACCATCCCCATGAGCAAGTCATTGGCAATATTCAAGATAGTGTCAAGACGAGATCACAAGTCCACCACTTCGCAAATTGTGCCTTTGCCTCATCGATAGAGCCAAAGAATATTAATGAAGCATGCGAAGATAGCGCTTGGATCTTAGCCATGGAGGAGGAGCTCATTCAATTCGAGAGGAATGAAGTTTGGGAGCTTGTTCCATTGCCATCGAAGAACCACACCGTCATAGGGACAAAGTGGATCTTCAAGAACAAAACCGACGAAAACCAAGTCGTCGTCCGGAACAAAGCTCGGTTAGTAGCTCAAGGCTATCGTCAAGAGGAAGGTATCGATTTCGAAGAATCTTTCGCTCCGGTAGCTAGATTAGAATCAATTAGATTACTTTTGTCTTTTGCATGCCATAAGAATTTTAAATTATTTCAAATGGATGTTAAAAGTGCATTTTTAAACGGAGATGTCGTTGAGGAAGTTTACGTTTCTCAACCTCCGGGCTTCATAAATGAAAAATTTCCAAATCACGTTTTTAAACTAAAGAAAGCTCTTTATGGTTTGAGACAAGCTCCTCGAGCTTGGTATGATCGCCTAAAGAATTTTCTTTTGGATTTGAATTTTAAAATGGGCGAAGACGATTCAACACTTTTTATTAAGCATGCAAATAATGATATTTTATTAGTTCAAATTTATGTTGATGATATCATTTTCGGTGCTACTAACTTCGCTCTTTGCGAAGAGTTTTCTAATGTTATGAAGGAACAATTTGAGATGAGCCATATGGGTGAACTCAAATATTTCTTAGGTCTCCAAATTCGCCAAATGAACGATGCAATCTTCATCCACCAAACGAAGTACACGGTGGAGTTGCTAAAGCGATTTGGAATGGAGAATGCCTCCGGGAAAAAGACTCCTATGAGCACGACTACGCATCTTGATAAGGATACGGGTGGTAAGGATGTAGACATTCATCTATATCGAGGTATGATAGGTAGCTTACTTTATCTTACCGCAAGTAGACCCGATATTATGTTTACCGTATGCATTTGTGCTCGTTATCAGTCTCAACCTAAGGAGTCTCACTTAGTAGCGGTAAAGCGTATTTTCCGTTATCTAAGTTACACTTTAGATTTTGGATTACTTTATCCGAAATCTAGCACGTATGAGTTAGTCTCATATAGTGACGCTGATTATGCGGGATGCAAATCCGACAGGAAAAGTACTAGTGGCACTTGCCATTTTCTAGGAAATTCTCTTGTCTCTTGGTTTTCCAAGAAGCAAAATTCGGTTTCACTTTCAACCACCGAGGCGGAATATATTGCCGCTGGTGCCGCTTGTGCCCAGGTTCTTTGGATGAGACACACATTGAAGGATTTTGGTATTCATTATGATACTAGCCCTATCATGGTGGATAACCAAAGTGCTATTTGTCTTTCAAAGAATCCGGTGCACCATTCCCGATCGAAACACATAGATGTCCGACACCATTTCTTAGATGATCATGTTGCTAAAAAGGACATCATTTTAGTGTACGTTGAAACCCAAAAGCAAATCGCCGATATTTTCACGAAACCCCTAAAGGAGGACTCCTTTGTGCGGTTGCGTCGAGAATTGGGGATTATGGGTGAATCCGAGATATAGGATTCATATATAAATTCAATCATCTTGCATGCTAATATATTTCGCGATATTTCATTCATGCTAGATTAATTTAATTTTTGGGAATTTTATGTGATTTATTTGAATTTATTGCTCGAATTCGTATTTCAATGTCGTATTTAAGATTTCGACGTTTTATGGGGTAATTTAGATGACTAATGAGTGAGTTAGGATGTTTCATCCAAGTGGCTTGTGAAGAGAAATCAAATTTCTACTTTTGGACTCTTCTAGTCGGTTTCAGTACACTTGTCAACCGACTAGATGCTCATCTAGTCGGTCAGCAAATGAACTCAGACCGACTAGATCAAGCAAATATCCATCTCCTATCATTTTCTTTCGTTAGTCGGTCATAGTACACTTTCCGACCGACTAGATTGAAAACTAGTCGGTCCGTAAGTATACTGCGACCGACTAATTCTTGCCCTAGAAATTCATCTGAGCTACTGTTTCGACTTAGTCGGTTCAAGCTCATTGACCGACCGACTAGATCGTAATCTAGTCGGTCAGTGCTTGAACTGTGACCGACTAAGTATGTTAGGGCAGTTTTGTCTTTTTGATTCCAGACCGACTTATACTCTTTTTGGTTCGACTAATTTCATTATTAGTCGGTCTTCTCTCCAGCTCAAACTCGAAAACCCCCAAACCCCGATCGAGCCCCTTCACATTCTCGTCGTCTCCGGCCATATCTCCGGCCATCCCCGCCGTCCGCCGCCGTCGACTCCACCCCCTAGGTATCTCCCTCCCTCTCCTTGGTCGATTCCTACCCTAGGGTTCGTTTTTATCTCTTCTAGCTCCTAGGGTTTCTAGTTCTAACCTAGGGTTTGTATTTTCGAATTTCTAGGGTTTGTGTTAGCTTCTAGGGTTTGTGCTAGGATATTTGATCTTCGTTTTCAGTTGCTTGTGCTCGTAGTACTATGGCTAAGACTCGTATTCCTATCCCCTCTTCCGGGGCTTCTCCTATGACCGTAGGGCCTTCCGACCCTAGGAATCCCCCGAAGCCTAAGCGTCGTGCCAAGTCTACCCAAGCCTCTCCATCGTCGCCCCCTCTTAAGAAGCCTAGGACTGCCACCGCTAAACCCCGCAAATCCAAGACCAAAAAGCCTATTCTCCAATCTCCGGCTACTCCTCCCGATTCCGATACTGATTTTATCCCTGAGGATGAGCCTACTAGGGAACCTACCCCACCTCCGAAGACCCGTAAGGCCAAGGGTAAAGCTCCTATGCCAGTTGGCGGTGTAGACATATCGTTGTGCCGCGATGACCCTCAGTGTCTCGCAGCGTACAACCGTATAGAGCACTGTCCACTGTTGTTAGAGCATTACGTTCAGTTTTCTGATTTCCTCGGCCTTGCTGATCTTCTGTCCT
The DNA here is from genome assembly GCA_030789695.1 of Scilla litardierei. Classification (NCBI taxonomy): domain Eukaryota; kingdom Viridiplantae; phylum Streptophyta; class Magnoliopsida; order Asparagales; family Asparagaceae; genus Scilla; species Scilla litardierei. The sequence continues at coordinate 95,363,350 of CM061130.1, read as the reverse complement.
ATAGTGGTCTTCTAGATTATCTCCGATACGACCCCAAAGCCAATCCCAAACCGTTTCCTCGCCTCGTGAAATTGTTCTATGCCAATCGCATTCGAGGCCAGTACGATGCCAGCCACTCCATTGAAACGACTGTCTTGGGAACTCCTATAGTTCTCACGGCAGAAATCTTGGGGGAGATCCTTGGTTGTTCATCGTGTGGTCTCCTCCCTTCGGACATTTCCGTAGATGACATTTCTTCCTTGGATCAGACTGTTCTTTCTGAGATTTTCCAGGTTATCCCCTCCGCATTCATTGGTGTTCCATCGAAATCCTTTAAGCCGAATGCGTGGGTTCTTAACCTAATTTTGAAGTCTTGTCTTCTTCCTAAGTATGGATCCTCTTCACTCCCTTCTCAGCCGTTTTTGAAGCTCATATACGCTCTTTTCTTAGGGTGCGAGATTAATTGGGCTCGCGTGATACTCGATAAGATGGATTCTTTCGAGTGTATACGCAAGACCAATAAGTCTGCGCACATTCCATACCCTTGCCTGTTGACTCTCGTATTTCGTCATTTCCGAGTCCCTCTCCCTCCTGACGATGAGCGTCCCTTGGGTACGCCTCTGAACGCGACGGCCGTGAAGAAATCTTTAGCGGCTCTTCGTCACGTGCAGAGGTCTACTGCATCTGCTTCTCAGGCTTCTCCGTCTGCTGCCGCAGCCCCCTCTCGTCCTGCTACATTGGACGATGTCGTACGCCTTCTTCGTCGGCATGAGTCACGTTTGGCTCGTACCGAGGAGGTCGTTTGTCGTATGGCTCGTCTGATGGGGATCGATCTTCCTCCTTCAGTTTCTGAGGCCGAGGAGATGGACGATGAGGAGATTGACGAGCTTGTCACTTCTTTTGCCCGTGGCGATGAGGCCACTGCTGCTGCTGCTGCTGGTACTTCTACTTCTGCTCCTGGAGATGGCACCACTTCTGGTGTTCCAGAGCAATCTGCTTCAGCACTTCAGTCGTCTGAGCCTGCTGCTGACCCAGTTTCCGAGCCTGCTCATGTATCTGCTGCTGCTGCTTCTGTCGAGACTCATGCTGCTGTTGAGCCTGTTGCTGAGATCTCCACTCCTGCCCCGACGATTCCATCTGTTGAGACACCTCTACTCCCTGCAGATCCTGAGTCCACTCCGTCGACTGGACCCACAGACGCTGCAGATCCAGCCTCCTCCTCGTGATCGTCTGTTCCGAGGACTCTCCACTGCATTCTGGATGATATATTTTAGTGAGAGTGTTTTGGGTTAGGATGGGGTTGAGAGATGCTTTGATGTATTTTTTTGTGCTTTCTGGATGTCGTTTTTGGATGTTATGATATGACGATGTTGATGATGATGATGTACTTTTTGTTGTTTATATAGATGATGTGTCTCACTTCATATGATGTACCTCATATATTCGATGTGATATCTTTTTGGATGTACTCATGTTGTCTATATATATATATATATATATATATATATATGTTCATCATCGTTCACTTTGTCTTTTATTCGTCGTGCAAATTTTAATATTCGTTGAATACATTTGAAATGTGATTTCGTCGCTCGACGCATAAAAACTTGGTTAAATAGATTTAAATTCTATAATTGTATAGAATTGTTTTCCATGCACAAACTTAACCAAGAATATTGAATATTGAAGAGTATGTTTCTTTATTCAAGAAATGAATAAACATTTGGTATTTTTGATGATTTTGATTATCGTTGATTTTTTATTGATAATGGAAAATTTGGCACACCTTGCTTTGATTTCCACAATTTTCCCTTGGTGTCAAGTTGGTCCATTGTCTTTGTCTACGACTCCCGATGTTGGATTTTACATTTCCTAATTGTTGTCGTTGTATGCCCCCCATTTTTTGGGATAATGCCAAAGGGGGAGAGATAATGATAATAAATAGCGCAAATGAAAATTTAACTCAATTTCCAAGAATCTAGTTTGATATGTTAGATTCAGGGGGAGTTAAGATATATATAAGGATTTTCAAAATCCGATATTTCTAAAATCAATTCACTTTATTTATCTTACTCGTCTGCTTGATGCAATTCATTTATATTCAATTTGGAATTAACGTGTCATCAATGCAGGGGGAGTAAGTATTTTTCATTTGAATTACTATTTTTGATTATTATTTATGTTGGTTTGTCATCACCAAAAAGGGGGAGAATGTTGAATATTGGACTCCCCGGATTTGGTTTTGGATGATGAGCAAACATAAATAATTCATGAACTAACAATTTGTGAGCGCAGTATTGGAGATTGTCGCCAATTTCACGAGAATATTCAAAGCGACATCTCAACTCTTCCAAAAGCTCGTATTCAAGCCTAAAGCTTTGTTGAAGCTCCTGCAACGCTTTGGAAGTTATGAAGATTCAATCGAAGCTCTCAAAGACCGTTTATTAAGGTTTTATTTATAGTCTTTTAGTTTCGATTGATAGAATGTTAAGCCTTGAGTATATCTTACGTTCCTATCTTCATTACGCTCATTTCGTAGCTCTAGGATCCTTGCACAAGTTCATTCTAACTTCCTCGAAGCATCGCGCTTCTATTCGGACTTTGTTGTGCATGTTAGTTGGTACAAGAACAAGTACTGACCGACTAGATGGTGATCTAGTCGGTCGGCAACTGTTCTTGGACCGACTAGTTTGATTCCTTAATTTCTTGGACTTTACTGTTTACAGTTAGTCGGTCTACGTTGACTCACCGACCGACTAGTTTGTGAACTAGTCGGTCAGTGATGCTTCTTTGACCGACTAGTTGTGACTTACTGTTCACTCTAAATTTCTCCTAAGCTACTGTTTACCGTTAGTCGGTCTAAGAACGTTTGATGACCGACTAGTTGACAATCTAGTCGGTCAACTTTTGTGACAATATGCAAGATAACATGCACAACAAAGGTTTATACAATCCCATATAACTCTCCCCATATGTGTAAGTATATAACTCTCCCTTATATAGTTACATAATGCATATAACTCACCCCTTGACATCGTCAAAAAGGTGGACATCAAATATATCCCCCTTTGTTATCTTAACCAAGATGTGACAATATGCAAGAAATAAGGAGATGTACGATACCAAATTGAAAAAATTTAGTGGGTATCAATTCACTATCCCATGCTCCCCCCTAGATCATAGAAATGGCAACTTTTGACTTCTAGGATCTAATACCAATTATAAAGAAGGAGATTAACAATCTCTAACAATTGAGGTAAATTCCAATTGTAGAAAAAGAATCTTGGAAATAATCCTCTTTACAAATTGATATACAAATAATGGAGCCATGGGCCTTAAGTGTATCAAAGCAATAGATATGGAAAAATCAAGCTTCAAAGATACACAATGATAATGCCAAAAGAATTATAACATGAAACAACTTGGCAATATCTAAGGGGTTTGGGTTGAGACCACAAATCATCAATTGTATATAATGATCTCAAACATACCCCTAAATGAGAGTTAAAATATGTTTTAAAATATTTTAAACATACAACATATTAACTCCCCCATTGACATACACATGGATCAAAAATGCATGCAGGTCAATAAACCCCAAGGTCCCTATTTTCATGAAAAATAAGTTTGAAAACATTTTCAAAATCATGAAACACACACAAACAATGGGTATGGTAAAAATAAACAAATAAGCATAATACCCATGTAATATGCATACGTGTGAGGAACCTAAACATTAGGAAACCAAACCCAAGAGGAGTTTGACTTCCTAACGTAATCACATGAGGTGACACATCCCTAACTAGAGAGTTGATGTAACTATCCCTCTCTTGCACACTAACCTTAATGAGAATCCATAAACTCAAGGATTTCCTAGGCAAGGGTTTTGCCTTTGCAAGAGGGATGTGTTGAGTATTGGTGTTTCATACCAATCTAATTTTGATGATGATCACAACATTATGTTGTTGCTAATGAATCTCATGTTTTAGTCTCTCAGCTTATTTCAAGGATGTCTTTCTTGGAGACTAATCACTTGGTGTAAGGATGGACATCATGTGAAGAAGGGCCAAAGTTTGGACTCAAGGAGTGCCAAAGCTTGGAGCTGGTGGAGAGCAATCAAGGCATCAAGATTGTAGACTTAGACTCTTAAGAAAGCATTGTAATCCATGTAATTTACTTTATTTCTTTCTCTCTCTCTTTTGAGTCTAGGTTATTGTAATGCCTTGTTAGATGGTTTTCTTTTCATGCATATGCATTTAACCATCTTAGTGAACCTTAGGATTATCATAGAATCCAACCCAATAGGTTCACTCTGTCCAAAGACTCATTTGGAGTCTCTGGCTTTCCGTCAGTCGCCTGATGAGGGAAACACAGCCGACTGGGTGATTTCCAGTCGCCTGTAGATCCTTCTACAGTCGCCTGATATGCACAGCTCAAGTCAACATTTCAATTGACTCAAACTTGAGCTTTACGCACAGTCGCCTGACGATCAGTTTACAGTCGCCTATATATTTACAGTCACCTGGAAATTAGCCAACAGTCACCTGTCTAGCGTAAGTGCAATCACTGCTTCTCTCTGTCTTCTCTCCACATTTTACAGTAGTCGACTGATGAAGAATATACAGTCGCCTGAATTTTTGGCAGTTGACTGTAGTATTAACATCAGTCGCATGTACGAAGAATTGGAGAAAGAATGCAGCTCTCTGTTTCGATCCATCCCCTGCAGCAGTTGTCTGCTGAAGGATTAATAGGTGCATGTCCTGTTTATCAGTCGACTGTATTGACTTCTTCAGTCGACTGTACTGGCTCAGATTATAGCCGTTGGATATTTTCTAGCCGTTGATCAGTCGACTGTATTCAGATCAACAGTCGACTGTTCCTGTCATTTTCACCCAGTTTCTAGCCGTTGAAGATTTGTTTATTTGGTTGTTCCTTTAGGTTTTTGGGCTTTATATAGGGTTCCTATATATATCAGTGTGCTGCCATCACTTGAGAACTCTGGACAACACTTGATAACTCTTGACTCTATAGAAAATCTCAAGAGATCTTTAAGCCACTCTCAAGCGCCCTCATTTCCCTCTATTGAGCATTCATCTCTCTTCATGCATTGAAGTTCAGCTCAAGGGAAATCATCCAAGTGCTCTCAAGCATATTCCAACACTTGGAGATCCTCTTCCATGCCTTGCATTCATTCATGAGTAAGCATCTCAAGGCATAGGTAAGAGTATTTACTTTACATGGTGTAATTTTATTTCTCTTTGTGGGATTAGGATACTCTCTTTGTGGGAGTTTCTCTCTTTGTGGGAGGTTTTCTCTTTGTGGGATTAGGATACTCTCTTTGTGGGAGGTTGTCTCTTTGTGGGACTAAGAAATTCTCTTTGGGAGAATTAACTCTCTTTGTGGGAGTTCCAGTGTCCTAGTGTAGGGCTAACCCTAATTCTCTGAGTGGGAGTTAGTGATTCTCTGTGTGGGAGTCTTGATCCTTGTGTAGGATTGGTTGGGTCCTTGTGTAGGGCATAAATCCTCTTTGTGGGGTATCTCCTTGTGAGATTTGTATTCACTTCTCTGTGTGGGATTATAGTGAATGTTGGTGTGGCTGGATGTACCCAAGTTTAGGGAAACATGGTAAAACTTTGTGTTTGCATTTGGATTGATTGTGCCTTTTAATTCCTCTTGCATTTATAATTCCGCATTTGCAAGTTAAATTTTAATTTGACAATTTTATTGTCATTACACTATTCAACCCCCTCTAGTGTGTGTTGTTAATATTGCAAGGGTTAGACGATCCCTACAATTGGTATCGGAGCGAGGTTAAAGCATACTGCAACGATGGTATTCAACGCCTCATCCTTGTCTCATGAAGGTCACTCAACCGTTCGACCCCCGCTCTTCAACGGAACCAACTACCCAAGTTGGAAGATCAGAATGATGATCTACATGGAGGGTCAAGACCTATGGGACATCACGGAGGTGCCATTTGAGAAGCCCACTACTCCTGCGGCTTCAAGGACAAAGGCAGAGAAAGACTCAATCAAGTTCAATGCGAGAGCTATGAATGCATTACATTGCGCTCTCTCAGCTAATGAGTTCAACTGCATCTCCATGTGCAAAACAACAAATGATATTTGGCACACCTTGGAGAATTTTCATGAAGGGACAACGAAGGTAAAGAAATCTAAACAAACTGTGTTTAGATCTAAATATGAAATGTTTAAGATGCAGGAAGGCGAAAGCATTTCAGAGATGTTCACAAGGTTCACTGATATTATGAACGCTTTGGAGGAACTCGGGAAGACGATTTCCCAAGAGGATCACGTAGAGAAGATAATTGACTCTCTCTCACACCTCGTTGGGAGTCAAAGGCCAACGAAATTTTGGAGTCGTATGACACGTCCAAATATACCGTTGAGGAGTGCATTGGAAATCTCATAGCGTATGAAGTGAAGCTTCAACACAGGAAGGAGATTCAACCAACAAAGCCCGAGAAGCTAGAGAAGTAAAAGGGGGTTGCATTCCATGCCAAGGAGGAGCTAATCAAGTGGAGGAGGAAATTCCATCGAGAAGCTCCTAGTGAAGAAGATGAGCAAGAAGATGCAAGTGGAGAAGAAATTGAGGAGCTTGTCGAACAATTCAAAGCATTCCTCAAATGCAAGCAAGGTAAGTCTTTGTCAAAGTTTGCCTCCAATTCTAACAAGGTTCCTACTTGTTACACTTGCAGTGGAAAAGGTCACTTGTCCACCGAATACCCTTCCAAACCCAACAAAGAAACCTATAAAGGTAAAGGGAAGAAGAATTGGAAAGGAAGGTCCAAGTCCAAAAATCTCAAGAAGGTACTTGTCGGGACATTTGATGATTCGAGTGAGGACACTTCGAGTAACGAAGAAGAGGATACAAAGGAGGATGCTTATGCATGCTTTGTAGCCATGGATGGTCCTACACCAATCCCCTCCGGATTAAACAAAGAAGAGTTGGATGCTTGGCTTGTCGCATACAATTCCTATGAGGATTCGTGCCTCATGGCTACGGAGGAGAAGTCGTCATCAAGCTCTCGAAAGGATGATGATGATGTTGTTGAGATCGAGGAAGAAAAGATCTCATACGAGGAGCTCAAGATTAATTTTGACTTGGTCTCTGAAAAGGCTAGTAAGTGCATCAACTCTTACAATAGATTAAAAGCTAAATATAAGATTGTTAAGAGTAGATTGCATGAACTAGTTATTGCAAGTGTAATTCAGGATGAAAAGCATGTTTATGACACTTGTGAGAGAGACACACTTCTCTCTCAAGTTAAGGAATTGAGCCTTTCTAATGAAAATCTCATTCCTCAAAACCTTGGCTTAGATGCTCACATTCAACAACTTACGTTCAAATGTGAAAAGGAATCCAGGAAGCTCATAAGCTTTATGTATTCTAGGGATTCACTCCACGATTTGTTGGAAAAACAACATCCGGCAAATCATAGAGGAGGTTTGGGTTATATTCAAAATGTGGTTCCCAAACCCACCTCTAATTCCTCTTATGGTGCAAATACAAGAAATATTGCTAAAGCACCTAAGAAGAATCACCATACTTTCTTGTACAACAATAACACTAACAAGAAGCATGTAGATCACAAGGTGATGAGGAAGAATGAAAAATCTTCATTTTTTGCTAAGAAGCAAAATCCTCATTCTTTGCATGCTAAGAAATTTGTTTCTACACCTAAGCATGCCACATCCTTCCCTCTTGCAAAGGCACAACCCTTGCCTATGAAATCCTTAAGATTATGGATTCCCACTAAGGTTAGTGTGCAAGAGAGAGATAGTTACATCAACTCTCTAGTTAGGGATGTGATCACCTCGTGTGATTACGTTAGGAAATCAAACTCCTCTTGGGTTTGGTTACCTAATGTTTAGGTTCCCCACACACATTTGCATATTGCATGGGTATTGTGCTTATTGCTATATTTTTGCATACCCATTGGTTGTGTGTGTGTTTCATGTTTTTGAAAATACTTTCAAGTATATTTATTTTTCATGAAAATTTGAATCTTGGGGTTTGTTGACATACATGCATTTTTGATCCATATGTATGTCAATGAGGGAGTTAATATATAATATGTTTAAATTTTTTTAAGACATATTTTAACTCTCATTTCGGAGGTTATTTGAAATCATTATTTACAGTTGGTTATTTTGGGTCTCAAACCAAACCTCTTGTTTATTGCCAACATGTTTCATATCTCATTGTTTTTGGCAATATCCTTGTGTATCATTGAAGCTTGATTTTTTTTTCAAATCTATTGCTTTGATACACTTTTTGGCCCATGACTCCAGTTATTTTAATTGGTATTAGATCCTAGAAGTTAAAAGTTGACCATTTCTATGATCTAGGAGGAGCATGGGATAGTGAATTGATACCCACTTAATTTCAAGATTAGGTATCATACATATCTTTATTTTCTTGCATATTGTCACATATTGGTTAAGATGACAAAGGGGGATATATTTGATGTCCACCTTTTTGACGATGTCAAGTGGGAGATATATATGCATTATGTGATCATATCTATAGGGGGAGAGATATATACATATGCATATGGGGAGAGATATCTCTATAGGGAGAGATATATGGGATTAGATAAATCATTCTTGTATGCAAGCTTTTATTCTTTGCAATTGGTTTATGTGATCCATGCCTATTATATGTCACCATGTTTTTTTAATATTATGAGTATTTACCTTTGTGTAGCTCATTATATAATTGGTGCATATAAGTAGGGGGAGATCATTAGCATTGTGCTTTAATTCTTTATGATTTACATAATGTGTGTCATCATTAAAAAGGGGGAGATTGTTGAGTATTGGTGTTTCATACCAATCTTATTTTGATGATGATCACAACATTATGTTATTGCTAATGAATCTCATGTTTTAGTCTCTCAGCTTATTTCAAGGATATCTTTATTGGAGACTAATCACTTGGTGTAAGGATGGACATCATGTGAAGAAGGACCAAAGTTTGGACTCAAGGAGTGCCAAAGCTTGGAGATGGTGGAGAGCAATCAAGGTATCAAGATTGTAGACTTAGACTCTTAAGAAAGCATTGTAATCCATGTAATTTACTTTATTGCTTTCTCTCTCTTTTGCGTCTAGGTTATTGTAATGCCTTGTTAGATGGTTTTCTTTTCATGCATATGCATTTAACCATCTTAGGGAACCTTAGGATTATCATAGAATCCAACCCAATAGGTTCACTCTGTCCAAAGACTCATTTGGAGTCTCTGGCTTTCCGTCAGTCGCCTGATGAGGGAAACACAGCCGACTGGGTGATTTCCAGTCGCCTGTAGATCCTTCTACAGTCACCTGATATGCACAGCTCAAGTCAACATTTCAATTGACTCAAACTTGAGCTTTACGCACAGTCGCCTGACGATCAGTTTACAGTCAACTGTACATTTTCAGTCACCTGGAAATTGGCCAACAGTCGCTTGTCTAGCGTAAGTGCAATCACTGCTTCTCTCTGTCTTCTCTCCACATTTTACAGTAGTCGACTGATAAAGAATATACAGTCGCCTGAATTTTGGCAGTTGACTGTAGTATTAACATCAATCGCATGTGCGAAGAATTGGAGAAAGAATGCAGCTCTCTGTTTCGATCCATCCCCTGCAGCAGTCGTCTGCTGAAGGATTAACAGGCGCCTGTCCTGTTTGTCAATCGACTATATTGACTTCTTCAGTTGACTGTCCTGGCTCAGATTATAGCCGTTGGATATTTCTAGCCGTTGATCAGTCGACTGTATTCTGATCAATAGTCGACTGTTCCTGTCGTTTTCACCCAGTTTCTAGCCGTTGCAGATTTGTTTATTTGGTTGTTCCTTTGGGTTTTTGGGTTTAATATAGGGTTCCTATATATATGAGTGTGCTGCCATCACTTGAGAACTCTGGACAACACTTGATAACTCTTGACTCTATAGAAAATCTCAAGAGATCTTTAAGCCACTCCCAAGCGCCCTCATTTCTCTCTATTGAGCATTCATCTCTCTTCATGCATTGAAGTTCAGCTCAAGGGAAATCATCCAAGTGCTCTTAAGCATATTCCAACACTTGGAGATCCTCTTCCATGCCTTGCATTCATTCATGATTAAGCATCTCAAGGCATAGGTAAGAGTATTTACTTTACATGGTGTAATTTGTTTTCCTATTTCTCTTTGTGGGATTAGGATACTCTCTTTGTGGGAGGTTTTCTCTTTGTGGGATTATGATACTCTCTTTGTGGGAGGTTGTCTCTTTGTGGGACTAGGGAATTCTCTTTGCGGGAATTAACTCTCTTTGTGGGAGTTCTAGTGTCCTAGTGTAGGACTAACCCTAATTCTCTGAGTGGGAGTTAGTGATTCTCTGTATGGGAGTCTTGATCCTTGTGTAGGATTGGTTGGGTCCTTGTGTAGGGCATAAATCCTCTTTGTGGGGTATCTCCTTGTGAGATTTGTATTCACTTCTTTGTGTGGGATTATAGTGAATATTGGTGTGGCTGGATGTACCCAAGTTTGGGGAACCAGGGTAAAACTTTGTGTTTGTGTTTGGATTGTTTGTGCCTTTTAATTCCTCTTGCATTTATAATTCCGCATTTGCAAGTTAAATTTTAATTGGACAATTTTATTGCCATTACACTATTCACCCCCCTCTAGTGTGTGTTGTTAGTATTGCAAGGGTTAGACGATCCCTACAGGATGGATGTGGCATGCTTAGGTGTAGAAACTAATTTCTTGGCATGCAAAGAATGAGGATTTTGCTTCTTAGCAAAAAATGAAGATTCTTCATTCTTCCTCATTAACTCGTGATCTACATGCTTCTTGTTGATGTTATTGTTTTACAAGAAAGCATGTTGATTCTTCTTAGGTGCTTTATCAATATTTCTTGTATTTGCACCATAAGTGAAATTAGAGGTGGGTTTGGGTACCACATTTTGAATATAACCCAAACATCCTCTATGATTTGCCGGATGTTGTTTTTTCAACAAATCGTGGAGTGAATCCCTAGAATACACAAAGCTTTTGAGCTTCCGGGATTCCTCTTCTCATTTCAACGTAAGTTGTTGAATGCGAGTTTCTAAGCTAATGTTTTGAGCTACTAAATTATCATTTGTAAGGCTCAATTCCTTAACTTGAGAGAGAAGTGTGTTTCTCTCATAAGTGTCACAATCATGCATTTCATCATGAATTACACTATCAATATCTAGTTTATGCAATCTGCTCTTAGCAATCTTATATTTTTCTTTTAATCTATTGTAAGAGTCGATGCACTTACTAGCTTTTTCGGAAACAATAACGAAACGACGTTCAAGCTCCTCGTATGAGATCTTTTTCTCAATCTCATCATCGTCTTCTTCCATGCTAGGGCTTGATGATGACTCCTCCTCAATTGCCATGAGACACGATTCCTCATAGGCGTTGAGCCATGCTTCCAACTCATCTTCATTTGAGCCGGCTATATTTAAATTGCGTAGAAATCTTGGCATTGTTAGTGAGAAATAACTTTAGACAAGTATCCATGAAATATTTAATTATTCATATGCTATGACACTACACATGACATGCATGACACGCTTACATTACTTGTGTCACACTTGTTATTGGTTATTGATCACCCTCTAAATGTTGGTTTTTGATTATGACAAAAGGAGGAGATATATGTTTGTCACATAATATGTTTGTTTGTTAACTTCACATATATATGTACACTTACATTGGCACTTCCTTGATACATAAATGCTACATACTTTATATTTACTTATCTTAAACGAGCATTGATGCAATGAGAGTTCATATATATTTGTTAATACTGTTGCGGGGTGGAACTCGCGTACAATGAATTTGTATTAAGGGGAACCAAGGGCACATTGGTTATATTGATAAGAGGATTTAGATGGGCTATTTAACAAGTGATTAGTGGGGTGAAGAGGCTGAACTTGCCGCCGGGGGAGGCCACGGAGTCAAATCTCACCGGACGCGGCGGAGGAGGATCGGGCGGCGGGAGCCGAAGGCGGATGTCGACCAAGGGGCGAGCTACCCTGCACCACGACCAACTCGTCAGAAGGGCCGGGTTGGGGTCCAACCCTTAGCCCCTCCGATGCCTAAGTTAGTAACTGGACTTAAAGCGGGGGCTAGGCACGCAGGTCGGACTGAGGGTGTGTTGACCGTACGTGACGAGTTATATGTGGGAGAACAAAGATATGGACGACCTTTGCTCTCGTGTGTGAATAATGGATTCAAAGAGAATTTTCCAACCTCTTCACCGTAAGAAGTGAAGGGGTATTTATACCTGAAGGGAGGCGGTTAGGTGGGGCTGACCTGGCATACTGACTCGACGTGCTGAGCTGGCCCTGCTGTCAATAGAAGCTTCGGACGAGGATGTCAAGAACAGGAGTGTCAGCCACGCTTTTGTCAGACGGTGCAACGGCCAGGGGCGCTTTTGTCCGGGTGTCAGGACCGAAAGCATTAAGTGTCAGGGGGCTCAGCGGCCAGGGGGTGCTTTGTCAGACGGTCGGGCGGTGTTAGTGTCAGTCGTGTCCTTACACTAGGTTATTTGTCATGCATGATGAACTAAAGGTCCGGCAATGCTATCCCTGGTGGCGGGGTTCGTGGGGACCTGCCGGGTCGTCCTGTTCGGGGGTTGTCCGGCCCGGCCGCGCACCTTTTCGGTCGCGGGTTGTGGACTGCTGGCAAGGAGGGATATGCACGTGCCTCTGTCAGCATCCCAGGCGGCACTGTCTGGGTGCTCCCCAGGCGCACTGCCCTTGGCGGGCCGAGCGAATGCGGTTGTACGCCTCGGCCGGGAGGGGGGGCGCCGCGAGGTGCACCCACTCCCACGTAGCCTCGGACCTCCGGGCCGGTGATCCTTTTACAGTGGGGTGAATCAATGAGGTATATCAGTGGTTCTGGGCAGGAGTCAGACTCCTACGATTAATAATTGCCCCCGGCATTCGAGTGCGAGGCGGAGGCCGGGCTCGGCTCGGATGACGTAACCCTACCTCCCTTCTAACATGGTTCGGACTTGGGTCCGCACTCAGGAGTGGCAATGCGGCTCCTGCAGAGTTTTGCCCGCTGTTGCGGGATCGTGAGATCTCGTCCCGAGGGGGACCAAAGCGGGGAGGTAGGACACTGCGATTTAGGGAGGGGCGTTGCCCCTTAACGACGTGTCGTTGTGTGTGGCGGCTGGGTCGGACTTTGGGGGAGCCCGGCTTTATCAAGAAATCCATGGCTTTCGTTGTGATGTGTTTACCGGACGTGGTTGTTATTTTTGCGGGGCTCTAGCCGCCCTGTGTCTGGTGCAATTCCTAGCTATTGTGCGCTTGGGCTTAGGGTGAGGAGTCTGTTCGAAGGAATATTATTCAACAGCCTTTACAGGAGATCTAGATGGTATTTACAACAATAGGGCGGGTGTGACCAAACCCGTGGTCGGGTCGGGAGGTTGTTTTAGCTCGTCACCCACTACATCGGGGTGAGCGGGTCCCTGTTACGGGGCGGCCTTCCTTTCTGCCGACCGCTGAACTCCTTCTGCCTTTCTGTCCGGGGGGGAGCTGACGTGCCATGAGTCACCGTTTGGCTTCCTCGGGGATGCAGCCCTGCGGGGACCCCCCGGGAGGGCTGACCCTCGTTTGTCGGGTGGACCTCCTTCCTTCCCCTCCCTTGCTTCATCGCGTTCTGTCTCGCCGTCGCCGTGCTGGATGGTTGCCCGGCCTCGCCGGGGACCCCGTACATCGAGGGGGAACGCTGGAGGGGGCGGAGGACGAGGTGGAGGTGGTGGCTTCGCCCTCCGGGGGGGAGTCCAGCGGGTCGGCCTCGCGGGGAAGGTTGGGGGCAGGCAGGTGGGTCGTTGGGAGACCCGTTGGGGGTTTACACCCTCACACCCGGTGGGGATCGCCATGGGGTGGATGTTAATTGGGGCGTGGCGGCCCGCTGCTAGTCTTCCGGACTGGTTGTTTCATCTGGTTAAGAGCAGGAGGAAGGCTGGCAGGCGGGACTTCCCATGGGTAAGGGGAATATCCTATCAGAGGTCGTGGAGTGGAAGCGGTCACAGGTGGGGGAAGTGAGGTCCGTCGGTGGACATCGGCCTTCTCCGTAGCTCGGTGGGGGCGTCCAGGGCTTTTTCATACCCAGTGTGAGGGGATGCGATTCCCTCTCGCATCTCTTCTCCTCCTCCCTAAACTCTGAAGGGGGGTACTTATAGAGGGATTTTGCGGAAGGGTTCGCCTTGGATAATGTGAGGGACTAGCGCCATTAATGGGCTCCGCCGAATCACACGCTTTGGGAACCGCTTTTTCCTGGCGGCATCTGACACGGTTCGTCTGTCCTAGCCTCTCGGGGGGCGTGTTGCTGCTGATGGCGTGTTTTCCGAGCGTCCTTTCGTTTCGTCGAGTCGCATCGTGGCGCTGCCTTATCGAGACCAGGCGTATACCCGATAGGTATTGTTTCGCGGTTCCTGGTTTGCGACCGGTCCGCCCCGGTTTACGTGCCATTGTCCTTATTCCCAGGTTCGAGTTTTCGAGGATCATGGGCCTAAATGGGGTGGGGGAATCTAGACGTGGTTAGGGTGGCCGGCCCAGGGTATCGTGGCCATTGTGCGGTCCGAACCGGTTAGCCCCTATCGAGGTGAGTGTGTCGCCCCTGGGAAGCCAGTCTTTGCCGTGTTTTATCGCTGGTGTTACCTATTTTGTTTTCTTGCGTGAGTACAAGTACTGCCCCCAACATTCCCTTGTCCAGGAGTGCGAGGTCCGGGGGAAGGGGATGTTGATGGTCTACGTGTTGTGTTTGGGCGGGACGGAGAATCACCGCATACGATCTGGATGAGACATGCCACCCTATCACGAATAGGGGCTAACCTTAGTATGGCTGACCCCTGGGTGTCCGTCGCGAGTGGATTTTGCCTCGGGCGGAAGTGGCCCCGCAGAGTAGGCCTCAGTTCAACCCTTTCCCCTTTGTCTGAAAGGTATCGCTGATTTTAGTTGGCGAGGGGTCTTGTTTTGAAGCGTCAGCCCCTCCTGGTATCGGGGGGTTCGAACTGCGGGTGTATACTTACTGGGCGTCTTAAGTTAGTACGTGGGAAGTGTGATGTTCTATCCCTACTTTCCCCGCTGCGAGGGGTGGTCCCGTTTTGTGAGCTCGCCCGGCCCTTGGCAGGGTGATCGTTTCATGCTATGGCATTCTCAGAAAGTTAAAGCGACTTTGATAGGGATAAATGTTTTCATTTAAATTTACAAGAACTCTTCTATGGTTCGCACACGAGTACTTGATTATCGCCCGTTGGGGGGGTAAGATCCGGCCCTAGGGCGGGCTGTGGAGCTGTCCTCGCCTGCGGTGAACTACCTCAGGATTTATGGGTTACCCTCTGCCGGGTGGGCCTTTTTATCTTCAGTTGTTCTTGGCGCCTAGGTGAGCGTCCTTCCTCTGCGCTGACGGGTTGCAAGGTCTCCTCGGCCAGGTGGATGCAGTAGGGAAGCTGTCTTGCTGTGGCGTTTGTCCGGGGGGTGGATCCTGTCGACCGGGCCGCCTCCCCTCCATTGCTTTGTCATCTCCCTCCACACCTCGCTGTTTGGGTTTGAGGACGGGGTTCGTTAGGGCTCGGTTGTTCCGGGGCAGGCTGACACGCCATGAATCGCCTTTTGGGTTCGTCAGGAATGCAGCCTTACCGAGGCCCCCGTCCGGAGGTCGAAGGCGAGGAGGTGTAGGCCTGCAAGCCTGGGGGGCTTTTTCCTTTCCTGTCGGCGGGGAGCGGATGCCTACCTTCCTCCGTCTCGTCCTGTTTAGAGCAGACGGAAGAGTGAAAGGTGGATTTCCCTTGTATAAGTGGAATATCCTATTGGCGATCCGTTTGTAAGGGAAATATCCTATTGGAGGTCGTGGAGATGCAGCGACCGCCGCCCAGGGAGGAGGGCACCACTGGCGGCCGGTGACCTCCCTTTTGTTAGGGCGAGGCATCTCGCCCGTTTCCCAGCGGGTGGGGGGGTGTCGGGGCCGATTTCTCATATCTTCTGAATCTTTGTTCTTCTCTCTTTCGGGAGGGTGAGTGGTGTCTTTATAGGGGGATTTTGTTGACGGTTTCCTCCCTAATTATTGCGATGAGCTGGCATTATTAATGGGCTCCTCGGAATCATGCCCGTTGGAAACCGCTTTTGCCAGGTGGCGCTTATGGAACCTCTTTTGGAGTGTATCATTATTGGTGGCGTATTTCTCGAGCGTCCTTTCGTTTCGTCGAGTCACATCGGGGCTGCTTCCTCGGGAACTGACGCCTCGTTTGTCCCGGTTCATGTGCCCTTCTCTGGTTTGGGTGGCTAGGGTTGGCCCTGCCCCAGAGGTCTTAAGGGGAGGAGCGGGCGCGTAGCCCGGCCCGTGCCCTTCTCTGGTTTGGGTGGCTAGGGTTGGCCCTGCCCCAGAGGTCCTGAGGGGGGGAGCGGGCGCGTAGCCCGGCCCGTGCCCTTCTCTGGTATGGGTGGCTAGGGTTGGCCCTGCCCCAGAGGTCTTCGGGGGGGAGCGGGCATGTAGCCCGGCCCGTGCCCTTCTCTGGTTTGGGTGGCTAGGGTTGGCTCGGCCCCAGAGGTCTTGAGGGGGGGAGCGGGCGCGTAGCCCGGCCCGTGACCTTCTCTGGTTTGGGTGGCTAGGGTTGGCCCTGCCCCAGAGGTCTTGAGGGGGGAGCGGGCGCGTAGCCCGGCCCGTGCCCTTCTCTGGTTTGGGTGGCTAGGGTTGGCCCTGCCCCAGAGGTCTTGAGGGGGGGAGCGGGCGCGTAGCTCGGCCCGTGCCCTTCTCTGGTTTGGGTGGCTAGGGTTGGCCCTGCCCCAGAGGTCTTAAGGTGGGGAGCGGGCGCGTAGCCCGGCCCATGCCATTCTCTAGTTTGGGTGGCTAGGGTTGGCCCTGCCCCAGAGGTCTTGAGGGGGGGATCGGGCGCGTAGCCTGGCCCGTGCCCTTCTCTGGTTTGGGTGGCTAGGGTTGGCCCTGCCCCAGAGGTCTTGAGGGGGGGAGCGGGCGCGTAGCCTGGCCCGTGCCCTTCTCTGGTTTGGGTGGCTAGGGTTGGCCCTGCCCCAGAGGTCTTAAGGGGGGGAATGGGCACGTAGCCCGGCCCGTGCCCTTCTCTGGTTTGGGTGGCTAGGGTTGGCCCTGCCCCAGAGGTCTTGCGGGGGGAGCGGGCGCGTAGCCCGGCCCGTGCCCTTCTCTGGTTTGGGTGGCTAGGGTTGGCCCTGCCCCAGAGGTCTTGAGCAGGGGAGCGGGCGTGTAGCCCAGCCCGTGCCCTTCTCTGGTTTGGGTGTCTAGGGTTGGCCCTTCCCCAGAGGTCTTGAGGGGGGAGCGGGCGCGTAGCACAGCCCGTGCCCTTCTCTGGTTTGGGTGGCTAGGGTTGGCCCTACCCCAGAGGTCTTGAGGGGTGGAACGGGTGCGTAGCCCGGCCCGTGCCCTTCTCTGGTTTGGGTGGCTAGGGTTGGCCCTGCCCCAGAGGTCTTGAGGGGGGAGCGGGCGCGTAGCCCAGCCCGTGCCCTTCTCTGGTTTGGGTGGCTAGGGTTGGCCCTGCCCCAGAGGTCTTGAGGGGGGGAGCGGGCACGTAGCCTGGCCCGTGCCCTTCTCTGGTTTGGGTGGCTAGGGTTGGCCCTGCCCCAGAGGTCTTGAGGGGGGAGCGGGCGCGTAGCCCGGCCCGTGCCCTTCTCTGGTTTGGGTGGCTAGGGTTGGCCCTGCCCCAGAGGTGTTGAGGGGGGGAGCGGGCGCGTAGCCCGGCCCGTGCCCTTCTCTGGTTTGAGTTGCTAGGGTTGGCCCTGCCCCAGAGGTCTTGAGGGGGGAGAGCGGGCGCGTAGCCCGGCCCGTGCCCTTCTCTGGTTTGGGTGGCTTGGGTTGGCCCTACCCCAAAGGTCTTGAGGGGGGGGGGAGCGGGCACGTAGCCCGGCCCGTGCCCTTCTCTGGTTTGGGTGGCTAGGGTTGGCCCTGCCCCAGAGGTCTTGAGGGGGGGAGCGGGCGCGTAGCCTGGCCTGTGACCTTCTCTGGTTTGGGTGGCTAGGGTTGGCCCTGCCCCAGAGGTCTTGAGGGGGGGAGCGGGCGCGTGGCCCGGCCCGTGCCCTTCTCTGGGTTGGGTGGCTAGGATTGGCCCTGCCCCAGAGGTCTTGCGGGGGGGAGCGGGCGCGTAGCCCGGCCCGTGCCCTTCTCTGGTTTGGGTGGCTAGGGTTGGCCCTGCCCCAGAGGTCTTGAGGGGGGAAGCGGGCGCGTAGCCCGTGTTGGATATGGAAGACGTTAGTACACCCTTGTAGGGGATGTACGAGAGAATACGGACCTCGAACGTCGCGTACACAAAGTCGTGCGCAAAGGGAATATGTTCCCTTGCGGAGAGGATCTCTAGATTGATGGGAAAGTCGCATTACATGTGCATAAGTGCATGCGACATATGGCTAATAAAGGGGTAATATCTTAAGCTTATATTGTACCACGCATATGGTACAACTTAAGCTTATAATATGCCATGTACGATGGTACACCTTAGTTAAATTGTTCCAAAGGAACAATTGCTCCTAAAATAACTACCTTGGGGGCTATAAATAAGACCCAAGGGTTAGCCATTTTCCTAACAATTTTGCATGGCATTCTTGCATGCATTTTCATTCTAGCGAAACTCTGCCGAAATACTTCCTCTCCCTTTATCCAAGTTCTTAATCTAAAAGTAGAGATTTAGATTGTGGATTTAGTAGCCTTACTCTGTTCGTGAGTAGACTCGATCCGTCGTGGCGAATCCGAAGGCGAAGTTCGTAGACTACCGTGCCGCATACGCAAGCGTAAGTCTCAACTTCATTTATCGATCCGAACTCTGTTTTGACAGGATCCTACATTGGTATCAGAGCCATACGGATTCGCTCCGGTCAAACCGTCGCCCCTTCGAAACTATGAACGAGTCGTTGTCTTTTTCACGAATGGGTATCCTACCATTATGGATATGGTAGGAACGCTTCGTGACGGAGAGAACGCAGCGGTTGTTCTTTTCACGTTAGGGTCTTCTGTCATTATGGATATGGCAGGAACTCTCCGTGACGGGAAGAACCGACCGTTCATATTGTCAAAATCGCTCTCTTCATGAATGCTGAGTCTCCATTCATAGGGAATGGGCGCTCTCTTCATGTGGAGCGTGTAGTTTACGAATTTTTTGAAGAGGGTCATTTTTTGGCACACGGCCATTGGAGGACAACTACTTCCTGGACGAACGGGTGCTTCACCGGAGAAGAAGGTGGTAGTTATTTCCATCGGGGAAGATGAAATTTGGTGCATGTGCACCATGGCCAAATGGGCTATGAAGGCCATGCACCCCCCTCCCCATGCGGAGGGGGTTGGCTACGGCCAATAACCACCACGGCAACCCCCTCCGGCGGGGGTATGCGGCCACCCCATGAAAGGGGGGAGACCGGCCATGGCCAAAGGGCCATGGCCGGTCAAGGCCAATAAGCCATGGCCGGCCGGCCCTGGCCCTGGCCGGCCGGCCCTGGCCGGCCACGGCCAGGGCCAGGTAGCCCTGGCCGGCCGGCCCTGGCCATGGCCGGCCGGCCCTGGCCATGGCCGGCCGGCCCTGGCCATGGCCGGCCGGCCCTGGCCATGGCCGGCCGGCCCTGGCCGGCCACGGCCAGGGCCAGGGAGCCCTGGCCGCGGCCTGGCCAGGCCAGGGCCGGCCCTGGCCGGCCACGGCCAGGGCCAGAAGGGCCTGGCCGCCCTGGCAGAGGCCAGGGCAGCGCCCTGGCCTCAGGCCAGGGCCTGGCCGCCCTGGCCGAGGCCATGGCAGTGGCCCTGGCCCCGGCCAGGGGCCTCTGGCCTAGGCCAGGCCAGGCAGAGGCCTGGCCGGCCTCTGGCCGAGGCCAGGCCAGTAGCCCGGCCGGCCCTGGCAGTGGCCAGGGCTGCCGCAGGCTGCCCCTGGCCGGCCAGGGCAGAGGCCCTTGGCCAGCCTCGGCCAGAGCAGGGGCCCTGGCCGGGAGTGAAGAAGACCAAATTTTTGTCGACCAATTTGAGTGTTTTGGTCGACCAATTCGGCAAAAGGCCTTGGTTGAACATGAACGTGCCGACTAGCCCATACGGGGCCAAACGACAGTCGTCTGCATCAAAATTCTCTCATACAGGGAGAAACGCATGGATCCATACGGGAGCCAGCGACGATAGTTTGCAGAAAAATCCCAAAAGGGGGGATCCGACCTTGGCACGGCTACGGCTCATTCCCGACAAATGGTCAGGAAGTGCCGAATGTTTCACTAAGTATCATAAGGGTACTAAGATGAAATATTCATTTTTTTGAAAATACGTTTTCATACGTTTTGAAAAATAAGTTTTCAAAAAACGCTTTTCCGCTGCAAAGTACTATAAGAGTACTAACATTTGATAAAGTGAGGGAGAAATATTGAAAGTTACTCTAGATGGTGATTGGAAACATAGTGACCTTTCCGATTCTAGAGTAACATCTTCAATATTTTTCGAAAGTAACTTATCAAATTATAAATATCATTCCAAGTGGGAGTTGAAATTAGAACTATCCAAATGGGATATTCTAATATCACTTCAAATGGGAATTGTATTTTAAGAATTTTTCAATGCAATTTTTTGATCACACCTTTGGTTTTTATGTCTTTTCCAGCATTTTAAAAGTAAAATGTCTTCCGCTTCAAAGAATATCGTCGCTGAGTTAAACAGAGGTGAAAAACTCAACGGCGATAATTACAACCTTTGGTCCATCAAGATACAATACGTTCTAGAGGAGCAAGAAGTGCTCGAAACTCTAAAGAACGTTATGATTGAACCCGAGTTGGGCACTACGGCCCAACACCGACGAGACAAGGAAGCTTTTGATGCTTGGTCTCGGAAGAACAAGATAGCGCGCATTACGTTATTAAGCAGTATGGCTGATGACATAATGCGCATCTTCCGAGAACATGACCTAGCCATGGACATATGGTCCAAGCTAGAGGAGAATTTCGGTGGCACATCGGTGTCCAAACTTCGCACCTTAACTATAAGGTTCGATACATATAAGAAACGTCCAGATCATTCCATGGGGAAACATCTGCGACATATGGCGAACCTTATCTCGGAGTTAAAGGACGCAGGTCATGTGCTCACTGATGAGCAACAAATCCAAGCAGTTATACGTTCCCTACCAAATGGGTGGGATCAAATGAAGATGCATCTCACTCAAAATGAGAGCATCAAGACCTTCAGCGACGTTTCCAAGCACCTCGAATTAGAGGAAGAGCGGCTTGCGGCTGCCAAGCCAAGTGCAGAAGTGCACATGGTTGCTAAATCCTCACACGGGGGAAAGAAACGGAAAGATCGTTTGAAGTTCACTAATGAACGTAATAAGCAACCTGAGTCTACCAAGAAACCCAAACATAAGGGTGGGCACAAGAAATGGCACAAGAAGAAAGACTTGAAGAGGATCAAGTGCTTCAAGTGCAACAAGCTCGGTCACTATGCTCGTTCGTGTACGAGTGGAGGCGACGAGGTAACTTGTAAATATACTAGTTATATATGTGTTTCTAGTTTAATATTTCTTGTGGAATCTAATCCATTTTGGATAATTGATTCAGGTGCCTCCGACCACATAGCAAGGGACAGACGGTCCTTCGTGGAGTATCACCGGATACCCCAAGGAACAAAGTGGATCTATGGAGGAAACAACACACGTGTTGAAGTGAAAGGCGTTGGGACTTGCAAGATAGTCTTGGACAACGGCCGCACTCTCCTACTTCATGATGTCCTCTTCGCTCCAGATATTCGAAGGAATATAATTTCGGTGGTCGTATTAATGGGTCTTGGCTATAACTGGTTTTTTCATGATTGTAATGTGGACTTAAGTTGTAATAATACTCTTATTGGTACTGGGTTTGTATTTAAAGGATTTATTGTAATGAGTACAATGTATGATTCCTCATGTAATGAAAATTTTCTTATTGCAAATTCTAAGACTTATGAGTCTGATGTGATTTGTTGGCACGCAAGGCTTGGTCATATTGGACCAACGCGTATGGATAGACTTGCCAAACGTGGCCTTCTATCTAATGTTTCAAAGGTTGAAATGTCGACCTGCGAACATTGCCTTGTGGGGAAATCTTGTCGCAAGCCGTTTGGAACCGGCACACGGGCCGAGGTTCCATTACAGCTTATCCATTCGGACATATGTGGTCCGATGAATGTCAAGACAAGACGCGGAAAGTCCTATTTCATCACTTTTATTGATGATTTCACCCGATTCGGACATATCTACTTGATATCCCACAAAAGTGAAGCTTTGGCTTGCTTTAAAAACTATATGAGTTTAGTGGAGAATCAATTAGATCGCAAGATTAAGGTCTTGCGAACCGATATGGGCGGTGAATATCAATCAATAAGTTTTAAGGAACTTTGTGATGAAAAAGGCATAGTGCATCAGGTAACTATGCCTTATACTCCTCAACAAAACGGTGTTGCAGAAAGGAGAAATAGGACTTTAATGGAAATGGTCCGTTCAATGATGGCGCAAGCTAACTTGCCAATCACCTTTTGGGGTGATGCATTATTGACGGCCGCTTTCATTTTAAACCGCGTACCCTCGAAATCAGTTAGCTCCACTCCTTATGAGTTGTGGAACCAAAGGTCTCCTGACTTAAACATTTTGAAACCTTGGGGTTGTGCATCCTACGCACAAATTTCCTCCCATAAGTATGGCAAACTTGGGCCAAGGGGAAGGAAATGTATCTTTATACGATACGCAGAAAACTCCAAAGGTTATGTTTTTGTTAGTCAGGAAGACAATGGTGGGCTAATTGAGTTTGAGTCGAGGGATGTCACTTTCTTGGAAAACGAGTTTCCAAGACAGGGCGAGATAAGTCAGGACTTATCTCTATTTGAGATTTATGATCAAGAAGGATTACCTCATTCGAGTGGGAGAATTCTTGGTGAAAACGAAAATACGTTTCAACCTTCACCAATGATTATACGAATGATGATTATCCTATTCCATACGGGAATAATGATCCAAGTGGGAGCAATTCTAACGACATTCCAAGTGGGAGTGATATTAGAATTGATCTAAACTCAAGTCAACAAGGACTTGAAGAATCTCAAATACGACGTAGTAGTCGTACAAGGTTGGCTCCTCTAAGATTTGAGGATGAATTTCCGCAAACCTTTATGACTTTACTACAAGAAGATGACGAGCCTGCTACTTTCAAACAGGCCGTATCTTGCCCTGCTAAAGACAAATGGATGGAAGCGATGCAAGAGGAGTTAGAATCCATGAAAGTTAACCAAGTCTGGGACTTAGTTGACTTACCCAGAGGACGTAGAGCTATTGGGAACAAATGGGTTCTCAAGGTCAAGCATAAGGCTGATGGCTCTATTGACAGATATAAAGCTCGCCTTGTCGCGAAAGGTTTTACGCAACAGGAAGGGATAGACTACGAAGAGACCTTCTCACCTGTTGTTCGTTTTACCTCAATTCGCCTGATTCTGGCAATGGTAGCTTGCTTAGACCTCGAATTACATCAAATGGATGTAAAGACTGCCTTTCTCAATGGAGAATTGGACGAGGAGATCTATATGGAACAACCAACAGGGTTTGTAAAAGAAGGAAACGAACATAAGGTTTGTAAACTTCTTAAATCCATATATAGTCTTAAACAATCCTCGAGGCAGTGGTATATACGATTTCAAGAGGTTGTCTTATCAAATGGATTTTCCATGCTTGATGAAGATAATTGTGTATATATCAAGAGGAATAAGAACAAGTATGTTATTATGTCTCTATATGTAGATGACATCTTAATAGCCGGAAATGACAAGGGCTTTGTGATGGATATCAAGGCTTGGCTTTCATCAGTTTTTGAGATGAAAGACATGGGAGAAGCCGCATATATCCTTGGAGTTAAGATTTCAAGGAATCGTTCGAAGAAACTTCCTTCTCTTTCACAGGAGACTTATATAAAGAAGGTTCTAGAACGTTTTAATATGCAGGACTGCAAGTCCATTGATACTCCAATAAGCAAGTGCGACAATTTATGTCTGAAATCATGTCCGAAGAACCAAAAAGAGAAGGAGATTATGGAAAAAGTTCCATATTCCAGTGCAGTTGGTAGTCTAATGTACGCTATGATGTGTACAAGACCGGACATCTGTTTTGTCGTTGGAATGGTAAGTCGTTACCAATCCAACCCAGGGCAAGTACACTGGAAAGCGGTTAAGAGGATAATGCGGTATCTCAAAGGAACTGCAGACTTTGCTTTATGCTATCAAGGAGATGCCTTGAGGCTCGAAGGCTACACTGATGCTGATTGGGCGGGTGATCTCGATGAGTGACGATCGACCTCAGGATATGTTTTTCTACTCGGATATGGTGCAATATCCTGGAGTAGCAAGAAACAATCCTGCATCGTACTTTCAACCATGGAAGCCGAGTTTGTAGCATTTAGCATGGCAGTCCAAGAGGCTGTTTGGCTTAGGAAGTTCTTAGACAGTCTAATTAATGCAAGTGACTCAGGTGTTGTACCTATACACAGCGATAGTCAAGCATCTATAGCCTATGTCAAAGATCCGAAATTCCATTGTAAGACCAAACACATAGATATCCGCTACAAATTTGCAAAAGACTATGATAAGACCAAGAAGGTAGACATAAGGTACATATCTACGCATGAGATGATAGCGGATCCGCTTACGAAGGCGATCCCCAGAGATGTGTTTTACAAACACTTATCATCTCAAGGATTGCGTAAGAGCTGAGTTGTACAAATGTAAATTCCCATGTCTGTAAATGATCAAAATTAATAAAAGAATAAGTTCTTTTTCAAACATTGCATATGAATTTCTTAATAAATGTTTGTGTACATTTTGAAATCTCAGCTGAATTCTAGTATGTCGGACAGATTGAGGTTGGCTCTCTCACATGAGCAACCGCCTTATTCTATCAGACGGATGGAATAGAGATGAGACCTGTTTAAAGTCAAAATCATCAGACGGATGATTTAAGAGTCATGACTTAAACAAAATGGTCGCATGAAAGATCTGCATCATATGGATGCTTACAAAAGATCTAAGAGGATTTTTTTGAAATCCTATCTGTCTAAATGCGGGATGTGAGTCCAAAGGATTATTTGAGTAGAATAAGGGACTCAAAGTCAGACATTGTGGTGTCTGATCATCATCCTTACAACATCATTGAGACATACACTCCCTGGGAAAGGAGCGATGTTGTAATACGTGTTCATACCACGTATGCATTTCGACCACTGAGTTAGTAGCAATAGTGTTTGCTATTATGTGAGACTCAAAGGCCATATGGGCCTTAACTCTTACCCTCAAGGACTCCAATTGGTTCCTTTAGATTTGACGAGATGATCGCTATCTTAGCGTGTTGCTAATGGGCTATGATAATTCGGCTCGGCGGGGCACGTTAGAAAAGCGAATCAAGTCAAGATCAGAAGATTCGCAAGAGGAGGAAGATTGATTTCATATTCACATTTGGACTTTAATGATTCAAAGCTGGCCAGCCAATTGTGATCCAGATGGGATTCAATTGTTGAATATAAAGTATAAGAAATGTGAAGAAATAATCTAGGGTAAAGCATGCGTTGAACTACTCAACTTTGCACCTTCGAGGTCGTTGTGTATCTCTAACAAGTGTACAACAACAGACTCTACGCGCATGACGGTCGCACGGTCTATTTCTCAGTATGATAGATGAAAGAACTAAGAGAAAGACGTTCTCTTGAAATCCCCTCAAGTGTGAGTGGGAGATGTTGGATATGGAAGACGTTAGTACACCCTTGTAGGGGATGTACGAGGGAATACAGACCTCGAACGTCGCATACACAAAGTCGTGCGCAAAGGGAATATGTTCCCTTGCGGAGAGGATCTCTAGATTGATGGGAAAGTCGCATTACATGTGCATAAGTGCATGCGACATATGGCTAATAAAGGGGTAATATCTTAAGCTTATATTGTACCATGCATATGGTACAACTTAAGCTTATAATATGCCATGTACGATGGTACACCTTAGTTAAATTGTTCCAAAGGAACAATTGCTCCTAAAATAACTACCTTGGGGGCTATACATAAGACCCAAGGGTTAGCCATTTTCCTAACAATTTTGCATGGCATTCTTGCATGCATTTTCATTCTAGCGAAGCTCTGCCGAAATACTTCCTCTCTCTTTATCCAAGTTCTTAATCTAAAAGTAGAGATTTAGATTGTGGATTTAGTAGCCTTACTCCGTTCGTGAGAAGACTCGATCCGTCGTGGCGAATCCGAAGGCGAAGTTCGTAGACTACCGTGCCGCATACGCAAGCGTAAGTCTCAACTTCATTTATCGATCCTAACTCTGTTTTGACAGGATCCTACAGCCCGGCCCGTGCCCTTCTCTGGTTTGGGTGGCTAGGGTTGGCCCTGCCCCAGAGGTCTTGAGGTGGGGAGCGGGCGCTTAGCCCGGCCCGTGCCCTTCTCTGGTTTGGGTGTCTAGGGTTGGCCCTGCCCCAGAGGTCTTAAGGGGGGATCGGGCGCGTAGCCCGGCCCGTGCCCTTCTCTGGTTTGGGTGGCTAGGGTTGGCCCTGCCCCAGAGGTCTTGAAGGGGGGGAGCGGGCGCGTAGCCCGGCCCGTGCCCTTTTCTGGTTTGGGTGGCTCGGGTTGGCCCTGCCCCAGAGGTCTTGAGGGGGGAGCGGGCGCGTAGCCCGGCCCATGCCCTTCTCTGGTTTGGGTGGCTAGGGTTGGCCCTGCCCTAGAGGTCTTGAGGGGGGGAGCGGGCGCGTAGCCTGGCCCGTGCCCTTCTCTGGTTTGGGTGGCTATGGTTGGCCCTGCCCCAGAGGTCTTGAAGGTGGGAGCAGGCGCGTAGCCCGGCCCGTGCCCTTCTCTGGTTTGGGTGGCGAGGGTTGGCCCTGCCCCAGAGGTCTTGAGGGGGGGAGCGGGCGCGTAGCCCGGCCCATGCCCTTCTCTGGTTTGGGTGGCTAGGGTTGGCCCTGCCCCAGAGGTCTTGAGGGGGGGAGCGGGCGCGTAGCCTGGCCCGTGCCCTTCTCTGGTTTGGGTGGCCAGTGTTGGACCTGCCCCAGAGGTCTTGAGGGGGGGGAGCGGGCGCGTAGCCCGGCCCGTGCCCTTCTCTGGTTTGGGTGGCGAGGGTTGGCCCTGCCCCAGAGGTCTTGAGGGGGGGAAGCGGGCGCGTAGCCCGGCCCGTGCCCTTCTCTGGTTTGGGTGGCCAGGGTTGGCCTTGCCCTAGAGGTCTTGAGGGGGGAGCGGGCGCGTATCCCGGCCCGTGCCCTTCTCTGGTTTGGGTGGCTAGGGTTGGACCTGCCCCAGAGGTCTTGAGGGGGGGAGCGAGCGCGTAGCCCGGCCCGTGCCCGTCTCTGGTTTGGTTGGCTAGGGTTAGCCCTGCCCCAGAGGTCTTGAGGGGGGAGCAGGTGCGTAGCCCGGCCCGTGCCCTTCTCTGGTTTGGGTGGTTAGGGTTGGCCCTGCCCCAGAGGTCTTGAGGGGGGGGAGCGGGCGCGTAGCCCGGCCCGTGCCCTTCTCTGGTTTGGGTGGCTAGGGTTGGCCCTGCCCCAGAGGTCTTGAGGGGGGAGCGGGCGCGTAGCCCGGCCCGTGCCTTTCTCTGGTTTGGGTGGATAGGGTTGGCCCTGCCCCAGAGGTCTTGAGGGGGGAGCGGGCGCGTAGCCCGGCCCGTGCCCTTCTCTGGTTTGGGTGTCTAGGGTTGGCCCTGCTCCAGAGGTCTTGAGGGGGGAGCGGGCGCGTAGCCCGGCCCGTGCCCTTTTCTGGTTTGGGTGGCGAGGGTTGGCCCTGGCCCAGAGGTCTTGAGGGGGGGAGCGGGCGCGTAGCCCGGCCTGTGCCCTTCTCTGGTTTGGGTGGCCAGGGTTGGCCCTGCGCCAGAGGTCTTGAGGGGGGGAGCGGGCGCGTAGCCCGGCCCGTGCCCTTCTCTGGTTTGGGTGGCTAGGGTTGGCCCTGCCCCAGAGGTCTTGAGGGGGGAGCGGGCGCGTAGCCCGGCCCGTGCCCTTCTCTGGTTTTGGTGGCCAGTGTTGGACCTGCCCCAGAGGTCTTGAAGGGGGGAGCGGGCGCGTAGCCCGGCCCGTGCCCTTCTCTGGTTTGGGTGGCTAGGGTTGGCCCTGCCCCAGAGGTCTTGAGGGGGGGGAGCGGGCGCGTAGCCCGGCCCGTGCCCTTCTCTGGTTTGGGTGGCTAGGGTTGGCCATACCCCAGAGGTCTTGAGGGGGGGAGCGGGCGCGTAGCCCGGCCCGTGCCCTTCTCTGGTTTGGGTGGCTAGGGTTGGCCCTGCCCCAGAGGTCTTGAGGGGGGAGCGGGCGCGTAGCCCGGCCCGTGCCCTTCTCTGGTTTGGGTGGCTAGGGTTGGCCCTGCCCCAGAGGTCTTGAGGGGGGAGCGGGCACGTAACCCGGCCCGTGCCCTTCTCTGGTTTGGGTGGCTAGGGTTGGCCCTACCCCAGAGGTTCGGAGGTTCGTGCTAAAACACTCATGTGGAAACAACCAAGTTGGGGAAAGCGGGTAGATGTGTATCTTGTGTATATAAAAGAAAAACTTACAACTATCGGTATAACTTTAGCATGTGCTTTGTATTCCAAGGATGGGCTAGCTCACACCCGTCTGGGGTTGCCAGGATATACGTGGCTGGTCCGATGATATCGATGACCTTGTAGGGCCCTTCCCATTTGGCGGCCAGCTTTCCCCGAAGGGCGGTCTCGGGTCTGAAGGTGGCGTCTCTGAGGACCAAGTCGCCGATCCTGAAAGTCTGCTGCTTCACCCGGGAGTCGTAGAGTCATGCCATCCTCTGGCTGTGTCTGACGAGGTTCGTCAGTTCTCGGTCTCTTATCTCGTCCACCAATTCGAGAATGAGGCCGAGCCCCTCTCCATTGATCTCTTCGTCGAAGATTTTTAGCCGGAGCGTCTCTTCTCCAATTTCTACGGGAACGACCGCCTCCGATCCGTTTGCCAGCATGAATGGGCTTTCTCCGGTCGAGGCCTTGTGGGTGGTGCGATAGGACCATAGGATTCCCGGCAGCTCGTCGACCCATGCCCCAAGGGCGGCGTCCACCTTTTTCTTCATAGGGTTCAAGATGCATTTATTTGCAACCTCCGCCATTCCGTTGCACTGCGGGTGAGCAACTGACGTGAAATGGAGTTTGATCCTCCAGCCTGAACAGAAGTCACGGAAGCCTTCGCAATCGAACTGCCTTCCGTTATCCGTGACTATCGAGCGGGGTATCCCGAAGCGACATATAATGGACTGCCAGATAAAGCCCTTCATGTCTGTCCACATGATACGTGCTAGCGGCTCGGCCTCCACCCACTTCGTGAAGTAGTCCACGGCGATGACTAGATATTTTCTTCCCCCGGAGGCCTTCGGGAAAGGACCAAGGATGTCGAGTCCCCATTTGGCAAATGGGATCGGGCTCACAATGGGCATCAAGTTAGCCGGAGGTACAGTCGTCCGTCGGCAGAATTTCTGGCACGCATCGTACCTCTTGACGTATTGAACCGCGTCCTGGATCATTGTCGGCCAATAGTACCCCTGGCGCATTATTTTGTGGGCGATGGTGCGACCGCCATGGTGGTTTCCGCAGAAGCCTTCGTGCACTTCGCGGATGACTTGCTCAGCCTGCTCCGGGCCCAAGCACTTTAGATAGGGCAGGATGTCGAAGTTGGCGTGGCGGCGGTGGTACAACACTCCGTCGAGGGGTACAAATGATAGGGCCCGTCTCTCCACCTTTTTAGCCAGCATCCACTCCTCGAGCAGGTCCCCCGTCTCCAAGTACTTCATAATGGGGGTCATCCACATCGTCACTGTGCCCGCACACATTAGTTCTTCTTCGTCAATGGTTGGGGTCAATAGGCTTTCGACGTAGATGGCCTTCCCGATCTCGGCCGCGGAGAAGGAAGCCAGCTTAGACAGGGCGTCCGCCCGAAGGTTGTTGGAGCGGGGCAGGTGCTGGACGTCCGCCTTCTTGAACTTGCAGAGCTCGATCTGGATGCGCTTAAGGTAGCGCTTCATCATTTCTTCTCAGGCCTCGAAGCTTCCTTGGATCTGTTGGACGACGAGCCGTGAGTCGCTAAGGAGCAACACATTCGTCGCCCCAACCGCCCTACCGAGCTTCAGCCCGTTGACCGCGGCCTCGTATTCTGCGACATTGTTGGTTATCGGGAAGTTGAAGCGCAGGGCGTATTCCAGTGAGCACCCGTCGGGGGTTTGAATGACGATACCTGCCCCTGTCCCGGGTCCCATCGCGGATCCATCGACGTGGATGGTCCATAATTCGTCCACGTCCATCTGGGAGGGCTCTGAGGGTTCTGCCCCCCGGCCCCCCGCGGGGACACGGTCGCCGATGGGGGCTCTGGTTGGTCCCCCGGGGCGCCCCCTGCAGTGCACTCCACCACAAAGTCGGCCAACCCCTGGCCCTTGATCGCCGTCCAGGCTTTGTATGTTATGTCGAACTCGCTGAGCTCGACACTCCAGTTGAGCATCCTCCCCGACCGCTCCAACCTCTTCAGGTTTTTCTCGAGGGGCATGTCAGTGTGGACGGCGATGGGATGGGCCTAGAAGTATGGTCGGAGCTTTCGAGCTGTGGTGATCAGGCAGTAGGCGGCTCTCTCGATGGGACTGTAGCGAGTCTCCGCCTCCCGGAGGATCTGGCTGGCGTAGTACATAGGGCGCTACAAGCCCCCTTCCTCCTTGATTAAGACGGAACTAACGGCCTCTTCGTTGGTTACTAAGTACAACCCTAGGGGTTCGCCTTCTTCCGGCCTTGCGAGGAGCGGCGGACTTTGTAGGTAAGCCCTCAGCTCCACGAACGCCCGTGCACAGTCGTCATCCCATGGGATCACCTTCCTTTTGTCCTTAGCTTCGCCAAAGGCAGTGTGCAAGACCCTGAAGAAGGGGAGCGACTTCTTCGCAGATTTCGACAGGAATCGCCCCAGAGCAGCGATCCGGTCGTTCATTCGTTGCAAGTCCCGGATCGTCCGGGGTTCCGCCATATTGATGAGAGCCGTCACCTTGTCGGGGTTCGCCTTGATCCCCCGCTTCGTTATCATGAAGCCTAGGAATTTCCCCGACTGCACGCCGAAGATGCACTTCGCGGGGTTCAGTCTTAAGTTGTATCAGCGGACCCTTTGGAACATTTCCTGTAAGTCGGCGAGGTGGTCTGGGGCCCTCCTACTCTTTACCAGCATGTCGTCGATGTAGACCTCCAAGTTTCGCCCCACCTGTGGGCTGAATATTCGGTCTACCATCCGCTGATAGGTCGCCCCGGCGTTCTTCAGTCCAAAGGGCATCTTTGTGTAACAGAAGGTGCCCTTATCGGTGACGAAGGACGTCTTTTCCTCGTCCTCCTCCGCCATCGGTATCTGGTTATAGCCCGAGAAGGCGTCCATAAAGCTTAACAACTCGTAACCGGATGCCTGGTCCACCAAGTGGTCGATCCGTGGGAGGGGGAAACTGTCCTTTGGGCACACCCTGTTAAGGTCGGTGAAGTCGACGCACATGCGCCATTTTCCGCTGGGCTTCTTCACCAAAACGATGTTGGCGAGCCAGTCGGGGTAGTCCACTCTTGGCTTTGAGGAGCCGCTCTACCTCTTCCTCGGCCGCCCTCTTCTTTTCGCCCCCCGCGCTCCTCTTCTTCTGTCGGACCGGTCGGGCTTCTGGGTCCGCGTTCAACCTATGGGAGATCACCGTCGGGTCAACCCCCGGCATGTCTACGGGTGACCAGGCGAATATATCCACGTTTTCCCGGAGCAGGCTGACGAGGGCCGCCCTTAGGGCGGCCGGGAGTTTCATCCCAATGGAGACGGTTCTTTCTCCCTCCGCGGCTACGGGCACCTCCTCGACCTCCTCAGCCGGGGTCGGCCGCTGGTCGCAAAAGTCCTCCCTCTCGATGGGGATGAGGACCGTCAGGGCCCGCTTCGGGCTCCTGCGCCTGACTGGCCCCTTGCCACGGCTCCCAGACACCTCCTGGTTTCCCGCACCAATCCCACCCCCACGGGGTCCGGAATTTTATCATCTGGTGTAGCAGGCTAGGGAGCGCCTCTATGGCCGTCATGTATGGATGCCCTATGATTCCGTTGTACGCTGACGCGATGTCGACGACGACGAACCGTGTCCCCCTGGTGATGACCCTCGGTTCCTCCCCCAGAGTCATCGGCAGGGTGATTGTCCCCACCATGGGGATCGTATGGCCGGTGAATCTGACAATGGGGCCTGTACATGGCCTTAGGTCTGTGCGCCCCCACCCCATCCTTTCGACCGTTGACAAGAACAGGATGTCGCAGGAGCTCCCGGTGTCGACCAGGAGCCGGCTGCCGATGACCGTCCTGATCTGAGCCTCGATGACGAGGGCGTCATCGCGCTAACTCCCAACCTCCCGCTGATCTCCCTCGGTGAAGGTGATAGGGGGTCGGTTTGTCCTTCTCCGCTTCGGCCTGTTGTTGACGCCCGCCACCATCACCTGTCGGGCACCTGCTTCCATGATCATGGGTGACGTCCCCCCTGGGGCGGCCCCCCGCTTATCATCTCAATGCGCATGATCGCCCCGGGGGGGCGCGGCTCCTCCTGACCGTGGTCCGCTGGTGGCTCCGGCCCCCGTGCCTCCCGGGGGGCCCTCTCTCCTTGTATTACCCGCCTGTCCCCCACGAAGCCTCCCAAGTGACCCGCCTGGATCAGCCGTTCGACCTCTCTCTTAAGAGTGTAGCAATGGTCGGTATCGTGGCCGTGGTCACGGTGATACCGGTAATACTTCCGGAGATCTCGCTTTGCCGGGTCCGACCTCATCCCCCGGGGAGGCTCCGGCAGCAGTCTGACCCTCGTCGTCGCGGCCAGAACCTCTAACATGGGGGCGTTGAGCTGTGTGTAATGGGCCTGCAGGGGGCCTTCCTGTCTTGGGATGGCTCGGGTGGCCCCTTGGGCCGGGGCAAACTCTCGGTCCGGGCCAGGGCGATCCTGCGGGCGACGCCCCATCGGGTCGTGCCTCGGTCGGGCCATTTGGTCGCGGCCCCGATGCCCCTCTTCCTGCCTTGGCCGAGGGGGTGATCTGGGCTCGCCTCGAAGCGGTTTCACCGGGGGAAATAGGGCCTTCGTGCTGAGGGTCTCTTCGGCCAATGCATGCCTCTCCGCCATAGCAACCAGCGCCTCATAGTCGGCTGGCAGATCTCGGAGCAAGGATTTGTGGAGGCTCCGAGTCCGCAATCCCGTCTTGAAGGCCAGCATGAGCACCTCATCGTCGCAGGTCACCACCGCCTGTCTCTCATCCTGAAAGCGGTGCAGGTATCTACCGGTCGTCTCCCCTTCTCCTTGGACTATCGTGCTGAGATAGTCCAAGAGCTTCTTCTTCGTCCGCCCGGCCCGAAACTCTTGGCAGAACTTGTGGGACAGTTCACCAAAGCTCCCAATGGACCTCACGGGTAGGCCGAAGTACCAATCCAACGCTGTGTCCCTCAGACTTTACGAGAAATGCCGGCACAGGAATGCCTCATCCACATCTTGCGCCTCCATGGCCCCCCGGTATTGTTGCACGTGAGTGAGGGGGTCGCCTCTTCCGTTGTAGGTGGCCAGGTGGGGGGGTTTGAACCTTAATGGCCTTGGGGCGGACGTGATCCACCGTGCCAGTGGCGTGGCCTCCTCGGGGTAGGTAGGGCACTCAGGCGCATCCCCCCTTCACCATTCGGGGGTCTGGCTCCGGTCGTGCCTCGGCTACCGACGGTCCTCTCGCCCCGGGGATTAGCGTGACGGCCGCCTGGAGGGACTCCTTCCCCAGGTTGAGGATTCGACGGGTTGCGGGCTACGATTCTCCCAGTGCCATCGCCCTCTGGCCACCTTGTTGGATATGGAAGACGTTTGTACACCCTTGTGGGGGATGTACGAGGGATTACGGACCTCGAACGTCGCGTACACGAAGTCGTGTGCAAAGGGAATCTGTTCCCTTGCGGAGAGGATCTCTGGATGAGTGGGAAAGTCGCATTATATATGCATAAGTGCATGCGACATATGTCTAATAAAGGGGGAATATCTTAAGCTTATGTTGTACCATGCATATGGTACAACTTAAGCTTATAATGTGCCATGTATCATGGTACACCTTAATTAAGTTGTTCCAAAGGAACAACTTACCCTAAAATAACTACCTTGGGGGCTATAAATAAGACCCAAGGGTAAGCCATTTCTTACCCCCTTTTGCATGAAATTCATGCATGCATCTTCATTCTAGCGAAGCTCTGCAGAAATCCTTCCTCTTCCTCTATCCAAGTTCTTAATCTAAAGTAGAGATTTAGATTGTGGATTTAGTAGCCTTACTCCGTTCGTGAGTAGACTCGATCCGTCGTGGCGAATCCGAAGGCGAAGTTCGTAGACTACCGTGCCGCGTACGCAAGCGTAAGTCTAAACTTCATATTATCGATCCTAACTCTGTTTTGGACAGGATCCTTCATTGGTATCAGAGCCATATGGGTTCGCCCCGGTCAAACCGCCGCCCCGTCGAAACTATGAACGAGTCGTTGTCTTTTTCACGAATGGGTCTCCTACTATTACGGATATAGTAGGAACGCTTCGTGACGGAGAGAACGCAGCGGTTGTTCTTTTCACGTTAGGGTCTCCTATCATTACGGATATGGTAGGAACTCTCCGTGACGGGAAGAACCAACCGTTCAGGTAGTACGTTATTCATTTTTGGCACACGGCCATTAGGAAATAACTAATTTCTCGACGAACGGGTGCTTCATCGACGAAGATGATGGTAGTTATTTCCATCGGGTAAGAGGAAATTTGGTGCATGTGCACCATAGCCAAATGGGTTATGAAGGCCATGCACCCCCCTCCCCAAGCAGAGGGGGTTGGCTACGGCCAATAACCACCGCGGCAACCCCCTCCGGCAGGGGTGTGCGGCCACCCATGAAAGGGGAAACCGGCCATGGCCAAAGGGCCATGGCCGATCAAGGCAAAAATGCCATGGCCGGGCCATGGCCGGCCGGCCATGGCCATGGCCGGCCGGCCCTAGCCATGGTCGGCCGGCCCTGGCCGGCCACTGCCAGGGCCAGAAGGCCCTGGCCACGGCCAGGCCAGGGCCTGGCCTCCCTGGCCGAGTCCAGGGCAGGGGCCCTGGCCCCGGCCAGGGCCCGGCCTCCCTGGCCGAGGCCAGGGCAGGGGCCCTGGCCCCAGGCCAGGGCCCGGCCGCCCTGGCAGAGGCCAGGGCAGCGCCCTGGCCTCTAGCCAGGGCCCTGGCCGCCCTGGTAGAGGCCAGGGCGGCGCCCTGGCCTCTGGCCAGGGCCCGGCCGCCCTGGCCGAGGCCAGGGCAGGATCCTGGCCCCGGCCAGGGCCTGGCCGCCCAGGCAGAGACCAGGGCAGCGCCCTGGCCTCAGGCCAGGGCCTGGCCGCCCTGGCTGAGGCCAGGGCAGGGGCCCTGGCCCCGGCCAGGGGCCTCTGGCCTAGGCCAGGCCAGGCACAAACCTGGCCGGCCTCTGGCCGAGGTCAGGCCAGTGGCCAGGCCGGCCCTGGCAGTGGCCAGGGCTGCCGCAGGCCGGCCCTGGCCGGCCAGGGCAGGGGCCCTGGCCAGGAGTGAAGAAAACCAGATTTTGGTCGACCAATTTTGGTGTTTTGGTCGACCAATTCGGCAAAAGGCCTTGGTTGAACATGAACATGCCAACTAGCCCATACGGGGCCAAACAACAGTCGTCTGCATCAAAATTCTCTCATACGGGGGGGAAACGCCTGGATCCATATGGGAGCCAACGACAATAGTTTGCAGAAAAATCCCAAAAAAGGGGGATCCGACCTTGGCACGGCTACGGCTCATTCCCGACAAATGGTCAGGAAGTGCCGAATATTTCACTAGTATCATAAGGGTACTAAGTTGAAATATACATTTTTTTTGAAAAATACGTTTTCATACGTTTTGAAAAATACGTTTTCAAAAACGCTTTTCCGCTGCAAAGTACT
Source organism: Scilla litardierei (assembly GCA_030789695.1). Lineage (NCBI taxonomy): Eukaryota > Viridiplantae > Streptophyta > Magnoliopsida > Asparagales > Asparagaceae > Scilla > Scilla litardierei. The sequence continues at coordinate 95,327,464 of CM061130.1, read as the reverse complement.
ATAAGAGTACTAACATTTGATAAAGTGAGGGAGAAATATTGAAAGTTACTCTAGATGGTGATTGGAAACATAGTGACCTTTCCGATTCTAGAGTAACATCTTCAATATTTTTCGAAAGTAACTTATCAAATTATAAATATCATTCCAAGTGGGAGTTGATTTTAGAACTATCCATATGGGATATTCTATTATCATTTCAAGTGGGAATTATATTTGAAAAATACGTTTTCAAACTCGTTTTTCCGCTGCTAGTACTATAAGAGTACTATTGTTTGATAAGTGATGGGAGAATATTGAAGGTTGTTCTAGATGGTGATTGGAATCAAAGAGACCTTTTCGATTCTAGAACAACATCTTCAATATTTTTCGAAAGTAACTTATCAAATATAATATAATTCCAAGTGGGATTTGAATATTTAGAACTATCCAAATGGGATATTCTATTATCATTTCAAGTGGGAGTTATATTTTAAGAATTTTTATGCAATGTTTTGATCAAACCTTCGGTTTTGTGTTTTTTGCAGCATTTTAAAAGTAAAATGTCTTCCGCTTCAAAGAATATCGTCGCTGAGTTAAATTAAGGTGAAAAACTCAACGGCGATAATTACAAACTTTGGTCCATTAAGATACAATACGTTTTAGAGGAGCAAGAAGTGCTCGAAACTCTAAAGAACGTAATGATTGAACCCGAGTTGGGCACTACGGCCCAACACAGACGAGACAAGGAAGCTTTTGATGCTTGGTCTCGGAAGAATAAGATAGCGCGCATTACGTTATTAAGCAGTATGGCTGATGACATAATGCGCATCTTCCGAGAATATGACCTAGCCATGGACATATGGTCCAAGCTAGAGGAGAAGTTCGGTGGCACATCGGTGTCCAAACTTCGCGCCTTAACTATAAGGTTCGATACATATAAGAAACATCCTGATCATTCCATGGGAAAACATCTGTGACATATGGCGAACCTTATCTCGGAGTTAAAGGACGCAGGTCATGTGCTCACTGATGAGCAACAAATCCAAGCAGTCATACGTTCCCTACCAAATGGGTGGGATCAAATGAAGATGCATCTCACTCACAATGAGAGCATCAAGACCTTCAACGACGTTTCCAAGCACCTCGAATTAGAGGAAGAGCGGCTTACGGCTGCCAAGCCAAGTGCAGAAGTGCACATGGTTGCTAGTTCCTCACACGGGGGAAAGAAACGTAAAGATCGTTCGAAGTCTTCTAATGAACGTAATAAGCAACCTGAGTCTACCAAGGAACCCAAACATAAGGGTGGGCACAAGAAATGGCACAAGAAGAAAGACTTGAAAAGGATCAAGTGCTTCAAGTGCAACAAACTCGGTCACTATGCTCGTTCGTGTACGAGTGGAAGTGACGAGGTAACTTTTAATACTAGTTACATATGTGTTTCTAGTTCAATATTTCTTGTGGAATCTAAATCCATTATGGGATAATTGATTCAGGTGCCACCGACCACATAGCAAAGGACAGACGGTCCTTCGTGGAGTATCACCGGATACACCATGGAATGAAGTGGATCGATGTAGGAAACAACTCAGGTGTTGTAGAGAAAGGCGTTGGGAATTGCAAGCTAGACTTGGACAACGGCCACACTCTCCTACTTTATGATGTTCTCTTCATTCTATATATTCAAAGGAATATTAATACTGTGGTCAATTTAATGGGTCATGGTTATAGTTGGTTCCTTCATGATTGTAATATGGACCTATTTTGTAATAATTCCTTTATTGGAACTGGGTTTGTATTTCAAAGGATTTATTGTAATAAGTACAATGTATTTCCTCATATAATGAAAATTTCCTTGTGACAAATTCTTTGACTAATGAGTCTAATATAATTTGTTGGCACGCAAGGCTAGGTCATATTGGACCAATGCGTATAGATAGACTTGCCAAACGTGGCCTTCTATCCAATGTTTCAAAGGTTGAAATGTCGACCTGCGAACATTGCCTTGTGAGGAAATCTTGTCGCAAGCCGTTTGGAACCGGCACAAGGGCCGAGGTTCCAATACAGCTTATCCATTCGGACATATGTGGTCTGATGAATGTCAAGACAAGACGCGGGAAGTCCTATTTCATCACTTTTATTGATGATTTCACCCGATTCGGTCATATCTATTTGATATCCCACAAAAGTGAAAGCACTAAACCTGCTTTAAAAACTATATGAGTTTAGTGGAGAATCAATTAGATCTCAAGATTAAGGTCATGCGAACCGATAGGGGCGGTGAATATCAATCAACAAGTTTAAAGGAACTTTGTGATGAAAAAGGCATAGTACATCAGGTAACTATGCCTTATACTCCTCAACAAATTGGTGTTGCAGAAAGGAGGTATAGGACTTTAATGAAAAATGGTCCGTTCAATGATGGAGCAAGCTAACTTGCCAATCACCTTTTGGGGTGATGCATTATTGACGGCCACTTTCATTTTGAAACGCGTACCCTCGAAATCAGTTAGCTCCACTCCTTATGAGTTGTGGAACCAAAAGTCTCCTGACTTAAACATTTTGAAACTTTGGGGTTGTGCATTCTATGCACATATTTCCTCCCATAAGTATGGCAAACTTGGGCCAAGGGGAAGGAAACGTATCTTTATACGATACGCAGAAAACTCCAAAGGTTATATTTTTGTTAGTCAGGAAGACAATGGTGGGCTAATTGAGTTTGAGTCGAGGGATGTCACTTTCTTGGAAAACGAGTTTCCAAGACAGGGCGAGATAAGTCAGGACTTATCTTTATTTGAGATTTATGATCAAAAAAAGGATTACCTCATTCGAGTGGGAGAATTCTTGGTGAAAACGAAAATACGTTTCAACCTTCACCAATGGATTATACAAATGACGATTATCCTATTCCATACGGGAATAATGATCCAAGTGGGAGCAATTCTAACGACATTCCAAGTGGGAGTGATATTAGAATTGATCTAAATTCGAGTCAACAAGGACTTGAAGGAATCTCAAATACGACGTAGTAGTCATACAAGGTTGGCTCCTCTAAGATTTGAGGATGAATTTCCGCAAACCTTTATGACTTTACTACAAGAAGATGACGAGCCTGCTACTTTCAAACAGGCCGTATCTTGCCCTGCTAAAGACAAATGGATGGAAGCGATGCAAGAGGAATTAGAATCCATGAAAGTTAACCAAGTCTGGGACTTAGTTGACTTACCCAGAGGACGTAGAGCTATTGAGAACAAATGGGTTCTCAAGATCAAGCATAAGGCTGATGGCTCTATTGACAGATATAAAGCTCGCCTTGTCGCGAAAGGTTTTACGCAACAAGAAGGGATAGACTACGAAGAGACCTTCTCACCTGTTATGCATTTTACCTTGATTCGCATGATTCTGGCAATGGTAGCTTGCTTATACCTCGAATTACATCAGATGGATGTAAAGACTGCCTTTCTCAATGGAGAATTGGACGAGGAGATCTATATGGAACAACCAACAGGGTTTGTAAAAGAAGGAAACGAACATAAGGTTTGTAAACTTCGTAAATCTATATATGGTCTTAAGTAATCCTCGAGGCAATAGTATATACAATTTCAAGAAGTTGTCTTATCAAATGGTTTTTCCATACTTGATGAAGATAACTGAGTATATATCAAGAGGATTAAAAGCAAGTATATTATCATGTCTCTATATGTAGATGACATTTTAATAGCCAGAAATGACAAGGGCTTTGTGATGAGTATCAAGGCTTGGCTTTCATCAGTATTTGAGATGAAAGGAATAGGAAAAGCCGCATATATCCTTGGAGTTAAGATTTCAAGGAATCGTTCGAAGAAACTTCTTTCTCTTTCACAGGAGACTTATATAAAGAAGGTTCTAGAACGATTTAATATGCAGGACTGCAAGTCCATTGATATTCATATAAGCATATGCGATAATTTATATCTGGAATCGTGTCCAAAGAACCAAAAGGAAAAGGAAATTATGGAAAAAGTTCCATATTCCAGTGCAGTTGATAGTCTTATGTACGCTATGGTGTGTACGAGACCGGACATCTGTTTTGCCGTTGGAAATGGTAAGCTGTTACCAATCCAACCCAGGGCAAGAACACTGGAAAGCGGTTAAGAGGATAATGCAGTATCTTAAAGGAACTGCAGATTTGCAAAAGACTATGATAAAACCAAGAAGGTAGACATAAGGTACATATCTACGCATGAGATGATAGAGGATCAACTTACGAAAGCGATCCCTAGAAATGTGTTTTATAACCACTTATCATCCCAAGGATTGCGTATGAGCTGAGTTGTACCAATATATATTCCCATGTCTAAGAAAGATCAAATTTAATAAAAGAATAAGTTCTTTTTCAAACATTGCATATAAATTTCTTAAGAAATGTTTGTGTACATTTTTGAAATCTCAGCTGAATTGTGTGTATGTCGGACAGATAAAGGTTGGATCTCTCACATGAGCAACCGCCTTATCTTATCAGATGGATAAGATAGAGATGAGACTAGTTTAAAGTCAAAATCATTAGACGAATGATTTAGAGTCATGACTTAAACAAGATAGTCGAATGAAAGATCTGCATCATATGGATGCTTACAAAAGATCTGAGATCTGTATCACAAGGATATTTGAAAGAGATCTCGTAGGATTTTTTAAATCCTATCTGTCTTATGCAGGATGAGAGTCCGTGAATATTTTACGAGTAGTAAAGGGACTCAAAAAGAAAGGCGCTGTGGTGTCTGATCTTTTCATCCGTACAACATCATTAAGACATACTCTCCCTGGGAAAGGAGTGATGTTGTAATACGTGTTCATACCACGTATGCATTTCGACCACTGAGTTAGTAGCAATAGTGTTTGCTATTATGTGAGACTCAAAGGCCATACGGGTCTTAACTCTTACCCTCAAGGACTCCAATTGGTTCCTTTAGATTTGACGAGATGATCGCTATCTTAGCGTATTACTTATGGGCTATGATAATTCGGCTCGGCGGGGCACGTTAGAAAAGCGAATCAAGTCAAGATCAGAAGGTTCGCAAGAAGAGGAAGATTGATTTCATATTCACATTTGGACTTTAATGATTCAAAGCTGGCCAGCCAATTGTGATCCAAATGGGATTCAATTGTTGAATATAAAGTATAAGAAATGTGAAGAAATAATCTAGGGTAAAGCATGCGTTGAACTACTCAACTTTGCACCTTCGAGGTCGTTGTGTATCTCTAACAAGTGCACAACAACAGACTCTACGCGCATGACGGTCGCACGGTCTATTTCTCGGTATGATAGATGAAAGAACTAAGGGAAAGACGTTCTCTTACAATCCCCTCAAGTGTGAGTGGGAGATGTTGGATATGGAAGACGTTTGTACACCCTTGTGGGGGATGTACGAGGGATTACGGACCTCGAATGTCACATACACGAAGTCGTGTGCAAAGGGAATCTGTTCCCTTGCGGAGAGGATCTCTGGATGAGTGGGAAAGTCGCATTATATATGCATAAGTGCATGCGACATATGGCTAATAAAGGGGGAATATCTTAAGCTTATGTTGTACCATGCATATGGTACAACTTAAGCTTATAATGTGCCATGTATCATGGTACACCTTAATTAAGTTGTTCCAAAGGAACAACTTACCCTAAAATAACTACCTTGGGGGCTATAAATAAGACCCAAGGGTAAGCCATTTCTTACCCCCTTTTGCATGAAATTCATGCATGCATCTTCATTCTAGCGAAGCTCTGCAGAAATCCTTCCTCTTCCTCTATCCAAGTTCTTAATCTAAAGTAGAGATTTAGATTGTGGATTTAGTAGCCTTACTCCGTTCGTGAGTAGACTCGATCCGTCGTGGCGAATCCGAAGGCGAAGTTCGTAGACTACCGTGCCGCGTACGCAAGCGTAAGTCTAAACTTCATATTATCGATCCTAACTCTGTTTTGGACAGGATCCTTCACACCTCCCCCCAGATCTCCATCCGCTCCTGATTCTCCCGCAGAAGCCTTTCGCGCTCGGCGGTGAGGAAGCGTAGTTGTCGACAAACGGCTTCCTCGTGCTGGTGATCGGGGGAGTGGTGTTAGCGAGGCGGGCTCCCTCCTTCCGGTGGGGATCTGGCCAACAGCGGGCCGCGCCTGTCCCAGGGCCACCGACCCATCGCCGACACCTCCATGATTTCCCGGTTGCCTTCGTTCTCCCTCCGTAGCCTTTCGCGTTCCGCGATGATGAAGCGGAGCTGGTGGCGTGCGGTTTCTTCGTCCGAATGTCTTTGCACGGCGGCCGCCTCCTCCCGGCGCCTCCGTAGCCGCGCGACCTCCATTTCCTCTTCCAAGAGCTTTTACTGGGCCGCGATTTCCTTGGCGAGCCCCCGGTCCCCCCTCCTCCTCGAACTGAGGGTGAAGATTCCGCCTCACGTTCGGGGGCTCCGAGGGGCCGGGCTTCGCCTCCGTTCCTGTCGCCGCACGGCCTCCCATCGCCTGAGTAACGGCCTCTAAGTTCTTCTGGATTGCGCGGGCCGAAGTTTGGACTGTCTCGGCGCCTATCCCCGGAGGGGGGTCAGTCGCCGGGGTGATCAGTAGAGAGAGTGGATCCTGACCTATGGGATCCTTGCCGTGGTCAGGCTTCCGAGGGATCGGCATGGAGTCTAACATGGGTATGACCCTTCGTTCACACAGACGGCGCCAATTGTTGCGGGGTGGAACTCGCGTACAATGAATTTGTATTGAGGGGAACCAAGGGCACGGTGGTTATATTGATAAGATGATTTAGATGGGCTATTTAACAAGTGATTAGTGGGGTGAAGAGGCTGAACTTGCCGCCGGGGGAGGCCACGGAGTCAAATCTCACCGGACGCGGCGGAGGAGGATCGGGCGGCGGGAGCCGAAGGCGGATGTCGGTCAATGGGCGAGCTACCCTGCACCACGAGCAACTCGTTAGAAGGGCCGGGTTGGGGTCCAACCCTTAGCCCCACTGATGCCTAAGTTAGTAACTGGACTTAAAGCGGGGGCTAGGAACGCAGGTCGGACTGAGGGTGTGTCGATCGTACATGACGAGCTATATATGGGAGAACAAAGATATGAACAACCTTTGCTCTCGTGTGTGAATAATGGATTCAGAGAGAATTTGCCAACCTTTTCATCGTAAGAAGTGAAGGGGTATTTATACCTGAAGGGAGGCGGTTAGGTGGGGCTGACCTGGCATACTGACTCGACGTGCTGAGCTGGCCCTGCTGTCAGCGGAAGCTTCGGACGAGGATGCCAGGAACAGGAATGTCAGCCATGCTTTTGTCAGACGGCGCAACGGCCAGGGGCGCTTTTTGTCCGGGTGTCAGGGCCGAAAGCATTAAGTGTCAGGGGGCTCAGCGGCCAGGGGGTGCTTTGTCAGACGGTCGGGCGGCGTTAGTGTCAGTCGTGTCCTTACACTAGGTTGTTTGTCGTGCATGATGAACTAAAGGTCCGGTAATGCTATCCCCGGTGGCGGGGTTTGTGGGGACCCGCCGGGTCGTCCTGTTCGGGGGTTGTCCGGCCCGGCCGCGTACCTTTTCGGTTGCGGGTCGTGGACCGCTGGCAAGGAGGGATATGCACATGCCTCTGTCAACATCCCAGGCGGCACTGTCTGGGTGCTCCCCAGGCGCACTGCCCTTGACGGGCCGAGCGAATGCGGTTGTACGCCTCGGCCGGGAGGGGGGCGCCGCGAGGTGCACCCACTCCCACGTAGCCTCGGACCTCCGGGCCGGCGGTCCTTTTGTAGTGGGGTGAGTCAATGAGGTATACCAGTTGTTCTGGACGGGAGTCGGACTCCTACGATTAACAAATACCATACATCATTGTAGGAGGAGTAAGTATCTTAGCTTTGAAATTTCATTTTTATGTATCAAATTGTTTGCCATCATCAAATGGGGGAAGAATGTTGGTTATTGCATCACCACATGGTTAGTTTTGATGATAAACAAACAATTATTTTGTTAAAGAGTTTTGTGAAGATTTGTGAGTGTATGTAATCCAAGTCAAAAATAGTCAACCAATCTACTCAAGCTCACAAAGAATGATTACATGGAGTCAAAGCTTGAAAGTGAATAGTCAATGGATGTGAAGCCCAAATTGAAGATCAAATCTCATTGTCACGACTGCTTCCCAAAAATATGGAGGCGATGCATGAGTAGGTCCGCTCAGACTTGAAGCTGTGAAGCTGCAAGTCTGATAAGCGTCAATAAACTTCAAATTGCAGGTCCTTGCAAATGCGATACGAAACAAAGATAATAATAAAGGAAATGAGACAAAAAGCAATCTCAGAATATCCATAAAATAGGTTCCAACATCACAGAAAAGCCACCAGGCTGGAAGAAAAGAGTCTAAAGGCTCAAGCATGGCCAATAAAGTCAAACGTACAGAAAACAAGTAATGGTGCTACGCACCGATAACTAACAGCAACCTAAAGCAAAGCAACTCAGAACAGTCTCTAGGACTGGTCTCCGATGTCCTCAAACTCCTCGACAGACGTGGGCTCAGGTTCAGCGTTAGCAAACACCACCTCCTCTGCAACGGTCTCTGGCTCAGGGTCTAACATGTGACACCCAAAAGAGCAAGGGGCACATGTCAGCAAGTCTACAAGAGACTTGTGCAAGGAAACTGAAAGTAAAAGTAAACCAACCTAGCATTTCTAGCATGATGCAATGACATGGCAGATATAGCATGGGTGCAACAAGTGAAGTAAAGTACGAGCATGGCATGTCAACTGGCATTTAAATCATGACATGGATATCAAGTTTGCAAGAACAATCACAAGGACAAGGACAAGTCTAATAAGCACGTCGTGCACAGGGATTAAGCCTTTTGGCTAGAGTGGCTGTACTGGCCAACTCTTACACTCAAGTGATCGCTTATCCCTACCCCTCCACGTGTATCGAGCCAGGGCCTTACCCCCGAACACGGAATGCTCGCTTCTGGATCACGAGCCAGGAAGTGTATTTGGCATAGGGTTGTGCCCACAAAAGCTGGTGCCTAGCCTGAACAAGGAAGTACAAGTATGTAGATTGTGCTACGAATGCAACATTCAATGCATGGATGACATGGCATGGCAAGTAGCAAGGCGTACAAATAAGGAATTTAAACATGACAGATAAGGATGCATAAATGTCATAAACAAGTAAAAGGGGTCGGATCTAGCTTCGTTGTCAAGTTAGATCAAATGGGCGTCTAGGCAGCTATCATTTCACTGCCTAGTCTCTTTTACGCTACGGTACAAAAAGCGGCCTAAAACATGGCCTAAACAAGAAGACGGCAAGTTTCACTTGCCTGCAAATCTGACGTCTGAAAAACACCGTCCAAAAGTCCACAAGTCACAAACAACCTATGTGCACAAGTCCACCATCCTACAGTCCCATATTATTAATCTTGATTAGTGAATTTAAAACAATTTAAAAACATCAATTTTAGTCTTGATTAACAGGCAATGGGTTGGGGGTCCTAAGGGTGCAAAACGTTACCTTAACACGACGCGAGAACTACACTGGCGTCGGGTAGTGACACCAGGGATTGGAAAATAAGATCGCGCTCGTAGTCCAAATTCCTCGCTCGTCAAGTCCGGGCAGCAACCAAAACGACGAACCAAGATTCCAACGCTAGGACGTGCGACTAAGGGCTACGATGTATCACAACGTCGTAATCGACAAATCCACGAAGAGGAGACACCTAGGTGGGACCCACAGTAGTGCTAGGGGCCAATGGGGGACCCACAACACCTCTGGAGAACTTGGGGGCCCACGGCAGCAAGCGTTGCGGAAGTTGCGACGTTGCGACGAAAGTCGCTCGGTCAGACCGAGCCGATGCGAGAGATTCTCTCGGTCAGACCGAGAGATCGCAACGCACGGAGTCGGTCGGTCGCTGCGGAGCGGGGGTCGTTTGGTCACAGCGGGCCGCTGCGAGGGAAAACATCGGTCGGGCGCTTAGGAGCGGGGGTTGCAGCGATGCGGGTTGCAACGGAGCGGCGATGCGGAGCGGAGCGGGTGCGGGCCTCGGTCAGAGCAGGGTGCGGGGGCTGTAACGATGCAGCGGGCGACTGGGTGCAGAGCGGAGCGGTGATGCGGGCGGGGCTCTCGGTCAGACCGATGGAAAATGGGGGAAATCTTCGGTTGGGCTGGGCGGCTGCGAGCTGCGGCTGTGACAAACGTCGCAAGTTGCAGTGCGAAGGTTGGGGAGAGATTTGTGACGGCTAGGGTTCAAAGCATGAGCAAAAATGATATCCAAGGGCTCCTATATATAGGGTAGATGGGTTTGACTTGGTCTAGGGTTTTATTTGAATTAAAATTGATTTAAAAATCAATTTTAAACCCAAATAATCACCCTCTCTAACTCCCAAGCATGTGTCGGTGCGGCCAAGGCTAGGGGCGTGGGTCAAAAATAATTTGAAGTGTTATAATATAGTAGAAATTATATTTGGATAAAAATACTTGAAAACTTAGTAGTTAAAAATATTATAAGCTTAGCTAAAAATGTAAAATAGGTCAAATGAAATCCAAAAATTGTGAAATAAATATTGTGGTGATCGGGATGACGGGAGAAAGAAAACTAAGAAGACGGATCTCAATTTCGACGTCGAGGGACGAAACTAAAAATAGAAACGTCTCATGTCAAAAGTGAAAATCGTGACGTCTCTTCAACTAAGATCAAATCGTGGGAGAACGACCCAAGAAATGTTGTTCCAAGTTAGTGCCACAATTTAATACTCTCAGAGACGATCACAACGACATATCACACCATAGTGTTCAAAAACAAACAACGTCTAAAACAAATACGTGCACGGTCAACAGCACGTGCACGAAGGAGGTACGATCGGAAAGCGACCGGTACACTCATCCAAGGACTCATGGTGTGTATAAGACAATTAGGAGAGCTCATGAAGACACCAAGATCCCAAGACTTGTGTGAGTGGTGTATTTTATTGTGAACTTGTCTTAGAATGTTAAAACTATTAGATTGAAACTTGCACACACTTAGAAAAACTTTTTTATGAGTCACAAAAAGGTTTCTAAAGTCATAAAAATATTTCAAAAAGTTTTTAAATCATTTAGATTGTGTTAAGTACTCTTTTCTGATACAATTCCATGTATCAAAAGCAAGTCGACTCCTAATTATACTGGAGTCGACTACCTTGAGCTAGGATGCTTTGAGTACTTCCTGTCATCTAAAAGTAGTCGACTATTGTGGTGTATGGAGTCGACTACTACTTAGGAGTCGACTACAATATGTATAAGATTCGACTACTAACGGTCATGTTTGACTTTTTCATTTAACCTTTAGAGAGACATTGCAAAGGCAAATTGGGAAATCTGTCTTGGTCAGAATTTAGCTCTATATAAGAGGAGTTGGTTAGGGGGTTTGTTAAGAAATTTGAGCAATTTTTAAGTGTTTTAAAATCAATTTTTTAGCCCTCGCCAAGCCCTTCAAAAGATTTTTTTTGCCAAAGTTTTCAGCTTTTATAAAAGCTTTTCAGCAAAGATTTTTTGGCCATTCTCGATTCCAATCTCTCAAGCTTAACCTTGACGTATTTATGCTTGAATCAAGATTATTTATTTGATCTCCAAGTGCTTTAAACTTCATTTCATTGAGATCAAAACAGCTTTTCCATATCTATTCACAATACACTTGAGCCTCAATCTACATTGGCTATGAAAGCAAAATTGTAACTCATCTTTAACAAAAAAAGAGGTTTGTAAATCCACACAAGGGTGTGGTGGTAAGTTACTTGGTTGTAATTATTGTTGCAGAAAGCCTCTTACATGAGGTCCTCACGTAGCGAGGTTTGGTTTTTTGGAAGCCCTCTTAGTGGAGAAGAGGCACGTGTTGTAAAAGCCCTCATTCTCGAGACAATTTGCTCTTAGTTGGGAGATAGTTTCATGAATGATGGAGTAGGCCTAGGGTTTGCCAAACCAGGGTAGTTCTTGTGTGTTTTCAATTGCATTGTCTCTTGCTCTATATTTTCATTCACTTGCATTTGTGTTGTGATTTCCGCTGTGCATCTATAAATCTTAATGCAAGTATATTGTGTTGTTGACGAAGTACTTAGTGGAGTAACTTCTATATGAGACTTAAGCTTTGCTAGAAGAATTAAATTTTTAATTAGTGTTCATTATTTTGATAACATTATTCAACCCTTCTTCTAGTGTTTCTTGTCATCTACAAGATCCCCATCATCCCCCCACCCACATCCCCTCCTTCCCTCATTTGCCCCAACCCCCTTCGCCTCTCCCCTCCGTCCCCTTCCTAGCCCCGTCCCCTCTCCCCCTGCCACAAAATCATCCCCCTTCGTCCCTCTTGAGCCCCCTCCTCCCTAGCCCCCTTAATGAGCAATTAAGTCTGTGCAATGAGCAATTAGTTTTAGTTTTTAAAAGATAATTACGTTAATATGAAATATTAAGGAGGTATATGTACTGAGAAAAAATTAAGTGATATGTGAAGCTAGGGATGTGAATTGAGGAATGTTTTGGGCAAAATTTATTTAAGGACGTTTTGGGAAATCTGGTATGTGAACTAATCAAAAACTGGGGTTTTAAAACAATAAGATATGTGTACTGAGTAAATATTTAAGTGGTATGTGAGCTGAGCAAATTGGTATGTTCCCATATTAATTCCCTTTTCTTTCTGTTTGGTTCCCAATAATCTTGAGCGCACAACAATAATCTATATTATTTGGGAGTTGATATGCGTACAGACCTAATTGTTCAGTACATATACCACTTATTTTTTTAAAATGCAAATAATACTCTTTTTAAAAAAACTCCAAAATACCTTAAAAATAGTGCACGTACCTCGTTTCCCTCCCCCGCTCCTCTCGCCCCCGCCTCCCTTTCGCTCCCCTACCCCTAGCCCCAGCATCCTCCCTAGCCACATCCCCTGCTCCCATAGTCTGCCACCCTTCCCCCACTCCCCACCCCTGCCCCATCCCTAGCCCCGGCCCCGACTCGTTCTTAGCCCCTCATCGGTCGCCCTCCTCCCCAGCCCCCTCCCCTGCTCACCCGCCTCCTCCCCAGCCCCCTCCCTTGCTCACCCACCTCCTCCCCATTCTCCTCCCTTGCTCAGTTGCTCCCCATCCCCCTTTCACCGATCCCCTCGTCCGTCGCCCCTCTCCCCGACTCCCCTGCCTACCCCATCCCCCGCTCCCCAGTCACTCGTTAACTGCCTCACTCCACAGCCCCCTACCCCGACCCCTAGCCCCTCGTCGAATGCCCACTCCCCTGCCCCTTGCTCCGCTCCCCAGCCCCTCCCCTGATCTCCTCGTTCGTCGCCCTGCCCTTGCTCCCCCTTCCCCTCGCTGCTCCCTAGCCCACCCTCATCTGCTACCCCATCCCCTGCTCCCCAGCTCCTCGTTGCACGTCCCCAGCCCCAGCCCCATCCCCCTGTCCACCGCTCCCCGCCCTTGCTCCTCGCCCCCGCTCCCCTACCTCCTCCCAAACCCCAGACCTTCTTCTGCCCCCCTCATGTTCCCCTCATCCGCCGCCCCCTCCCCCGCTCCCCTGCCCTCGCCCCCGCCTTGCCTACTCCCCCAGCCCCCTTCCTCGCTCCCTTGCCCCCGACCGCGTACTCCCCCAGCCCACTTATCCACTCCCCAGCCCATCACTCTTTTTGCACACCGACCTAAGGGATTTTTCAAGAATTGGGGTATGTGAACTGGGGTATGTGAAGTGAGCAATTTTCAAAAAAAAATAATTTTTTTCATGAACTAAGCAGAGTAGAAATATCAATTTTAAAAACTAAAGTCTGGCATGTGAACTAAGCAAAAAAATTAAGTGGTTTGTAAACTAAGCAAAAGCGTACATTCGCATAGCAATTCCCATATTATTTTTAGGGCTTTGTGAGAATGCTAACACACTTTTGGTTCATGGGCCCGATAAACCATCTAGGCCAGCCCATATGTTTTACTAGGCTTACAGGAGAATAGCAGTGTTCACTTCGAACGATACAACTTTTATTCTTGTTCGGTGTAATTGGAGAACATTATGAGGTGGCAGCTCATTTAATTAATTGAGCTGATCTTAAAAACACCTGTAATGGAACCGTCCATCTCATTTAATTAGATGACCTGCTCTTTCACATATGATGGCACAGCTTCTTGATCCGGTTCGGGTTCGGGTTCTGGTTTGGGTTCCGGTTCAGTTCCTGTTCGGTTCTGGTTCAGTTTCAGTTCTGGTTAGATTATTTAATTTAATTATTTTTAATTATAATTTGAATAAATTAAAACTAGAGTATGTGATTTGAAAATTTAAGACGAGACTTGATTTTTTATAGAATGGCTATGAATCCATCGCTTTGATACCATGAGAAATCGAGATGGAAATCCTACTCATCTCCTTTCAATAAGGCCTCAAGGGATGCATATAGTTTAACCTAGGAAAGAGGCCTTCATAATGACAAGGCTAAAACAAAGCAATAACTACCTAGCAAACGTAAGCTACATGGTTATGAATTTAATTGACTAACTCCTTATTGTTGTAAACCATGGCGGCTACGGAACCCCGTAGCCCTGTATTTATAGTAATATGTTTACATAATGGGTGGATACCCACTAACAGGTTGGGCCTCCAAAAGCCCGTTTATAACACTTCCCCTTATCCATCCATTGTTGTAAGCCATGATGAACGCTTCAGGGTTTATAGAGCTTATCTGATCATGGGTCTATGGATACTTCTGGATCCCAAGTTTAAGAGTACTTGCCTCGTTAAAACCTTTGCCAAGGAAACCCCAGTGGGAAAAACCAGTGGCTAAGGGAAAAGAGTACAAGTCTCTGTAACTTCTCCTGATCGATGGATATCACTAGAGGTGGATACTTCTGGATCCTAAGTTAGGGATAACTGCCTCGTTAAAACCTTTAGCTATGGAAAACCCAGTGGGAAAAACCAATAGCCAAGGAAAAAGATTACATTTTCCGTAACTTCCCCTGATTAGTGGAAGTATTTAGGGGGTGGATACTTCTGGATCCAGAGTCAATAAGGTTGCCTCGTTAAAACCTTTAGCTATGGAAAACCCAGTGGAAAAAACTAATAGCCAAGGGAAAAGAGTACAACACTACATTTGACTCCCCCTGATCTGTACAAGCTGCAGGCTTGCAGATCTCCTAGGCGACTATACATCAATCTCTTACAGTGTTCCGATAATAAGTACAAAGTACAAGGCATCGCTCACCTATACAAGACATCGCTCACCTATACAAGTATCTCTCATCTATAGCAGCTACTAAATCTGAGGGATCTCTTCTGAAGAGGAGTGGTCTGCAGACTCGGTAGGTAGCATCATGTCTCTGACCCAGTCGTCACTGTGTCTACGAGGTACTGCAGGACCTGGCTGTGCGTACTTATGATTTACTTCTTGGATTGATGAGCCTCTCGGAATGGTGGGATTGATGTTGTCTTGGAAGCATGCTTTGTTGGTCTCCAGGAGTTGGTCGCTTCTTTGTTGCAGTCATCGAGATGATCTGTAACATGTATCTGCCAATACATTTAACATGTTGGATGATCCTTGACCCTTGGAGATAGCGCAGAAGCTACATATCTCTGGTCCAGTGGTGCGCTGCAGGTGCTGCACTGTATCTGGTTAAAGGGTTTACTTCCAGATAAAGGAGTGTACAAAAGACATTTGAGTAAGGCAATTCAGGACCTAGGATATCCTTCCCCTCTTCCAGCGAACGGAAGGGTTCTTAATGTGCATCCATACAACCAGTAGGTGTATTGGTGGATTGCAATTTTCCATGTTTCTTCATCGACTGGATGATAATTTCATCTTCTGGATGGTAATTCATCTGCTGGATGATTATTCATCTTCTGGATGATTATTCATCTTCGGGATGAAGGTTTCATCTTCGGGATGATTATTCATCTTCGGGATGAAGGTTTCATCTTCGGGATGATTATTCATCTTCGGGATGAAGGTTTCATCTTCGGGATGAAGGTTTCATCTTCGGGATGATTATTCATCTTCGGGATGATGGTTTCATCTTCGGGATGATTATTCATCTTCAGGATGATGATTTCATCTTCGGGATGATAATTCATCTTCGGGATGAAGGTTTCATCTTCGGGATGATAATTCATCTTCAGGATGATGGTTTCATCTTCGGGATGATAATTCATCTTCAGGATGATTATTCATCTTCAGGATGCTGGTTTCATCTTCAGGATGATAATTCATCTTCAGGATGATAATTCATCTTCAGGATGAAGGTTTCATCTTCAGGATGATAATTCATTTTCAGGATGATGGTTTCATCTTCAGGATGATTATTCATAAGGGTATGTTGTCACAGCATCTATAGCAACATAGCCTAAAATTATCTTTGCTAATCGCATGGGTTTTCGCAATCATGACCAGGGAGCCTGATGCATCAGTTTAATTAATTTTGTAAGTGAGTTAATCTCATCTTACATGGTTACTTCCTTGTTTCTGTAAAATAAACCTCTAAGCTATAGCTTTTTGCTTATAGCATACGATTTTATTTATTTATACAATACCCGGTAACCCACAGGTTTGATATCTTTTGATATCAGGACTTCAGGTCCAAACACTTCACATTTCATAAGTGAGTCCAGCTCAACTTATTATTGCCTCGTTCCACATAATCTGGCCAAATTTCTGCGTTTGCTTCAGGAAACGGAGATTGGGAACGATGTCAATGGCAAAATGGAATGTGAGTAATCGTCGACAAGTGTGATTTATCCAAATACCTCTCCGTGTACGTACATTATTCAATTTATTCCAGATTTATCTCTTCCGGAGGTTCTGGAAAGGGAGAGGATATGGAGATGAGCTCAATTTCCTGTGGTGGTATTGTTTTTTAGGGTCTCGTGGTATGTCCTCTCATCCATTGAGGATATCCACTTCTGCTACTGGTAGATTGCATCCATTATAGTTGGTATGTCAATCCTAGCTGGATTTTTAGTAGCAGGGATGTGTGAATTTGACAATATTTATATTGTCAGTAGCTATGTCTGATAACTGTTTAACAGTTTCATAAGTGTGGATCTTCAGGATCTCATCACTATTCATGATAATCAGATCATAGGTATTAATGTTTTAAATGGTCCATAGTGGTGATATGGGGATGTATACTCATCATGGCTCCATCGATAAGATGTGCACTAAACGCTTCCCCCGTTAGAGGTTCTCGGAAACTGTTTATATGAGGTGATCAGGCTCATATAAATAGTTTCTAAGGAGGCGTTCTGATGGTTTGCATGTTCCCACATGGTCACCTACAACTGGATTTCTAGTGGACAAGTAATCCGTTTAAATCATTTTAATGATTTACATATAACCCATTTCTGGGTGTGAACACAAAGCTTCAGGGTGTTCAATTTTCTTCCAGTTGTTAAATTGATTTCCCAGTGTTATCCCAAAAATCCGCAATAAGCTCGACTTCAATGAAGTTGAGCATAGAACTAGGGATATGAACCCGTCAAGGCTCCATCTATAAGATGTGCTCTAATGCCTCCCCCGTTTGGGGATCTCGGAATATATTCATCCATGATGGTTAGTCTCGATGAATAAGTTCCACTGCAGCATTTTTGAGGCTGTTATGAGGGTAAGTAAAAGCCCAACCAATATCCCAGTAAGGTAGTATGTCCGTTGTGATTAATAATAATCTGGACTGCGGTTGGATAACAAGGTTTTGATTATGACCATTTTAAGAGGATATATAGATGAGTACTCTTAGGTACATCATCAGCCATATGTAGGGAGTGTGTGAGTCCACTGTTATCCCTCAAATACTCTCAAGAGGCCTAAAGGTCTCATTCTTCTAATGATAGTATATCATCTTAAATTCGTTTGAGGAAGTGAGGAGAGTCAATGTCCACATGAATGGAGATGATCTCGTAATCATTTTTCCCTTTTGAATGGGATAATGAGAGTTTCACCCTTTTTTTTGAAGAAACTTCGGGTTCGTCTGGTTAATGATGTCTTGCATCATCGATCCAGGGTGACATCGATCCAAAGTTGGTCGATTCTGGACACTTCTGGTGTTCCAAATTAATTCCACTGTTCGAATTTATGTGGGACTTTTGAACGTCCATTAAAGTGCTCAAGTTAATTTTGTCCGGTAATAGGTGAACTCAGTTCAAACTGTGAAGGATTACATCTTCACAATGACTATTATGCGGATCATAGTTGGATAAAGCTTCAGGCTTTATTGGTTTCTTGAGTCATTAGGGATTTCATTTTGACGAATATCCTTTGAAACTTTATAAGTTTCAGAGAGTACATGGCATCCTCATTTTAGGAGTATTCAGGATGACAAATCATTTACAGTAAAATAAAATGCGTAAAAAGCACATATATACTGCAAGAGAATACTACTAATAATTATGTTAGAGCAACAAGTTTCATAGTATGATGTGTGCTCCAGAAAGAAAATGTGCGTCCACAATTGTGCTCATTTTAGACTTATATTATGACAACAGATCAAATTTGTTTTCAAAGTTTATTTATCCTCGGGGAGTAGGTAAATATACATAAGGTCAATTGACTTTCATCGTTTAGACTAGATATGTATATATTTTATATGGCATAAGTTAATGCACATTCATTTTGCAAAAAGCATTATGGGTCTTGTCAGAACTTCTGGTCTGATATTGGGTTGCCATTGCATACTCCATATCGAGGTACATCATATCTTCCCTTTCTCATTTTTTTCAAGACTTCCTCTTTTTTCAGTCATCCTTATTGTCGTTTATAAGGGAGAATGAATATTGGTCTTACGAAGTAGACACATACAAGGGAAATGAGTTAGTCTCTATATTTCCACTTTCTAATTTATGAGAGACTTTTAAAAGTCTATTTGAAAACTCAAGTATGGTCTACAGGCCATTTTTATTGAGTCATTCAAGTATTGTGTGGATATAGATTCATGCTCAAGGAGAAACAAATACGTGGCTACGAGGTTTATAACTTCTCACTTATTTATTAAGCTACGACTTCGGACGTACGCTTAAAAAATAAGGTTGGATTCAAGAATCATACCTTGTAAAGTGAGATTACTCAAAAGAGTTTGACGGTGTTATGACAACTGTTGGTGTCAGTATTGGTTTATACAAACCATAGATCTGAGAGATCTATTTGCCGCGAAATGCGTATTTCTAAAAGAAAACGCATAAATGTTTTTCGTATAATCCATCGTACTTGTTAATTTTTATTAGTGTCAAAGGGTGTTGACTTTTGATTTGATTTTGAACTTCAGGTTCATTTTGGTTTTGAACTCCAGGTTCATTTTGTCAACTAGGATATGATGTTAAACTTTTTGAAATCATTTTTGGTTTGTTGACATAAAATGTTTTCATATCATGAGCACATCATACATATAATATAATGTAAATCTTGTAAACTAAAAAGTTGTGCTCAATTAACCTGAATTGAAATAAGTATGATGTATACACATGCTATTTATATGCTGCATGCATTTAAATAATCTCATCGCAGACATACAGTTTGCTACATGCATTAAACTATGTCATAGTGATTTTAGCATGCTAAATAAAAATGTACATCACAAAATCATTAAATATGCGGCAGGCATATAATTTTCTACACATGCATTTAATCATCACAGAAATTTTATAATGGAAATGAAAAATTTTCGTTTAATAATTATTGGACCACTGGGCAACGTCATACACTGTTAGGTTAGTTAACTAACGGCAGAGCGGTCGCAGGATCTTCCTAATTATTAAATGTGTAATAATCAAATAATCCAAGAAAAAAATTGCGATGATTAATAAAGCATTAATCAGATTTTAACGAAGAAAAACTTAATTAAAATCTGAAAAAGAACTTGTAAAAACGAAGTTTTTGGGAAAAACTCAGTTAGGATTTTTGGATGTGATCGTTCGTGCGGGCCCGTGCGGGCCGAAAGCATTTGCGCCGGAGGGACCGCCGCTTCGGGCAGCTAGATTTTTTCTGTGCGCGTCGCCGCTTCGGGCGGCTAGAGTTTTTCTGTGCGCGTCGCCGCTTCGGGCGGCTAGGGTTTTGTCGCGCGCGTCGCCGCTTCGGGTGGCTAGAGTTTGCGTCTCGCGCGCGGGGGAGGGGGATTTTGCCCCTGCCGCGTCGGGCGAAAGCGGCGGCTGTCGCCAGGGGCAGCGGCGGCGACTGCCGCGTTGGGCGGCAGCGCCTGCTGCCGGGCGGCAGCAGCGCCTGCCGCGCCCGGCAGCAGCGCCTGCTACTGCGCCGGGCGGTAGCGCCTGCTGCCGCCCGGGGCGGCAGCGGCGGTAGCCGCTCCGGGCGGCAGCGGCGCCTGCCGCCGGGGCAGCAGCGCTGGCTGACTACCGCCGGGGCCGGCAGCGGCACGATGCCGCTTCTGGCGGCGTGGAGATCGCAATGGAGAGGGGGTTTCGTGCGTTCGTGGCTTCTGGCCGCGTAGCGACGAAAAATCCCATCTAGGGTTTCAAGATTTGGGGAAGAAGATCATAAAAATAGGATTTTTATTTAAAAAGACTATTTTTAGTCTTCAAAACAACGTTTTTCATCGTAAAAATTTGATTTTTGTTGATAAAAACGTCGAGTTATCATTGAAAAAATTGATTTAGCATGTAGATCTAAGTTAAAACTCCGATCTATATTAATCAAAAATAGATCTAAGCATGTAGATCTAATCGTATGCGCATAAAAGTTTAGATCTAGGGAGAAAATTACCTCTAGATCCTACCCGCCAGATCTAGCAACGTTCGGTGAAGGAAGCCTGTTCGCGTCGCGTTCGTCGGTCGGTACTGGCAAGGGTTCGACTCGGCCTCGAGCGTGCTGATAACGTGTTGTAAACCATGGCGGCTACGGAACCCCGTAGCCCTGTATTTATAGTAATAGGGTTACATAATGGGTGGATACCCACTAACAGGTTGGGCCTCCAAAACCCCGTTTATAACACTTATCAAGTTATTTATTCCTATTTTTATCCGTTAACAGAGATGCTCACGTTGCAAACCCAAAAGCTTTTAGAGGCATGTATATATGCACAAAGTCTTTACGACTACCGCTTGAAAACTAAATACATTAATTTCATTTTTGTTTTTGAAAGCCATGGTGATTGATGCTTGTCATGTGACCTCTGAGTAGTCTATTTGTTTGCTCTTCCTTCAAATGATCGATATTGTTTACCTTAATCTACTTGTGAATAAAGAAATGCATAAAACAAGCTAGGACTCGAAGTTTCCAATCCCTAACAGACACCAAAGAAACATTCCAAGTTCTGTCTCTTGAAGGGATTTTTTATGGCTGGCTTTAGCGAAAGTTTGGTTCAAAGTCAATTTTATTGGTAATAGGTTTTGGGTCAAATATCCAATGCCCACTTTACTCATTCCAAGGTTTATATGGCCTTTTCAAAGTACCTTGTAATCAAGCATGTTTTTTTTGGACTTTGCTAAATGCACCATAGGTAATGCGGTGCATTGTCATGTTTTTTTTTCAAAAACGGTAAAAAGTGTCACATCAGTATCATGACAATGTACCGCATTCTCTGCGGTACATTTAGCCGGCATCTTTTCTTTTGGGATGTGTACGTATATGCAATTTTGATCGGTATTTTTAAATATTTTTATTTTGACCACATGTACCATATAATTAGCATCACTAAGGTCGGTCGTGGGCATTAGTCAATATAAGAAAAACAAATCCAGTTCTTGTATTGTTATGATGGCAACTCTTCGATCTTTCAATTAATGTAGGACTAGAAATAACCCGTGTACATAGTATATGGAGCAAAAAAACACATGATGCGTTGCACGCGCAACCAACGAAAGAGTGAGAAGAGTGAGTGTGTGCAGCATCAGAGGTAAAAGGGGAGATAAGCATCTGCCAAAGCGGAGGAAAACACACACACAAAGAATGCGGTGCACGTGGGCAACCGACGAAAGAGTGATAAGAGTGTGTGCGTTGGGGGGGAGGTGTGTGTGCAAAGTCGGGGGTAAGAGGCGGAAAACAAGGGGGAAAGGGGAAAAAGTCGTTGTGTGTGTGTGTGTGTGTGTGTGTGTGTGTGTGTGTTGGGGGGGGTTGGGGGGCCTATGGTGGCAACTCTTCGTCCTATCAATTAAAGTAGAATACATAACATTTTAATGGGGTTTTTAGAAATATGCCCACCAAATTATGTCTTATTCGAAATAGCAGTTGCGATTTAGTCACACAAATCAGATAAATTACTCGAAAAGGTCTATTTTGGGGACCGATTTCTAAAAAATATTATTGCAATTTGGTCTTCAAAGAGTCTCTTTTCGAGTGATTTAGATGATTTGGTGAACTAAATCGCATATGTGACTCTTTTCGAATAAGACATGATTTGGGGGCCTATTTATAAAAAGACCCTCTTTTTATCTATGTTCAACATAATGGTCCAACATTTTAATTCAATTCAATTTTAATTTCATTTCCCTGATTAAATATGGAAAATGGTAATTGAATCTTGGGTCTGTTGACCTATAATATGGCATGTTTTAGTTAAAAACTAGAAATAACATGTGCATACAGTGCATGAGCCTGAAAACCCCCACACGAACAGAATATGGTGCATGCGCGCAAACGAAAAGGAACGAGAATTGTGGGTATATATGTCGGCATCGTCGGGGGTAAAAGAGTAAACACAAACCTTGGGGTTTATAGCGGAAAAATAGCCTGAGGTAAAAAATGTAAATAATTGAGATGGGAGGTTATTTCTTGGGATGAGGAGGGAATGCCAAACATGTAAATAATCGAGGGGATGTGGATTTTTTTGTCCTAGGTGATATCCCATGTGGCGATGTGACATTGCCACATGGAACAAAGGTACAGCCTAAGACAAACCTTGTCAAATATAATATAGATATTACTTTCCACACTCAACCAATACAAAATAAAAAATTTATGCTTGGCCTCGAGTCTGCATCGTTATGGGGTGATTGTTTGGTAGACTCCCAATAAACATATCACTCATTAAATTTTACTTAACTAGTATTTCAGGTGACCATAGGCATGGGTTCCATTAACTTTTCAACACACAAATATAAATCCGTTCATGTTGTAAATTCTATTGTGTTGTAAACGGATGTTGACGAGTATTTGTATTAGGATTACGTCTTATCCATATGATAAGATCGTATCTATTGTACCCTATTCTTGTACTCTTTTTCCTCCACTATAAATAAAGAGCTATGGACTCCTTCCCAGATTGATGATTCACAACACATTATCAGTACGAGCATTTATATAAATTTCCACAAAAACCGATAGTTGCAAAAGCGAAGGATAGGCGGTAGATCCACGCGCGCGGCTGTTTCTACTACAAACGGGGGTCATCATTCATGTGTAGGCTTCGTCAACCGCCGCTAGATCTGGAGGACGGATCTAGAGGTACTATTCCTGAAAATTTAATTTTTAGTCATGATCATAATTCATTTATCCATCAATCTCGCAAGATCGGAGTGGAATATTGGGCTAATTGTATAAAATGACGATTTTTAATCATCGATTTCATATTTTTCGTATCATTAAAACCCCTATTTTAGGGTTCATATTTTCAAAAATAACTTTGATAAACATGAATATTTGGCGGTCCCCCCACGGCATCCTCGTCGTGCCCGACCGCCCGTGCGGCAGCGCCACCACCTAACACTGCCTCGAAGGAGGACTTTTTATCCCCACGCTGCCTAAACGGCGGCACCGTAACCCCCTTATGCCGCCTTGAAGGCAGACGAAATCCAGACCCAGCTCGCCTCACAGTAGCTATCCCTCGTGCATGCCCCACTTATCGCCGCCACTAGGCGGTGCCCCCTTCACTGTTTCCCCTTGCGCAACCAAATCGGGGCGGCGGCGGCGGCTATACCTAGCCGCTGCCCCCTCACCCCCAAAGTTGGGCCTTCGGGCCCAACTGAAAGAAACGCAAAAACCCTCCTTTTTCCTGTTTTGAGCTGCAGCCCACAACAACGTGTGGGCTTCGGCCCACAAGCATTAATAAAAAAATTAAAAAATTATTGCTGCGGGCCTGAATCTCACAGCCATACTATGTGCTTCAGGCCCACGGGCTGCAAATAGCAGAAAAAAGGAGGGAAAAGGAGAGAAAGATAAAGGGGATGAGGATGTTAATATAAATAAATTGGTTTGTTGGGGCCAAAAATTGAAGAAAATTTGATTAATATGAGGGACTAAAAAGGGATCTTAAGGTAATTTTTGGGGACTTATGGAGATTATTTGGGGGTATATAAAAATAAAAACTACTTCCTTTTTCATGAAGAACAAGTAAATTGGGCATCATTCAAATTTATTTGAACTAGCCCAAATAGCACAACATATTGCATAATATGATACCATCTTTAGGATCATACTTATATGTATTGCATCACATTCTATGGCTCATCATTCAGATAAATTTTGCTTGGTTGTGCGGCATTAACTTAATAATTAAAAAGATACTGGGATCGCTCTACCATTAGTCACCTAACCTAACGATGTATGACGTTGCCTAGTTGTCACGCCCCGCTTCTCTAAAATGGAGGCGAGACGTGAAAAGGTCCGCACGAGAGTGGAGCTGTGAAGCCCCAAACCCGATAAGCGTCAATAAAACATAAGCAGGTCCCTGTAACCACAAACGGAACAACAATAATAACACAAGGAGAGACAGAAATAAAATCTCAAATCTCAGAATTTGTCCAACATTAAAATTAAGTTCAACATCCAGAAAAGCCACCAGGCTAAAAGAAAGAGTCTAAAGGCCCAGAACAAGGCCAACAAGGACAAACATAACAAAGTATTGGTGCCACGCACCGACAACAAAACAGTCTAAACAACAACACAAACAGTCTCTACGACTGATCGCCCGTGTCCACGAAGTCCCCGTTAAACACAGGCTCGGGCTCGGCGTCCGCAAACACCTTGTCCTCAACAATGAACTCAGGCTCAGGATCTAACATGTGTCACCCAAAAGAGTAAAGGGGCACATGTCAGCAAGTCTAAAAGACTTGGGCAAGGAAACTGAAAGTAAGGTAAACTAACAACCTAGCAGTTATAGTATGATGCATGACATGGCAAGTATAGTATGGAAGTGACAAGTAAAGGAAAGTACAAGTAGCAAGTAGCAAGTATGTCATGGATAACAAGTTTTACAAGTAAAACACGGACAAGTACAAGTCAAGTGGTTCACGTCAAGTGATCACGTCAAGTAAACACGTCAAGTAAACAAGTTGTGCACAGAGATTTCGTCTGCTGGCTAGAGTGGCTGATCGGGCCAACTCGTAAGCTCAGGTGACCGCTTATCCCTACCCCTCCACGTGTATCGAGCCAGGGCATTACCCCAAACACGGAATGCTCGCTTCTGGATCACGAGCCAGGAAGTGTATTTAACACGTATGGCGTAGGGTTATGCCTGTAATGCAGGTGCCTAGCCGGAAACAAGTAGATCGGGCATTGGCTATCAACCAACTCACGTGGCCCGCTTCTGGAACACGAGCCATGAAACACAAGTATTGTAGCGTGTGCTACGAATGCGACATTCAACATGGATAGCATGGATGACAATTAATTCGCGTACAGTTAATTAAAATTAAACATGACATGGTAGTGATGCAACATGATAAATGACGGATCTAGCTTCGTTGTCAAGCTAGTTCCTGAAATTGCGCCTAGGCGAGTATCATTTCGTCGCCTAGTCTCTTTTACGCCTACAACAAGCAAATGGCCTAAGACATGGCCCAAAACCCTAAGTGGCAAGTTTCACTTGCCTAGCACCGAGGATGACGATCACGAAGGTTCGTCTCGCAAGCGCTAATCTACGGGGAAAGTCGCTGTTAAGGAGAAACAATCATCGAAACAACATTCATTTTCATTAGGGTTTCACAAAAACACAAATGGGTTATGAGAATATTAAGACATCGATTTATTACCGAATTGTTAGCGGAAGAACGATGTCGAGCAAGCACGGCAACGGAAGAACGATCCAGGAAACTAGGGTTCAGATCTGGAAATGGGGAGAAATTTTGGAGAAATGGGGTTTTGGGGATTTTTGGGGGTTTTCCGGTGACCTAGAGGAGGTGGCCAGCCTAAATGGCGAGAGGGAAGCTCCAAGGGAGGAAGGAATGGCTTGGGGAAATGTTGGAGGGTGATTTGGGGGAGAAAACGGCTCAGTAGAATGAAAGATGGATGAAAGAAATCGTGGGTGGGGTTTAAATAGGAAGAGCTGGCGGCTGCCCAGAAATTATGGTTTCGACACTGATTAGTCGGTCAAAGAGCAACCTCTGACCGACTAGTTTGTGAACTAGTCGGTCGGTTGACCAACGTAGACCAACTAAGTGTAAACAGTAACTCCTGACGAAAAATAGGATTTATATTTAGTCGGGAAAAGAACAACTACTGACCGACTAGTTTATCATCTAGTCGGTCGACGAACGTTCTTAGACCGACTAAGAATGAATAGTACTTGGTATCAAAAATGATCATAGAGCTAGTCGGTTAAAGAACGATTGCTGACCGACTAGTTTGCAACCTAGTCGGTCGACAAATGTTCTTAGACTGACTAACGATAAACAGTAACTCCTGAATAATTATCAAAGCCCACTAGTCGGTCCATGAAGGTTTGCCGACCGACTAAATCGTCATCTAGTCGGTCGGTTCCCCTTCTTGTACCGGCTAACGTGCACTGAAAGTTCCGAAATGGAGCGTGAAGCTCCGGGATCGATTCCTAAGGCTCCTAGGCTTGATCTAACAATAAGATATGACTGATATGAAGCCCGTCACGAATGACTTACTCCGAAATCGACGATCAACGGAAGAAGCTAGGAAAACACAACGAAACGAACGAAAACAAAAACTACGGAGACGGAGAAAGGAAATCACAACCAAAGAGAAGGCAACCAAATATATATATATATATATATAATCTATACAAGAAAACCAGTCATTACATCCTCCCCAACTTAAGAAAAATTCCGCACTCGGAATTTTCCAACACTCACGTGTCCGAGAACACAAGTGGGTAACGCTCTCGCATCTCATCCTCGTTCTCCTAAGTAGACTCTCCTAGCGAGCCGTGTCGCCACAACACCCTCACAAGATTGACAACCTTGTTCCGAAGTTACTTCTGACGCCTGTCCAGAATCTGCACTGGCTGTTGGTCATATGTCATATCAGGGCGAACGGTAATCTCCGAGAAATCCACAGCATGAGATGGGTCGCTAATGTATCGACGAAGCTGCGACACATGGAAAATATTGTGAACTCCTTCCAAAGATGGCGGCAAGGCTAAGCTGTAGGCTACCTCTCCAACTTTCTCCAGAATGTCAAACGGTCCAATGTATCGCGGGCTCAACTTCCCTCGCTTCCCAAAGCGAATCACTCCACGATTCGGGGAAATCCTCAGAAACACATGATCCCCAGGCTGAAACTCCAAAGGACGACGTTTAGCATCAGCCCAATGCTTAAAACGGTCCTGAGCAATCCTCAACCTCTCCCGAATGTTCCTGATAACATCCACAGCCTCCACGATCATCTCAGGTCCCAACAGCTCCCGATCTCCAACGTCATCCCAACTCAACGGCGATCGACATTTCCTCCCAAACATCGCGGCAAAAGACGCTATGCCAATACTCGCCTGGAAGCTGTTGTTGTAGGAAAACTCTACCAGATGTAGATGGTCCTCCCACGAACCCTTGAAATCCAACATGCACGCCCTCAGCATGTCCTCCAAGATCTGAATCGTCCTCTCGGACTGGCCATCCGTCTGTGGATGGTACGCCGTGCTGAAACTCAGACGCGTACCCAAGCTCTTCTGCAAACTCTGCCAGAACTGAGATGTGAACCTCGTGTCTCTGTCCGACACGATACTCACAGGCACTCCGTGAAGTCGTACGACCTCCTGCACGATTCACGTTACATCACTATCTAAACTAGGAAAAAGGTAATAAAAACGGAGAGTAAAAGAATTTACCTCCATGTATCTCCTCGCTAGCGCCTCAGTGGACTGTCCTACTCGGAACGGAATAAAGCGCGCGGATTTGGTCAATCGATCTACGATCACCCAAATCGCGTCATTCTGCTTTGGACTCCGAGGTAGTCCAGTCATGAAATACATAGTGATGTGTTGCCATTTCCACTCTGGAATCGGAAGCGGTTGTAGCAACCCGGCCGTACGCTGATGCTCCGCCTTCACTTGCTGGCAAACCAAACACTTGGCTACACTCCGAGCCACACTCCTCTTTATGACATGCCACCAATAGTTCAGACGAAGATCCTTGTACATCTTGGTCCCACCAGGATGCACAGAATACGTCGAACTATGTGCCTCCACCATCAACTCCTCTCTGATATCCCCAGCTGGCACACACAACCTAGCTCCAAACCACAGCGAGCCATCCTCATGAATCAAAAAGTCAATCCGCAGACCGGCTTCCACCTGCTCCCGAATCTTCACCAGCTTTGGATCCTCAGCCTGGCCAGCCTTGATCCGATCCACGATTGTCGACTGAATCTGCATACTCATCAACGAAGAAGCCTCCCCAGGAAGAACAATCTCCACACCAGACTCGCAAAAATCTTGCTGCAATCTCCACTGCGAGGTCAAAATCATCACCGCTGGAAGCCTACTCAGCGCATCAGGAACCACATTCACCTTGCCAGGGTGATACTGCAAATCAATCTCATAATCCGCCATGAGCTCCAACCATCGACGATGTCGCATGTTGAGCTCCTTCTGAGTGAAAATATACTTCAAGCTTTTATGGTCGGTGAAGATCTTCACTTTCTCACTCAGCGGGAAGTGCCTCCAAATCTTGAGCGCAAACACAACAGCGGCCAACTCTAAGTCATGCGTCGGGTAATTCTTCTCATGAGTCTTGAGCTGACGCGAAGCATAAGCCACAACATGCCCGTGCTGATGCAACACACAACCGAGACCCTTGCCAGAAGCATCACAAAAGATCTCAAATCCACCGCTGTGATCAGGCACAACAAGAATAGGGGCAGTCGTCAATCTCTCCCTCAGAACACCGAAAGCATTCTCACAATCACCCGACCAAACAAAATGCACATCCTTCTGCGTCAATCTGGTCATCGGCTCGGCGATACGGGAAAAGTCCTTAATGAAACACCGATAGTAACCAGCAAGCCCAAGGAAACTCCAGATCTCAGACGCTGACTGTGGAATAGGCCACTCTCGAATAGCCTTGATCTTCTCGGGATCCACTGAAATACCATCTCCAGTCACCACATGCCCGAGAAAAGCAACTCTATCCAGCCAAAACTCGCACTTCAAAAACTTAGCATACAGCCGATGCTTCCTCAAAATTTCCAATACCGTCCTCAAGTGCGAGGCATGCTCCTCCTCCGACTTAGAATAGATTAGAATGTCGTCAATAAAGATAACGACAAACTTATCCAAAAAGTCGTAGAAGATCAGATTCATCAGATTCATGAAACTGCGGGTGCATTGGTTACACCGAAAGGCATAACCACAAACTCGTAGTGTCCATACTTCGTCCTGAATGCTGTCTTCGGAACATCTTCCTTCTTCACCTTCAGCTGATGATAACCACTCCTCAGATCCAACTTCGAAAACACCCTTGAACCTCCAAGCTGATCAAAAATATCATCGATGCGAGGCAACGGGTATTTATTCTTGATGGTCACCGCATTCAACTCCCGATAGTCCACGCACATGCGACACGAACCATCCTTCTTCCTCACCAGCAGCACCGGTGTTCCCCACGGAGACACACTAGGATTGATATAACCCTTCTGCAAAAGCTCATCCAGCTGCTTCCGCAAATCCTCCAGCTCAGTGGGTGCCATACGAAATGGCGCCTTCGAAATCGGTTGCGCTCCTGGAATAAGATCAATAGAAAATTCTAAAGCTCGATCAGGTGGCAAACCAGACATCTCCTCGGGGAAGACATCATCAAAGTCCTGCACAACCGCTATCCTCTCCAACTCCATCTGCATAGCCACAATCTCCACCGGTCTGGCCCGAAATCTGACAGGACCAAGCGAACTGCTTCCACGACTGAACTCAAATACTGGATGTCCGGGAATCTCGAACACCTCCTTCTTCCTCCGACAGTCGATCGTAGCATAGAAGCTCGCAAGCCAATCCATCCCAAGGACCGCATCATAGTTGATGATGTCGTGGACAATGAAATCAGCGTAAAGCTCATGTCCACAAACCACCAACGAGCAAGAATTGCAACCACGATGCACCGAGACCACGCCATTCCCTGTAACGATATTCCAACTCTTGGAAAGGGGGACGTCGACAAGGAATGCTTCTCCACAAAGCTCCGAGAAATAATGCACATCGATGCACCAGAGTCAAAGAGAACTCGTGCAGGAAATGTGTACACCAAAACCACACCTAACAATCAATTTAACAATCAAACCCTAGTCTAGCAAACAATCATGTTCAAGCAAACAACATAATTTAACAATCAAAACTAGCTAAGAAAGTAACAGCTAGATTGAGGATTACCTGCGATAACCTCATCCATAGCCTCGCTCTCCACAGCGGTCATCAGAAAAGCCTGCCTCCTCGACGGAAAAGCCTGCTGAAAGGCCTGCCTCTGTGAAACAAGAGCTACTCCACGTCTAGCAGGAACAGACGCTCTCTGCTGCAACGGCTGTGCTGCAACAGGTGCCCTCCAAGAATGCTTCGACCTCGGGCAATCCTTCATGGTATGGGTAGGATCTCCACAGACAACACACTGGCCCAGGAATCTCCTACATTGATCCTTGATATGCCCGATCCTGCCGCAGAAATGGCAAGTCTTCTGAATAGGCCCTCCTGGCCTCTTGAACTGAGCTGGCTGATTAGGCTTGAAACCAGGCCTAACCACTGCTCTGGCCTGCTCTATAGGCCTCTTCCCAGCACCAGAAACATGTCCCCTCCTCTGGCTCAGGTTCAGCTCCTGCCTCCTCGCAGCGACCAGAACCTTCTGATAAGAGTCCAGATCAGAGGAAGACACAAAACTCTGAAGCTCCAAAGCAAGCCCCTACAGGAACCTCTGAGCCCTCTCATCAGCATCCTGCACCATCTTCGGTGTTAACCGACTCAGCCTAGTGAACTCTTGGTGGTATTGGTCCACCGACGAGCTCCCTTGCTTCAGCTCAATAAAACGCTGCAGCATCTCCTCCCTAGCAGCCTTCGAAAAGAACTCCTCATCAAACCTGGACTTAAAGGTAGCCCAAGCTATCGGCTCCACCAGCATCTTCTCTTCCGCATCCCACCAGTTCCGAGCATTATCCTTGAGTTGCCTCTTCGCCAAATCAACCCATCCAGCCGGGCCGATCTTCGCCATCTTCAAATTATCATCTATGTTCCAAATCCACTCATCGGAAGCCAGAGGACACTCAGACCCATCAAAATAAGCAGGACCCAGCTCCCGAAATTGCTTCGCTCCTGGCTCGGAGCAAGGGGCATCCTGGATTGCCCGACCAGCTCGAACAACTGGAGCATTCTGGACTTGCAGGAGCACGCCCTGCTGCACCTGCATCATCTGAAGCATCATCCGCATCATCTCCCCATTGGTGGGCTCCAGCTCAGGCTCCTCGTCATGAGGGGGCGCACCACTACCTCCACCTCGGGTGAATCACCTTCCTGCCATCTAATGACACAGAAAACAAAACAATTAGACTCATAGCTTATGACTCGGATGTCGAACTTAGTTTATTGGACATTCTAATATTATTATCGTTATTCTGTCAATCGCAGTTACAAAATGGACCTACATGGGCCACCAACAAAACCTGTCATGCCCTGCTTCCCTAAAATGGAGGCGAGACGTGAAAAGGTCCGCACGAGAGTGGAGCTGTGAAGCCCCAAACCCGATAAGCGTCAATAAAACATAAGCAGGTCCCTGTAACCACAAACGGAACAACAATAATAACACAAGGAGAGACAGAAATAAAATCTCAAATCTCAGAATTTGTCCAACATTAAAATTAAGTTCAACATCCAGAAAAGCCACCAGGCTAAAAGAAAGAGTCTAAAGGTCCAGAACAAGGCCAACAAGGACAAACATAACAAAGTATTGGTGCCACGCACCGACAACAAAACAGTCTAAACAACAACACAAACAGTCTCTACGACTGATCGCCCGTGTCCACGAAGTCCCCGTCAAACACAGGCTCGGGCTCGGCGTCCGCAAACACCTTGTCCTCAACAATGAACTCAGGCTCAGGATCTAACATGTGTCACCCAAAAGAGTAAAGGGGCACATGTCAACAAGTCTAAAAGACTTGGGCAAGGAAACTGAAAGTAAGGTAAACTAACAACCTAGCAGTTATAGTATGATGCATGACATAGCAAGTATAGTATGGAAGTGACAAGTAAAGGAAAGTACAAGTAGCAAGTATCAAGTATGTCATGGATAACAAGTTTTACAAGTAAAACACGGACAAGTACAAGTCAAGTGGTTCACGTCAAGTGATCACGTCAAGTAAACACGTCAAGTAAACAAGTTGTGCACAGAGATTTCGTCTGCTGGCTAGAGTGGCTGATCGGGCCAACTCGTAAGCTCAGGTGACCGCTTATCCCTACCCCTCCACGTGTATCAAGCCAGGGCATTACCCCGAACACGGAATGCTCGCTTCTGGATCACGAGCCAGGAAGTGTATTTAACACGTATGGCGTAGGGTTATGCCTGCAACGCATGTGCCTAGCCGGAAACAAGTAGATCGGGCATTGGCTATCAACCAACTCACGTGGCCAGCTTCTGGAACACGAGCCATGAAACACAAGTATTGTAGCGTGCGCTACGAATGCGACATTCAACATGGATAGCATGGATGACAATTAATTCACGTACGGTTAATTAAAATTAAACATGACATGGTAGTTATGCAACATGATAAATGACGGATCTAGCTTCGTTGTCAAGCTAGTTCCTGAAATTGCGCCTAGGCGAGGATCATTTCGTCGCCTAGTCTCTTTTACGCCTACAACAAGCAAATGGCCTAAGACATGGCCCAAAACCCTAAGTGGCAAGTTTCACTTGCCTAGCACCGAGGATGACGATCACGAAGGTTCGTTTCGCAAGCGCTAATCTACGGGAAAAGTCGCTGTTAAGGAGAAACAATCATCGAAACAATATTCATTTTCATTAGGGTTTCATAAAAACACAAATGGGTTATGAGAATATTAAGAGATATATTTATTACCGAATTGTTAGCGGAAGAACGATGTCGAGCAAGCACGGCGACGGAAGAACGATCCGGGAAACTAGGGTTCAGATCTGGAAATGGGGAGAAATTCTGGAGAAATGGGGTTTTGGGGATTTTTAGGGGTTTTCCGGTGACCTAGAGGAGGTGGCCGGCCTAAATGGCGAGAGGGAAGCTCCAAGGGAGGAAGGAATGGCTTGGGGAAATGTTAGAGGGTGGTTTGGGGGAGAAACGGCTCAGGAGAATGAAAGATGGATGAAAGAAATCGTGGGTGGGGTTTAAATAGGAAGAGCTGGCGGCTGCCCAGAAATTAGGGTTTCGACACTGATTAGTCGGTCAAAGAGCAACCTCTGACCGATTAGTTTGTGAACTAGTCGGTCGGTTGACCAACGCAGACCGACTAAGTGTAAACAGTAACTCCTGATGAAAAATAGGATTTATATTTAGTCGGTCAAAGAACAACTACTGACCGACTAGTTTCTCATCTAGTCGATCGACGAACGTTCTTAGACCGACTAAGAATGAATAGTACTTGGTATCAAAAATGATCATAGAGCTAGTCGGTTAAAGAACGATTGTTGATCGACTAGTTTGCAACCTAGTCGGTCGATAAATGTTCTTAGACCGACTAACGATAAACAGTAACTCCTGAATAATTATCAAAGCCCACTAGTCGGTCCATGAAGGTTTGCCGACCGACTAAATCGTCATCTAGTCGGTCGGTTCCCCTTCTTGTACCGGCTAACGTGCACTGAAAGTTCCGAAATGGAGCGCGAAGCTCCGGGATCGATTCATAAGGCTCCTAGGCTTGATCTAACAATAAGATATGACCGATATGAAGCCCGTCACGAATGACTTACTCCGAAATCGACGATCAATGGAAGAAGCTAGGAAAACACGACGAAACGAACGAAAACGAAAACTACGGAGACAGAGAAAGGAAATCACAACCAAAGAGAAGGCAACCAAATATATATATATATATAATTTATACAAGAAAACCAGTCGTTACACTAGTGATCCAATAATTATTAAGTATTTAAATTGTTATGTTTATCCTTCTGCAGATCTGTGACGCCTGTGATGTCTGTGCTGCATGTGATGAAAATGTTTGATGAGCACAAATTTTTGCATGGATGACTAATTGTGGTTTTCGATCGGCTGTTTAGTCCCACATTTTACTTTTCCTGCATTTTTCTTTTCTTTTTGAGAGAAATTGCAGTGAGGAAATCATGTACTTTCCACGACCGATGACTACTTTCCATGGAGGCGAAGGCCACTCTTGAAGTGAAGATTTTATAAATGGGACCTACTGGGTTTCCAAAGTTGTAATTTATTTTTTCGCTTTTATTTGTGTAATATGGACTGTAATATGGACTTTGGACTCTCTTATTTATGTGGGACTGGCCGATCCACACAATTAGTTTTTCATTTAAAAATTGCCTCCACATGAAAATGTTTGATGTATTATTAATTCATGCAAATTTATACTCTGGTAGATAAAATGGCAAAAATCGCAAGTGTCGATTTCGAAGTGCTGGATGCATTAGGGAGAAATTATTTGAGCTGGCAGCTCGATGTCAAATTTCACCTGCGGGCTAAGTCCCTTATTTCTGCTGTGACAAAAGATGGTGATACAAATGATATAGAAAAGGTGCAAGCCATTATCTATATTTTTCGCCACATGGACAAGACCCTAAAGGCTTAATATCTTACGGTCGAAGATCCACTTGAGTTGTGGACTGCCCTTGAGGATAAATATAAACATCAAAAAGATGTTATACTACCAAGGATATGATATGAGTGGGATAACATGAGACTACAGGTTTTTAAGTACATAGCTGAGTACAACTCAGCTCTTTTTAGCATCACCTCACATCTGAAGTTGGGTGGTGAAATGGTCTCAGAAAATCATATGCTGGAAAGAACGTACATCTCTTTCCACAAAAAGGATGTGATACTAATGCATCAATACCGTGAACGAAAATTTGCCAAGTATTCTTAGCTGCAGTCATGTTTACTCATGGCTGAAAAAAACAGAGAGCTTCTCATTGCCACTCGCAACATGCACCCCCTGGCACTGCCCCCCTTCCAGAAGCTCACAATATATCTTTTTCTTCCTAATAGAAGGAAGATAACAAAAGAAAAGGAAGACCACAGAAAGGGGGACAGAACAAAAGGGCCAGAGGCCAAATCCAACAAAGAAGAAATGAAGGCAGGCGGATGTTCACCTGGTGCAGAAATGAGAACAACAGAACTGATGCAGCCCCACCCAAGAGGGAATGGGAAGACCAAGGCCATAGCTGTGGCATGAAAGGCCACTGGTCTAGAGTGTGCCGAACTCCGCGGCATCTCCAGGATCTATAAAAAGAGAACAAGAAAAAGAAAGCTAAAACAAAGCTGATGATCACAAATGCTCCAGTCAAGTTCACAGCTGACGACTTCGAAAGAGATGACCTGCTAGATTAGCCATTTATTTATCTTTCAGAAAATGTTATGAGAGCAATTTGAATATTCTGAATTTGTTTTGAATAAAATTTTATTATGTTTCTGAAAAGTAAATGTACTGATTCATCTTTCAATAGATGAACTGCTCTCATAACTGCTTAGTAAACAATAAATAAACACATACGATCCTTCAATACAAATGTTATTTTCATAGCATATGAAAGCCCAATAAATATAATATCAGGCCATGTTGAAGGTTCTGGGAACTCAACACTGTTGCTACCAAATGACATAGAAATAAACATAAATGCTGCACTATTCTCACCGAATTCCAATATAAACTTTCTAAGTTTTAAGGACATCCGTTTAAACGGACTCCATCTAGAAACATCAAATGTAAACAAAAAGAAATTTTGTATGTAACGTCTCAAAAAAGGAGTAAAATCCATACTTGAACGTTTTGAGAGCCTTTCATCAGGCCTCTACCATACAAATATTCGGGGAGAGAAAGCTAATTTAACAGAGCACGTGAAGTGCTCGACATCAGCCAATGTTTTACTTTGGCATGATAGACTTGGCCACCCTGGATCAGTGATGATGCACCGCATCTAATCTCAATCCTATTGGCATGACTTGAAGAACCAGAAGATTTTCCAGAAGGGAGAATTTCCTCGCATCCCTTGCTATAAGGGAAAACTAATTACAACACCATCTCTACTAAAAATTGACAAAGAATCTCCGCGCTTCCTCAAAAGAATTTAAGGAGATAGATATGGAGAGATCCACCTCCCTAGTGGGCTATTTCGGTACTTTATGGTACCGATAAATGCATCCTCAAAATATTCGTATGTGTGTCGACTTTCGACCCACAACTTAGCTTTTCCAAAGCTCCTGGCACAAATAATAAAGTTGTGGGTGCATTTTTCAGACAACCATATAAAGAAAATACGTCTGGATAATGCTGGAAAATTTACCTCCCGGTCATTTCAAGAATACTGACAAGCAACGTGAACTGAAATTGAACATCCAGTGCCACAAGTTTATACCCAAAATGGGTTGGCAGAGTCACTGATAAAAAGACTCCAATGGATTGCACGTCCATTGTTAATGAAATCCTAGTTGCCGGTGGATGCATGGGGACATGCAATTTTGCATGCTGCAGCGTTAATAAAAATAAGACCATCTGGAGGTCAGAGTCTCTCTCCAATGCAACTTGCATATGGAATGCTCCGAACATTTATCACTTGAGAATCTTCGGTTGCGTAGTTTACATCCCCATTACATCACCACAGAGGACAAAAATAGGTCCTCAACATCGTCTAGGTATCTATGTAGGGTTTGACTCATCCTCAATTATAAGATACCTAGAACCTCAAATGATGGACGCATTTAAGGCACGTCTTGAAGACTGTGAATTTGATGGATGAGTTTCCCCAAAATGGGCCTAGATACTGAAAAATCTAGAGCGAATCAAATTATATCGTGGGATACAAAAACTATGACCCACAATAACACGATAACGAAACAATGTGAAGATGAGATCCTGAAGATCCTCCACATACAGAACACAGTTCACCAGTTACCGGACTCATTTACTTACAACCAGAATATTGTCAAAAATACTCCAGCTAGGATTGACATCCCCGAGAATGGATGCAATCCACAAGCAGTAGAAGCGGTTGTCCCTCAACAGAAAAGAGGCAGACCACTAGGCTCCAATAACAGAATCCAAGAAAGAAAAAGAAAAGAAAAAGAAAGAAAGAGAAAAAAAACTCTTGGAGATCTTGAGACAATACTACCACAGGATAATGAGCTCATATCTACACCCTCACCCTTCCGGAATCCACTGCAGAGGAAATGCCGAAAAAAACTGAAATGAAAATAAATGTTGTACGTATTGGGGAGGTGTTGGACAGAAAGAACATAATTGTCGACAATATGTTCACGTAACATATTGACACATACATCGCAAAAGCGATGATATTTATAAAATATCGTTCCATACTCTGTTGCTAAAATGCAAACGTATAGATTGGCGAAATATGGAACGAGGCAATAAAAGATGAGTTGGACTCGCTTATGAAACGTGAAGTGTTCGGACCTGAAGTCCAGCCACCAAAAGTATCAAACCTGTGGATAAAATAAGTATTGCACACATAAGAAAAAAATAAGTACAAAATCGTATGCTATAAGGTACAACCTATATCTCAAGGATATTTTCGCTGAAACTGAGGAGTAACCAAATTAAAATGAGCATGACTCATATATAAATGATGCATCAGATTCCGTAAGTTATCTAATGCGAATACCTTACGATTTGGCAAAGGAAATTTTGGATATGCTGCTATTGGATGTTGTGACGGCATACCTTTATGGATATCTTGGTAAAGATAAATTCCACATTTCCTTAAATGCCTGAATAGACTTCGGGACGTTTATTCTATTGAAGAAGAATGTGCTATAACAGACCTAGTGAATTCCTTGTACAACAAGGATTCAACAATAATGAAGTCTGCCATTGGATCTTTATAAGAGCAAATGGAAAGGATTCGGCATAATAGCAGTCTACATAGATGATCTGAACCTTATTGGATCTCCTGAAGAAATCACTGAGATATCTGTAAGACTAACAAAAGAATTCAAAATGGAAGACCTAGGCAAAACGAAATTCCACCTTAGCTTACAGATTAAATATTTAAAAGACAGAATCCTATTACACCAAACCATATATACAAAGAAAATGTTGCAAAGATTTCATATGGACCAATGTCATCCACTTAGTACACCTATGTGGTACGATCTCCAGATGCACATAAAGACTGTAATGACCTGTATTCGTCAATACATCTATTTACGTATTTCACGTATTTTCACATTTTAAAAGTATATTATAATGGTTGGTCAGGAGTTTTATATCAAAAATGATTTCAAAATTCTTTATAAAAAATATCTTGAAGCATCAAACTGGTTATGGTGTATTTCAGTAAGTTCGAGTCTCATCGAATACCTCTAAATAGTTTTTATAATAATTCATTTTTAATTGTTTCTGATTCGGCTGAATTATATAAACGTTTTAAAAACATTTTCAAACTTTTACAGTATGATCCTATGATCATTTAGGGCTCCCCATATTAATTTCGTAATTTTCTGAAATCAAATCGATCTAGAACCTGCAAACCCGCATCCTAAACGTTTTGGCCTAAAACTCGTACATCCGTAGCTCAAACCCCGAAATGGATCTGGTATTCACGATCCTCGCGACGATATGATCCCATGGCTATGTTTTCGTAATTTTTCAGAGTCGTATGCGAAAACGGTGTTGTATTCCTCTGTTTTTACTAATTACACCCATTAACCACTTTCACTCTTACTAATTACTATTAACTAGTTACTTTTACAACCCTAATCACTTCCGTAACCCCATCCCATTTAACCCCCACCGAATGGGTTGGTCAGATCCAACATGCCAACCCATTCCATTTATATTCATTAATTCAATTTTTATTCACTTATTAAAACTATATATTATTATTTTCTAAATCCTATTTAAACACCCCTTTCTTCCTCTCTTTTCACAGCCCGAACGAAACCCAGGCTAACCCAATATCATCTCCCCTTTGTTTTAAAACCCAGTGAACCCATCCCCTTCCCCCTCTCTCAACTCTCTCTCCCTCCGACAGTCTCTCTCTCTCTCTCTCTCTCTCTCTCTCTCTCTCTCTCTCTCTCCCTCCCTCCCTCCCTCCCTCCCTCCCTCCCTCCCTCCCTCCCTCCGACAGTCTCTCTCTCTCTCTCTCTCTCTCTCTCTCTCTCTCTCTCTCTCTCTCTCTCTCTCTCTCTCTCTCTCTCTCTCGTTTAAACCCCCCGAACCCATCTTCACTTCCCTCTCCCTCGTTCTTTACCTCAACTAACGACGCCACTGCCGTACGGCAGCCTCGTTGACAACAACCAAACCCATCACTGCCTGCGCCTCCCCCGCCACTAAGAAGCCCGCCGCCGCTGCCTCAACCACCCACACCTCCGCTCCACCCTCCCCCCTCTCTCCTTCACTTGTAAACCAACACCCCAACCCCCGAGCTCTTCGTTCTCAGCTCGACCCACCGTCGCAAGGCCTCCTCCCTTTGCCACCCGCACTGCCCCTTCCGACACCCCCACGTCCGAACTGCCCCCTCCGACCTCCTTTGAATCCTCCTCCACGCTTCACCCTCCACCGACGTCGAACGGATCCATAGCACATCCTCGGAGCTCCAACGAAGAACCACGTCGTCGTATCGCCTCCGCTCTCGACCTCTCTCGCTTAGTTCATCGCCGCTTTGCCCTCAGCTCCGCCTCCGACGTCGAGCAAACCCACTTCCTCCGCCTCAGCCTCGCTCCATCGCCGTCGACCATCGCAACCCCCGCCAACGTCTCTATCGCCTCCCTCAGATCCCTCCAGCACCGCATGTCGCCTCTGCTCTCTTCGACGCAGCACCACCCCTCAGAGTCACCGCCGTCACCTTCGTCACCGCCGCCACTGTCTGTCGCCCTCCGCTCGCCATCCACCGCTCCCATCATCGAAGACACGCGCACAGCCCCCCATGCAACGTACGAGAGTAAAAAAAGGTGAGTTTTTAAAACGTATTTTTAACATATTTGCGTATTTATACGCATATTTTGATAATTATATAATATGGGTTTTGATAAAACAATTGATAACTAATTCTACAAGCCTCGGAAAAATACAAGACCAGGCCCAAAAAATCAGAAATAACGTTCTGGACCCATTGGCGCTAGTTTTATCTCAATCAGACGAGTAGATTTTCCACAATAAATTTTAAGCCTAAAATTTAAATGCGTTGTTTTCATTTATAAATTCATAACTAAATATTTTCATATAAACTGATATGTGGAAAATTTATATGTTGTAGTACTCTTTGAGACGGTCGATTTGACAACTCGTTTGAAAATTTCGGATGCATATTGCACCCAGAAAAAATTATTGAACAATTACATACCAAATTAAAATTCGTTTTTAAATTGATTTTTGAGCTTTAAAAAACTATAAAAATTTCTAGAAGCTTCAGAAAAATATTTCCTTCTCAGGTAAAATTATTTTCCTCATTTCTAGCATATATAAAAATTTAGAATGCTTTTTGACCCCGTTTCAATCGATTATAAAATCAAAACGATCAAGTTAAATAGATAGAAAATAGTGTGTTCTTTAACCGATGCTCAATTTGGATCTCTACAACTCCACTTATTGATGAAAATGTGAAGAGTGTACATAGGTATATATAGGATGGAGCTTAACGGGTCTGGTTACTGTTTGAAAGGATCCGCGCTGTCGGCATCGCGGGTTTAAAGCTGCTGGGACCCGCATCTACAAAATTTGTGCTGTCAGCAACCGTTGGATCGTGGATGAGCGGTCGAGATTGGGCCACGTCGCCCGCGGATTCGACGTCGCTGCGCCCGCCTTCGTTGACTCGGCGCACGCCTCTTCTGACTCGAGTCGGCAGCGTTTCGACCGTTGGATGGTGATCCGATGGCTGCGATGCAGCCATGTCGCCAGTGGCTAAGTGCGGGATACGACGCCGCCAATTGCACAGTACCGTATGTGTAATTTGCTGAGTATTTTCACTGTATTCTTGAATATTTGGCCTCCAAATAATTCTATAAAATTCTGAAAAAATTCTCAAAAATCCCAAAGCCCCTTATTTACATGGTAGAATTGTTTCACCTCATTTCACTACTTGTAGAAAATTTCCTTCTTTGTATACTCTGTATTTCTTTGTATTTCCCCGTATTTTGCCTTCAAATAATTTCCATAATTCCTGAAAAAATTCACATGTTGTTTATAGCCTATGATTAAATCTAGGGTAGATTTTCATAGCTA
Organism: Scilla litardierei; assembly: GCA_030789695.1. Lineage (NCBI taxonomy): Eukaryota > Viridiplantae > Streptophyta > Magnoliopsida > Asparagales > Asparagaceae > Scilla > Scilla litardierei. The sequence continues at coordinate 95,286,029 of CM061130.1, read as the reverse complement.
TAATTCATTGTTTGATCAGCTTTCGTAATTCCAAATGTAGTTTCATCTTTGTATTTCAACGTACTTGAGTACATACATGTGTAACCTGACCAAACATGACTGTCACACTGCATAGGGACCTGAGACACACTTAACACACATATTAGAACAGTTCAGTAGGGTTTGTTATCATCAAACATAGTCTAGGAGGCTGTTTCCAATACCTCTTCTTCTAGAAGTAGATCTTCATCACCGTGGGACGTGTGCCAGGCTTCGAAATTTATACAATTTAAATCTCACTACAATTTCTCTCAAAAGAAAAAAATATGAGAAAAATAAATGGTGACAACTAGCCGATACAAAACCACAACCAAATATTAACATTCATTGCAGAGACATCAACAATGCAGCAGGCATTTAATTAGTCATCACAGGCATAGAGTATGTGTAAATGCAATTTCATGCTATAGGCAATGAAAATATACAACATCCCACGTATTTATAATGGAATAAAATATTTTTGTTTAATAATTAATCTGACCACGTGGAAACGTCATACCTCGTTAGATTAGCAGACCAACGAGAGAGCGATCTCAGGATCCTCATAATTATTAAACGTAAAAAATAATCAATTAATCCAAAAAAATACGATTAGTGATGGTTTACATATATGATGAATCAGATTTATTTGGAAAGAAAAATCGATCAGTAAATCAAATTAATTTCTGAAAATAGCCTTTAAAACGAGAAAACCCTACTTTTGGTTTCATTGCGACGAGGCACGCACGGGCAACGCGCGTGCGTGTGCGTCAAGTGCGCGGGGCGGGGGCGCGCGTCAGGCGCGCGGCGGCAGAGTGTGCGCAGCATGCGGCAGGCGCGCGGAGGTGGGCCGTGCGTCAGGCGCAGCGGGCCGCTTGTCGGGCGAGGCGACGGGCCGCGTGTCAGCCGGAAGTGGGCCGCGCGTCAGGCGCGGCGTCTGGCCGCGTTTCGCTGCGCGCGCGCGTCGGGTGCAGCGGGGTGTGTGGGGGGGGGTGGGGGTGGGCGATGCCAAGTCCTCTGGATTCATGGATTTCGGAGTAAAAATTCGATTTTATTGTAAAAATATAATTTTTAATCTTTAAATCAACATTTTTTTACCGTAAAAATATGATTTTTAGCGTGAAAACGTTGATTTTTCGTCCAAAAAATGATATAAAAACTCTTTTTTGAAAAGAGATCTATATTAAAAATGTGATTTTTCATTCAGATTTAAGTAAAAAGAATAGATATAATTAAAGGAAATCACAGATTCATTATCATGCGCATGAAAAATTTAGATCTAGAGGATAAATGTTACCTCTAGATCCTACCCGCTGGATCTAGCGACGTTCGGTGAAGGAAGCCCTTTCGCGTCGTGATTCGTCCGTCGGCAGAGGTTCGGCTCAGCTGTGAGCGTGTTGATAACGTGTTACGAGAGTGCCGACTACTGAACCCGTAGCCCTCTATTTATAGAAAAACAATTACATAATGGGTGGATACCCTAAACCCTATTGGGCTCCACTTTGGCCTACAAAAGCCCGTTCATAACATAAACAATTTAGATGCCTAAAATCGCATAGTAACTCCTTTAACTGAAAAATTAAATGGTATGTGTACTGAGCAATTAGATCTGTTTGCATGGCAACTCATTTCGGAATTTTTATGACCAAAGAAAAATTTAATAAGTGGTATGTGTACTGAGAAATTAGGTCTGTTTGCATATAAACTTCCTTTAGAGATTTATGGCCAAAGAAAAATTTAATAAATTTATTGCCCAATAAGTTTCGAACGATCATGGGGTTATCAGCATTACTCTTTAGCAAAATGAGATATTAAGCCAATGTGTTACAATGTATAACTAAGTTTTATTTCTTCTTGCCTTGGGCAGCTGCCCAGGGCAAAACAAACAAATTAACGTAGTTACGCTCCTGGTTGTACGGGAATATAGAGTCCCAACTTACTATGTATATTTCAGCAAAAATAGTTAGGATAAGGGCAATGGTCACATGTTTCCTGACTCACGTTAGTTTATCTAGTAGGTCTACTAATATTTATATCCTCTAAAGTATCAAAGCAAGTAGGATACATTAGGATTCGGATATGAAATGATGGGAATACCCCTGCATAGGCTCTATACAAAGACAGATAACCATACAAGGTCAGATTTGCAATTCTTAATTTAGCTTCTAATATTTATAGTCCAGTTGATATTGCTGGTTTGGCAATAAGAACAGATTATAGGCTAATTATCCCCCAACAATAATGTTTTTATTATCCAAAGAATAATTTCTTTTAAAGGAAATTGCATCCGCAATCTGCCACCCAGCACAACTCTTGACGCATTGAGCCTCTTTTACCCCGGTGCATGGCAGAAGGCGCCACGTAGCGTGCATGGTTGTAAACTTGTAATGCATGGCGCATGATACCGCGGAGCGCGTTCTCTTCTGCGATCCGCAAATCGCGACGCGACACGTGGAACACAATGAACCTGGTCCCTGCCGGCACCATTTATTTTCTTGATTTCAATTTTTTTCCCGGTTTGTTTCTGGGTGAATGATGATATATTGTGCTAATCATAATCAATTCGGAGATTGCTTCCATGCAGGATCACATTACATATTTCTCCGCATAGGATAAGGGGTCATATGATATACGACATATCGTCATACATAATCTCTTGTATGTTAAACAATTGAGGAGGTTGTCTTATGTGGTATGTTTTTTCCATGTGGCAATGTCACATCACCACATTGGACTTTCACCTCACCCCAATGACGCAAAAGCCACCCAAGAAAAGCCCACAAATACACCCTCCATTTACATAACATCCAAAAACAAACCCAAAGAACGCACCCCATGATCAAACAACACCCAAAACAAACCCAACTTCACACTCTCCAATCAAAAAATCCCAAACTCCCCGGACGTTACCCACACTCACTCACACTCTTTCCATTTGATCCGATTTAGGTCCCGCGTCATGTTTTTGTGGGGTTTTTGTGGTGTTTCCATGCACTTTGTGCACGAGTAATTTCTAGTTCTTATTTCAAATGAGGGTGGTTAATGTGATGTTTGTGCCACATGTCACCTTTGTCCCATGTGGCAAGGAGAAGGTGTGCCACCTCATCATGGTGGTGCCCACTTGGGGATGTGTGTTGTTGGGTGATGTTGTGTAAATCCCAAAGAAAAGCCCCTCCTCCCCCCGCCAATTTCCTTTATTCTCATGATTGCAATTGCTTTCTCATACAATCCAAATGCTCCTCCATCTTCCCCATATTTACGGGTTTGCCATAGATCTTTTTCCACTTTGCACCTTGCTTTTTTTTGCACTTAGGCCACTTCTTTTTCCCCTTACACTTTTTGCGCTTTTTCCACTGCTTTTCCCCTTTTAAGCCCCGACGCTGCCCACACACATACTCATTCTTCTCACTCTTTCGTCGGTTGCGCCCGTGAACCGCATCCTTTATGTGGGTTTTTAGGGTCCGCTTTGGCCACTGCTTTGTCCCCCTTTCACCCCCGACGCTGCCCCAAAACACATCCACCATTCTCACTCTTTCGTCATTTGCGAGCATGCACCACATGCTTTGTTTGCAGGGGCGGACCTAGGTAGGTGGGTTTTTTTGGTTTTTTTTTTTTGGGGGGGGGAGGGCCGGGCTCCCCTTTTCAAAATTTACAAGTGTATATGGCAGCAGGTGTAAGGTTAAGTTAATTGATTTAATCATCAAACTGACAATTGTTTTCTGGCATGGTGGTTTTGCGTTCCTTCCCCAAGCAAAAGGTCACGGGTTCTATTCTTGCTTGATGTTAATTTTTTTTTCATGTTTAGAACTATATAGCATAGCAGAGTCGGCATCTAATTGAGAAAAGAAAAACGTCTAGACAAAAATATATCTTATAGTTTAAGCTTAAATTCTCAAACAAGTCATTGTAAAACAAAGAATTGTCTAATCACACAAGTAAACGTTGTGAACTCTAATTAGACTTTTTAAATTGTCATGGTTAACTTAATCTGCTTAAAATATTTTGTTACTAAACATGCCTCTCCCATTCCCTTAAATTTAAAAGATTAATTACTTCTTGGCAAGTTCCAATTATTATATATTTTTATTTTTTATTTTTTATTGCAAATTAACGATGTAATCAGCATCAGTTTCTCATTTATATCTTCGTTAACATGTGAACGATTTTGTGTTTAATAAATACAGTGAAAAATGTGCTGCTTATTTAAAGTAATTCGGTACGAATCTTCGTAACTTACTTTCGTTCTCATGCAATTAAACCTTGTTTTTGTTTTGGGCTTTCTTACTCGATCTCTAATACATGTTGCAGTGGGCATAAGCAATGAATTTCATATCTACTTTGTTGTTCACTTCGGCACCTCAGATATATATTTAAACGTAATGGAAAAACACCTCATTTTATCTCTTTGGACTCGTCGACATGAACGCTATCGCATCTATGCACTTTGCGAATACAGTTTGTATGCTTTTTTGCAACGCTGCCCGCGCCCCCCGATCAGCTAATCCTAATTCTGCCCATGTTAGTGTGGATTTTTTTCTACATACACCCCGTGCACGGATTATTTCTAGTTCTGCCATGTGTTAAGCATTAATTTTTTCCATTTTATCCCAACAGTTTTCTCGGCCCACAGAATCCGATGGCGTTCACATAGACAGGGATCGCACGATAAGCATAAGTGTGGCTGAGAAGCAAAAAGAGGGTCAAATGCTCACGTATGGCCAAGGCTGTATTCATCTCAATATCAAAGTCATTCTGGGGGCTTGGCTTATAATTGAGAATAATTTTAAGACTTTTGAACGAGTGGCCTTCAAGGACTTTTAGGTGGAAGAAACCGGGGACGCGTGAGCGCACAAAAAACAAACCAAAAGGTGGCGAATTTGAATTATGACAGTGGGTGTGATCATGTGAAACATTGCCCTTCGGGATTGCGGCCGTTCATATTACTTTGCCGACTTCTATGACTTAGAAAAAGCATGTGGCTTATTATATACTGCGTGCTACTCACAGCTTTTAGAGCTCAGCTTTGGGATTTTCCATCATCTTCTTACTATTTAACAAAGTGTGGGGGTGGCCCGGGTGGGGGTCATGAACAACAAAGATTTGCATCTTATGAGGACTATGATGAACGATGTACACGTTAAACTAGTTATCAAAGATAGTGGTAACGCCCATTATGTCACATGCTCATGATAGTGATCAAGAGAAGTTACGAGAGATCGTGATAGCATCTGACATAGAATTCTTCCGATGATGGCAAGAATCTTATGTCTTGTATTGCATGTATCGTACAAACTTTCTGAAAGTACATATACCTGTGTTTTTGGGGGTGTTATTAGGCAGTTCAGCTGAAAAAGCCGAGCTAGATTATTCCAACATGCAAAAGTCGCCTTTCATGGCCCATGGGCCTCTAACTCAAGGTGCATATTGGGCCCGAGACCCCCCCCCCCCCCCCCCCCCCCCCCCCCAAAAAAAATAAATAAATAAAATAAACCAAAAAAAAAACACACACATCCCGGCCCGCGCGCGCAACTACAAACCAGCAGCCGTGGTGGGTTTCGGCAAAAATGACCAAATACCCACCCCCAACCCCCTAATAGCTATAAACGGTATAATTGGGGGATGAGTATTTTGGTCATTTAGGCCAAAAAGGCCAAAAAAAACCTTCCCAACAGCCATAAAACGGTCATATTGGAGGGTTATTTTGGTCCTTTTGGCCTAAATAATTCCTATAAATACCCCACCAATTCCCCTCAATTTCTTCACACCTCTTAACATATCTACTCTCAAATTATTCTCAAATCTGAAGCTCTGGCTCTCAACTCACTGCGCTCTCAAGATCCGGCTGCTACCTCTCCGCATCTCAACTTTCAAGCTCCATCTGCTACCTCCCTAAGTTTCGGATCATCTGCTACCTCACTGCGGCTCAAGCTGATCTTTGCTCTAGTCTGCAATCAAGTTCCTTTTATTGTTAACTTAACATAATGGCTGGATCAAACCCACGAAGATCTATAATTTTAATAACACTGAGGAAATGTGATATTTTCAAAATATGCTGAACAACCTTATCTATACACCAGACTTTTCGGAAATGTCACAAAATGAGGCACAAGAATGGAACGATAATAATCACCCTAGCCCCATAGTGGGTACACAAGGGGTTTCTGCTTCTGCACAAACTTCTACCCCTTCACAAACTGCTACTACTGCTGGTCCCACTTCTACACAAGCTACCAAAAACCAGGAAATAGAAATTATCTAAGGTTTGGGAAAACGACACCCTTGAAACAATCCCTGGGAAAGAAGGAATTAGGGTAGTTTGCAAAATCTGTAGAGCAGATTTAGTTAGCACAGCTAACGATGGCACAACACACCTGAAGAGACACTTAGTTTCTCACAAAAAGAGGCTAGACAGACCACTTTAAACTTATCAGCTTCTTCTAGCTCTCTATCTACTTTCTCATATTCTTCTAATACAATGCGAAAGAAGATGGCTAGATTAGTTATATGCCCAGAATTACCCTTTAGTTATGGGGAAAGCCCCGCATTAGAACGGTTTAACCAATTAGTACTAAACCATGTCTTTATAAGAGTGCCTAGAAACACTCTTAGAAGAGATGTTATGGCAGCTTTTCAAGCTGGTAAAGCTAAAATTATACAAACTTTTGTGGACTTAAAATCTAGAATAGCTTTAACATCCAACATATGGACAACAAAATAAGGGTTTATCTACTTATGTGTTGCGTCACATTACATAGACCACGCCTACAGTATTAACAAGGTAATTATCGGATTAATATGTTAGAACATGCTCATACCGGTGCTGTCATTTCTAATGCGATTATGTCTATTATTTGTGAGTATGATATTTCTAAAAAATATTTTCCTTTACATTTGATAATGCATCTAACAATACAAGTGCAATATCATTTTTAAAAAGAAAACTAAACCCTAATCTTGATGGTTTATTATTTCATCACTGATGTGCTTGTCACATCTTGAATTTGGTAGTACATGATGGGCTTAAAATTGTTTCGATTGGTTAGAAAAAGGTAGGAACCTTATGTTATACATATAGTCTTATACCAATAAGAGAGATTTGTACAAAGAAGTATGTAAAACTAGCCAACTTCCTTGCCGAAAGTTTAAATATAGTGTTCCACATATGTGAAATTTAACGTATCTAATGATGCATTGCATGATTAAAAACAAGATTCACATTAGTGATTTTGTTAGTACACACATTCCATATGACACCGATTACAACATTAGTGAGTTTGAGTGGAAAACTATTGAGCAACTTTGTAATTTTTTGAGGTTATTTTTGTTGCTACAAACAAACTTTTGGGTGTGTATTACTCAACATCCAATTTAGGCCGTGATCAATTAGTTATCATTTCAAACACTTTATCGAAGTATAGAGACACTATAGAAACTAACATTGTGCTTCTTCCTACGATAGAAGAAATGGATAGTAGACTAGCATAATATTGGAATCGTTCATTTGCTTTACTCCTTATCTAAGGTTTTTGATCCACGGTTTAAAGAGGAAGTAGTAGGTAGGTTATTAGAAACCTTTAATGAAAACATGGGATTTGATGTTAATGATCAAATAATGAATTTTAAAACTAGCTTAAGAGTACTTTTTGCGTCGTATGATGCTAGATATGATAGTTCTTCACACACTTCTTCCGTTCCTGTTAGTGCTCTTACTACAAGTAAACATTGACAGTTGGGGAAGAAAAAACAAAAAACCGTATCTACAAATAGTTTGTCTAGTGAGTTGCCCAAGTATTTAGAAATTACTTTTCCTTTTAATGGTCAGAATTGGTTGATGAGAATTTTGATACTTTGGCTTGGTGGAAAATATATGAACATAGGTTTCCAATTCTTGCCATTATGGCTCGCACTACTAAAAATGGCTTTTACCACGTTTTATGCCAACGTTTTAAAGAAATGTTGGAAAATGCCTATTGGTATTTCGACATTTGTCGGCGTTAATAAGAACGTTGGCAAATGCTAGACGTTTACCAGCGTTTAGAAGAACGTTGGTAAATGCTGGGCTTTTTCCGGAGCTTTTCGAAAAACGCCGGCAAATGCTGGACTTTTCCCGACGCTTTTTTAAAACGTTGGAAAATATTGTACTTTTGCCATCGCTTTTCGAAAAACACCGGCAAATGCTGAACATTTTCCGAGCCTTTTTTAAAACGTTGAGAAATGCTAAACTTTTGCCAACGCTTTTCAAAAAACGCCGGAAAATGCTGGACTTTATCCAACGCTTTTTTAAGACGTTGGAAAATACTGAACTTTTGCCAACGCCGGGAGTGAATGTTGTATTGGTATTTTCTTACTTGTATTAGCATTTAGAAGTCTTTTATTTTGGCCATTGTATGAGGTGTAAGGCTGGCCAATGTAAGTCCCACCCTCAAAAAATTTTATTTAATGAAATTTAAAGGTTCACACTAGGACCTTCGTGAATTTCGTGATTAAATATCTTTTTTCAATAATATAGATTTAATTAGAAATAAAAGAAGTTAACTATTCATCATTTTTAAAAAATTGTACACTTCAATTTTTTCCAAACTAATATATTATTTTTTAAGCACAATATTTTTTAAAAGACTATTTATTATTAACATTGTTTAAAATACTTTCATTTTATCATTTTGAATTTTTGATAATGTTATATTAAATATACTTCAAGTTATAAAATGCCTAACTTTTTTCCTTCTTAAAAACTATTTTAAAATAATTTTATAAAGTGCTTAAATTTTTTTAAAAAATTTATATACTTCTTAAATTATTTTTTCTTCTTTAACACATTTTTAAATTAATTTTATGTATTTATAAAAAAATTCCAGATATTTTAATTTTTTTATTTTTTTGATTTTTTGGGCCGGCCCCGGCCCCGGCCGGCTTGGCCCGCGCCCGCCGGGCCGCGGGCCTATCATTTGGGCTTTCTCCCCAGGGCAGTGCCAGCCGGGCCCGGCTTACATTCAAAGACGGGCCGGGCCGGAGCCCAACTGAAGCCCGACGGGCAACAGACTGGGCCGGAGCCCGGCTGAAGCTCGATGGACAATGGGCTGGGCCGGACCGGACCGTTGACCACGTTGACCTCTAACCAGAGAATGGATATTGTCACCTTCTTACCTCACACTCTCTTAGGTGGGCGAATGCCATCCTCGAGGGCATGCTAGCTCATGATCGACTCCTCAAGAGCCGACCATGCTTGTGGTATATTGGCCGCTTGAAGGACATAGATCATTATGTAGTATTGGACCGACCGACACATTGGCTATCATCTTGTCATTAATGGCCGTAATATTTCATGTTGTAACAATACCCATTTGACGGCATCACAAACAACGTATAATATCTGTATTTTTCTTTTACTGATTAAAAACATATCTATACATATTCTTAGGCTTTAACGCAAGAATGCATGCTAAATTCATATGCATTTGAGGAGTCCCTTATGGTACAAGCAAGCGTTACCCGAAGTTATTCCACGTGCCGATCATTCCAATAAAACATGTCTCCTAATTCTCTCGGAAGAGTGGTTTTTCAAACCTTAATAACAAATTATCCGAGCGTACTGGCTTAGTGGTATTCACACTCCTTACTTGTGAGAGGTCGATCACGTGATTCCTGCTTTCTGATATTTGAAAAAAAAAACGCTAATACCAAATTCCAAAGAATAAAAAACAACTACTTTAATCTATTTTTTTTCCGATTGGCAATGTGACGGAAAAAGCTAAAAGATTATATATGGATTTTTTTTCCCTATTGGAACTATTGATCTAAATGTGAAATTCGCAAAGATGAGTAATTTGTTTCTTCAATATGAATTGTTTTTGAAGGAATAGGACATAATCCATATCTTCATACGAACCAAAAGCAAAGGATAAGGATCAAACCAAAAACAAAAAATATATCTTAAAAATCAACAACAAACGCATTCATTCACTGCTATTATAGCTCTCTCTCATTGCTTCCTTCTACTGTCTTTCTCCTTCTGATCCCCTTGACTCCACGAGCTCGAAGAAGAAGACGCCGATGAGCCGCCGACATGCGACGAAAAGTCCATGAACTCCTGCGACGGAGATTCCGGCAAGTTCGACGTGGCCGAGAACTGCAACGACGTTGACGGCGACGCGCCATAAAGCCCCGACGCCACGTTCCTCAAATCCTCGGCTCCGCTGCTCTGAAGCAGTTGTGCGTATTGAAGCAGGTGAGGATACGCCGCCTGAGGCGAGGTGATCGTTGCGGGGTCGGGCGGAGGAGGCGGGATTCCTCGGGACAATAGGAATCCAAGGTCGGTTCGGCCTTGCACCCGCTCGGGGAAGTTGAGCTTGGCCTTGGTTCCTTTGAATCGGAGGGCGGCCTCGTCGTAAGCCGCGGCCGCTCCCTCGGCGGTCTCGAACGTCCCGAGCCACACCCGGGCCGCCTTCTTCGGGTCTCGGATCTCCGCCGCCCATTTCCCCCATGGCCGTTGCCTCACCCCTCTGTAGTGACGTCTCCTCACGCCAGCCCCTTCATTGACATCGACCACACAGTTTAGAGGGATTATAAATCTAAGCAAACATGCATGAACGGCATCGATTTCATGCATAGTGCAATGCGCTGTTCTTGTTAATCAATTGCTTAATATTTAATAGTATCCATCGTCGGTATCGTATAGAAGAGACAAATGGTGAAGGATCCGATTGACGATGTGAGCCTCTGACCCAACCGAGAGCAGCTCCCCATCTATTGTTTAATTAGCTTGAAGCAAATACAAAGATTTACCAAGTCCCAAAACTGAACCCACAACGATTACATGAAGGAATTTTAGAAATAATTTTATCTACATAATTATCGATTGATTTTAGGTATCAATTGAAACCAAGAAAATTAAGCTTGATTAAAATGGGAAAGTGGTGCAATTAATTAAAAAAATTTCTACCTTGTCCATCTGTTGGTTGGCCAGCTTCTTGGTCCATGGCCCCTCCTGATACCGGTAGGCTCACCGCCGGGTGTCCGGCATCGACATCCCCTCCTCCTCCCCCGGCTTCATCGCTCGAGCCGATCACGTGGGCGAGGGCCGAGACCATGGCCGACGCGTCCTGCTCAGCACGTGACGCCGTGTGTTTGGGTGACATGTATTGCGTCGGTGGTGGCGGTTTCTCTTCTCTCTCTTCCCCTTCATCGGTCGGAAGAGGCCTCTTCCCTTGCCTCCGATCCACCTTTTCTCTCTCTTCAACCGTCTTAATTGGCTAGTTGTCTCTCTCTCTAGAAGTTGATCTCCGACTATGACCAAGGGCTTATCATCCTGTGATAGGATGTTGATGGTGGAGTGAGAGAGAAGAAAGAAGAAGGGAAGCAAGGAGATAAGAATGGGAACAGGGGGAAAGATGCGGGGGGCTCTCTCTTTCCTTATATTATGGGCCAAAGATTACAACAGGGGGGGATGAGTCATGGGTTGTGTGCATTTTTCTAATAGATATCTTTGACAATAATATTCGGTGTTTTTGAGAGCGGGGATGATTTGGACCATGTAAGATTTTGGCAACCAGGGGTTGTATGGATTTGGGGGGGCTAATGGGGGGCTTGGACTTTGTTTTACAAGATTTTTTTGAAAATCTATTTTAATATTGATAAAGGCAAGACATTAATAATGGGTGTATGGGACAAAAAAAGGGAAGGAAACGAGTTTGATGCAATAATGGCATCATATGGTGCAAGCCGCAAAGTACATGCATGCACTTGCATTACTTGCTTTAATACGTTTTTAATCATTGATTATGCTTGGGGCATGGAGGTGGGCCAAGGGTGGGCCGGGCAATTAGGTCGGTGGTCTGGTTTGGTGTGTACTTCTAGAATGGTTAAGTCGAGAAGGCTCTGTGGCTCTTGGGACGTCTTCGGATGGGCTCCTATGATCGGCATATCACGAACCAACAAACGAACATTAGACGATATATATCAGAGCGAGAACTGCGATTTGTCTCGTTCGATGCTCATGTTAGTGTTGAGTATATCATAGGCAAGAGACAGGGATCAAAAAGTCCTCTTTTGCAGTTGTGCACTTTTGTAATATATGACAAAAATGCAGTAGTCATTTTCCATATAAGTTGATAGTGTTAAGAAGCATCCACTCCGGTCTAATGGCAGATCTATCATTAGATCACTTTTCCTTAGATTTATGGTAGATGGAGAGCCATACTGGGATGTGATGCACCACCAGTTTTTTCCTGGTATGATGAGGATCTCGGAATGATAGGATGATGTTGCCTTCATAGTATGCTTTGCAGATCTGCAGTAAATGGCCATCCCACTATGGGTACACAGTCTGTGATTTCTCATAATAGGGGTCGGACCTGTAACCTGCATTTGCATCAGCAGTGAGGATAATTCTTTATAATGTAAGCCCACATCTATCGACCCTTGGAGCAAGCGCAGAAGATGCTTAAATCTGGTCTAATGGCACTTTTTAGGTGCCTAAATATATCTGGCTAGTGAATTTACTGCAATTGCTATATCGTGACGCATGCAGTTAGCCAGGAGTGCACTGTTTGCGCTTAGATAAGGGACTTTAGGACCAAATATATCATCATCATCTTCCAGCGAACGGAAGGGGTGTTTTTGTACATCCATTGAGCGTACTGTTGAGTATTGGACTTCTCCCTACTTGGCGTTAATGATGAACAAACATAAATACTTATGACTACTCCCGTATTTACAGTTAAACCATTGCCTAAGCATATCATGAAGATCAATTAGCAATAGATGTCACTCAAAGATCAATGAAAGCAAGAAAAGTGGATTGGATGATCAAAAATGGTGATTGAAGCTCCTAGAAGACTTCAAGCTCCTACTTTGGAAAGAAGAGAGAGTTCTACATAATGTAATCTTCTTTTTATCTTCTAGTATGTAGCTTAGAAGTAGAACTATGTTAGAGCACACACACATCTTCATTTATGCCCTAGAAAAATCATTAGATCACTTTTCCTTAGACTCCAATTCAATTTTACCAAGCATGTGCATGTTGTGATTTCAATAGGCGACAGCTGAACGATTTACAGTCGCCTGTCTCAAAATAGTCGACTGTGATTTGTTCTACAGTCGCCTGTTATGCACATACTTAATCAATTGATTTTTGGGCTTTCTAAACTTTAACTCCTTCAGGCGATTGCTGTACATTTTACAGGCGCCTGTCAAAGATACAGTCGACTGTGATTTGTTAATCAGTCCTTGTCTATCTTCAGCCCAAAGATCATTTTTCTTTTTCATCTGGCCAGTCGACTGATGTTGTATTTACAGTCGCCTGTCCAAGGCACAGTCGACTGTCAATGCTTCAACAGTCGCATGTCCATGATTCCTCTGCAGAATTTGCTCTCTGGAATATTTCAAGTTTTAGTGCCAGTCGACTAATGTTGTATTTACATTCGACTGTCCATGGCGTAGTCGAATGTCAATGCTTCAACAGACATATGTATAAAAAATTATCTGCAGACTCTGCTCTCTGGAAAGTTTCAGGTTTTGTGACAGTCGACTGATGTTGGTTTCACAGTCACCTGTCCATGGCACAGGCGCCTGTGTGTTCCACATCAATCGCCTATCGAGTCATCCCAAAACTTTCTGAGATTTTCTCAGCTTACCTGTCACGCCCCGCTTTCCAAAATGGACGGAAGCGAAGCGTGACTAAGGCCCACTTAGGCCAGAGCCGAGAAGCTCGGACCCAATAAGCGTCTGTAGAGGTACCATTTTAAACGATTTCCAGGTTCTTGCATTAATATAGTTCGAAACAACAGAAAGTACGGAAAGGAAGCTGCATTCATTAAATTAGAGATTTAATATCAGACAAGTACAAAGTCTAAAAAGAAGCCTAAGTGTTGGCAACAACTATCTAAGGGAAAACTGAAAGTAGTAACCTCTGAAGGTGGCGACTAGAAGACCTCAAGGTCTGATCCTCGTTAGGCACACGAACTCTGGATCAACGTCCTCGGCTCCTCGTACTCCAGTGAGTCTGCCTCGTCCACGAACTCTGGCTGAGCACCTGACGTATAGCACCCAAGAGAAAGGAACTGTACGTCAGGTAAAGTCTACAAGAAGGGTAGACTTTACTGCAAGTGTATCAACTTTTAGACAACGTTTTACTGGTTGATTAGCATGCTGGGGTTATAACTGAGTAACAAACAGAAGTAACGTAGCAGGAAAGTAAGGCGCAACAAGTAGTATTCGTAGCGTGTGCTACCAACTACGGGACTAACCTACAGGTGTCAAGACAAGACGGGACGTGACGGAAACAAGGCAGGACAAGACAAGTGAGACACGAAAGGGTTCACGCCTTACGGTTCGAGGGGGATCAGACCCTCTTGCCGTGCGCACGCTCAACCCAACCCCAAACCCCAAGACAAGACAAGACATGACACCAGTACAAGGGATCACTCGCTCTAGCTTGGCGAGTGCCCTATTGCCCGCAGGCTGAGAATCCGTACAAGGGATCACTCTCTCTAGCTTGGAGAGTGCCCTATTGCCCTCGGGCTGTGTATCCGTACAAGGGATCACTCTCTCAACTTGGAGAGTGCCCTATTGCCCGCAGGCTGTGAATATGTACAAGGGATCACTCGAAGAGTGCCCTATTGCCCAGCGGGCTGTGCAAGATGAGACGGGACGTGACAAGACGGGAAGGGTTATTCTAGGGTGTCCACACACACGCACACACATGATAGCCCTATGATGTCAAAGTTGTTGTTGTCGGGCTCAGACTTCGTCGTCAAGTCTGAGCCGTCAGGAGTCGTCCCGGGCGCTATCATTTCACGTCCGGTTCTATTTGTTCACAGTTAACAATTCTAACCAACTAAGGCCTAAGCACGGCCAAAAAGTGCAAGTGGATACACTTGCCTGAAATGGCGAGTGTGTCGTCCTTTCGAAGCGTCTCGTCCAAGCGTCTCGTCCGCAGAAGTCCGTCTGGAATATCGCCACGGCGACGGTGTCAGGTCTTAATTTCATCAAATCCTATTAGGTTTAGTTTCTAGGTTTTCAGGACTATCCTATTTGTCAAAAGTCACTTTTTGATGTTCAGCCCTATTCGACGATTCTATCCTATGTGCACAGTCAAAAAGTCCAGTCGTCGAATCTACTGTTTCACAACGTTTTAAGGGTGCGGAAAATAAATTTAGTTACAGTTGTCCGATTTTTTTGTTAGGGTTCAGTTTGCTACAGTGTGGGTTTCACTACGAGTTGAGGGGACTAACCTGGTCTGACGTTCCGCGTGGATCTGACGTCGGGTCTGAAAATGGCGGCGGATCACGTCGCGACTTCCGGAACGTCTCGTCACCGATTCTTTAGTATTCGCGTGGTCGAACGGTAAACGTGATCGTCTCTGCATCAAGATTTCAACATTAGGTTACATTAATGTAGCCGATTAACAAGTCATAACTATATACATAATACATCATAAGTTACATACAAGTTATTATCACTAATATACTAACATTAATGAAACTTACCGCTAATCTATATATATTACTAACCGTATATATGTACTACTACTGATAATGCTAACATCTAACAAACTGATAATATAATATTAACATATATGAAAGATTACTGCTCTTACATTAGCCATATTAATACCCATCACATATGTTATTAAGGGCATGGGATGCTGTTCCAATAAAGATATTTGGTGCTGAACATCCATTCTCCCATCTTATAGGTCATTAATGGGGATAGGGTGATGTTCACATTTTACTAACAGAATGAGTTCATCCCTGAAATAACTTCCTGACGTCGTTGTATGCCCCTTAATAATTCGTATTGTTGTTTACTAACTCAAGTTATAACATGGTTACCGATCTGCTTTTCATGCCACATTGCTACCAACGGTACGATGTACTCATATAAAATCTAATCCTGTGATACCTTGATTACATGTTAACAAGTAACACCACCTATACATTACTAACTTAGCTAACAAAATCATCAGCAACTAGGGTTAAACTAATATTCAGTAAGGCTAAACTAACTCACTTCCCACTCATTACTATAAAAGATAGGCATGCAGTTCTTAAATACCTTACGATGTTTGTTGCCGCGTCCTTGCCTATAGGTTGACGGTGGAAGCTGGTTGCTGCAGCGAGCCCGGTCAGCAACAACGTCGAGTAGCGGAGCACTGCGAAGTGGTCATGTCGAAGGGAGGTGCAGGGGGGAGGTGCAGGGGCGCCGACGTGGTTGTAAGCTGCTGACGACGGGGACCCCGGCGTGGTGTTCAGGCAAGGGTGTCGGGGAGCTGGAGCGCAGGGCGTGGGATAGGGCAGGCGGTGGAGAACGGCACAGCAGGCGGCGTACCAGAGGGGGAGACGATGGCGGCGACCCTCCGACGTCGAGCGGCGTCGTACGGGCTGCAGCGGCGACGGGGGTCGCAGTCGGCGTCGGGAGGCACCTGCGACTCGTGCTGGGCAGTCGCCGGCGTCGGGCGGTGTCGTTCGACGTCTCAGGCGGTCGTGCGGCGGGAGGTCGCGGCGGTCGCGGGCTGTTGTCGATCGGAGGAGCGGCGGCCTGAGTAATAGGGGAGATGAACGTGAGGGTGAGGGGAAAGGCCTGAGGGCTTTAGAAGAAGAAATTAACGGCGGCTGAGAAAATTACTTAAAATTAGTCTGATGTGTCACGTGAAAGAATATAGAAAATAGGTAGGGTTTTTAATAATATCAATTTTGATATTCACCTAGGGAAAATAGGGTTAAGTGTGGGAGATAGAGAGGGGGAGAGGGTGCAACCAGGGATAAGTCTGGGGCCAATAGAAAACAGTTTTAGAAAACAAATCATGAAATAATTTAAAAGATATAGCCAGATTTGGCTAACAAATTTGAATTTGAATTGATTGGGAAATCGACGGTCGAGGTTTCTCCGAGCGATATCTCGCAATCCGGGCGTCAGAAAAATAATCCGAAAATACCGGGGCGATCGTGGAGACGTGACGCACAGATCTACGGAGCCCGATCGTGCGTAACGTCTACCGAGAATTTACGTAAAATTGGAAACGGTGTTTCGAGTCAAATGACTAAAACGCCCCTATCATTCAAAGTCTTTTTGCGAGAAAACGAGCCGTGAAAAGACGTTCCCAAAGATTACTATAAAATTCTACACTCCCAAACGATCGCAATGGCATATCGCATCGCTCATGCCGGAGTTCAGAAATAGCCAGAAAGGATATGTGCACGATAAAGCACGCGCACGCAGGAAATACGAACGGTCGGAAAGCGGCCGTTACATTACCCATATTGCGGCCAGTCGCCTGTAGAATGATTTATAGTCGCCTGTTGGATTTACATGCGCCTGTCTTCTTTTCATTAGTCAATTGTCCACGTGGAAAGTTACCGTTTGAATTCTCACCTACCCTCTGACACAGTGCAGCAGTCGACTGTGTTTTGTTCAATAGTCGACTGTCGACTGTGTAAATTCTATCCATTGGCTTTTTCTCATCGGATTTCAAAGGGGGTTTTGGGGATTCAGTTTGAGGGTTTTGAGAAACCTATAAAGGCAGCCCCTACTGTTCCATTAAGGGTTTACTCATCCATTCAAGCTTTCATCTTCAAGCTTATCAAGCTCTCAAATCCAAAAGCCCTAATTCCAAGCTTTTCCTCTCTTGCTCTCCAACCTAGAATCAAAGTTATATCTTCTAGGCAATTGGTGGTCACAAGAGAAAGGGCTTTCCTCTCTTTCAAGAGAGACCTCAACACACAACACACTTGCTCCTTTAAGTTCTACTTCAAGGCATAATTGATTGTAAGTGTTGTCATTTCAATATTTCATATCTTTCGTAATTAGATTAACTCTCGGTTTGTGAGAGTGGTTTGTGTGCTCCGAAGTTGTGGGAGTCAAAGACATCGAGTGTATTTCGATTTCACTTGTAGGGTTGCTACAAGTGGGTTTAAAGGAAACTTCAAGTTAGAGTTCTAACTTGAGTATCTGGTGGTATCCGGGTGGAAGGGACGTATGATTACCGGGAACAAGTCGGGAGTTGATTTGGGTAATCCGAACCCTTGAAACATCCTTGTGTTTGCATTGTTTCAATTTCGGGGTTACTTAAATTCCGCATTAATTGTTGGTTAGGAATTTAATTTGGTATAACTATCGTTTTAAATTGCATAAACACTATTCAACCCCCTTCTAGTGTTTTCATCCTAGCCATGTCCTTACACGTACTACCATATGTGTAATTATTGGATGATAATGGTTCTTGTAATTTCTTCAACGCACTCTGTGTGAATCAATTTTAATGTAACATGATTTTATCTTCTTAGATAAATCTGTGAGCCATGACTTAATTTATTTTGCCTAAGTCTTTCATTTCATGTTTGATAGTCAGGACTGAACAGATATTTCGGTTTTCTCTTCAGGAGATCCGATGAGATTTAAGTTGTTTACAACTATGATCTCAAATCATGTTCTTTACTGTTTACACAGATGCAAAGACAATCTTTAGTAGGAATCATTGCATTGTCAAGTGATTCTCATGGTTGTACAATATTTATGATTATTATTATTCTTCTTCAATAGAATAGACGTCCCGAAGTCTATTCATGCATGTAAGAAAATGTGGAATTTATCTTTATCAAGATATCCATAGAGATATGCCGTCACAACATCCAATAGCAGCATATCCAAAATTTCTTTTGCCAAATAGTAAGGTATTCGTAATGTATAAATTAGGGAATCTGATGCATCATTTATATATGAGTCATGCTCATTTTAATTTGTTTATTCCATAGTTTCAGCGAAAATATCCTTGAGCTATATGTTGTACCTTATACCATACGATTTATTTGGGCAAACTAGAACCGCATCTTTAGGTAATGCTCACTATGGATTAGTTGTCGTTGACTACTTCTCTAGATTTACTTGGTTTTCATTTTTAACCAATAAAAATGAAGCTTTTAAAGAGTTTACTATATTTGCAAAGAAGATTCAAAATTTCTTAGGATCCACCATTATCACTATTCGTAGTGATCATGGAGGAGAATTTAAGAATGAGTCTTTCACAAAGTTTTGTGATGACAACGGAATTACTCACAAATTTTCTTTTCCTTGCACACCATCACAAAATGGTGTTGTAGAGAGAAAGAATATGACCCTAATTGAGTGTGCCCGTACCATGCTCCATGATTGTCATCTTGGACTACAACTTTGGGCGGAGACGGTGCACACGGCATGCTATGTGCCTAATAGGATCCTAGTAAGACCCTGAACGAACAAAACTTGTTTTGAGTTATTTTATGATAAAAATCCACAAGTTAAATATTTTCGTGTTTTTGGTTCAAAATGTTTTATCAAGAACACCTTTGGTAACTTAGATAAATTTGAGCCAAGATCCGATGAAGGAATTTTTGTTGGATATTCTACACGTAGCAAGGTGATTCGGGTTCAATATTACATATTTAACCCCCCATTTAGCCCTATTTTGTGCTCATGTGATGCTACATTGTTCTCTAATTCATACGTATTTTCTACACATTTATTTATTAGAGAAAACACACTATTTGAGCACAAAAAAGCATTTAACGATGCATTTTTGCACCTTTTATATTTTTCCTAGCATCATCTCGATCTCACGATTCCAACGACTATTTATTTGTATTTTTCTGAGATCTGTGCTAATTACTGTATATTTTTGAATGCAGAATACATTTTAAATGAAGAAATACGTTGGAAATACGAGAAAATACGTCGCCGCCCAATCAAACGCTGCCACGTGGCAGCATCAGATCAATTCCCGCCGTATCCAACGGCACAGACGTGCGGGCGACGTGGCCTTCTTTGAACCGTTCGATCAAGATCGGACGGCCACCATCGAAGCTGGCTGCAGCTCCTCTAGGCGCTCTCTTCACCATTGGATGGCGATCCAACGGTCGCCAGCGCATATCGAATATAGGGCGACGTGGCCTCGCATCGACCGTAAACGCTCGATCGAACGGCCACGATGGAAGACGAATGAAGCGGGCTGCAGCGTTATTCTTCGGGCGACGTGGACGAATCGAAACCGTCGAAACACGATCCAACGGTCGATCGAGTTTCCGCATTTTGAAACGCGATCGAACGAAAGCGGGTGACGTGGCTGCTTCTGAAGCGTCGATATATGATCCAACGGCTGACAATCACCCCGACGCGAACTCGCAGCAGATGCGATCTTCGAGCGACGTGGCTCAATCTGGACGGTCCACGCAAGAGATCGGACGGTCCAAAAAGCGAGCCTATGCGAATGCGGATTCAACGAAGCGGATGCGGGTGCGCAGATCTTAAAGTACACTTGGCGTGACCATGTTAAATCCCGCATCGATCCAACGGTGTACATTTGAAGCGGCTATTTAAGCGGGTTTTGGGTTTGATTTTAAGCGGGTTTTGAACCCGATAATACAACCCAAACCCGCAATGCCTCTATATAAGGTATTCTAGGGGTTTTTGAGCGTATTCAAGCCAGATTTGGGCGTATTTTGAGCGTATTGGAGGCTCTAGGAGCCGTATTTCGCCTCTGAAAAATTCTGTAAAATTCCAGAGGCTATTTTCTTATTTCCAGAGAGTTTTGATGTCTTTTCAAGGATATTTGGTGATGAATTCTTAACTTAAACTCCTTATTTGATGTTTTTCTAGCGTATTTTGCTATAAACTTGATGTATTTTGCGATGAAAGTTGTTTATTATTGCATGATGAGTAGCTAAATCTCTGTTGTGCATGGTATGGCGTAGTTAGGGGCTATGAGTTGTGTTAGTTTGGTTGTATTCCTTGTGCTAAATCGTTAAACGTCGCTAAAATTGTAATCTTTGTTCGTAAATCGACTTTTTCAGATTCCAAAAGAATTGATTTAGTTGATGATCGCCCCAAAAGGGTGAGCCTTGATCTCCCCAAAAGGGAGTTTCATACCGTAGTTTTGATCTCTCCAAAAGAGAGTTTCATATCGTATTATAACTTTAGCGACGATCTTTTTGAATATTGTGTTTGAACCCCCAAAAGGGCATCTTCCGATGAGTTGCTCCCAAAAGGAGAATTCATTGAGTTATATTGGATATTTTCCTGGCGAATTGCTCTCAAAAAGAGAATTCATTGTGATATATTCATCAACCAAATTAATATGAATCATTGATCCTAACGAACCCATACCATGTGCATACTTTTTATAGATATTTTCTTACACGATTTTCGTTGTTCGTATTGTTTGCACGTCACCTTCACGTACTTCCACACCATCATCACCACCATCATTGAAGTGGTTAGTTTCTTTTCGTAGGATTTCTATTTGATTTGAATTGTGGTTACAACAGATTTCTTCCCGTGGATTCGACATCTGGACTCCCAGATTTTACTACTTGTACGGACTCTTGCACTTGAGAGAGAGCACCTTTCGGAGCCCACCAAGTTTTTGGCGCCGTTGCCGGGGAGGAATGGTTTGTGACTACGGTTTATTTCATTTAGAGGACCTTCGGTGAGATCTTTCCACTTTACTGTACATAAACTTTTTTTTTAATTTTTTTTAATTTTTTTTTAAAAATGGAATATATGAATTTCTATAGCACGAACAATTTGTATGATGCACGGTATGCTAATGCACACAAACATAGGATGGAGAAGCTCAAGATTGTAAATTTTAATCAAACTGACTGTGAAACTTTCTTTCAGGCCTGGAGGAGGTTCATAAATATCGTATCGAGCTATCCGCAGCATGGTTTCACAAATGAAGAGCTTATGGAGTCCTTCCTAGAAGGACTACAACCTCAGCTGCAGGAATTATTGGGAGGCATGACGCCGACAGTGGCGTGGGAATATATGGAGTCTCTGCAAGAAAACGAAGAAACCATGGAAGAGACTTCAGAGAGCGATTCAACGGAGCCTTCGTGCCTTGATCAAGAAGAGCAAAGCGTAGATGTACCTTTGCAATACTTGAAAGAGGAAGCTTACATGATTATTCAGACACAGGAGGCCACATCCCTTCAATTCCAAGAGAATTTCCTTGCTCGGAGTCGGCAGATTCAAAAATCTATTGAAGATCTTAATTTGATTGCCGCTTGCTTAGAAGAAAATAATTATTTTGAAACTCAATTTAAAGAAACTAATACGAGTTCATCTTCTATTGCAGGAATATCGAGCGAGCCATGTCACGTTGATGACACGAATAAAAATATCCACACGGCAGAAAGTGTGTGCAAAAGAGAGGACGAGCTAGCAATTTTGGATGAACGAGAGGAGGAGACAGCTAGGGAAAAGGGTTTTGAGATTATCGCCATGGAGTCAGAACCATGCCCTCCTCCAGTTTTGTCCCAAAATCATTTATCCCTCTCCACAATGAACGAGCATCGTACAGAGAGTAGTGCATATCTTTCAGGGAGTAGTCTTCAACTTATTTTAATTTCTTTCACTTATTTTGATGACTACATTTGGAATAATTTTATTTCGAAGAATTTTAAACTAAAATGGATTGACGTGACTCATCTCTTGCAGGATACAGGTGGACATCTTATAGAGATGCTGGGAGTTACGTTGCTGGGATCCAGTTTAGTCGTTGGAGGAAGATTACTCGCCGAGGAGCGCAAGGAGCAAATTGAACAACTTCCTCCACAATTAAAGATTCGGGATCCGCCATTTGATCACGGTGTGTTCTTTCCAGTAGTGTAGTTTTTAAATACTTTCTAGGTTGCTTGCTTTAATAAACTCGTACCCCTTCCGACATTGAGGACAATGTCCATCTTTAGTTTGGGGGTGTGTATGAGACTTAGGATTTTTTTTTTGTCAATTTTTTTTTCAAAAATAAGGTTAAGATAAGAATAAATCACCAAATCTCATTTTTTAAAAAAAACTCCTTCACATGCCTCAAATACGGATGATTACGCATTAAGTGAGTTCTGAAAATTTTTTATGGCTTGAGTTAATTATTTTTCTCTTCATGGAATTACTTTTAAATATGTGATTCATGAAAATTTTCAATTTCCTTGATTAATAGCTCGAAATAGTTTGAATTCATTTCATGCATGCTAATGTGATGAAAAAGCTTAAGTATACACGATTTATTAGAAAAGTCTTCAAGTTGAAGAGGAATTTGGCCTTTGATACTAATGTTTATATTCAAAGAATGGGTGTTGAGTTGCTTACAAAGAAAAAGAGAAAAAGATGAAGAAAAGAAAAGAAAAGAAAAATGAATGAAAAATGAATGATGAAGTATGTCACTAAATAAATAACTTGGTTGGCTCGAGTAGTACAGTCCAAGGGGTCCTTCTTGGCCTAATGCCCTATGATCGTCTGATTTGGGAGCCATTGACCGGAACCTCACTCATTTGATGGAGCGATCCAAGTTATATTTTTTTCTACGAATGTTGCTTGATGCGCGTTACGCGGAACTAATAAAAGAAAAGAAATGGTGAATATACTAAGCAACTTCAATACCCATGTCTTGAATGATTGTTTTGATAGGCCAATTCCTTGGAAACACGAAAACTAGTTTAAAACGACGTGTTATACTTTCGCTTGCGCAAAACGATGCTTGCATGTTGTTTATTCATACTAAATTAGAGAAAATATCATGTGATTGATTTTATTCGTGGATGTGAATATTGATGGTCAAGACCATGTTGAAATGCGTATTATTGAGACATGCCATGAACAATTTGAAAGAACTTATTGTTTTATTACTCATCCGTATTAATCGCTCTTTTTGCTAGAGACTAGCAAATCGCTAGTTGGGGGGTGTGATTCGGGTTCAATATTACATATTTAACCCCCCATTTAGCCCTATTTTGTGCTCATGTGATGCTACATTGTTCTCTAATTCATACGTATTTTCTACACATTTATTTATTAGAGAAAACACACTATTTGAGCACAAAACAGCATTTAACGATGCATTTCTGCACTTTTATATTTTTCCTAGCATCGTCTCGATCTCACGATTCCAACGACTATTTATTTGTATTTTTCTGAGATCTGTGCTAATTACTGTATATTTTTGAATGCAGAATACATTTTAAATGAAGAAATACATTGGAAATACAAGAAAATACGTCGCCGCCCAATCAAACGCTGCCACGTGCCAGCATCAGATCACTTCCCGCCGTATCCAACGGCACAGACGTGCGGGCGACGTGGCCTTCTTTGAACCGTTCGATCAAGATCGGACGGCCACCATCGAAGCTGGCTGCAGCTCCTCTAGGCGCTCTCTTCACCATTGGATGGCGATCCAACGGTCGCCAGCGCATATCGAATATAAGGCGACGTGGCCTCGCATCGACCGTAAACGCTCGATCGAACGGCCACGATGGAAGACGAATGAAGCGGGCTGCAGCGTTATTCTTCGGGCGACGTGGACGAATCGAAACCGTCGAAACACGATCCAACGGTCGATCGAGTTTCCGCATTTTGAAACGCGATCGAACGAAAGCGGGTGACGTGGCTGCTTCTGAAGCGTCGATATATGATCCAACGGCTGACAATCACCCCGACGCGAACTCGCAGCAGAGGCGATCTTCGAGCGACGTGGCTCAATCTGGACGGTCCACGCAAGAGATCGGATGGCCCAAAAAGCGAGCCTATGCGAATGCGGATTCAATGAAGCGGATGCGGGTGCGCAGATCTTAAAGTACACGTGGCGTGACCACGTTAAATCCCGCATCGATCCAACGGTGTACATTTGAGGCGGCTATTTAAGCGGGTTTTGGGTTCTATTTTAAGCGGGTTTTGGGTTCTATTTTAAGCGGGTTTTGAACCCGATAATACAACCCAAACCCGCAATGCCTCTATATAAGGTATTCTAGGGGTTTTTGAGCGTATTCAAGCCAGATTTGGGCGTATTTTGAGCGTATTGGAGGCTCTAGGAGCCGTATTTCGCCTTTGAAAAATTCTGTAAAATTCCAGAGGCTATTTCTTATTTCCAGAGAGTTTTGATGTCTTTTCAAGGATATTTGGTGATGAATTCTTAACTTAAACTCCTTATTTGATGTTTTTCTAGCGTATTTTGCTATAAACTTGATGTATTTTGCGATGAAAGTTGTTTATTATTGCATGATGAGTAGCTAAATCTCTGTTGTGCATGGTATGGCGTAGTTAGGGGCTATGAGTTGTGTTAGTTTGGTTGTATTCCTTGTGCTAAATCGTTAAATGTCTTTAAAATTGTAATCTTTGTTCGTAAATCGACTTTTTCAGATTCCAAAAGAATTGATTTAGTTGATGATCGCCCCAAAAGGGTGAGCCTTGATCTCCCCAAAAGGGAGTTTCATACCGTAGTTTTGATCTCTCCAAAAGAGAGTTTCATATCGTATTATAACTTTAGCGACGATCTTTTTGAATATTGTGTTTGAACCCCCAAAAGGGCATCTTCCGATGAGTTGCTCCCAAAAAGAGAATTCATTAAGTTATATTAGATATTTTCCCGGCGAATTGCTCTCAAAAAGAGAATTCATTGTGATATATTCATCAACCAAATTAATACGAATCATTGATCCTAACGAACCCATACCATGTGCATACTTTTTATAGATATTTTCTTACACGATTTTCGTTGTTCGTATTGTTCTCACGTCACCTTCACGTACTTCCACACCATCATCACCACCATCATTGAAGTGGTTAGTTTCTTTTCGTAGGATTTCTATTTGATTTGAATTGTGGTTGCAACAGATTTCTTCCCGTGGATTCGACATCTGGACTCCCAGATTTTACTACTTGTACGGACTCTTGCACTTGAGAGAGAGCACCTTTCGGAGCCCACCACAAGGCCTACCGGATATACAACAAAATCTCTTCAAAGATCGAGGAATCACTTCACGTATCATTTTATGAAGATTTTGATTTTCCTTATGTTGATGATGATAGTGTAGATGTTTTATGTGATTCTCTTAGTAATGTTAAAATTGATGATTCTATTATTGAGACTAACAATACTAATGAAATTGTTGAAGATGTTTCAAGTGATGCAGGGATTCCCAAACCTTATCCAACCATTCGTAATCACCCCCATGACCAAATTATTGGAGATATTGGTGTGGGTGTTCGAATGAGGTCAAGAATTGATGAATTCTCTCACTGTGCATTTGTCTCTACCATTAAGCCAAAGAACATCCAAGAAGCATGTGAAGATAGCTCTTGGATAGTTGCAATGGAAGAAGAGCTCATGCAAGTTGAGATAAATGAGGTTTAGGAGCTCGTTCTTCTTCCAAGTGGTCACCAAGTGATTGGGACCAAGTGGATCTTTAGAACAAGACCGATGAGAGCGAGGTCATCACAAGGAATAAAGTAATGTTAGTAGCTCAAGGCTATTGGCAAGAAGAAGGTATTGATTTCGAAGAATCTTTTGCCCCCGTAGCTAGATTAGGAGCTATTAGATTGCTTTTATCTTTTGCATCTCATAAAAATTTTAAGTTATTTCAAATGGATGTTAAAAGTGTATTTTTAAATGGTATTGTTAATGAAAAAGTTTATGTTTCTCAACCACACGGTTTCATTCATGAAAAATTTCCAAAATCATGTTTTCAAACTTAAGAAAGCGTTATATGGGTTGATGCAAGCTCCTAGAGCTTGGTATGATCGACTCAAAACCTTTCTTTTGGATTTAGGTTTTAAAATGGGTGAAGTTGATTCAACTCTTTTATTAAAGATTATGAAAATGACATCCTGTTAATTCAAGTTTATGTAGACGATATAATATTTGGTTCTACTAACTTTAATCTTTACCAAGAATTTTCTAAGTTTATGAAGGATGAATTCGAAATGAGTCATATGGGTGAGTTCAACTACTTCTTTAGACTACAAATTCGGCAAATGAAGGATGTGACTTTCATACATCAAACAAAGTACACCGGGGAGCTTATCAAGCGATTCGGGATGGAATCGTCTTCAAGAAAAAGGACTCCCATGAGTACGACAACCCATCTACACAAGGATGAGAACTGGAAAGATGTAGACATTCATCTATATTGAGGTATGATCAATAGCTTACTTTACTTAACCGCTAGTAGGCCCGATATTATGTTTTTCGTGTGTCTTTGTGCTAGATATCAAGTTAGACCTAAAGAGCACACTTGATTGCGTTTAAACGAATTTTTCGTTATCTCAATCATTCACTAGATTATGGGTTACTTTACCCTAAGTCTAGCACATATGAGTTAATCTCATATAGTGATGCGACTTTACCGGATGCAAATTCGATAGGAAGAGTACTAGTGGCACTTGCCATTTACTAGGAAATTCTCTAGTTTCTTGGTTATCCAAGAAACAGAACTCGGTATCATTGTCCATGATTGAAGCGGAATATATTGCCGCGGGTCTTGCATGTGCACAAGTTGTTTGGATGAGACACATACTTAAAGACTATGGTGTCAATTGTGATTCTTGTCCTATCATGGTTGATAACCAAAGTGCTATTTGTCTTTCCAAGAGTCCGGTACATCACTCGCGTACCAAACACATAGATGTGAGACACCACTTTATTAATGATCATGTAGCTAAGAAGGACATCATCTTAGAGTACATTGAAACCCAAAAACAAAGCACCGACATCTTCACTAAACCTCTTAAAGAAGATTCATTTGTGAGGTTGCGTGGAGAATTAGGGATTATGGTGAATCTGAATTGTAGGAGTTCAAACTCTCATGTTATATCATACTTGAACTCATATCATCATTTTTACTTCTCTTGTTTTGATAAATTATATGTTTCACATATATTTGTTTTAAGAGATGTATTTGAGATTTTGATGATTTCGATTGTTTGGATTAATTTACATGATTTGTACGTTAATCTATAATATTTTGATATTGATTTCTTGATTAGATTTATGTTAGAGTATATGTCCTAGGGTGAGTTGTCTCTATCCTCTGGATTTTAACCTCAATGTGCATTTTTGGACCAGGACAGACGACTGTCATTCCTTCGACAGTCGACTGCCCAACTCATTTTTCATATAGCAGACTGTATTTTTCACACAGTCGACTGATGAAATTTTTTCAGTCGACTGTCTCTTCGACAGGCAACTGCAATTTGGTCATCAGGCGCCTGTCCAGATCTCCAGATGTCTCTGTTTTATCATCATTTTTTGATTCTCTGTCAGACGAATGTTGTGTTAGTTACAGTCGACTGTCGCTCAGACAGGTGACTGTGAATTACTCACCAGTCGACTGTCTATCAACCCAAGCTAATCTCTATCTTTTCTACCAGTCGACTGACGATTGTTCATCAGTCGACTGCCTAATTCTGTGGCGGTTCGTTCACTTGATCTGAGCCGTCGATTTCTCGATCCAACGGCCCAGATTCTTTTGACCCCTTCATTTAACCTCGAGGGCCATCGATTCATTTCAGTTATTCTCTCTCTCATCCGACTTGACTTCCCTCGTCTCCCTCCTTCGAATTCCAACTGTTGCCATTGATTTTTCGTCGATTTGAAGCTCCAGTCTCTGATCCCTCTTCCCAATAGTTCGATTTCTAGTTCGAGTGACTCTTTCTCCATCGTTCGTCGCGAATTAGGTATCATTCGTCGTTTATCGTTCGTTTGTGCCCTTGTTTCTGTCGATCGATCCTCATGGAACCAGCGAGTCCACTGTCTTCTGGGGAGTATTTGGGTATTTAGGTAGCTGACCATCTTCCCTCAGCTATTGTCACTGAACCCACCCCTCCACCTGTTGACAAGCCACCCTCTCCTCCACCGTCAGTTCCGTCCGATGGCGTTCCCCTCGCTCAGCTGTATGAGCGAGTTTCTTCGCTCGAAACGCAAGTTTCCAACATGGATCAGAAGCTTTCGCTTCTCCTCGAGCTTCCATATAAGTCGTTCCTATTTCACGGCTTTATTATTCTGGCCACCCTCCAAGCCATGTTTCCTCTTTCGAAGGATACTTCCCATTCGGCTGTCCCTCCTCCTCCAGGCTTTGTGCCTACTGATGTATTGCTCTCGGTGCTTGTTCACGTGGAGTCTCCTGCTGCTGTTGCGTCTTCATCCAAGTGGAAGGCTCGTGTGTACCCGACTCGTCGCTCTTCCAGATTGATGTTCCGTCAGTCTGGTCGCCCTTCAGACCCATCCGTCATCCAGATTGACTGATGCTGACTTATGCTGCTCTGCATAGACTCATCATAGGATTTTTTTGTTATTATGGGTTGAGTGTCTGTCTGTATCTTTTTGTTTTGAGTTCTGTTGTATGGATGATGTTTGTATGTTGATCACTTTTTGTTGATGTACATTGAGTTGTAGATGTATTTTTGTACTCCCTGTATCTAGTGATTATATATTTGTGTGAAAATGATTTTACTTCATATTCTGTTTCACACATTGTCTTATTTTTTTAATATATGTGTGAAAATTGTGCAATTGTCTCTCTTCGTATGCTATATCATATACATGATGTGATGTGAGACGTTTTTCTCATTTGGTTTGTAATGTTGATATTGGATTCTTGTTCCTTTAGTCAACTAAGATGTCTTGTGTTTTATGAGCTTTTGGTATATATATCAATGAGATGCATCTTCGTGATTAGTTTTTCTCCGATTATATGTTAGCATCACATTTGATATACATCCTATCTTTAGACTTTCATGATTGTTTTAGTACTTATTTAGCACTATTGTTGTTGTTATTCTACTGCCACTTTTTGGATAATGCCATGGGGGGAGAGAAATAAACATATCATAATATATGTGCTAAGTAAATTCTAATACTAAACTTGAATCTAAGATTGAAGTTGCCTTAGATTCAGGGGGAGTAAGATATAATGAAGTTGGATTATAAAATCCTAGATTTCAAGATTTCAAGAAAATCATTTCATTCATTCATATCTTACATACTTGCTTCAATTGATCTATAGATGCCCTTATATTCATTGACTAACTTGATTAGCATTTATGTAGGGGGAGTAAGTTTTCTTTAAGCACAATTATTTATCTTTTTGTTTATGTTTGTCTGTCATTATCAAAAAGGGGAGAATGTTGAGCATTGGACTTCTCCATACTTGGTGTTAATGATGAGAAAACATAAATACTTGTGATTAATCTCCTATTTGCAGTTAATCCATTGCCTAAACAATCATGAAGATCAATTAGCAATGGATGTCACTCAAAAATCAATGAAAGCAAGAAAAGTGGATTGGACGATCAAAGATGATGATTGAAGCTCCTAGAAGACTTCAAGCTCATACTTTGGAAAGAACAGAGAGTTCTACATAATGTAATCTTCTTTTTCTCTTCTAATATGTAGATTAGAAGTAGAACTATGTTGGAGCACACACACATCTTAATTTATGTCCTATGAAATCATTAGATCACTTTTTCTTAGACTCCAATTCAATTTTACCAAGCATGTGCATGTTGTGATTTCAACAGGCGACTGCTGAACGATTTACAGTCGCCTGTCTCAAAACAGTCGACTGTGATTTGTTCTACAATCGCCTGATATGCACATACTTAATCAATTGATTTTTGGGCTTTCTAAACTTTAACTTGTTCAGGCGATTGCTGTACATTTTACAGGTGCCTGTCAAAGATACAGTCGACGGTGATTTGTTAATAAGCCGACTGTCTATTTTCAGCCCAAAGCTCATTTTTCTTTTTCATCTGGCAAGTCGACTGATGTTGTATTTTCAGTCGCATGTCCAAGGCATAGTCGACTGTCAATGCTTCAATATCGCATGTCCATGATTCCTCTGCAGAATTTCCTCACTGGAATATTTCAAGTTTTAGTGCCAGTCGACTGATGTTGTATTTACGGTCCCCTGTCCATGGCATAGTCGACTGTCAATGCTTCAACAATCATCTGTATAAAAACTTCGCTATAGACTCTGCTCTCTGGAAAGTTTTTGGTTTTGTGACAGTCGACTGATGTTGGTTTCACAGTCGCCTGCCCATGGCACATGCGCCTGTGTGTTCCACATCAGTCGCCTGTCGAGTCTTCCCAAAACTTTTTGAGATTTTCTCAGCTTACCCATATTGCGGCCAGTCGCCTGTACAAGGATTTACAGTAGCCAGTTGGATTTACAGGCGCCTGTCTTCTCTTCATCAGTCGACTGTCCACGTGGTAAGTTATCGTTTGAATTCTCACCTACACTCTGGCACAGTGCAACAGTCGACTGTGTTTTGTTCAACAGTCGACTGTCGACTGTGTAAATTACATCCGTTGGCTTTTTCTCCACGGATTTCAAAGGGGGTTTTGGGGATTCAGTTTGAGGGTTTTGAGAAACCTATAAAGGCAGCCACTACTGTTCCATTGAGGGATTACTCATCCATTCAAGCTTTCATCTTCAAGCTTCTCAAGCTCTCAAATCCAAAAGCCCTAGAATTCCAATCTTTTCCTCTCATGCTCTCCAACCTAGAATCAAAGTGATATCTTTTAGGTAATTGGTGGTGACAAGAGAAAGAGCTTTCCTCTCTTCCAAGAGAGACCTCAACACACAACACACTTACTCTTTCAAGTTCTACTTCAAGGCATATGTGATTGTAAGTATTGTCATTTCAATATTTCATATCTTTCGTAATTAGATTAAGTCTCATTTTGTGAGAGTGGTTTGCTTACTCCCAAGTTGTGGGAGTCAAGGACATCGAGTGTATTTCGATTTTACTTTTAGGGTTGCTACAAGTGGGTTTAAAGGAAACCTAAAGTTAGGGTTCTAACTTGAGTATCCGGGTGGTATCCAGGTGGAAGGGACGTAGGATTACCGAGAACAAGTCAGGAGTTGACTTTGGTAATCCGAACCCTTGAAACATCCTTGTGTTTGCATTGTTTTAATTTAGGGTTTATTTACATTCCGCATTAATTGTTGGTTAGGAATTTAATTTGATATAACTATCGTTTTAAATTGCATAAACACTATTCAACCCCCTTCTAGTGTTTTCCTCATAGCCATGTCCTTACACGTACTACCATATGTGTACTTATTGGATGATAATGGTCCTTGTAATTTCTTCAACGCACTCTGTGCGTATCAATTTTAGTGTAACATGATTTTATCTTCTTAGATAAATCTGTGAGCCATGACTTAATTTATTTTGCCTAGGTCTTTCATTTCATGTTTGATAGTCAGGCCTGAACATATATTTCAGTTTTCTCTTCAGGAGATCCGATGAGATTTACCTTGTTTACAACTATGATCTCAAATCATGTTCTTTACTGTTTACACAGATGCAAAGACAACCCTTAGTAGTAATCCTTGCATTGTCAAGTGATTCTCTTGGTTGTACAATATTTATTATTCTTATTCTTCTTCTTCAATAGAATAGACGTCCCGAAGTCTACTCTGGCATTTAAGAAAATGTGGAATTTATCTTTATCAAGATATCCATAGAGATATGGCGTCACAATATCCAATTGCAGCATATCCAAAATTTCCTTTGCTAAATAGTAAGGTATTCGTAGTGTATAACTTAGGAAATCTGATGCATCATTTATATATGAGTTATGCTCATTTTAATTTGTTTATTCCATAGTTTCAGCAAAAATATCCTTGAGATATATGTTGTACCTTATACCATACGATTTTGTACTTATTTATTCTTATTTGTGCAATACTTAATTTGTCCACAGGTTTGACACCTTTTGGTGTCTGGACTTCAGGTTCGAACACTTCACGCTTCATAAGCGAGTCCAGCTCATCTTTTATTACCTTGTTCCATAATTGGTCAATCTCTACGTTTGCACTTTAGCAATGAAGTATGGAACGATATTACAAAAGTATCATCGCTTTTGTGATGTATGTGGCAATATGATACATGAACATATTGTCGACAATTGTGTTCTTTCTGTCCAACACCTCCCCATTACGTACACCATTTACTTTCATTTCAGTTTTCCCGGTATTTTCTTTGCAGTGGATTCCGGGAAGGGTGAGGGTATGGACATGAGCTCATTGTCCAGTGGTAGTATTGTCTCATGGTCTCTAGGAGTTTTTTCTTTTTCTTTGATTTTTGTCCGTAGAGCCTGGTGGTCTGCCTCTTTTCTGTTGAGGAACATCCATTTCTGCTACTGGTGGATTGCATCCGTTCTCGGGAATGTCAATCCTAGCTGTAGTATTTACAGCAAGGATGTGTGATCTGACAATCTTCTGGTTGTCAGTGAATGAGTCAGGTAACTGTTATTTGTAGGATCTTCAGGATCTCATCTTCACATTTTTTTGTTACCGGATCATAGTGGTTTAATGATTCTGTATCCCACGCTATTGTTTGTGTAGCTCCAGATTTTTTCATTATTTGGGCCTAATTTGGGGAAATTTGTCTCATCAAATTCACAGTCTTCAAGGCATACCTTGAATGCGTCCCCCGTTTTGGGTTCTAGGTATATTGAGGGTGAGTCAAACCCTACATGGATACTTAGACGACGTTGAGGACCCTATTTTTGTTCTCTGCAGTGGTGCTATGGGAATATAAACTACGCAACCGAAAATTCTCAAGTAAGAGATGTTTGGTGGTATTTCATATGCAAGTTGAATTGGAAAGAGACTCTGACCTCCAGAGGGTCTTATTCTTGTTAATGATGTAGCATGCAATATTGCATGTCCCCATGCATTCATCGGCAACTGGGATTTCATTAACAATGGGCGTGCAATCCATTGGAGTCTTTTTATCATTGACTCTGTCAACCCGTTTTGGGTATGAACATGTGGCACTGTATGTTCAATTTCTATCCCAGTTGCAAGGCAATACTCTTGAAATGACCGGGAGGTAAATTTCCTAGTAATAACCAGACGTATTTATTTTATTTGGTTGTCTAGAAAATGTGCCCGCAACATTTTTATTTGTGACAATAGCTTTGGAAAAGCTAGGTTGCTGGTCGATAATAGACCCACATACGAATATTTTGAGGATGCATATATCAGTACCACAAAGTACCGAAATGGCCTACTATGGATGGTGGATTTGTCCATATATATCTCCTTGTATTCTTTCGAAGAAGCATGTAGATTTTTTGTCAACTTTTAGTAGAGATGGCCTTGTGATTAGTTTTCCCTTAAGGGATGCAAGAGATTTCTCCCTTCTGAAGAATCTTAATTCTGGTTCTTCATGTCATGCCCATAGGATGGGGATAAGATGCTGTGCACCATAACCGATCCAGGGTGGTCAAATCTGTCATGCCAAGTCGAAACTTGGTTGTTATCGGGTACTTCAGGTGCTCCGTCAATTTTGCTTCCTCTTTCCGAATCTTTGTATGATAGAGGCCTGATGAAAGGATCTTAAAACGTTCAAGTATGGATTTCACTCCTTTTTCTTGAGACGTTACATACAGATATTATTATTTGTTTACATTTGCAGTACGGATGTCATTGTAACTTAGTAAGTTTCTTTTTGAATTCGGAGAGAATAATGCATCTTTTGTTTTTAATTTCTTTGTCATTTGGGAGCAACAGTGTTGCGTTCCCAGAACCTTCAATTACGTTTAATGGCCCTGATATTTAATGTGCTTTCATATGCTATGAAAATAGCATTTGTATTGTAAGAGCATATGTGTTTATGTCTACTAAGCAGTCATGATAGCAGTTAATCTATTAATATATGAATTATATAAGCACATATGATTTCAGTAAAATATTTTCATATTTATTCATACTTCATTCAATCATTAAGATAGCTCTCATAACATTATTTTTCAAAATAAAGATAAAAATGGCTAATTGAACAAGTCGTCTTTTTCGAAGTCATCAGCAGTGAATTGGGCTGGAGCATTGGTCGTCACCAGATTTGTTTTAGTTTTCTACTTTAAGCTTTCTTCATACAAATCTTGTAGGTGCCGCGGAGTTCTGCACACTTTAGACAAGTGTCCTTTCATGCCACAACTATGGCACCGGTCTTCCCATTCCCTTTTGGATGGGGGTGCATCATTTCTGTTGTTGTCATTTCTGCACTAAGTGAACTTTTACTTCCCTTCATTTCTTCGCTGGTGGACTTGACCTCTGGCCTTTTTTTGGTCCCTCCCACTGTGATTTTCCTTTCCGTTTATTATCGTTATTCTTTTTGGAAGAAGATGCGTTGTGAGCTTCTGGGAAGGGGGCAGTGTCAGGAGGCGCATGTTATGAGTGACGAGGAGAAGCTCTTTATTCTGTTCCACCATGAGTAATGCAACGACCTATATTCGTCAATACATCTATTTACGTATTTGACGTAGTTACACATTTTTAAAAGTATTTTATATTGGTTGGTCAGGAGTTTTATATCAAAAACTGATTTTAAAATTCTATATAAAAAATATCTTGAAACATCAAACTAGTTATGGTGTATTTCAGTAAGTTCGGGTTTCATCAAATACGTCTAAATAATTTTTATAATAATTCATTTTCAATTGTTACAGATATAACTGAATTAATTAATTTTCTATATAAACATCCTCAAAACGATTTCAAACTTTTACAGTATGATTCTATGATCATTTAGGGCTTCACATATTAATTTCGTAATTTTCTGAAATCAAATCGACCTAG
Organism: Scilla litardierei; assembly: GCA_030789695.1. Lineage (NCBI taxonomy): Eukaryota > Viridiplantae > Streptophyta > Magnoliopsida > Asparagales > Asparagaceae > Scilla > Scilla litardierei. Next base: position 95,250,615 of record CM061130.1, on the reverse strand, counting down.
AACCTGCAAACCCGCATCCTAAACGTTTTGGCTTAAAACCAGTATCTCCGTAGCTCAAATCTTGAAATGGATCTCATATTCGCGATCCTCGCGACGATACGATCCCGTGGCTGTGTTTTCGTAATTTTTCGGAGTCATATGCGAAAACGGGGTTGTATTCCTCCGTTTTTACTAATTACATCCCTAATTGACTTTTCACTCTTACTAATCACCCAATTACTAATCACTTTTACCCTAATCCCCCAACCACACCCTTTAACCCAACCAAATGAGCTGGTGAGATCCATGATTTTAGGATCTCACCCATCCCATTCAATATTTTTGTCTACCATAATAACTAAGTTTTTTAACATATCAATTTTCCTAAACCTATATAAGCTAAACCCTCCCCCCACGCTCTCTCAGATCACCCAGGCAATTCTCCTTCTCTCGCGTTCGAATTCCCCTCAGTCCGCGCAAAAGCCCATCACCTCTCTCAGCTCTCACATCCCCCCACTCTCGAAACCTCACCCCTCACTCTCCCCACAGGTGGGTTGTTGCCACTTCTGTTGCCGCTCCTCCGACGTACCCCAAGCCGCCGTCGCAACCACCTCCGATTAGCTCCAAGCCCCACACCCCCAACAAACACCGAGCCCCGCTCCTCCGATCAGCTCCGAGCCCGCCTCCCCTCTCCTCTCATCGCCTCCCATCTCATTTTGCCTACGCCGCCACCCAGTTCAACCTGCCGCCTCCGCCGCTGCATCTACTGCCTTCCTCCGATGAAACAGCCGCCCCACCACCGCCTACACCCTATCCCGCACCCCTGACAAGCCTCCAAGCCACCGAACCTCTCTCCCCCCTCCGGTGGTCGCCGCCCACTCACCGCACTCATCGCCGCTTCCTCCTCCGCCCGTATGCCGTCAGCAAAGGCCGCAAACACCCCCCTAAAGCACCCCGCACCATCGCTCATTCGACTTGAAGCACACCGCCGCCGCGACCTCCATCGTCGCTCTTCGAAGCCCGCCGCCTTCTCGCACCCCGACGACGACCAACCACACGAAGCCACCTCCCCCGCCGCTGCTTCACCGTCGACAACGAACACGCTCACACCCAGCCTATGCAAGGAAGAAAAAGGTATGGGTTTTTAAAGTATACGTATGTACGTATACGTGTATACGTATATATCTGTATATAATATGGGGTTATTAGACTAAAATTGATAATTAATTATATACGGATCAGTAAAATACAAGACCCGCTCCAGAAAATCAGAAATGACGTTCTGGACCCATTGGCGCTAGTTTCATCTCAATCAGACGAATATATTTTCCACAATAAATTTTTAAACCTAAAATTTAAATACGTTGTGTTCACTTAAAAATTCATAACTTGATAGTTTCACGTAAACTGATATATAGAAAAAAAATATGTTGTAGTACTCTTCGAGACGGTCGTTTTGACAGCTCACTTGAAACTTTCTGATGCATATTGCACCCATAAGAAATGTTTGAACAAATACGATAACAAATTAAAATTAGTTTTTAAACCCATGTTGAGCTTTTAAAAATTATTAAAATTACCAGAAGCTTCAGAAAAATATTTTCTCCTTAAGTAAAATTATATTCCACATATCTAGCCTATATAAAAATTTAAAACGCTTTTTGACACCGTTTCAATCGATTATAAAATCAAAACGGTCAAGTTAAATAGATAGAAAATAGTGTGTTCTTTAACCGATTATTTCTTGTGTTTGCAAATTCTCGTGCACCAACTCCCTTGGAAGCTCTAGATCTAGTCCCGGCTCGCTACCACAACCTCGAAATCGGTAAGTCACGATGAATTCTAGATTTAGAAAATTAGATAAGTGTACTCGTACGAACTTAGAACATCACATATAGCCGCAGAACGGCTATTGACTTGAACCAAAACTAAAGACCTAGTCTAATAGGAAACTAATAACTATCTAATTACATTGCCAACTTTAAACTTTGGTGGTTGTAACACACAACCATCAACTTGGGTAAATTGTGTGCTAACGAAACCACCACATAATCAAAGCATGGAATCAATATCCCGATTGTTGGACTTGTCTTTATTTTCTAATTTCTTAGCATCCATTGTGCTTTGGCACAGTCTGCTGTGAAAAGAGTTCCTACCTTTCTGGTTTTCAATAAGAAAGCCAACCAGTGGTCTTGGTTTAACTATCATCATGTGATACATCGTATGGAACATCTTGTGAAACATTCCTTATAACACTGGACACTTCACCGGGGTTTTGGGTTAACTCATAGTTTGAAAGAGTGTGGGAGTGACTGGAGGTCATCTTCCCGTACCGCTGCCTATGTTTCGGCATCCCGTCCTACTGCCTGTGTTTTGGCAAATACATGTACCACTGCCTGTGTTCCGGCATTCGTCTGGATAAACGCACCCAGGCAAGAGATGAACTTAATGGTCACATATTACACTCTTCGACTTGAGTCACGTAGTTCTAGTGTAGCTATTATTTGCACGATCACCTCTACTTTATGCATTACTTGCACCTTACCAGCCACACCTGTGCAGTCACCAGTACTTCACTTGTCGTACTTATAGCTATAGCGGTAGCATGCTTCACTTGCTTAGCCTGCTTTACACTTGCACTATCACAATATAATTCGTTCTCTTCTTTCAGTTCTGTTTACCTTTACTACTCAGTTATGTACAGTTGTTGTTCAGTACTTTACTTTTCACACTAGTTTGCTTGTACATGGTTACTTTATGTCATACTTGTGCACTGCTTCTTTTCTATGTTTAGAATTATTGTGACTTACCTATGGTTCCATTTATGGCACCGGTAGGCGACGACCAGATCGATGAATTGGCCCCTGAGTTTGAGGAGCCAGAGTTTGACCCAGATACTGCAGATTTGTAGTTGCATGAGTTGGTGTGCGTATTATATGCTATTATGTATTTTCTTTTCGCATTTCTTTTCTGTACTTGCTTTCATGTATTTAGTGAGAAAATGATGTTTTGTATTGTATTTTAAATTTGGACTGTAATAATGTACGCTGGTTTGAGTATTTGTAAATCTCTGGATTGTGACTATATTGTTTCACTGGTAAACTGCAGACCTGCTATTAAATCAAATAAGTAATGGCCCCTAAGAGCGGGTAACAAGTTTGGTGGCCCATGTAGGTCCGCGTAAAATACCTCGTGAACAGTATAGTAAAATCAGGATGTACTGTATACGATACTTAACTAAGCTAACATTTTCCTATGTATGCATGTGTGACACTCAAACGATGGACGGAAACACTTCTGAGAGTCCCAACGGAGCTGATCTTTCCGGAGCTAGCAACCAACCCAACAATAGACCACCTCCCACTGTGCATCAAATTTCTGATGTCGCATTGCGAGAGATGGTTCAAGCTTATACGAGGAGAATAAAAGCACGGAGGAGGAATACAACAATTCAGGTCACTCTGACCAAAGCCTTGGAATGGTTTGGACGGTCCTCTGAAGACCGAAGAGTGGCTGCGAAGCACTGAGAGCAGCTCAGATCATGGAATACGCATGGGTGGACACTACCAAATCGCAACTGACTAACGGAGCTAGGATTTGGTGGAACTCAGCTGAACGTCGCATGCAACGACCAATTGACTGGGCGACGTTCACCGATCACTTCAACACCCAATACTTCTCATCTTAAGCACAGGTGGAACGACAAGCCCGGTTCGTTGGGTTGAAGCAAGGTTCCATGACAATGGAACAATATGATGCTCAATTCACTATGCTTAGCCGATTTGCTTCAGGGATGGTTGACACCCCTTTGACTCGAGCTCAACGCTTCAAGTAAGGACTAAACATAGAGATTCGACAGAAGTTGGTCGGACGCCAACTCTGCACACATACTGAAGTCCTAGCTGCAGCTCGCGAGCACGAATTCATCGAAAGAGAAGAAAGGCGAGAGATAGCCGCCCCTCCCAGAAGGCCACTACCTCCAACCTCTGCTGCTGGATCCAACCATCGACCTCCCTCCAACCAGATGTACATGCCTACCCAACAAACTCAATTCAAGAGACAGGCTCCACCACCACGTTCGGTGTGTCATCATTGTGGAAATCCATGGCACTTCCGATCCGAATGTCGATCATATTTGAACCTTTACCTGATCTGTGGGTCGAAGGACCATGGTGCAAGGGAATGTCCTAAGAGGAAGCCTCGACCTCCTAACCCAGCTCCAGCTAATGTCCCTGCTAGGAATGCTCCACAACAACCACCACAACCTCCTCTGTAACGACAACCACTTCCTCCTCAACAGCGAGTGTTCCAGGAAGCATGACAACAGGCGCCGCCTCCAAGGCGCCAAGCTTATACTATGACTGTGGAAGAAGCCAAAGCTACGGACCAAGTGATCACATGTATCGTCTTAGTAGCTGGTAAACCCGCCCTCACTTTATTCGACTCGGGAGTCACACATTGCTTCTTGGCAAGTCGATTCGTCAACACACATGCCGTCCCTGTTGAACCTCTGACTTTTCGTTGGAAGGTCGATATGGCTGGCGGTTCCCTACCGATAACTAGCGGATGCCTTCACTATTCTGTAGTGATTTGTGGACGAGATCTTTTCACTGACTTCATGGTGATCGAGATGCCAAGTTTTGATGCTATTCTTGGAATGGAGTGGTTAGGGACATTTCATGCTACCATTGACTGTCGTCAAAGGAGGGTATTTTTCGAAATACCTAACCATCCTAAGTTCGAATTCCTCAGCAGAAGCAGATCGGAAGGACCAGTGAAGTTTTGGACCAGACTTTCGGAGGCAGTGGCGACTGCAATGGAAATCGAGCAAGAGAAACCTAAATTAGTACGAGAATTCTTTGACGTATTCCCGGACGAACTCTCAGGTTTGCCTCCGGATCGCAGCCTCGAATACTAGTATCTGCTTTGGGGGCTGGAGTAGGTCGTTGGGACGACCGACCCGGGGTAAATCTGCTGTGTACTCTGTGTCTGCATTTTATTTACTCTGCTGCTGCTATAACTGCGTGAGTTTGTTCGTGGGTGGCACGAATTATTTTATAAGCATATTCACCCCCCCAGGCTAGGATCCAGATCCAACAAGTGGTATCAGAGCAGGTTTTAGGATCTAGCATAGGATTAACCATGAATAACCATATGGATAGTGCTTTTGCTGAGGGTCAGTCTGTTTCCCGTCCCCCTAGATTTAATGGAGGTGATTATGCATATTGGAAAAATCGAATGAAAATTTACCTCATTTCTGTTGATTATAAAGCTTGGCAAATAATTGAAAAAGGTTATAAACTGCCTGTTATTAAAGTAGATGGTGTTGAGATTGATAAACTAAATGACAAATGGGATGAGAATGATTGAAAATCTTATTCTTTAAATGCTAAAGCTATGAATGCTCTTATTTGTGCACTTGATAAATCTGAATATAATAGAATCTCACATTGTTTAACTACACAGGAAATATGGCATACTTTGGAGGTGACGCACGAGGGAACGCCACATGTAAAGGAGTCTAGACTGTCTCTTTTGAGTGCAGAATTCGAGAGATTTTGCATGCTACCATCAGAGAGCATATCAGAATGCGAGGTTCACCGACATAGTTTACAAGTCTAGCTCGCTTGGAAAGCCATATGATAGCCTCGATCAAGTGAGGAAGATCCTAAGAGTATTGCCAAGCTCTTTCAGACCAAAGGTCACCGCCATCCAGGAAGCAAAGGTATTGTCTCAATTGAAGGTGGAGGACCTTATTGGTAATTTGATGTCCCATGAGTTGGAACTGCAAAATGTTGAAGCAAGAGAGAAACCTGAGGAGAAAGAGAAAGCCATAAAGCCCTTTGCTTTGCAAGCTAGCGAAGAAGAGGATGATGATGACGACATAGCGCTAATGGTGAGAAACTTCAGAAAGTTCATCAAGACCAAGCATGGGAGAAACGAAATGGCACCCAGGTTTAATCGTTCTAACTTTAATAATTCTTCCAAGCAATTTAATGATCAGAAATCCACTGATAGAATGCAATGTTTTAAATGCAAGGAAAGAGGACATCTGATGAAGGATTGCCCAAATGAAACTGCTCAGCTTGCTAAAGGAAAAGGAAAAGCGAAGGTATTAACATGGGATATGGACAACGAAGCTGAATGCGAGGAGGAACATGAAGCCCACTCTTGCATGGCTTTGATGGGCATCCAAGATGAGACACCGTCAGGTAGCAAAGCTGAACTTCTTAAAATTGGTAAAGAAATGCAAAATCAAATAGTAGATCATGAGTTCACTATTGAATGTCTCCAAAATCAGAACTATGACATGCAAGTTAGAGATGATAAGGTGTTTAAAGAGAATGAAAAACTTAAAATTGAACTTAATGCATGTAAGTCTACTATTGAAATCATGAAGAATGAAAAAGCAAGCTTTGATGAAAATGCTCCTTGTATTTCTTGTTCCTCATTATTAAACCAAAATAGCATGCTTAAACAAGATTTAATGAAGCTCGAAGATGAAAAAGAATATGAAATAAGAGAGCTTAAGGATAAATTTTGCATGCTAGATAACGATCTTAAAAAGAATACTATTAAATATGAAAAGAAGGAAAAAGAAAACAAGTTGGCTTTCGTTAGTAAATGCACGATGCTTGTGGAAGAAAATAAACAATTAAAAATCAAAGTCTCTTATCTTGAAGTGGCCATTAAGAAATTTCCTATGGGAAAACAATCGTTGGACACTATTTTAGAGAATCAATTATATGGCAATAATAGAAGAGGACTTGGTTTTGGTCTGAAAAACGTTGAAAAGCAAAAATTCAAGAAATTCCACAATGTACCCTCTATTGCTAAGAACAAATATGCAAAGTGCTTTACTTGTGATAGTGTAGGCCACACTTCATATTATTGTAAATTTAGGAACACAAATATCAAGTTTAAACAAGTGTTGGTTCCTAAAACAATAATGGCTAACACTAGCGGACCTTATTGGATTCTAAGGTCACACTTAACACCTTTCATGTAGGTAAGGTGAAGATTTGGCGAGGAGCAAATTTTTCAATGTCTCAGTCTTTTAGCTCCTTCGTCAAATATCGACGAGAAGGTACAATTTTTATCCCTCTTTGCATTTCATTGCATACCTTCATAGATTGTTTTGTGTGCTTGTTTTTATTTTGTTTTGTGTGCTTGCTTGCATGATTTTTAATGTTTTTATTTCTGAAAAAATAAAACAAAACAAAAAAAATTCAAATAAAATTCAAATAAAATGAGCTTAAAAGAGTACCCTTTATGATTTATCTTAAGTGGTATTGTATGAATGTTCGAATCTATCCCTTGTAGAAGTTAATTCATTATTGTTGTAGCTACATGAACATGTTGTTGTTCTCTTTTTAGTAGCCATGACAAGTCTCGTAAATTTCGAATTTGACTTCTACACCTACATTTGCACTTTCACGATAATTGACTTTTTAATGCTTTTGGAGATTCTTTTGAAGAATAATGGAAAGTGAATGTAGGAATGATTAATTTCTGAATTTTCTAAGGGATATGAAGTGTTTAGCCATGAATTAAAATTGAGCACAAAAGAATTGAAAAAAAACTATATTTGCTCCGTATGAAAAATGGATACACTTCATGGCTAATACACAACCCACGAGTATCCAACTTATGCTAAATGGGTAATCATTAGTGTTGGTGTATATTACTCGTCAAGCAATGTCACCCCACATTTAAAAGTCCTTATAGGCTATGTTTTGGGGTTCGGTAACTTGAACTCATCTTTGATGAGGTGGGAAAAACCAATCCTAGTGATATTCATGAAAATTGGAAAATGTGGATTGAGTTGGTTGATTTTCTGAAATTGAATCTCCCTTAGTACTTTATTGTCTATATCATTACACTCACAAAAAGGTGAAGAAGTCTTGTTATGAAATTCTATGAGCTTGGATTGTCTATTCTTTGGAAAACCCATGCAAATTGCATGCTACATTTAATAATGGTTTATTTTTGCATGGAATATTTTTGTGGCTTCATCAATCCACTTTTGGTGATTACAAAGGGGGAGAAAGAAAAGAAAGATTTGAAAGATTTGATGTCGGTATTAATGTTGAAGGGGGAGCTTGAGAGAAGGGGGAGCATGCTTTTATATTTACTATTTGTTGTGCATGCTTTGTAATGCTTGAATGACTCATCCATACATCTTATAGCATTACAACCTTCAAAACACTTCACACACCCATCTATTGCTCAAATCTTTTATGAGTTTGTCATCACCAAAAGGGGGATATTGTTGGACGCAACGATCTAGGAACTTTAGTTTGATGATGACAAACGTGTGCGAACTATTTAACGTGTGCGCTAAGTGTGTTTCAGGATTGGCAAAACGGTAATTCTTGAAGAGATGACTAAGTCAACGTGTTGGAGGAATTGCTATCCACATAGCTAATGGACTTGGTCAAAGAGCTATACATAAAGCAATTTGAGCTATACACAAATGGATGCACATGGGAATGTCAGGGGACAAATGCGCAAAGATCAAGAGGGAAAAAAAGGCAGCAACGTTTTTCAATCTCTTGTGCATCCATGTGAATACAAAGGTTAGTGCTTTTTTGAAGTAAAAATTGAAAGGGGTAACTTTTGGTTATTTGTTTGCAAGGTACCCAAACGAAGACATGCCGATATTTTTTTTGAAGTCCCAAGCAACAAAAATGGGCAGGCCGAATTATTTTTGCAAAGTCCCAATACAAGCGAATCAAAGTATTTTGTAGTTGTTGTAGCCGAAACCCTTGCTTTGTGATATGCTTTTTGATTTGTTTGCAGGGTGCTGAAGCCGCAATTTTTGATCATTAAATACCTTGGCCGAAATACATGTACATCACACAAATGCCATCCGAAGTACGTGTGCATCCACAAAGTGAATGCAACAAAGGCCATCACATGCACAAAGGGAAGTAAAGTAACTTGATTTTGATTTTTCATACACCAACTACTTTTTGTGGCTTGCAGGTTCAAAGAGACAAGAGACATTAAAAACATTCCATCCTTTACCGAAACACACACATCAAGGATCAAGGGCTGAGACTCTCAACCACAAAGAATACAAGAGAAAGCAAAGGACAGAGAGGTGCCGAATTTTACAAGGGGCTTAGAATTTGATTTGCTGAGGAGACTTGCAACAAAAAGCCGAATTGTGTGACAAGCCGTCCTTGTACATGCCGCAACATTGAAGTACAAGGCCGTAACTTTCAGAGAGCTCGTTGACGTATCGTTGAGGTGCTGAGGTGACATGACGAGACGACTACTTACTGCCAGACGAAAGCTGGCATGTGCTGATTGACGAAGACAACACCACTACACAAACTGAGCCTTCTAAACTCTGTTGTTTATTATTTTGTGTAGTAGTTGATAGATCTTCGTAGGGGAAACTTTACCTATTTTGGGACTATTTTGGGACTTGTCTGGTTGGGGTTAGACAAGTGGGACCCAGCTAGTTTGGGACTAGCTGGTAGAAAGCGTTACTAGGATTGATAGTGAGAGAAAACACAGTGAGTGGGGTACTGAGAGCCTGGCGAGTGTAGAGACGTAGAGGGTGCTCTGAGCGTGGTCTAACTTGTGGTTTTGTACCTATTACGCTATTCAATACTAGTATCTACTTTGGGGGCTGGAGTAGGCTAGGATCCAGATCCAACAAACCCAACCAAATGAGCTGGTGAGATCCAAGATTTTAGGATCTCACCCATCCCATTCAATATTTTTGTCTACCCTAATAACTAAGTTTTTAACATATCATTTTACCTAAACCTATATAAGCTAAACCCCTCCAGGCTCTCTCAGATCACCCAGGCAATTCTCCTTCTCTATCGTTCGAATCCCCCCAGACCGCACAAAGCCTATCCCCTCTCTCAGCTCTCACACCCCCCCACTCTGAAACCTCACCCCTTACTCTCCCGACCAGTGGGTTGCCGTCGCTTCCGCCGCCGCTCCTCCGTCGTACCCCAAGCCACCGTCGTAACCGCCTCTGATCAGCTCCGAGCACCACACCCCCAATGAACACCGTGCCCCGCTCCTCCGATCAGCTCCGAGCCCGCCTCCCCTCTCCTCGTCTCTCCTCGCCTCTCAGTTCACCTACGCCGCTACCCCGTTCAACCCGCCGCCTCCGCCTCTGCCTCCGCCTCTGCATCTACCGCCTTCATCCGACGAAACAGCCGCCCCACCACCACCTACACCCTCTCCTGCACCCCCGACAAGCCTCCAAGCCCCCGAACCTCTCTCTCCCCTCCGGTGGTCACCGCAGACTCGTCGCTTCCTCCTCCGCCCGTACGCTGTCAGCAAAGGCCGCAAACACCCCCCAAAGCCCCACACCGTCTCTCCTTTACCTTGAAGCCACGACGACGCCGCGACCTCCGACGCTGCTCTTTGAAGTCTGCCGCCTTCTCTCACCCCACCGCCGACCGACCACGCGAAGACACCTCCCCCGTCGCTGCTCCACCGTCGACAACGAACACGCGCACGCCCAGCCCATGCAACGAAGAGAAAGGTAGGGGTTTTTAAAGTATACGTATATACATATACGTATATATACACGTATATCTGTATATAATAGGTGTTTATTAGACTAAAATTGATAATTAATTATATACGGATCAGAAAAATACAAGACCAGCTCCAGAAAATCAGAAATAACGTTCTGGACCCATTGGCTCTAGTTTCATCTCAATCAAATGAATATATTTTCCACAATAAATTTTTAAGCCTAAAATTTAAATACGTTGTTTTCACTTAAAAATTCATAATTTGATAGTTTCACGTAAACTGATATATGGAAAAAATATATGTTGTAGTACTCTTTGAGACGGTAGTTTTGACAGCTCACTTGAAACTTTCTGATGCATATTTCACCCAAAAGAAATGTTTGAACAAATACGATAACGAATTATAATTAGTTTTTAAACCCATTTTGAGCTTTTAAAAATTATAAAAATTACCGGAAGATTCAGAAAAATATTTCCTCCTTAAGTAAAATTATATTCCCCATATCTAGCATATATAAAAATTTAGAACGCTTTTTGACACCGTTTCAATCGATTATAAAATCAAAATGATCAAGTTAAATAGATAGAAAATAGTGTGTTCTTTAACCGATTATTTCTTGTATTTGTAGGTACGCACCAACTCCCTTGGAAGCTCTAGATCTAGTCCAGGCTTGCTACCACAACCTCGAAATCGGTAAGTCACGATGAATTCTAGATTTAGAAAATTAGATAAGTGTACTCGTACGAACTTAGAACATCACATATAGCCTCAGAACGGCTATTGACTTGAACCAAAACTAGAGACATAATCTAATAGGAAATAATAACTATCTAATTACATTTCCAACTTTCAACTTTGGTGGTTGTAACACAAAACCATCAACTTGAGTAAATTGTATGCTAACGAAACCAGCACATGCTCAAAGCATGGAATCAATATCCCGATTGTTGGACTTGTCTTTATCTTCTAATTTCATAGCATCCACTGTGCTTTGGCACAGTCTGCTTTGAAAAGAGTTCCTGCCTTTTTGGTTTTAAATAAGAAAGTCAACCAGTGGTCTTGGTTTAACTATCATCATGTGATACATCGTCTGGAACATCTTATGAAACATCCCATATAACACTTGACACTTCACTGGGGTTTTGGGTAACTCATAGTTTGAGAGAGTGTGGAAGTCACTGGAGTTCATCTTCCCGTACCGCTGCCTGTGTTTCGTCATCCCGTCCTGCTGCCTGTGTTTCGGCAAATACATGTACCGCTGCCTGTGTTTCGACGTTCGTCTACGTAAGCATACCCAGGCAAGAGATGAACTCGATGGTCACATATTATACTCTCCGACTTGAGTCACGTAGTTCTAGTGTAGCTATTACTTGCACGATCACCTCTACTTTATGCATTGCATGCACCTTACCAGCCACACATGTGCAGTCACCAGTACTTTACTTGTCGTACTTATAGCTACAGCGGTAGCAAGCTTCACTTGCTTAGCCTGCTTTACACTTGCACTACCATAGTACAGTTCGTTCTCTTCTTTCAGTTCTGTTTACCTTTACTACTCAGTTATGTACAGTTGTTGTTCAGAACTTTGCTTTTCACTCTGGTTTGCTTGTATGTAGTTACTTTATGTCATACTTGTGCACTGCTTCTTTCTATGTTTAGCATTATTGTGACTTATCTACGGTTCCATTTATGGCACCGGCAGACGACGACCAGATCAAAGAAGTGGCCCCTGAGTTTGAGGAGCCAGAGTTTGACCCAGAGACTGCAGATTTCTAGTTGCTTGAGTTGGTGTGCGTATTATATGCTATTATGTATTTCCTTTCTGCATTTCTTTTCTGTACTTTCTTTCGTGTATTTGGTAAGAGAGTGCTGTTTGGTGTTGTATTTTAAATTTGGACTGTAATAATGTACGTTGGTTTGAGTATTGGTATATCTCTGGATTGTGACTATATTGATTTCACTGGTAAACTGCAGACCTGCAATTAAAATCGAATAAGTAATGGCCCCCTGAGAGCGGGTCGTTACACGTAAACATGACAACAGCTCAGAGTACTTAGTGAACTTTCCTTTACGGTATTACTGAAAAACATTTTCATGCGGAGGCAATTAGCTTATTCAGTATTATGAAAAGACATGTACGTCTTTTCCAGTATGCGATCTTCTGAGACTTTTTCACCACACATCTTCATGTGTGAGGTAATACTAAAAAGAGTTGAGTTGTACTCAGCTATGAACTTAAAGGCCTGTAGTTTCAGGTTCTCCCACTCATAACGTGCCCTTGGGAGTATAACATCTTTCTGATGTTTATATCTTTCCTCAAGGGCAGTTTATAGCTCTAGTGGATCCTCGACCGTAAGGTATTCAGCCTTAAGGGTCTTATCCATATAGCGATGAATATAAATGATGGCTTGCACCTTTTCAATATATGTCACCTTTCCATCTTTTGTAACAGCAGAAACACGTGATTTAGCTCGCAGGTGAAATTTTACATCAAGCAGCCAGCTCAAAAAATATCTTCATGATGCATCTAGCACTTCGAAATTAACGCTTGCAATTTTTGCCATTTTTCTAGAAGAGCACAAATTTGCATGAATTAATAATACTGAAAAACATTTTCATGCGGAGGCAATTTTTAAATGAATAAGCTAATTGCGTGGATCGGCCAGTCACACATAAAATAATAATGTCACAAAGTCCATATTACAGTCCATATTACACAAATGAAAGCGAAAAATTACAGCTTTGGAAACCTCTTGGGTCCCATTTTAAATTCTTCAGCTTCAAGAGTGGTCTCTGCCTCCATGGAAAGTAGCTATTGGTCTTGGACATTACATATATTTACTCACTACAATTTCTCTCAAAAGAAAAGTGCAGGAAAAGTAAAATGTGGGACTAAACAACCGATCCATAACCACAATTAGCCATCCATGTAAAAATTTGTGCTCATTAAATATTTTCATAACACATCACATGCATCACAGATTCAAAATAGGATAAACATAACAAATATAATGCTTAATAATCATTCAGACCACAGGGCGATGTCATACACTGTAAGGTTAGGTAACTAACGGCAGAGTGGTTGCATGATCTTTATAATTATTAAGTTAATGCCGCACAACATAGCATAAGTTTATCCAAAAAATGTGGCAAAAAATGTGATGTAATGCATATAAATTTGATCCTAAAGAGGGTATCATATATGAAGATATGCAATAAAATGGTTGTGCAAGATGTGGCTTATTCAAATAAATTTGGATGATATCCAAATTATTTATTCATTGTAAAAGAAAGTAAGTTTTCCTTTTTATATCCCCAAATAATCTCATAAGTCCCCAATTTTCCCCATTAAACTCCACATTTTATCCCCCTTTTAATCAATATTTTTCTTTTAATTTTTGTGCCTATTGGTTTCCCCGTTAATCCTCTATAGCTCCTCCTTTTCTTTTCTTTTTTTCGGAATTAAACAAGGCCTGCGGGCCTGAAGCCCGCAGGGTGGGCTGCGGGCTTCAGGCCTGTAGCTTATTCCTTTTTTTGAAGCATCAACTCTGGGGGAAGACCCAAGTCCTTTATTTATAGTAGAGGGAGAGCCATAAATGGATGAGATACAATAGATATGATCATACCTCGTAGATATTGTCTTATCTTATACATAAGATATAATCTTATTTATTTGCAACAGTGAGTTCATTTTTTCCGAACTACGGTGCAGTTTTATCTGTTAGGTATTGGCTTTTTAGACCAATATACTTTTGATGATGATCACAACATTATGTTGTTGCTCATGACTTTTAATGTTTTATCTCATGTTTAACAATTGAAGAATAGCATTTTGGTGATTAAAATCTTGGTGAAAGGATGGACACCAAAAGGAGCATTGCCATAGCTTGGAACTTGATGAAAGGAAGCTCATCAAGGGATGTCAAAGCTTGGAAGATGATGGGAAGAATCAAGGCATCAAGTGCTTGAAGACTAGACTCTAAGAGAAGCAATTTGTAATCCATGTAATACTTTATTACTTGCTTTTTTGTTTTTGACTCTAGGACATTTTAATGCCTTGATTAGAAGGTCTTTCATTCGTGCATAAGCATTTACCATCTTAGTGGACCTTGTAAGGACCCTGGCTATGAGGAAAACACTAGAAGGGGGTTTGAATAGTGTTTATAAAATTTAAACGATAGTAATACTAATTTAAATTCATAGCCAACAATAAATGTGGAATTATAAATAAACCCAAAATGAAAAAAGCTAACACAAAGGATGTTTCAAGTGTTCGGATTACCCAAGACCAATCCCGACTTGTTTCCGACAATCCTATATCCCTTCCAACCGCATACCTCCGGATACTCAAGTTAGAACCCTAACTTGAAGTTTCCTTTAAACCCACTTGTAGCAACCCTACAAGTGTAATCGAAATACAATCGATGTTCTTGACTCCCACAACTTGGGATCAAGCAAACCACTCTAACAAACGGAGAGTAAAACTAATTACGAAAGTTATGAAATTCGAAATGAAATTGCAACACTTACAATCACCTATGCCTTGAAGTAGAACTTGAAGGAGCAATTGTGTGTGTGTTGATGTCTCTTCTTAGAAGAGAGAAAGCCATTTCTCTTGTCACCACCAAATGCCTAGAGGATATCAGTTTGATTCTAGGTTGGAGAACAAGATAGAATGAGATTGGAATTCTAGGGCTTTTTTGATAATGGAAGCTTAGAGATGAATGCTTGAATAGATAAGTGTATGACTAAGAGACTCCAATAGAACAGTAGAAGCTCCTCTTATAGGTTCTCTAAAACCCTCAAACAGAATACCCAAAACCCCCTTTGAAATCCGTATGGACATAACCAACGGATAGAATTTACAGGACAAACAGTCGACTGGTGAAGAAACCACAGTCGACTGATGCACTGTGTCAGAGGGTAGGTAAGAATTCAAACGACAACTTACAACATAGGACAGTCGACTAATGAAGGTCGGACAGGCGCCTGTAAACCAACAGGCGACTGAGAAACCTTCTACATGTGACTGAGAGAAACAAGAGTAAGTTATGAAAACTCAGGTAGTTTGGGAAGACAGGACAGACGACTGATGTGGTATCTATAGGTGCATTGCCATGGGCAGGCGACTGTGAAACCAACATCAGTTGTCTGGCCGAAACTTGCGTAACTTGCCAAACACAAAGTGTCAGGACAAGGATCCATTGAGCTTGTTGAGTCCAACATGTTGATTTCCTTGCATTCATTCCTTGATTTTCATGCTTCATTGATTCATGTCCTTACATCAATGATCCGAGTCATCGTCTTCATTTGATATGACTTTATCTATATAGATGATGCTTTCCTTAACTACAAAACATGGGGATTAGTCACAATTGATTATGTTTGTTTATCATCAAAACCACATTAGGGAATCCAATATTCAACATTCTTCCCATTTTTGATGACGACAAAACAATCATAACCATAAACAATAATTGTGCTTGAAATTAAAAATACTTAGTCCCCATGCATTGCTGCCAAACATTTTAGTCCAAATAACCATATGAATAATGAATCATCAATGCAAGTTATTAATATGTGTATCACATGAATTGTGTATTATATTTATTAAAGTCATCAACGTACATGGATACACAAAGCATGATGCATATGGTGATACACATAGATAAAATTGAAGTATGAATATAGAGATCAAGTCAATCAAATTTATTGAAACCAATTCTAAGAACACAATGGAAAGATGAATTTCAAAGCTCCCCCTGAATCATACAAAAGTTTCAAAACTAGATATGATTCATAGAGTTATAATAATTTCAAGATGAACATAAAATTACATGAAATTGTTCACCTATGGTAATTATCTATCCCCTTATGATTCTTTGAGAGATTTCAAAGCTCTCTCTCACTCTATGGTTATCTCTCCCCCTTTGTCATGATCTAAAAAGAGTGGGAGGAAAAGAACGACAACAATTAGTGCTAATATAGAATAAATAAGTGAAGGTGTCCTCATTTAACCATATATCTAAGCATGTAGCATCAAATCACACAAGGAGATAAGAGTATTCAACGTTCATATTGGAAGTGCAAAAATAGAATATTTAGCAACACAATGGCAATAAGCATCATATATATATATATACTAGTCATAACACGTGCCCGCGGGCACGGTTCATTTAACATTTCTCCAACGAAATCTTTGTTCCGCAAAAAATTATTTCCACAGCCAAGATTTAAAAGAATAACAAATTAGCGTAAAAATATTTAGCGGTGCGGAACAACAAATTCGGCGCAGGCGTCTTCGACGCGGAACAACAAATTCGGCGTCGAAACAACAAATTTGGCACCCGCAGCTTTGGCGCGAAACAACAAATTAGCGTAAAAAAATTTAGCGGCTTTAACGCGGAACAACAAATTAGCGTAAAAAATTTAAGCGCGGGCGCCTCCGGCGCAGAACAACAAACCTCAGGGTATTTTTACGCTAACTTGTTGTTCCGCTAAATTGTTTTACGCTAAATTTTTTATTTTGTTTAATTTAATGGATAATGCTTCTCCACAATCTTTCACAGGGCACTTTTAATTTCAAAGTTTAGATCCCAAGGCATTTTCCCCCCAAATTTAATCTCCACAATCTTTCCCAATGCACTTCTAATTTCAAAGTTTAGGTTCTCAATGCACTTTTCCCCCAAATTTAATCTCCACAATCTTTCCCAAGACACTTCTAATTTCAAAATTTTTGTTCCCAAGACACTTTTCCCACCAAAATTTAAGTTTTCCCACTAAAATTTTCACAAAATCCAATCTCAACCATTGATTTACCAAGATCAAATCTCAGCCACTCTTTATCTTGTCCTAGTCAGCCCTTGAATTCAAAAAACGTTGTCAAATGTATAATATATATATATATATAGTAAAGTGTTCCTAGGGTGACTCCTTAGATAAAATCTGAGGAGTCTCCCCCATTTCCCCTTTTATGCCACATTTTTATACAAATTTTTTTCTTGGGATTGTTGTTCACCAAAAATCAAGTCATTTCAATATTTTTAGAGCCCACATCTACCTCTTGCAACTTCATGGGGTTTTAGCACGTTTTAAGACCGTTGAAGTTGCAAGGGGTAGATGTGGGCTCTAAAAGTATTGGAATGACTTGATTTTTTTGGTATGTTGATCATCCATGATGCGAAAAATAACCCCATGAAAAAAAAAATCCAAAATAAATGTGCGCTATGGGTGAAAATGGGGGCGACTCCTTAGATTTTCATCTAAGGAGTCACCCTAGGAACACTTTACCCATATATATATATATATATATATATATGAGAATAATGGGTATCATACGCCATATGAGAGGGTCTCTCATATTCTCTCTCACATAAAGGGGGAAAGTACAAGCTCACATGGGCTTGTACTTGTTGTACTTTCCCCCTTTATGTGAGAGGGAATATGAGAGACCCTCTCATATGGCGTATGCTACCCATTATTATATATATATATATATATATATATATATATATATATATATATATATATATATATATATGGAGAATATTCTTTGCGTCTTTATTGATTTAACAGAAGAATACAGGGGCGCTCCCAGATGGAAGAAGGAAGTTTGTAAAGTGGGACAAGGGCACAGGCGCCGTTATCCCAGCTAGTACAACCCCTTCCGCTATCTGTAGGGCCAAATAGAAACAAAAAGTACAGGACAGACAACTAGTCAATGAGCCCCCAATTTGAGGGAGGGGAGCTATCAGCATCACAGTCCCAGACCATATGCCTCAGAGCAATTCTGACATCATCAGCCATGTTTCCGAACAAAAGCGTTTGGCTCAGATTGCTCCCTTCAAAAATTCTACTGTTCCTCTCTCTCCAGATATGCCAGGTTATCACAGCACAAACAGTTTTGATTAACCTCCTCATATTGCCCTTCCGATGAAAAAGAGAAAGAATCAAATCCCCAACACCCGCCAAGGAAGAGGGAAGAGTATCAGTAACTCCCATTTTCAAAAAGCTCCTGCAAAGGAGGTAATTAGTATATCTGCACTCAAAAAATATATGAGCCACACTTTCATGGATATTATCAGAGCATAAAACACAGAAGGGTGAAGTAGGCACTCCCCATTGAACGAGCTTATCACGGGTAAGAAGTTTCACGTGAAAAGCTCGCAGTAAAGTGATAGCCATCTTGGGGATGTGCCCCTGAAACCAGACCACCTTGTAGTATGGAAAGAGAGGCTTAATAACACGAGTACCCTCCCAAGCATTGCGAAGAGAGGGGGATTTGGACGTCCAAACCCAAGAATCACTGCCACCGGCCAAAACCACCTTACTGATTAAACGACAAACAGGAAGGAGAGAGTTGCAGTCTAACCACCCCCCATTAGCCCAGTAATCACTGACCATATTCTTCGCCTCCTCCATGATCACTCCTTATTTTACACCTTTTTTCCGCATGTTTGCGTGCCATTTGGATCGCCCAAATCATGTTTTTCACGATATATCGACGATATTGCGATCCTTTTCATGATTTGTTGTTTTTGTCGCATTTCAGGTGATTTGGCGCGATTTGGAGTGATCCCGAGATGCGCTTACTCTAGACGGTCACCAACGACCTCCCCGAGGGGTATTTTGCTGTTGGAGAGGAGCGGAAGAAGAATGGACGTCGCAGGAGCAATGAGGAGGCCAAAACAAGCAGATTGGGCATTCTTTGTGTCCCACTCGGCCGAGTGGAGGAGCCACTCGGCCGACCAGCGAGACACTGCTCGGCCGACCAGTTCAGACACGAGTTACCTGTGCACTCGGCCGAGCACAGAAGACCCACTCGGCCGAGTGACGATACCACGTCCGCCCGAGTGGCGCCCAGACGAAGCCCTTCCAAAACATCGAAGTTTCTGTTTTTCGGCTGCCTGAACTTCAGAAGACCCACTCGGCCGAGTGGAGAATCCCGTCCGCCCGAGTGCAGTGAAGTCATCGGCCGAGTGACGACAACTCACTCGGCCGAGCCGCCTCCGAACTGAAGACCCCTGAAAGCCCCGACTTTCTGGAAAATTGCAGGGTTTTCACTCGGCCGAGCGACTTTTGTCACTCGACCGAGTGCGATGCGCTGCCTGTAGCGAAAACTGCGGAAAACAGGCTGTGCAGGGGTATTTTGGTCACGATTTTTGGACGATTTTTGGGGCTATTTAAGCCCTGTTTTTACCCTAGTTTTGAGAGCCATCTCTGAGATTTTTTGCAGCTTTTTAGATTACTCTTTAGCTTTATTGTTGTGATTGGAGAAGAGGAAAAACTTGGATTTTTGTTGGATTAAATTGAAGAACTCCATTGGTTTGCATCTCTCTTCCCTAAAAATTCTATTTTTATTGTTTATATCATTGTTGTGATGAATTCTATTGCTTATTTCAACGATTATTTTTGTGCTATTGCTATGATTTGTGAGTAGTCTCCACGTCTTGGGGCGTGGGGATGAACCCTACAAGCCCTATTTCTTATTTGTGATGAATTGGTAGAAATTGAGCTAGAATTGCTATTAGGGATTAGATTGGGATCGATTTACTACGGATAGCTAGGAATTCATATCAATTGGGATTTGCAAGAGATTGGATCCCAATTTGTTAGGAAGCCCTAGAAATCCGAATTGGGTTGGAATCGGATTTTCGAAGTATCGGTTTGCAAGAGATTGGACCGATACTAGGATTTCCGATTGCAATTCCGTGCCAATACCCGTTTGCAAGAGATTGGACGGGTAGGAACTATCCTAATTTAGATTGTGGACCGAGTTTGCAAGAGATTGGGCTCGGTGCGCAATTGGACGATGATGTTGATCCTAATGCTAGCTTCTCTAGGCTAGGGTTTGCAAGAGATTGGACCCAAACCTAGGATAGCTATAGACCGGCAACAGTGCGAGAGCGTGAGCTTGGTTCTACATTCAGTTGCAACTAGTTCATCCGAATTCTCATTCTAGCAATTTCGATACCGACGAACCACATTTATGAAATACGGTGAGTAGCGGGAATTCCCCATTCCCTAGACGTTCTTTATTTGATTTGATATTTCGCACATTTGTCTGACGATTGTGACAGGATCGCCCAAGGCAATTTTCTCTGTTCTCAAATAGCCAGGTTGATTCGGAGCAAGCACAATCATTCGTCCTCCCTGTGTTCGATACCCGCTTGCTGCTACACCGTGCACTTGCGGTAAAACTACAACCGTTCTTTGGGTGTATATCCGGAGCGATCAAGTTTTTGGCGTCGTTGCCGGGGACGCGTTTTTGACGGTGTTCGTCATCGACCACCCGGTTACTTTTTCTTTCTCTCGCTCTTTACTTTCTTCTGTTCGCACATTCTCCCTGTATTTTGCATAAGGACTTTGCAGGAAGAATGGAGGATGCAATGTCAACAATAGGAATCAGTCAGGAAGATTATGACTCCTTCACAGACCTCCTTAAGGAGCTTGTCGACGAGGTCCACGCTACCGGAGCTTTTGCTATCGATGTCAAGGACCCCGACGAACAGCTATTTGCTAGTTTCGTGATGGACCAGATCTCCCCGGAGGGGACTATCGGGGGCAATGTCAGAGTTGACGTGATCGACGACAAATTATATTTCGAAAGAGGTGGAGCAAGTGTCGAGGATCACTATACTTCGGCAGGATCTTCAGAGCAAGCCAATGTTCAGGGAGTTACACCCCATGACACTTATTCTTGCTTCTATGAATCGTCTGATGTGCTTCTTGATTCCAGGAATGAACCGGAGCTGAATGAAAACTCTGACGATGCTAGCACAGAATCGGAGCACGCCTATTTTGATGCATTGTCCTCGCTAAGCAGTGAGTCTGACTCTTCACAAGAGAGCGCGCCACCTGAGCACGAGCTAGACCCGGATGGCAAGGAAGGAGCGGAACTCATGCGAGCCGATGAAGTAGAAGGAGAGGCGCCTCTTCAGGTAGAGCTTAAACAATTACCACCGAATCTAAGGTATGCCTTTTTGGGTAATAAATTAACTTTCCCGGTGATAGTCAATTCCCACCTCACACAAGATCAACTTGAAAAACTCCTAGACGTTCTTAGGAGTCACAAGGACGTCCTGGGCTACACTATCTCCGATCTAAAAGGGATAAGCCCTAGGCTTTGCACGCATAGGATCCATTTGGAGGATACCGATGCCACCTCCATTGAGCCTCAAAGGCGGTTAAACCCGAATATGAAGGAGGTGGTAAAAAAGGAAATCCTAAAATTGCTAGAAGCCGGTATTATTTATCCTATCTCTGACAGTAGATGGGTTAGCCCCGTTCACGTCGTCCCTAAGAAAGGGGGGATGAATGTTATAAAAAATGAAAAAGGTGAGCCCATATCTACACGCACTGTCACGGGATGGCGAATGTGCATTGACTATAGGAAACTCAATAAAGCCACCCGAAAAGACCACTACCCATTGCCCTTCATTGATCAAATGCTTGAGCGCCTTGCAAAACATAAATACTTTTGCTACCTAGATGGGTATTCGGGATTCTTCCAAATCCCTTTGCACGAAGATGACCAAGAGAAGACAACTTTCACTTGTCCCTATGGCACCTATGCCTACCGTAGGATGCCGTTTGGCCTTTGTAATGCTCCCGCTACCTTTCAGAGGTGTATGACATCCATATTTTCCGATTACATTGAAAATATTATGGAAGTTTTCATGGATGACTTCTCGGTTTACGGAAGTGAGTTTGACTCTTGTTTGGAAAATCTTACTAAAGTCCTAAAAAGGTGCCAACAAAACAATCTCACTCTCAATTGGGAGAAGTGTCACTTCATGGTTACGGAAGGTATAGTTCTCGGACATCTTGTCTCCTCGAGAGGAATTGAGGTAGACAAAGCAAAGATTGAGGTAATCGAGAAACTCCCTCCTCCTATTAATGTCAAGGGCATTAGAGGCTTCCTTGGTCACGCGGGGTTTTACCGCCGCTTCATAAAGGATTTCGCCTCGATTGCCCGACCACTTACTTCTTTGCTCGCTAAAGATATTCCTTTTGTTTTTTAGGAGAATGCTTACAAGCCTTCAACGCCTTGAAATAAGCACTAGTCTCAGCGCCCATCATACAACCGCCGGATCGGAGCCTTCCTTTTGAGCTAATGTGTGATGCTAGCGACCAAGCCATTGGAGCGGTATTGGGGCAAAGAAAAGATAAGAAGCTTCATGCGATATACTATGCGAGCAAGACATTGGATGACGCGCAGAAAAACTACACAACTACCGAGAAAGAGCTTCTAGCGGTCGTCTATTCCATAGAGAAGTTTCGCTCCTACCTCCTCGGTTCCAAGGTGATTGTCCACACCGACCATGCGGCATTGAAGTATCTTTTAAACAAGAAGGAGGCCAAACCTCGGTTGATTAGGTGGATACTCTTGTTGCAAGAATTCGACCTAGAGATAAGAGATAAGAAGGGTACGGACAACGTCGTGGCGGATCATTTATCTAGGCTCATTCGCGACAAGGATGATGAGAGCTTACCTATTGACGACACATTTGTTGACGAGAGGCTATATGCGGTAAGGACCGGTGAAGTACCTTGGTACGCGGACTTCGTCAACTACTTGGCTTGCGGAATCAAACCGCATGGGATGTCCACGCAACAAAAGAGGAGATTTATGCATGAGGTCCGTAGCTATTTTTGGGAAGATCCTTACCTTTTCAAGATATGCAAAGATAGTGTCATCCGTAGGTGTGTTTCTAAGGAGGAGGCGACATCGATCATTTTGCATTGCCACGGTCTACCGTGCGGAGGACATCATGCCGCCTCTAAAACAACCGCTAAGATCTTGCAGAGCGGGTTCTTCTGGCCGACAATGTTTAAAGACACCCACAACTTTGTAAAGGGATGCGATAGATGCCAACGGACCGGGAATATCTCCCAGCGCAATGAAATGCCAATGAGGCCCATCCAAGAAATTGAACTTTTTGATTGTTGGGGAGTAGACTTCATGGGACCATTTCCATCGAGCAATGGCAACAAATACATCCTATTGGCCGTCGACTACGTCTCCAAATGGGTGGAAGCAATTGTCACCCCTACTAATGATGCAAGGGTCGTCTCCAAGTTCTTCAAGCAAAATATCTTCCCGCGCTTCGGAGTGCCTCGTACCTTGATAAGCGACGAGGGAAGCCACTTCATAGAGAACAAGTTTGAAGCCATGCTAAAGAAGTACGGAGTAAACCATAGAGTTGGCATGGCCTATCACCCCCAGACGAGCGGCCAAGTGGAAGTCTCAAATAGAGAGATCAAGCAAATTCTCGAGAAAACCGTGGATCGGTCTAGAAAGGATTGGTCAATGAAGCTAAACGATGCTCTATGGGCATATCGTACGGCCTTTCGCACCCCCATAGGCACCACACCGTTCCGACTAGTTTATGGGAAGGCTTGCCACTTGCCGGTAGAGTTGGAGCACCGCGCATATTGGGCCATCAAGACCTTTAACTACGACTACAAGAGTGCGGCGGTGAGGCGACTCTTGGACATCAACGAGCTTGATGAAATAAGGAGAGACGCCTATGAGAGCTCGAGAATCTACAAGGAAAGGACCAAGATTCTCCACGATGCCCGCATAACCGTCACGGACTTCAAAGTAGGAGACAAAGTCTTGCTCTACAATTCCCGGCTCCGACTATTTCCCGGTAAGTTGAGGTCACGTTGGTCCGGACCTTTCACCATCAAGCATATACAACCGGGAGGAGCTTTCGAGTTGGAGAGCAAGGACGGTTCCACATTCAAAGTAAATGGTCAAAGGCTCAAGCACTATTCCGAAGGAATCCCGACGGGCGAAACCAATAGGGTTTATTTGCTCAAGGAACGGTCGGATGATCTCTCGGACCTCCTTGATGAGGTGATAGAGGAGGCGATTCCTCACTCAATTGGCGCCCTTTTTGATGAAGATTTTGAAGAAGGCCCGGATTTAGGCCATGAAGAGAATAAAGATGATTCCCCCGACTTCTCCGCTGAAGAAGATGAAGGCGACGCTGATGTCGCAAGGATTCGAGAGCTCTGCAAGCTCTCGAAATTAAAGTCTCCAAAGGAAGCTCCGCCGGCACGGAAATCGACATCATCGGAAAAACCGTTGACCGGAGCAAATGCTAGCTTGGGGGAGCCTCCCCCCAACACTATTCGAGATAGGAGACCATCGAGGGAGAACGCGCCGCCGCCACATCCAAATCCAAGCGCGCTCCCCGGAAAGTTTGATGGGTGCATCTCATATGCGCCAAACATCCCGCATTGATTGAAAATTATAGGGGGTCGAGCTCACGACCTTAAACGAGCGCTTGTCGGGAGGCAACCCGACGGTTTTTGCTTTATTTTTACTTTTTCCTTTATTTTCTTTTTAGAAATTTTTGGTGTTTTGAGTCGTTCGCCCAAAAATTTTGTGATAACGGGTCCTATTTTTCTTGACAGGAGAGGAGATAGGTAGATCCATCTTGAGGAGGATGAACGAGTCGATGAGGAGCGCCCCAAGAAGGCACTCGACGCTTAGGAGGAAGATGAAATCGATTGGAGAAAGAAAGACGGAGTTTAGAGCCAAAACGAAGACAAACAGCAGAACACAAGGCTCACTCGGCCGAGTATACTAGTCACTCGGCCGAGTACACAAGTTCGTCCGGCCGAGCCACTCACGAACGAGGGAAGTCTGATGTACCCAAATCTCTGTTTATTTTCTTGATTTCGATATAACTGCTACTCGGCCGAGTATATATGTTCACTCGGCCGAGTGAAACGGATACCCTCCTAGGGCGAGTCATGCCGAGTAGCTTGAGTCACTCGGCCGAATGGACTTACTCCACTCGGCCGAGGCTGGCAAAGCCACTCGGCCGAAGCGATAGCGGGGAGAAAATTTTCATTGGCCTCGCTCGGCCGAGTGACTACGTCACTCGGCCGAGTCGTAACTTTTTTATATATATGGGGCGCGGGGGCACAGTTTTCGAAATCGCAAAACCCCAAACCGCCCGCGCCCCTTTAGCTTCCCTCGCCCGATCACTTCGCCCGACCCCTCGCTCGCCCGACCAGCGCCGCCCCGCCACCGCCCGGCCTGCCACCGCCGGCCGAGCACCGCCGACGCCTCGCCCGAGTCACCGGCGGCGGCCGACCGTCCGATCACCTCCGGTACCCCTGTTTTCGCCGTTTTCTCCTCTTTTCGTGTATTTCTTGATGATCCATGTGCTAAACGCCCCCCTAACCCAAATCATTTTCTATATCTATCCATTATACCCCTATTGCTCCATACATTTTGATTATTACTCGCTGATATCGCTTTTTCATGCGCAGGTTGCTTTTTGGAGCTTAGGGGAGCTCAGGGGAGCTTCTACGGGCTGTTCTGGACTTCGTGGAGGCGCGGACTTCGCACGCTTCCACTGCTTAGCACTCGCGGAGTGTTTGGGTATACTCTTTCCATTCTTTTTGCACACGCCACACTTTTCACGTTTTTCGGCGCGCGCTCGGGGCCGATATGCCACCCCGGACACGGCCGCGGTCGAAGAGAGCTTCCGCCAAGCGGAAGCGGTCGGATGATGCCGGCCCCTCCCACGAGTTGGAGGACTCTCCTCCACCGTCCCCCGCACACCCAGCACAGCCTGCAGGCCCCGTACACCCCGCACAGCCTGCAGTGCACCCACAGCCCGCACAGCCTCTCCCTGCCGACCCACAGCCACCACCACCGGCTCCACTGGTCGGGCCACTCGGGATTACGTTCCGAGACGACGCACACCGCACCGTCTTCGAGCGTATCTCCTAGCGCTCGATCGTACCCTCCAGGTTTACACACCTCGCTGACCTAGGACGCCTGGGGGTACTAGAGGGGATGCTCACGTTGTACGACAACGTGGGCTGGCGAGATTTTCTGTAGGTGTCGGCGGATACTTTTACCCGCCCGACACTTGAGGTTTTGAGTTCGATCGCCCGGACCGATGAGGGATGCTCATTCCGGTTCATGGATCGAGAGTGCCAGGTCACTCTCGATATGATGAGAGCATTCTTCTCGTGGCCCGCCGTCCCCGGAGCCGATCGCGGTTACGGCCCCACCCATATCCCCCCACCTTCCTTCGACGCCGGTGCCTTCTGGGACCGGATTACAGGCCACCACGCCGCCTTTGACCCTAGTAGGGCCAAGGCCTCGGCCATTGTCCACCCCTGCCTACGCATTGCCCAGCGCCTCATGGCGACCACCTTTTTGGCCAGATATGAGCCGGGCACGATGTCTACGCCAGAGCTCTACATGCTCTATGCGATGACACATCCCAGAGCTCTATCTAGGGATGGACACGAGCTTGTCCCCGTCGTCGTGATCGACATTGTGGCTTGGTTTTTATACCGCATCATTGTATCGGTGGGCGCTCGCTCACCGATCTGCTGCGACGGTCTGATCACCCTGCTTACCATGATGACCGGCGAGGACCTACCTGACGACCTGCGACGCGTCCCGGGCCCCACTTCTCTGTCGATAGACGTTATGGCCCGGATGAAGATGCTTCGTCCGCACGGTGAGCGTCACTGGGTCTGGTTGCACGGCCCTTTCGGTGCCGACTACATGATTCTCCCGAGCCCTGCTCAGACACAGATTGCACCAGCCCACGTCGACTGGCTCCCGGCGATGGATGTTCTCGTCCCCGCCGCCTACGTGCTCGAGGCCGAGGAGGCCGAGCAGGCCCACGCTGCCCACGCTGCCCAGGCTGCCCCCGCAGACCCTGCTGCACACCCTACCGAGCCTACCGCCGACCCTGTTGACCCAGTGGCCCCTCAGCCCATACCAGATGTTTCCGTTGCTCCTGACACCGCTGTCGGTGCTGAGAGTACTTTTGCTGAGCCCACTTCCACCACTGTCACCACCTCCGAGGCTGTCCCCACCACTCCCACTGCCACCTCTGGCCCTCTGTCCGTGGAGCCTCTTTGCTCCGCACTCCCCGAGCGCCCGCCGACCTTTGTCGAGAGTGGAGAGCCCTCGTTTGCCGCGGTCGTAGAGACCATGGCTAGCATGATCTCCGCTGGGGTTGCGCCTTTTGGTCCACACAGTACCGCCCCAGCGGTAGTTACCTCTGTCTCCACCCTCGCTGTATTTTCCGAGAGTGTCGTGGCGTCTGTCCACACTTCTGTGCCACTGACCTCTCTGGCCGCCTCGTTGCCACCTTTGCACACTTCTTTCGCTGCCGCTGCCTCCACTTCCCACCAGCCGGTGCCCCGGCCTCCCACTGAGGTCAGGCCCACATTTGCAGGCGCGGCACCTTTTGTCCCCTTCCCTGCTGAGCCCGTTACATACTCCACTCGCGTACGCCAGCCTCGCCCTGCACAGCCTAGACCGGTGCGTCCCTCTGCACCACCCCCGCCCGACACTGTACTGCAGAGCATACGTGCTCTTGAGTTGGCGGTGAGTGGTCTTAGAGGTGACCTTAGGACCCTGTCCTCCACCGTCTCTACGATGGCTGGACGCTTCGAGCTGATCCCCCAGATCCACTACTGCCTTACACAGGTCTTGGAGCGTCTCCCATGCGTACCCCCACCCACCCAGCAGGTTCCCACACACACTTCCACACACACTAGACCTGCTTCCACTTCCACGCCCACCCCAGCTCAACAGCCTACACCACCACCACCACCACCTCCGCCTCAGGACGGAGACGGCGCATCACCACCTTCTTAGGCACCCTTGATGCCTTGATCCATTCCTGCCGTTGTGCTGCCCGTTTCTGCTGGGTCCTGTTGCACTTTTTGTCCACCCCCCTCCCCTCACTTATTCTGGTATTCTCTTTTTGATCATATCTTTTTATATCTATTCTGGGAGAGAGGGAGAGTTTTTGGCGACACTTATATCTATGTATCACTCCTATCTGTGCATGCATCATGTCCGCATCATATTTTCATTTCATTTCTTTTTACTTTTTTCTTTTCATTTTTCCATGCATGCATCCTCACTTGCCCCTCCCATCGATTGTCTCTCGGTGTGCCACACTATGCACATTGAGGACACTGTGCCATTTAGCTTGGGGGAGTGAGTTCTCACGTTCTTTTTCGATTTGCCACCTTTATCTTTAGTTTTTCACACCACTTTTTCTTCGCTTTTGCACTTATTTTTCATCACTTTTCTTTTATTTTGCCATGCATCACGTTTTTCTTATTTTCCTGTGTGCCGCATTGCATAGTTTCTATTTTCCCTTTATCTTTATTTCTTTTTCATCTCATGCTAGAGATGACTTTTCTGTGATGATGACGACGTTGGATTTAGCTTATTCTATATGCATGCTATATTTGTCATGTCTTAGGTTTTATTTCAGATATCAGATGCTATGACTTGCTTTGCATTTAGAATAGTAACCCACACCTTTTTCCGCATGAAAATGGATGAAATTTTATTATTAGCTGAGTCTGAATATTCATATGTATGCTATCACAGAAAACACACCAAGATTCACGCATTGAATGCTTATATCTGGAGTACTGACTTTCTTTTCCTATATCACTTCTACATGCATGAATTGTACACTTCACTTCAGGATGATTGAATGATGTTAGCTATGATAAATCTGGATTAGTTAGCTTTTTTGTGATCGAAACTGAGTAGATTAGATTACCCTGCTGAAGTTGTCGTGCATGTCTTATAGAGTGAACCGAGAGTTATATTTATTTCTTTCTCCACAAATCTTGAACATCATTTCTCTACTTTTAAAATCATTGGTGAATCTCCCCTTAGTGATTCTATTTTATGGCATTTTCCCCCACTACTAATTCCTAGCTCCAAATCTCTTGTTCTGAAAAAAAAAGAGAGAAAAGACATTCTTGTACATCATTATCTCTCTCTGAGTTGGGATCGTTGTGTATATATTGCTTATTGAAAAAAAAAACAAAAAACAAAAAAAAAAGAAAAAAATCCTCAATAAAAGATCCCATCTCACCTTCTTTCTTTCTTCTTTCCTTTCGTTGTTTTTGGAGCTATGTATAAAAAATGGGGATGTAAATATTTTTTTAATGCCACCATGCTTATAGATAAGCTTGGGGGAGGGGATCCATTGATGTGTGAGAGAGTGACTACTTGACATTGCACGACAACCTAGGTTAAGTAATATTCTATACTCGGTGAGATTATTTTTAGTTTTACGAAATCCAGAAATCTAAGCCTAGCGTTCATTTCATGAAATCCATACTTTTCTATTCTCCCTACTCTATAGTGTGATACTCTTATACTCCAGATAGAAAGCGTTCAATTGAAAAGTGTGTGATCTGTGATATGTATACCGCTTTAAATGATTCAGACGACGTTAATTTTAAAATTATTCCGTTTTTCATGATTATATCGTTTTTCGTGGGTTTTCTATCTCTATTTGCATTATTATACTATGATATCAAAATAAAATCCTTTGACATGAGTTTTTCATTCGGTGCATGCTATAAGAGTAAGTGAAACCCACGTCCTGAGAAAATGATCTAGCATCCTACCTCTTCGCTTCTTTCTTTCTTCTTTATTTTCATTTCGTTTTCATTCTTCTTCGTTTTTCGTTTTTCATTTTTTTCGCCGTTTTCGTTTTCCGAATCCACCGGGTTCGCCTTTTACTTATCTTCCTCGAGGACGAGTAAGAGGCAAGCTTGGGGGATTTTGATCACTCCTTATTTTACACCTTTTTTCCGCATGTTTGCGTGCCATTTGGATCGCCCAAATCATGTTTTTCACGATATATCGACGATATTGCGATGCTTTTCACGATTTGTTGTTTTTGTCGCATTTCAGGTGATTTGGCGCGATTTGGAGTGATCCCGAGATGCGCTTACTCTAGACGGTCACCAACGACCTCCCCGAGGGGTATTTTGCTGTTGGAGAGGAGCGGAAGAAGAATGGACGTCGCAGGAGCAACGAGGAGGCCAAAACAAGCAGATTGGGCATTCTTTGTGTCCCACTCGGCCGAGTGGAGGAGCCACTCGGCCGACCAGCGAGACACTGCTCGGCCGACCAGTTCAGACACGAGTTACCTGTGCACTCGGCCGAGCACAGAAGACCCACTCGGCCGAGTGACGATACCACGTCCGCCCGAGTGGCGCCCAGACGAAGCCCTTCCAAAACATCGAAGTTTCTGTTTTTCGGCTGCCTGAACTTCAGAAGACCCACTCGGACGAGTGGAGAATCCCGTCCGCCCGAGTGCAGTGAAGTCATCGGCCGAGTGACGACAACTCACTCGGCCGAGCCGCCTCCGAACTGAAGACCCCTGAAAGCCCCGACTTTCTGGAAAATTGCAGGGTTTTCACTCGGCCGAGCGACTTTTGTCACTCGGCCGAGTGCGATGCGCTGCCTGTAGCGAAAACTGCGGAAAACAGGCTGTGCAGGGGTATTTTGGTCACGATTTTTGGACGATTTTTGGGGCTATTTAAGCCCTGTTTTTACCCTAGTTTTGAGAGCCATCTCTGAGATTTTTTGCAGCTTTTTAGATTACTCTTTAGCTTTATTGTTGTGATTGGAGAAGAGGAAAAACTTGGATTTTTGTTGGATTAAATTGAAGAACTCCATTGGTTTGCATCTCTCTTCCCTAAAAATTCTATTTTTATTGTTTATATCATTGTTGTGATGAATTCTATTGCTTATTTCAACGATTATTTTTGTGCTATTGCTATGATTTGTGAGTAGTCTCCACGTCTTGGGGCGTGGGGATGAACCCTACAAGCCCTATTTCTTATTTGTGATGAATTGGTAGAAATTGAGCTAGAATTGCTATTAGGGATTAGATTGGGATCGATTTACTACGGATAGCTAGGAATTCATATCAATTGGGATTTGCAAGAGATTGGATCCCAATTTGTTAGGAAGCCCTAGAAATCCGAATTGGGTTGGAATCGGATTTTCGAAGTATCGGTTTGCAAGAGATTGGACCGATGCTAGGATTTCCGATTGCAATTCCGTGCCAATACCCGTTTGCAAGAGATTGGACGGGTAGGAACTATCCTAATTTAGATTGTGGACCGAGGTTGCAAGAGATTGGGCTCGGTGCGCAATTGGACGATGATGTTGATCCTAATGCTAGCTTCCCTAGGCTAGGGTTTGCAAGAGATTGGACCCAAACCTAGGATAGCTATAGACCGGCAACAGCGCGAGAGCGTGAGCTTGGTTCTACATTCAGTTGCAACTAGTTCATCCGAATTCTCATTCTAGCAATTTCGATACCGACGAACCACATTTATGAAATACGGTGAGTAGCGGGAATTCCCCATTCCCTAGACGTTCTTTATTTGATTTGATATTTCGCACATTTGTCTGACGATTGTGACAGGATCGCCCAAGGCAATTTTCTCTGTTCTCAAATAGCCAGGTTGATTCGGAGCAAGCACAGTCATTCGTCCTCCCTGTGTTCGATACCCGCTTGCTGCTACACCGTGCACTTGCGGTAAAACTACAACCGTTCTTTGGGTGTATATCCGGAGCGATCACTCCACAGGAACATCATAAGAGTCACAAAGAGGACCACAAGGAAGCCAATTATCATACCAAAATAGGGTAGAAGTCCCATCCCTAACAGTAGGTTTGGTGAGCTTTTTGGTGAAGTCCCGACAATGGAGAAGGAATTTCCATGTTCCAGATTGCATTGGATGGGGTTTAGCCAAGAATAACCCGGATTTACTCATGTATTGGTCCCTCATGTGCATAGCCCAGATACCTTTATGAGTAAGCATGCACCACGTAAGTTTAACACCATAGGCTTTATTTAAATCAGTGAAACTTCTGATCCCGATACCCCCTTCTTGCTTGGGGACACACATATCATTCCATGCCCAAAGATGATTTTTCCCCCAGATAAATTTCCTACACATGGCAGTAAGCGAGCTAAGAATGGACTTGGGGACACGAAAGGCTTGCATCCAGAACCCAACCATGCCATAGATGACATATTTAACAAGCTCAATACGCCCCGCAATGGAAAGTAAAGCAGAGGACCACCCTTGCAATCTGATCTTGCATTTATCAATAAGGCGATCATACATAGCAGTATTGGGATATTTAGTGGACAGGGGGAGGCCGAGATACGTGAATAAGGAATGCACTCTTCGAATACCCAGAATTTCAGCAAGGCCGCCAGCCCCTCTGGTCCCCTTACTAAAGATGCAGGCACTTTTATTCCAGTTAACCTCAAGCCCAGAAAAGGACTTGAAAGTGGAGAGGAGATCATGGAGCCCTTCAAAATATTTAGCATTGGCCCGGCAAAAGACAAGTAAATCATCAGCAAATAGAAGATGCGTGATAGCCCCAGTTCTTTTCATAGGAAGAATACTACGGGAGACGTTGGCCTTTGCCATTAGCAAGGAGAAAGCCTCCATAATGATAACAAAGAGATAAGGGGATAGCGGATCTCCCTGCCTAAGCCCCCTGTTAGATTGGAACATACCATAGGGGGAGCCATTGATCATGACCGAAAAAGAGGGGGTGGAGATGCATTCACAGATCCAGCTGATAAATTTATGCTTAAAGCCCATCTGGTGAAGCATGTAGTAAGCAAATTCTCTATTCACACTGTCAAAAGCTTTGCGCAAGTCCAGCTGAAGACAGGCCCTGGACCCCATAGGACTATTAAAGCTTCTTATATGCTCATGAGCAAGTAGTGCACAGTCAGCAAGCAAACGATCATGGAGGAAGGCCGCTTGATTAGGAGATATAAGCTCAATAACAGCTTTGCTCAGACGATTACAAAGTATTTTGCTAATAATCTTGTATATCACATTGCAGTAAGAGATCGGCCTATAGTCACCCAGCCAAGAAGCGTTGATATTCTTAGGGACAAGCGTGAGAAATGTGTGATTGATTTGACGTAATATTCTCCCAGATTTGAAAAAGTTAAGGACAGCAAGGGTGACATCTCCACCAATGGTATCCCACGAATTCTGATAGAAGGATCCATTGAATCCATCAGGGCCAGGGGCTTTGTCAGCCCCAATTTGAAAAACTGCAGCTTTGACCTCTTCCACAAGTACAGGTCTCTCAACCCAGTAAGCGGCCTTATTGGTTAGCACCCTTTTGGTGATAAGATGAGGGAACACCCTCCAATAGTCATCCTGATTATAGAGGTTAGAATAGAACTCAGGGGCCTCAGTTTTGAGCCTGTCAATAGAATTATTACGAGAGCCATTAGAGGTGATTAGGTGCCCAAGATTGTTATGGCTCTGCCTAGTTCTCATGGCAGTGTAAAAGAAACGGGAGTTGCGGTCTCCCAGATGCAACCAATCCTGTCTGCTTTTCTGTTTAAGGATGGACTCTTCAACATCAATAGCCTCAGCAAGTTGATTAATTAATTCGTGTTCTTTCTTCTGCAACTCGGCACAAAACCTGAGGTTAGGGTTATTTTGGATAGAAGAGAGCTCAGTTCGGACTTTGAACACATCATTGGAATCACGAAATCCCAACCCGAAGCGCTTAAGCCCCACTTTCAGGTTCTTAAGCTTGGTAATCAGACGAATCATCGGACAGCCATTAGTTCTGATGTTCCAATGCTCCTTGAGCACGATAGGATAATCGGAACCGCGGAGCCAGGCATTGAAGAATTTGAAAGGCTTAGGATCAGACCCCCCAAATTGATGGGTATGAATATTAAGGATGGAGTGATCACTAGTACCACCCGCCACATATTCGCAATACGAGGAAGAAAGAACATCCATCCAAGAGCAATTGCAGAACGAACGGTCAAGAGTAGCAGTAATACGACGCTGCCCAATACTACGATTAGTCCAGCTCAATGGATTGCCAATAGATTTGAGCTCCATGAGGGCGCTGGCGTTAATGCAGTCATTAAACTCTTCAGTCAAATGACTATCAATCATTCTACCTCCTACTTTATCCGTAGCATATCGAACACAATTGAAGTCACCACCAATAATCCAAGGAGTGTTTTTATATCTACCAGCCATAGACTTTATATCAGCCTAAAGGATTCTTCGGTCTTGGTAAGAATTGGAGGCATAAACAAAAGTCCCTATCATAGTGAAGCCCGCCCATTGTAAGATAACAGGGCCGACATGCTATCAACCGTACACTTCCAAGTATCAGGATTATATAAGATAACAATCCGCCCATTGTAATGAATGCTTCGATTGCTAATAGAGACC
This sequence comes from Scilla litardierei, assembly GCA_030789695.1. NCBI lineage: Eukaryota > Viridiplantae > Streptophyta > Magnoliopsida > Asparagales > Asparagaceae > Scilla > Scilla litardierei. The sequence goes on along the minus strand of CM061130.1, from coordinate 95,216,034 downwards.
CAATTCTTCGGGAAACAATTAAGGATTCTATGATTATTATCCTCAATCACCTTAGTTTCAAGCAACCCAACCAAAGACGGGTCAAGTTTGCAGACGTGGGCCTTAAGCTCATTTCGTCTAGTGATCCCATTAAGCCCACGAACGTTCCAAATGAGAACAGTCATTTAAAGGAGGATGAAGGATGTACAAAATCCTTATTACGAGCGATTTTCGTTTCTCTCTCATTACCCTTGAGTGAGAAGCTCCCGTTGTTCGCCTGGGTGATTTTCGCCGGCCGCCCTAGCGGCTGGCTCGGCGGTCGTTCGACGTCCGTTCTAGTGAGAGAGGAGCTCGATCTTATTCTCCCTAGAGGGATGTACTCGATCTGCTCTTGGCGGCCTCATTCAATTCGAGATCTCAGATCGATTCGATTCGATTCGAGATCTGGCTGAGCGACGATTCGAAATCTCAGATCTGAGATCTGCTAAGGATCCTTGATCATCCGTGTGCTACTCCTTGTTCGCTGCCTGTTTGCTTGAAGATCATCACTCTTGGACGGATCGAGATCTCGCTTTGAGATCCCGATCCGGCGGTAAGAACCTCCAGATCTACTTGCAGTTTGTGCTTGAGGAGTGTTGATTACTTGTGGTCACTAATCCTTTCTGTTGCTGCTTGTTTGACGTTTGGCGAGCTGAGCCTCCCGATCTACCACTTGAAGATAAGCTTCTGACGGAGGCTACGGATCTGCCTTGGATCCTGCTTGGAGAAGCATCTGGCGTGTTCATCTCGTCGGATCAAGGTCTTATTCTTAAGACCTTGATCCCGGGGTGAGTCTCTCTGGATTTTTTTACTTTGCTTCTTCCTATTACTTCTTCATTAACTACTGCTGTTTGGTGCTATGGAGAATGATGCACGTGCTAATGGATGGAGGGAGGTGCCAATGAGGAACGCTAGGCCTCCTATCCAAGGGTCTAGGCGTGGTCCTGAGAAGAATGCAGATACAAGGGGGGGGAAGAAATTCGATGGCCGTAAGGTGTTTGAGAGACATGCGCTGAGACCAAAACTGCCGATGCGAATCAGCGTCAATGCTGAGAAGCGATCTTGGTCCGAGATTTGCTCCAGCAACAGTAATACATCTAGCTCCTTAAGCATGACCTATATTCCTCCGGAGATCGATGAGGATGGAATGTCGATTGCTGTGCTCACGGAGGAGATGTTGGCCGAAGGCGTGGAGCGCTGGGAGAATACAATTGTTGGCTACGTCGTTGGTGATATCCCATTCTACGGCCAGATCAAAGCCTGGGCATTGCGAATGTGGAAGACTAAAGGTGAGATCAATATTTTTTCTAGGGAGAACGGCTTTTTCTTCTTCCGCTTTGAGTCCAAGGAGGACAGGGACGTGGTGCTTGTAACGACTGATTTTCATGTATCTGGATTTAATATAATATAATATATGTTTTGGTGGATTTTCTCCTCATGTGTGGTTTTCGTCTCCGTAGTTTTCATTTTCGATCGATTCGTCGTATTTTCTCGTTTCTTCCTTAGGATTGTCGATTTCGAAGTATGTCACTCGTGACGGATTTCATAACGGTCGTATCTTACTATTAGATCAAGCCTAGGAGTCTTAGGAATCAATCCCGGGGCCCCGCGCTCCGTATCGGAACTTTTGGTGCTCATTAGCCGGTGTAAGAAGGGCCACCGACCGACTAGATGACGATCCAGTCGGTCGGCCATCCTTCTTAGACCGACTAGTTGGCTTTCTAAAATTATTCAGGAGTTACTGTTTATCGTTAGTCGGTCTAAGAACGTTGGTTGACCGACTAGGTTGCAAACTAGTCGGTCGGCAATGCTTCTTTAATCGACTAACTCATCATCTTATTTTTGTATCAGCTACTGTTTACTCTTAGTCGGTCTAAGAACGTTCATCGACCGACTAGATGCCAAACTAGTCGGTCAGTATTTGTTCATGGACCGACTAACTCTAAAATCCTATTTTCGTTCAGGAGTTACTGTTTGCACTTAGTCGGTCTGCGTTGGTCGACCGACCGACTAGTTGCCAAACTAGTCGGTCAGTGGTTGCTCTTTGACCGACTAACCAGTGTTGAAACCCTAATTTCTGGGCAGTCGCCAGCCCATCCTATTTAAACCCAACCCAAACGATTTCATCTTCTCCAACACGACCCAAAACCCTAAAATCTTCCCCTTGAGCCCCCATCTTCCTCCAAGCTTCATTTCTTCATTCCAAGCCTCAAATCCATCATCCAAACCATCCATTCACTCCATCTACCTCTCATCTTCCCTAAAATCTCACCAAAACCCATCAAAATCCCAAAATCCCCCAAAACCCTAGTTTCCCCAAACTTCTCCAATCTTTTCCAGATCTGATCCTAGGGTTCCCCGGAGTGTTTCTTCCGCCTCCTCTCGGTAAGAAATCGATCTACCGTTGTTTTCATAACCTATTTATATTTTTATGAAACCCTAATAAATTTCATGTTGTTTGATGATTGTTCCCCCAAAACAGTGATTTCCCCGTAGATTGGCATCCGTGTGACGAAGTGGTCGTCATCCCCGGTGCTAGGCAAGTGAAACTTGCCACTTAGGGTTTAGGCCACGTTTTAGGCCATTTGCTAGTTGTAGGCATAAAAGAGGCTAGGCGACGAAATGATACTCGCCTAGGCGCAAATTGGGGAACTAGCTTGACAACGAAGCTAGTTCCGACATTTAGCATGTTGCACAATTACCATGTCATGTTTACTTTCCATTAACGGTACGCAATTTAAATGTCATGTCATTGCATTCTTTTGGTGATCCCGTGATTGCGTAGCATCGCTACAATACTTGTGTTCCTGGCTCGTGACCAGAAGCGAGCATAATGAGTTGCTAACCCTAACGCTCGATATATTGAATTGTGAACTAAGGAACAAGCTCCCGTGCGGGGCAACCCTGGCTCACTTGCTGGGCTCATGTGCAGGGACCCTGGCTTGTTTACGTGTGGGATGGGGTAAGGGTTAAGCGGCCAGGCAACTGGGGGTCTGTTTGATCAACAACTGCAGTTGTAAGGCGTAAACTCTTTGGGGTGGGGTAGTGTTTAGTGCCGATCGGTCTGAATGTTGTACCATTCAGCGAAGGGCGTAAACATCTACAAAACAACGTGAAACATGAATTGGGTTTAGTGCCGATCGGTGTGAATGATGTACCATTCAGCTGAAGGGCGTAAACACCTACAACAATGTGAATTGATTGAGATTGATAGTAGCTTGGCTACTCTTGTCTTGTCCCGATGATTGTTCTCTTGTACAAATTGTCTTGCCATGTTTCAATTGTGCACTCATGTTATAACTGCCATGTCCTGCATACTAAACTGCTAGGTTGCTAGTTGCCTTACTTTCAGTTTCCTTGCCCAAGTCTTTTAGACTTGCTGACATGTGCCCCTTTACTCTTTTGGGTGACACATGTTAGATCCTGAGCCTGAGTACCTTGTTGAGGACGAGGTGTTTGCTGACGCCGAGCCCGAGCTTGTGTTTGACGGGGAGTACGTGGACACTGGGGACCAGTCCTAGTGTCTTCGTGTGTTTTACTTTTATTAGACAGTTGTTTTGTTATCGGTGCGTAGCACCTATACTATGTTATGTCGTTTCTTTTGTTGGCCTTGTTCTGGGCCTTTAGACTCTTTTCTTTTAGCCTGGTGGCTTTTCTGGATGTTGGACTTATTTTCTTGTTGGACAATTTATGAGATGTGAGATTTTATTTCAGTCTCTGCTTGTGTTATTATTGTTATTCCGTTGTGGTTACAGGGACCTGCTTATATATTTTTGATGCTTATCGGGTTTGGGGCTTCACAGCTCCACTCTCGTGCGGACCTTCTCACGTCTCGCCTCCATTTTAGGGAAGCGGGTCGTGACAAGTTTTGTTGGTGGCCCATGCAGGTCCTTCTGTAACTTCGATTTTTGGAATGACGATAATAATATTAGAATGTCCAATAAACTAAGTTCGACGTCCGAGTCATAAGCTATGAGTCTAATCTGATTCGTTTTCTGTGTCACTAGATGGCAGGAAGACGTTTCACCCGTGGTGGGGGTAGTGGTGCGACCCCTCATGATGAGGAGCCTGAGCGGGAACCCACCAGCGGTGAGATGATGCGGATGATGCTACAGATGATGCAAGTGCAGCAGGGCGTGCTTTTGCAAGTCCAGAATGCTCCACTTGCTCGAGCTGCCCGGGCTCTTCCGGATGTCCCTCGCTCTGAGCCAGGAGCGAAGCAATTTCGGGAGCTGGGTCCCGCATATTTTGATGGTTCTGAGGGTCCTCTGGCTGCCGATGAGTGGATTCGGAACATTGAGGACAATCTGAAGATGTCCAAGATCACCCCGACTGGATGGGTTGATTTGGCGAAGAGGCAACTCAAGGATAATGCTCGGAATTGGTGGGATGCGGAAGAGAAGATGTTGGTGGAGCCGATAGCTTGGGCTACCTTCAAGGCCAGATTTGAGGGTGAGTTCTTCCCGAAAGCTGCCAGGGAGGAGATGCTGCAGCGTTTTATCGATTTGAAGCAAGGGAACTCGTCGGTGGACCTATATCACCAAGAGTTCATGAGGCTGAGTCGGTTTGCACCAAAGATGGTGCAGGACGCTGAGGAGAAGGCTCAGAGGTTCCTGCAGGGGCTTGCTTCGGAGCTCCAGAGTTTTGTGACCTCCTCTGACCGGGAATCTTATCAGAAGGTTCTGGTAGCAGCTAAGAGGCAGGAGCTGCTCGTGAACCAGAGCAGGGGGTCTGTTGTTGGTGCTGGGAAGAGGCCTGTGGAACAGGCGAGAGCGGTGGTTAGACCTGGATTCAGGCCTAATCAGTCTGCTCAGTTTAAGAGGCCAGGAGGGCCTATTTTGAAGTCTTGCCATTTCTGCGGCAAGCCTGGCCACATCAAGGATCAGTGTCAGAAGTTTTTGGGCCAGTGTCTGGTTTGTGGTGATGCTTCCCATGTCGCGAAGGATTGTCGGCATGCGGGTCCGCTGCGGAGGGCTCCTGTTGCAGCACAGCCGTTGCAGCAGCGAGCATCTGTTCCTGCTGGTCGTGGAGCAGCTCTTGTTCCGCAGAGGCAGGCTTTTCAGCAGGCTGTTCCGCCGAGGAGGCAGGCTTTCCTGATGACCGCTGCGGAGAGCGAGGCTGTGGATGAGGTTATCGCAGGTAATCCTCGATCTAGCTGTTACTTTCCTAGCTGGTTTTGATTGTTAGATTATGTTGTTTGCTTGAACATGGGTGTTGCTAGACTAGGGTTTGATTGTTAATTGATTGTTAGGTGTGGTTTTGGTTTGCACATTTCCTGCCCGAGTCCTCTTTGACTCTGGTGCATCGATGTGCATTATTTCTCGGAGCTTCGTGGAGAGGCATTCCTTGTCGACGTCCCCTCTTCCAAAGAGTTGGAATATCGTTACAGGGAATGGCATGGTCTCGGTGCATCGTGGTTGCAATTCTTGCTCGTTGGTGGTCTGTGGACATGAGCTTTTCGCTGATTTCATTGTCCACGACATCATCAACTATGATGCAGTTCTTGGGATGGACTGGCTTGCGAGCTTCTATGCTACGATCGACTGTCGGAGAAAGAAGGTGGTGTTCGAGATTCCCGGACATCCAGTATTTGAGTTCAGTCGTGGTAGCAGTTCGCTTGGTCCTGTCAGATTTCGGGCCAGGCCGGTGGAGGCTATGGCTATGCAGATGGAGCTGGAGTGGCCAGCTGTGGTGCGAGATTTTGGCGACGTCTTCCCCGAGGAGATGTCTGGTTTGCCGCCTGATCGGGATTTGGAATTTTCTATCGATCTTGTTCCAGGTGCGCAGCCGATTTCGAAGGCGCCGTATCGTATGGCACATGCAGAATTGGAAGAGTTGCGGAAGCAGTTGGATGAGCTTTTGCAGAAGGGTTATATTAATCCTAGCGTGTCTCCGTGGGGAGCATCGGTGTTGCTGGTTAAGAAGAAGGATGGTTCGCGTCGCATGTGCGTGGACTATCGGGAGTTGAATGCGGTGACCATTAAGAATAAATACCCGTTGCCTCGCATCGATGATATTTTTGATCAGCTTGGAGGTTCGAGGGTGTTTTCTAAATTGGATTTGAGGAGTGGTTACCATCAGTTGAAGGTGAAGAAGGGAGATGTTCCGAAGACAACGTTCAGGACGAAGTATGGACACTATGAGTTCGTGGTTATGCCTTTCGGCGTAACTAACGCGCCCGCAGTTTTCATGAATCTGATGAACCTGATTTTCTACGACTTTTTGGATAAGTTTGTCGTTATCTTTATTGACGACATTCTGATCTATTCGAAGTCGGAGGAAGAGCATGCCTCGCACTTAAGGACGGTGTTGGAGATTTTGAGGAAGCATCGGTTGTATGCTAAGTTTTCGAAGTGCGAGTTTTGGCTGGATAGAGTTGCTTTTCTCGGGCATGTGGTGACTGGAGATGGTATTTCAGTGGATCCCGAGAAGATTCGGGCCATCAGGGAGTGGCCTGTTCCGTCGTCAGCGTCTGAGATTCGGAGTTTCCTTGGACTTGCTGGTTATTATCGGCGATTCATTAAGGACTTTTCTCGTATTGCTGAGCCGATGACCAGGTTGACGCGGAAGGATGTTGCTTTTGTTTGGTCGGGTGATTGTGAGGGTGCTTTTGGCGTTCGGAAGGAGAGGTTGACGACTGCCCCTATTCTTGTTGTGCCTGATCGCAGCGGTGGATTTGAGATCTTTTGCGATGCTTCTGGCAAGGGTCTCGGTTGTGTGTTGCATCAGCATGGGCATGTTGTGGTGTATGCGTCTCGTCAGCTTAAGGTTCATGAGAAGAATTATCCGACGCATGATTTGGAGTTGGCTGCCGTTGTGTTTGCTCTTAAGATTTGGAGGCACTTCCTGCTGAGTGAGAAAGTGAAGATTTTCACCGATCACAAAAGCTTGAAGTATATTTTCACTCAGAAGGAGCTCAACATGCGACAGCGTCGATGGTTGGAGCTTATGGCGGATTATGATATTGATTTGCAGTTTCACCCTGGCAAGGTGAATGTGGTTCCGGATGCTTTGAGTAGGCTTCCAGCGGTGATGATTTTGACCTCGCAGTGGAGATTGCAGCAGGATTTTTGCGAGTCTGGTGTGGAGATTGTTCTTCCTGGAGAGGCTTCGTCGTTGATGTACATGCAGGTACAGTCGACGATCGTGGATCGGATTAGGGCTGGCCAGGCTGAGGATCCGAAGCTGGTGAGGATTCGAGAGCAGGTGGAAGCCGGTCTGCGGACTGACCTTTTGATTCATGAGGATGGCTCGCTGAGGTTTGGAGCCAGGTTGTGTGTGCCGGCTGGGGTTATCAGAGAGGAGCTGATGGTGGAGGCACACAGTTCGCCGTATTCTGTGCATCCTGGTGGCACCAAGATGTACCAGGATCTTCGTCTGAATTATTGGTGGCATGGTATGAAGAGGAGTGTGGCTCGGAGTGTAGCCAAGTGCTTGGTTTGCCAGCAAGTGAAGGCGGAGCATCAGCGTACGGCCGGGTTGCTACAACCGCTTCTGATTCCGGAGTGGAAATGGCAACACATCACTATGGATTTCGTGACTGGACTACCTCGGAGTCCGAAGCAGAATGACGCGATTTGGGTGATCGTAGATCGATTGACCAAATCCGCGCACTTTATTCCGTTCCGAGTGGGACAGTCCACTGAGGCGCTAGCAAGGAGATATATGGAGGTAAATTTCTTTTACTCTCCGTTTTTATTTCCTTTTCCTAGTTTGGATAGTGATGTAACGTGAATCGTGTAGGAGGTTGTGCGACTTCATGGAGTCCCTGTGAGTATCGTGTCTGACAGAGACACGAGGTTCACATCTCAGTTCTGGCAGAGTTTGTAGAAGAGCTTGGGTACGCGTCTGAGTTTCAGCACGGCGTACCATCCACAGACGGATGGCCAGTCCGAGAGGACGATTCAGATTTTAGAAGACATGCTGAGGGCGTGCATGTTGGATTTCAAGGGTTCGTGGGAGGACCATCTACATCTGGTAGAGTTTTCCTACAACAACAGCTTCCAGGCGAGTATTGGCATGGCGCCTTTCGCCGCTCTTTATGGGAGGAAATGTCGATCGCCATTGAGTTGGGATGACGTTGGTGATCGGGAGTTGTTGGGACCTGAGATGATCGTGGAGGCCGTGGAGATCGTCAGGAATATTCGGGAGAGGTTGAGGATTGCTCAGGACCGTTTTAAGCATTGGGCGGATGCTAAACGTCGTCCTTTGGAGTTTCAGCCGGGCGACCACGTGTTCTTGAAGATTTCTCCGAATCGTGGTGTGATTCGTTTCGGGAAGCGTGGGAAGTTGAGCCCGCGATACATTGGACCGTTTGACATTTTGGAGAGGGTTGGCGAGGTAGCTTATCGCTTGGCCTTGCCGCCATCTTTGGAAGGAGTTCACAATGTTTTCCATGTGTCGCAGCTTCGTCGATACATTAGCGATCCGTCTCATGCGGTGGATTTTTCGGAGATTACCGTTCGCCCCGATATGACGTATGACCAGCATCCAGTGCAGATTCTGGACAGGCGTCAGAAATCGCTTCGGAACAAGATTGTCAATCTTGTGAGGGTGATGTGGCGACACGGCTCACCTGGAGAGTCTACTTGGGAGGATGAGGATGAGATGCGAGAGCATTTCCCACTTTTGTTTCCGGACTCGTGAGTATTCGGAAATTCCGAGGACGGAATTTTTCTTAAGTTGGGGAGGATGTAACGACTGCTTTTCATGTATCTGGATTTAATATAATATAATATATGTTTTGGTAGATTTTCTCCTCATGTGTGGTTTTCGTCTCCGTAGTTTTCATTTTCGATCGATTCGTCGTATTTTCTCGTTTCTTCCTTAGGATTGTCGATTTCGAAGTATGTCACTCGTGACGGACTTCATAACGGTCGTATCTTACTATTAGATCAAGCCTAGGAGTCTTAGGAATCAATCCCGGGGCCCCGCGCTCCGTATCGGAACTTTTGGTGCTCATTAGCCGGTGTAAGAAGGGCCACCGACCGACTAGATGACGATCCAGTCGGTCGGCCATCCTTCTTGGACCGACTAGTTGGCTTTCTAAAATTATTCAGGAGTTACTGTTTATCGTTAGTCGGTCTAAGAACGTTAGTTGACCGACTAGGTTGCAAACTAGTCGGTCGGCAATGCTTCTTTAACCGACTAACTCATCATCTTATTTTTGTATCAGCTACTGTTTACTCTTAGTCGGTCTAAGAACGTTCATCGACCGACTAGATGCCAAACTAGTCGGTCAGTATTTGTTCATGGACCGACTAACTCTAAAATCCTATTTTCGTTCAGGAGTTACTGTTTGCACTTAGTCGGTCTGCGTTGGTCGACCGACCGACTAGTTGCCAAACTAGTCGGTCAGTGGTTGCTCTTTGACCGACTAACCAGTGTTGAAACCCTAATTTCTGGGCAGCCGCCAGCCCATCCTATTTAAACCCAACCCAAACGATTTCATCTTCTCCAACACGACCCAAAACCCTAAAATCTTCCCCTTGAGCCCCCATCTTCCTCCAAGCTTCATTTCTTCATTCCAAGCCTCAAATCCATCATCCAAACCATCCATTCACTCCATCTACCTCTCATCTTCCCTAAAATCTCACCAAAACCCATCAAAATCCCCAAATCCCCCAAAACCCTAGTTTCCCCAAACTTCTCCAATCTTTTCCAGATCTGATCCTAGGGTTCCCCGGAGTGTTTCTTCCGCCTCCTCTCGGTAAGAAATCGATCTACCGTTGTTTTCATAACCTATTTATATTTTTATGAAACCCTAATAAATTTCATATTGTTTGATGATTGTTCCCCCAAAACAGCGATTTCCCCGTAGATTGGCATCCGTGTGACGAAGTGGTCGTCATCCCCGGTGCTAGGCAAGTGAAACTTGCCACTTAGGGTTTAGGCCACGTTTTAGGCCATTTGCTAGTTGTAGGCGTAAAAGAGGCTCGGCGACGAAATGATACTCGCCTAGGCACAAATTGGGGAACTAGCTTGACAACGAAGCTAGTTCCGACATTTAGCATGTTGCACAATTACCATGTCATGTTTACTTTCCATTAACGGTACGCAATTTAAATGTCATGTCATTGCATTCTTTTGGTGATCCCGTGATTGCGTAGCATCGCTACAATACTTGTGTTCCTGGCTCGTGACCAGAAGCGAGCATAATGAGTTGCTAACCCCAACGCTCGATATATTGAATTGTGAACTAAGGAACAAGCTCCCGTGCGGGGCAACCCTGGCTCACTTGCTGGGCTCATGTGCAGGGACCCTGGCTTGTTTACGTGTGGGATGGGTTAAGGGTTAAGCGGCCTGGCAACTGGGGGTCTGTTTGATCAACAACTGCAGTTGTAAGGCGTAAACTCTTAGGGTGTGGGGTAGTGTTTAGTGCCGATCGGTCTGAATGTTGTACCATTCAGCGAAGGGCGTAAACATCTACAAAACAACGTGAAACGTGAATTGGGTTTAGTGCCGATCGGTGTGAATGATGTACCATTCAGCTGAAGGGCGTAAACACCTACAACAATGTGAATTGATTGAGATTGATAGTAGCTTGGCTACTCTTGTCTTGTCCCGATGATTGTTCTCTTGTACAAATTGTCTTGCCATGTTTCAATTGTGCACTCATGTTATAACTGCCATGTCCTGCATACTAAACTGCTAGGTTGCTAGGTTGCCTTACTTTCAGTTTCCTTGCCCAAGTCTTTTAGACTTGCTGACATGTGCCCCTTTACTCTTTTGGGTGACACATGTTAGATCCTGAGCCTGAGTACCTTGTTGAGGACGAGGTGTTTGCTGACGCCGAGCCCGAGCTTGTGTTTGACGGGGAGTACGTGGACACTGGGGACCAGTCCTAGTGTCTTCGTGTGTTTTACTTTTATTAGACAGTTGTTTTGTTATCGGTGCGTAGCACCTATACTATGTTATGTCGTTTCTTTTGTTGGCCTTGTTCTGGGCCTTTAGACTCTTTTCTTTTAGCCTGGTGGTTTTTCTGGATGTTGGACTTATTTTCTTGTTGGACAATTTATGAGATGTGAGATTTTATTTCAGTCTCTGCTTGTGTTATTATTGTTATTCCATTGTGGTTACAGGGACCTGCTTATATATTTTTGACGCTTATCGGGTTTGGGGCTTCACAGCTCCACTCTCGTGCGGACCTTCTCACGTCTCGCCTCCATTTTAGGGAAGCGGGTCGTGACAGTGCTTCACGGCGGTCCCTGGCTTTTCGACGGGCGGCTTGTGGTGTTGCAGCGATGGAGTGAGGAGGCGGGGTTCGAGCGTGATCTTCTCACGGCGGTGCCGCTATGGGTGCAGCTCCCTAATCTTCCGACCAATCTCTGGACGCTGAACATTCTCAATGCTATCGCCAGTGTCGTCGGAGTCCCTATCTGCGTGGATCGAGCGACGGCTAGGCTTGAAAGGCTATCCTATGCTAGGTGTCTGATTGAAGTCAAGGCTGAAGATCCGCTACCGAGGTCTATCTCCGTCCAACTTCGCAACAAAGCATCAATTGAGGTAGGAGTTAAATATGAATGTATTCCTCCCCGCTGTCTTACTTGTGTGTGTTTTGGTCACACTCGAGAGCAATGTCCTGCTGGGGAGAGTGGGGGTGATGTGGAGGTTCCTGTTGGGGGCAAAGGCCATGCTGTAGAGAGTGTGGATGTTGGCGAGGCTGTTGTGTGCGAGATTGTTACCCAGTCTGATGTTAGCCTGGATGAGGGGATAGTTTGTAATAAGGACAAAGTAGAAAATGTTGAAGGTGCTAATGGTGCTCCCGTGTATGAGGGACTGCAGCGGGCGATGGAAGATGTTGGGAAAATTAGTTTGTACCCGTGCGGGGATAGGAAGGGAAAGGGGGTGGATGTCAAAGTAGCTGATGTTGCTACTCAGAGAAATGTTCACATACTGGCTGCGTCCAGTTCTACCTCGTGCTGTAAAATAGATGGGGAGGATTTCGCTAAGTCAGGGAGCAGCGGATGAAAGCTTGTTAATGTAGAGGCGTCAGGACCAAGCAACAGGCAAGCATGGAATGTTACCCTAGAGCCAGGGGGTAGCTACTCTCAGGAACTTGGAAGCGGGAGTAGCGGAAACAAGTTTAATGCTGTGCAGCTGATAGGCCCTAGGCACGGCACTGAGCGGGATGCGGAAGATGCTGGAGCAAATATTTCTACAGCAGCGGTGATCGATGCTGAAGCTCCTATGGAAGCTCCTATGGATAGTGGCGTAACAAAGCTGGGAGATCTCGGATCAAGGGTTCATTGTGAAAACGGGATGTATAATAAAAGTATCGAGCTAGGCATGTCTAGCTCTGTGGGGGCTAGTGGAGGCCCATGTAACATGTCCATTAATAAAGATGGGGGGGATGGGTCGGGGTCTCTGGAATCCTCAAGGCACATGGCGCTCGCCTCGCCTCCAGTCTCCACGAATAACAAGCCGCTCGTCTCCGTAGCTAGAGAAAATCCGCTAAGCGCCAACCCATTTAATATCTTAAGAGAGGGGAATTCCACGTGGCATGGGGCGTCCCTACTTTATGATAGTTGCGATACTATAGACTCGGAGCCAGAGGATATGACTATCAGTAATGAAGTTTGGCACGAGGAACAGGAGGAATTGAAACAGGCTAGTAGTAAAAATCTCAAACAAAACAAGAAGGGTCCGGCCTCATCTAAGGTCACACGGAAAAGTTCTAGAATCAATAAGGAATGATGATTTTGGGTTGTACCAAGTCTGAAACCAAGTGGATTTATTTTTTGTCCCATATTTTTTGATATATATATATATATATATATATATATATATATATATATATATATATATATCTATCTATCTATATCTATATATCTATATTATAAAACAGAGATGTTATCATGGGTTATTGGATAAGAGTTGGATAAGAGATTTTGGATAAGAGATGAGATATTGGGTAAAACAATGGGTGGTTATTACATTTTGGATAAGGGACAAGAGAAATTGGATAAGAGAAATTGGAAAAAGAGAAATTGGGATAAAGTGTTGTGTAATTTAGAGGGAAGGGTTGAGGGATGTTTTTGAATTTGAAAAAACAATTGGGATAAAGTGTTATTTTGGGGGGGAACTCCAAATAATAAAATTTTTTAGGGGGAACTCCAAACGCAGCCATCCTCTTCTCTATTTCTAAAACTCACCCAAACCCCATCAATCTCCCCCGCTGTGACCACGACCCCCTCCCCCATCGTTCCCCTACGCAGCCCCTCAGCCCACGGCCACCCCTCTCCACTGAGCTCCCTGCTACCATCAAGATCTTCATCGCCGCCACTCCTCCCCGTTCTCCCCCTGCTTATCGCCCTCCCCTTCGCCACCTCCACCGGAGCTCGAAGAAGTCGGAGAGACGGTAAAACAGTGAGCAATGGCGAGGTTGTGATCAAGGAGAATGTTGAGACGGTGGGCGAGGAGAGGGGGCTGACAGTGGCGGAGTCGCCTGAGAAGCGTAGGGATCTGCTCGATTCGCTGAGGGACATCAAGGATCAGTTCATTAGGGCTTATGACTGTGGGAAGGAGCTGTCCAAGATACTGGATATAAATTGGGTTGAGCAAAGTTTCGATCTTGCTGGAGATCAACTGCTACTTCATCAGCTCTTGAGATCGACAGGTCCTCAAGATCAAGTTTCTTGGTTACCCCTTGAATTATTAATTAATTTTTTGTTTATTTGAACATGCAAAATTAATTTTGGTTAACAAATCAACTTACATGCTGATCTTTTTGGTTGACAAATCAACTGAACAAATATAATCTCAAAATTTTCCATGAAGGGATAATTTTTTCCATAGTCGTATGTGATCACGTTTAATTTTTATTTTGATATATGAGACTAACTATAATGATCTGTATGTGATCCCCTGTAATTTTTTGTTTTTTGTTGTTTATATAACTATTAATCAGGCAATGCACAGTAATCCTAAAGTTTGTTTCTCATCTTTATACATCCAAAAGTTGAAAGTTGATATAGTTTCATAAGACTGTACATTATTATAACATATTGCTAGGAATGGCATCAAGCCAACAGAAGAACCAAGCATCAAGACGCAAGCTATTTTATATAACAATTTGAAAGTTCCCACATCGATAGAACATTGCGTCCTTGCCACTGCAATAGATCATTTTATAGAACATCGGCGCATAACACAGATGCACATAGCCAACATCTACACATATACATCAATGTTAACAGTTGAATGGCCTAAATAATCAACACTTTCAAATATAAATTATGTATATAATTAGCTGTCATCAGCAACCCTAAAGTTAATTCAGGCTCGATGGTAAACTATGTCTCCTTGCCACTGCAATAAACAAAAGAAACGACAGTAAGACAATGACATTGCAAAAGCAACAACTTACAAAATTTCATTGTTTCACTTTCAAAGTAAACACTGGTATTACAAAACAAACACCATAAACTTGCAATGGCATTACAGAAATAAACACCAGAAAGAATTGATAAACTTTTTTCTGTTCTTTTTCGGGTTTTGTTTCAATTATTTTGATCCCAATTCTAATTGATTTGGGTTTTTTCCAATATGAATGCTGATTGCTGATAGGATCACGAGGTCGGCTTTGAAGCTTAGGGATCACATCTATTCATGGAGGACTACTTATGTCTATGCCCATCATGGTCTGTTCTGTTTTTTCGATTTATGTTTCCCTCTTTATTGTTGTGGATTACATTCTGTTTTTTGGAATCATTTGTAGTACCCATCATATTTGATCTCATTCTTATTGTTTGCTATTGGATGGGGTTTAATTGATGAGCACTGCATTGGTGTCAAACTCCAAATTGACTCTTTGGTTGATGTCGTGTAAATGATCAAAGCTCAGTAAGCACAATTTCAGAGAAAATCTATGTCGAATTATTATACATCATTTGGATTTTTATTAACTCATCAATTCGAATATTGCAAATTGATATTTCTTACTTTCATTTGTTCGTTATCTTCATTTTCAATATTATTATTCTATGAAGCTTGGAGTTGTACAGCTTCATCTTGGCTAGCAAAATAGGTTACGGCTCACGCGAGGTCTCCCAATTATATGTTCTTCGAGTATTACGAGAAGGGGAATTTGGCAGAGGTATATGTTTTCTTTGTTATGTATTGGGTGCTATTGTATTTGCTTCATGCAAATTATGTGTGAAGTTAGACTATTTAACACATCTCTTTGTTTTGTAGCAAGTTTGTTTATAATTACTTATGTTTAATGAGACCACTAATTGTTTTTGTTTGCAGTAGTTTGGGAGAAGATGGGCGAATGGGTAAGGGCAATTGGGAGGAAAAAGAACAGCCATCCAGCCTCACTATATAACCACCGTCATCGTCGACAACCGCGGGCTCCTCCTTTTCCAGAGAAGTCATCTTTGGATAGAGATGACCTGTCAGATTTTATTGCACACGACTGTTTGTGGAGGGAAGTGGAGTCATCTTCTGATAAAGAATGGTGTGCAAGAGCTCTACTTTGCTACAATGTTATATATTTATTTCTGTTGCTGAATTTAGTTTTTACAGTTGCTTAATTGCAACACTGCAGATGGAGAAATGGAGAAGGCAGATAAAGCATCAAAGCAATAGGGAACTTCGGATAAAAACCACATTTATCAGGTACTTTGATGTTTATTGCCCTTTTACTATCATGGATGCTCTTTGAATTGTTCAAATTGATGATTATCTCTCATGGGTCTTGAGTGTTGATCGGCTGGCTGCAGGTTTTATCTTAAATTTGGTTTTTTTGTTGATGTAGTTGGTTGATCTTGACGTGTGCTTTTTTTCTTTGTTGATGTTTGTTGATGTTTGGTTGTGATTTTATCAAAAAGTTTTGATATTGATGGGGTTTGCGTTATGATTTTGACCATTGTTGGGGTTTGAGTTATGATTTTGAAGGGGGTCGAGTTTGTGTCATCAATTTCCTTTGTTCAGTTTACACTTTATTTATTAATTATTAATAGTTCTAGAAAAAGCAACCGAGTTAGGATCCAAAGTGTCTGGAGGCAGAAAACAATTTTTAAATCTTTGTTTAAAACCTGGACATTAATGAATTGAAGTCTCTAATCTTTATTTTTATGTGGACACTTATCAGTACACTATACTTCCTTTGACTATTGTGGCCAACATTGCAGGCTCCTTACGACATTTTGCACGTTAACAAATGTATCTTTCACAGTTTTGTGTGATGTTCTTTCTTCTGGATAAAATTTATTGATATTTATTGAGGAGTAGGATGTTAGTGTTTATATCATATTAACATTATTGTGAATGAATTACCAAAAAACATTATTGTGAAAGACATAATATTTTGTATTTCACAGATCTTGCTGAGATATCAAGTTTCTTATGCTGTTTTGTATTTACACCCAATGACATTATTCATTATGATGTTTCTATAGTGATTGAGGATTTTCTTTTCATTTCTTATCAGAACCATGCCTCCAGGATTGCTATAAATATGGCATATAGTAAAATTACCTCCCATATATGACCCATATAGGAAAGAAGGGGCAATCACTGGCAGATCCAACTGCTGCAAACCAAGATGAACAAATTTCATCCTTCCATTTATGAATTCGAAGAAAATTTGACAATAAAGCATTTCTTTTATGTTTCTTCCACATTGAGTAGAACCAAGAATTTCTACGATCCAACGATTTCCTACCTAGGATAGCATGATTCCAATAGTGACTATGGAAGACACATCAAGCCAAAAGGGGACGATGTCAGAAAAGCGGCAGCTCTCGATCCTAATGAGACAGAGATGGCTGACAAGGTGCTTCGTGTTGATCATATTAATGTCTTTGATTCCTTTAAAGAACGTGCATGAAGTAGAAACACAGCTGATTTCTTAAATGAATTCTTACTTTTGGTTGACATGAAGTTAATGGGCTCCTATCTCGGCTTAGATATATACCATAAACTCTGTTCCAGTCTGATTTCATATGGTTTTAACGCCAATGCCAAAAAAGGTGAGACTTTTTGATGTTTTGCTAATATATGAAAATGATATTTATAATATTCCATAGTTTAAAATTTGTCATGTGTTGTCCTCATATTATATTCACAACTAAAATCTTAGCTTGGGTTTATTAATGTGCATGATTTTTTCCATTAGTTTTGCTTTTGGATTTGTATAAAGTGGCAAAGTTTCATGACTTCGAATATGACCTATGCATTTTGTGGCAAATAAGTGAAGTGATAAAGGTATGAATTGCGTTATATCTCTCATTTTTTTAAATTGCATTTAACTGTATCGATAATCTGTTTAGTCTAATTTCATTGTAAGAAGTTCTGTCAATCTGATTAGGCAAAAGAAACCTTTTCTGAATTTGAAGTGCAACAATAAAGGGTGTAGCGTTCCTCATTCGGCTTACATGGATGATTTGCTGGACCTCTTATTAGCTAATTAAGTTGGATATATGTGTTTTTCTAATCAATGTGTTCTAAGATTCATGTTTGATGGTGGTTGTACTTTGTGCCCTCCTATGCTATACTGCAAGCTTAATGTCAAAGAAATTTTTTTGATGTGTTGCTATGTCGAGCGTCATGCGAACATATTGGTAAGACTTTATATTTGTGATTTGCTGATATTTTAGTTTACATTCATTTTTTCTTTCTTAATGAAACTAGAGACCTTTCATTTGAGGGTTTATATCTTTTGATGGGTACCTTGCATTGGCACTAGGAGTGAAGGTTATGTTAGTTACTGTCAATGTTTGCGAATTGCAAATAAATTTTGAAAACCTCCCATGAACTTTGACCATATTTCAAAAACATATAATCTACTTTGAATATAACAAAAAGTTGCCATATACATTCGAAATACCAAAAAAGTTCTACATATTTATAGGTTCAAATAACTAAACTGTACTCCAAAGTTCATGGGCATCAGCAAGCACTTATGGACACTGCAAATTGTTTTTGTGTATTTTTTCAAAGTATATGGTGGTTACTTGAAACTGGAAAATTTGTGATGGTTTCTGTATTTTTCAAATGATATGGTAGGTTTTTTATGTTTCAAAGCACAAGTTCATTTTTGGAAACATGTGCAAAGTCCATGGTCGTTTATGAAATTTTACCGCAGATTACATACAAGTACACTACGATAGCAAGCTTGATATTTATTTTTTGTTATGATAATACACAGATTGGTGCTTTGTATTTGGTTCAACATAGCCAATAATTCTTGGCAGATTCTGTGAAATTTTTGTTGATTCTGTGGGTTGTGTTTGTAGGTTCAGTGGATTTTGACCTAGATGTTTAAAGTTTCAAGCTTTTTCAGCAATGATTAATGGAAGTTCCTGCAAGTGGATATCAGTTAAAGTGTGGCGGGGTTGACATAGGGCTGGAGGACCCGTCGATGAGGGCAGAGGTTAATGGATGGTACGCCTATGGCTTCCACTCCTTTTATATTTGGTCTACAAAATGTCTGAATTTTTCTTTGGTTTCTTGAATCTTGTGGCAGTTTTGTGAGTCATTACGATAAAGATGATGTGGGATAGGAGGGTTTGGATGATGCCGTGAGGAGATTGGTGGTCTAGAGGCAACCGATCTATGATATTGTCAACGTATTGTTGAACTAGTCTTCGGATGAAAATGTTGGTGGTACACTTACTGATTGATGATTGAATGTGTACTTGGTGAAGTGGACTATATATACTGGATTATTGGTGAACTTGACTACAAGGAATATTACTGATACAAATGTTTACAAGTGATATATTGCTTAGAATGAACATGTATGCTAAGAATGATCATGTTTGCTGGTTTTTTATTGCTCTGGTTGTTATGGATTATGAATACAATAGTGGATGTTATGTTTGTTGCCAATTCTGGACTATGAATACAATATGGATGTTGTTCAATTTGTATATTGTTGTGCTGGTTTTTTTGAGCTGAAATATGATATAGGATTTGCATACTGAATGTTGCCAGTTATCAAATGTTATTTTGGTTGCTTTTATTTTATTCTGATTGTTTAAATGTTGTTTTGGTTGCATTCATGCCAGTTAAGGTTGTATAAATGTTGTTCTGGTGATATAAAATTTGTATAAGTGATATCAAATTTATGCCATTTCATGAAATAATTTATGTCATTGCATGGACAATCATGTGGTCTTCACTTCATCTTTCGTAGCAACTGGTCTTCACTGTAGCTTTCGTAGTCGCGACCCCACCTTGGATCATTGGGTACCTGATTTGGTTTAATGGGATCAGGCACTCATCATGCTTTTATTCAATAACTTGCTCGGATAGATGAAATTGATGCTACTACATTATGCGCTGATCTTCACCCTTGCTCGATGCCAGGAAATTGGAAGACAAAATACAGAGAACTAAAATTTTTCAGTGAACTAAAATTTTAAATTTTGGGGGAATTAAATTATGGGGCATTACATTTTGAGGTGGAGTTAAAATTTTCGGGGTAATTAAATTTAAAATTTTGGTGGAAGTAAATTTTTGAGGAAACTAAAATTTAAAATTTTAAGGGAACTAAATCTAGTGGCAATCAAATTTTTGATGGAACTTTTGGGGGGGACTAAATCTGGTATGTATTAATTTTTTGGGGTGAACTAAAATTTTTGAGGGGAACTAAATTCTCTTTAGAAACTAAATTTTGGGGGGAAACTAAATTTTTTTGCAAGTGACAATTTAGAAGAAAAAATCCGAAAATTTTGGAGTGGAACTAAATCTAGAGGATACTAAATTTTGGGAGGAACTACGATTTTTTGGGGCAACAAAATTCCTTTGGATGAGCTAAATTTTTGGAGGAACTAAGATTTTGAGAGGGATATCTAAAATTAACCGTGCCCTATGGGCACGGGTTATGACTAGTATATATATATATATATATATAGGAAAAAGGGGATCTAAGGTGCCTTCTTAGATGAAAATCTAAGGAGGCGCCCCCATTTCCCCCCATCTCCTACAATTTTTTTGGAAATTGTTTTTCATGGGGTTGTTGTTCACATCATGGATGATCAACATACCAAATTTCAAGTGATTCCAATACTTTTTGAGCCACCATCTACCCCTTACAATTTCAACGGTCTAAAAACGTGCTGAAAACCCCACGAAGTTGCTAGGGGTAGATGGGGGCTCAAAAAGTATTGAAATCCCTTGAAATTTGGTATGTTGATCATCTATAAGGTGAAAAATAAACCCATGAAAAAAAATTCAAAAAAAATGTGTGAGATGGTGGGAAATGGGGGTGCCTCCTTAGATTGAATCTAAGGAGGCACCTTAGGATCCCTTGACACACACACACACACACACACACACACACACACACACACACACACACACACACAGATATATATATATATGAGAAAAAGGGATATGAGCATTCCTTGTAGGAAATTTCCTACACCGTCCTCATAAAACTTCAATTTCCAATCTTTTTTCCAATAATCACCACCGTTCATTTTGATGTACTTATCATGGATGATGAACATACCAAAAATCAAGTGAATCCAACGCTATTTTACCCTCGATCCGATTGTTACAAATTCAACGTTTTTAGAACAATAGAACTTTTTGTCACGAGCCGAGCGAGGGTCAAATCCCCCTAGGGTTCACCCATATTTGGGGTTTTGGGGTTTTAGAATGTGTACAATAATTCTAAGCAAAAAAATTTCAAAAACATAAATGGAATGTGGTGTTTTTGAAGGACGGTGTAGGAAATTTCCTACACCGAATGCTCACCTCCCTCAAGCCCTATATATATATATATATATATATATATATATATATATATATATATATATATATATATATATATATATATATATATATATATATATATATATATATATATATATATATATATATATATATATAAAATAAAACAGGGATGTTATCATGGGTTATTGGATAAGAGTTTTTAGATAAGAGAAATTGGATAAGGGTTTGAATTGTATTTGGGGTATATAAGTGAGGGTGTTATGATGAGTTTTTGGATAAGAGATATTGGATAAGAGAAATTGGATAAGGGTTTGAATTGTATTTGGGTATATAAATGAGGGATGTTATGATGAGATATTGGATAAGAGATATTGGATAAGAGATATTGGATAATGGTTTGAGTTGTAATTTCAAAATTTGAGGGGGAAAATTTGAGGGAATGTTTGAATTTTAGAGGGGGAAGAGAGTTGGAATTTTGAAAATTTGAATAACAAATCAGTGAAATCATTGAATTTTAGGGGGGAAAGTAAAATTACTTCCGTTCTCAGCCTCCACTCTCTCTCCCCTTCCACTTCCCTGCGACCCCAACACCGATCAGCCCCCTCTACCTCCGGCCAACCTCCCCTTGGATTCAACCCCAGCCCGACCTCCGGTCGGCCTCCACTCCCCCGACGTCCCCATGTCTTCCATCGACCTCCCACATCGCACAACCTCCCCTAGCACCGATGATCTCGAGGACGTCTGCCTTCTCGATTCAAACAACGAAGAGCAGTGCAAAGAAGAAGATGGTAAACGTAACAGGGATGACTTGCTAAATTTCGTTGAATCATCTGTCACCACCATCAAACGGGTGGTCAAGGCCTCCATTTCACTCTTGCAGATCATCGATCCTGATATCGTGAAATTTTCGTGAAATTTTTTCTATTGGGTTGCTTGATCTTCTGTTTAGCTAAATTTTTTGGGGATTTTGATGGTTTTTGGTTAATGGGCATTTTTATTTTGTTGGTAATTCTTTGAGGGATGTTTTTTGAGGAGATTGTTTCTTTTGGGTAATGGGTGTTTTGATTTTTTTGCAGGTTTATCAAGCCAAAGTTTGTTCCAGTTCAATATGGAAGGCTAAGTAGGCTATGGGACTTGAAGAATGGACCTCCAAAGCCTGCATCAGAGTTCACCATCAAAGGTGGAGAGAAAGTGAACCTCAAGATTGATGGCATTGAGGTTTTAATCAAATTTTTCCTCTCTAATTCCATGTTGTTTAAGTCTCTTATTAAGCTAATTATTTTCTTAGAGTGGAGCAACAAATGCTATGTATTGTTTCTTGCTCATTTGGTGTCTCATAGACAGAGAAACAAATAGTAGCAAATTGACATTTAGGCCTTCTCCTGCAAAGCTCTTCAACACTTCGTGTATGCCTCCACCCTGAGATTGTCAGTGTATATGTGCTTAAGAGTTCCCAAAATTCGAACTTTCAGCCAGCTTGGTTGTAGCTTAATTCCAAGTTCATTACTTGATTCTAAAGCTACAAACTCTGATATAATTACCTTTTAATTTCTATAAGTTTTTAAAAGATCAAACTATTAATTTTGTATTAAACTACAACTGGGCTCAATTGATGTATAAGGTATCAATAAGCAAAATAATTCAGATGGGTCAAGTAGGTTCCCCACCTAGACTGTCATGCTTAAGATGGATGGAGGAAGATGATGTTGTTTAGAATCTCACTATTACATGTATACATATACTAACATTTATTTTGTCTAATAAACACATCCTGAGGTCATTTGGACCATTTATTGGTGATGTAGATTCTGTTTTAATAAAATATCCACTGAGTTTGTGTATGTCTCCCAGCTGTCTGATTGATTTACTGTTGTAATTTTCAACATCCTGTTTGCACCAAAGTTGAATCTATTCTTAAGGATGGTTTGAGGAAGCATATTAAACATAGATGTTAGACATTTCATCCTGTTCGCTCATTTGCAGGAGAAGGCCTAAATGTCTGTTTTTGTGTTTCTCGCTCATTTGTTGCTTTTTATTGAGATTGTGATGGAAACACAACGATCGTGACAACATTTGATGTGTTTTTGATGGATTGTGTCATTTTTGTTGCAATTGATGGAAGCTAGCGGAAAAATGGGGAAATTATCGTACGGTTTTCAAGGTTGAGTTCAACATCTCCCACAATTCTCTCTCCTCGAGCTAAGCTTGCAGTAATCTTTTTTCTAAAAATTCATATGTTTGCAATGTAGGTAGAGTTTGTAAAAGAGATTTTTTTCCTCATCCAGTTTCTTATTAAGTGGAGTATTGTAGGGATTTGATTTCTCAATTTGATAATATGCCCATATGAACTAACATTTACAGATTTGTTGCATAATATCATAATAGAGTTGTTGCATAATGTTCATGTATAACATGAACAAAGTGCAACAACACTACTCTGCTAACCTATTCCCTTATATGTATAATGGCCTCAGTTAATTAATTTTTGTTAATTGATTTTAGCATTTTATTGCCTAAAACAATAAATCAGTTAACATTAAAACAATAAATCATTTTATTGCCCAAAACACTAAAAGCATTTTATTGCCCAAAAATTAGTTAACATTTTATTGCCCAAAACATTACATTTTATTGTCCATGTATAACATTATATGATCTTATTTTGTATTATTCTTATTGGTTTAATCCTCTTTGGACCTTTAGATCATTCACTGCGAAAAAACAAGCCTCGAAGGTTAGTCAGCTTATGCATTGGAGTCCTTGGACGGTATTTCGAGGATATTGTTGCAGATTTAGCAGACATCGTTTCAGAATTCCCATCGGATGCTAAGGTATCTTGATCAAGTAATGGATTTGAATCTCAGTTTGTAACTCTTAATGTCCATTCTTATTCTTACTGAAATTAGACTTTATTTTCTATTATATTGCATTGTGATTGCTTAAACTTTGTACATTGTTAATTTTGAGGATTAAGCTAGAGCTAAGAACTCCTCTTTCTATATTTCATTGTGATTGCTTAAACTTTGTACATTTTTAATTTTGAGGATTAAGCTAAGGCTAAGAACATAAACTTTGTACATTGCTTAAACTTAAGGTTAACCACATAATGTTCAATTTCTCTTCTTTCTGCAACTGGGTTTGTACTGATTTTTTTAATTTTTGATTTTTATGGTTCATCGATGGGGACATTGCCTCAATCGACGCTATGTGGGATCATGAGCTGGTCATTCGGGAGCAACAATGGAAGCTGACATCCATCATCAATCAACAACCCAAATCTATAAGCCAACATCCAGCATGCTAATCTCTGGTGCTCGAACTAAACACATTCTATTGATTTTCTTTTTGATCTTTGGGCGTGTGTTGTTGATTGATGCTTCTTCTTTTTGATCGGGTTTCTTTTGTTCAGTGTGATTTTGGTGCAATTTGAATGATTTTGTTGTTGGGTTTTACACGATTTATGAAATATTTTGATTTTGTGATGATCACTTTTAGAGAACTCTTTGGCTAAAAGGAGTGAGCCATTCTATGTGATGTATTCTTAATACATTTTCCTTATTAATGTGATAGATTAAATATTGGGGGATTTTATAGTCTGTAGTTAGAAATTGTTATCCAGAGGCGATACTTCGGAATGGTTTTTGATTCTTTTTTGGGATTTTTGGGGCCTTTTAAGGTTTGATGGGTTTGGCAAACTTTGATTGTTTTAATTAGATTTTTCATTGGATTCATTTCGATCGTCTTTGACATAGATTTACACATTAATTAAAACAAGTAAATTAGATTTCCAATCTATACTAATTTAAATATGGCATTGTTCTTTTAAATTATGATCTCTGGTGCAGATTATTGGTCCTTAGATGATGTAGATGGCGATCAATCAACTCTCAAATGACTATTCTTTCATTTGCAATATGCTACATTGATAAATATCATTCAATCATTTGATTTTTATATTATAGATGTCTCAAATATCAGACAAGAATTAACTGTATGAATTTTCAGTTTTGCTAGCATATAAGGAGTGCATATTATGTGCTGTTATTGGTTTTGATAGCTGCACTGTCAATGTGTTTGATATTAAGCTCTTTTTAATTTATTTGATTGAAAGTTTTGATTAGTGTTCATATTGTTTTGTGTTGGTTTAATCTGCAATCAATGGAGACAATTGAATTAACCCAAATATTTACATAGATTGTTCATATCCTCTCTTTTAACATTGTTTGTTTGGCAGTTGGATACAAAATGCTTCAACAATTTCAGTTTTGTGTAGACTCTAAGCATCAACCAGACATCTAAGGTAAGTTCTCCACCCTCAAAACTTAATCTCTTTGACTTCTTCACAAGTCTTCTTACATACAGATCTGATTTTTGTTGGAAAGATAAGATATATTTGAGGTTTGTGTTTTGGATCTGGGTTTTTATTGTTGAGGTTCTGATTTTGCTATTAAATTTTGATTTTTTAGATTTTTTATGCTTCTTTTAATTGTCATAGCTTCATGGTTAAGAATTTTTCATGTTGATTTTGATGATTTGATAACTAAAATATTTACTTATATGCTGAGAGTAAGTATTTACAAGAACGACAGAATGACTGCAAAATTATAGGTCATAATGCATAAGACACACATCACCCATAGCATAAATTAGTTAATAGGGACCGAGGAACAACTATTTTGGGGCTATCTTTGATTTTTCTTCTCTTGATCCCAAGAGAATGAAGCACCAGCAACTAATTCAAGAGAAACCACAATCATGACCATGAAGGGGCACAAGCCATGCACCTACATGCGTGTTGGGAGGAGCGGAGAATGGTTCCATTAATAATTACAATTACATGCCTATATTTCAGAATTTCACTCATCTACTAAGACATAACAAATGGACACAAAAAAATTCACAGATAAAAAAGAAGAGAATAAAAGCATTTCCTCATTAAGATGCTAATATATTAAACTGAAACTAGAATCAGATGCATACACATGGCATACCAACGATTCAAATGCCTTTTTTATGCAAAGAAACAATCCCACATGCACGAACGAACGAACAATATTGGCATACAACAAAAGTGCACTTGATGGCATGTTGTTGGTGCATGATGTGTTACCCAAGCATATTTACTCTTATGTATGCATATTTGGTAAAACACAATTTCACACCCCAAGCCATGACACAGACATACACAAGAGAATTCTTACTAGACAAGATAAACAGGAGACAATATAGGATAGAAATAAATTCATGTCCTAATGAATCAAGAAAGAACTAACAAGTATACATGTTTGAACATATCTTAAAAGCCCACGGCACACACATACACAACGAAGACTTACTAGACAAGGTAAATTAGAATTACAAATATATGATAGAAATTACAAATTTGTGTCATAAGCAATCAAGAAAAAAATTCACAAGTAGACATGTTTGAACGTCTTTGAATCTCCCCAAGACTAGAAAGCTGTAAGTTTTCTGAGCATCAACCCATCACACTATGCCTTGATTTAGATTTGGCAAACTGTCAAAATATAAAAGCAGATCAAGTAGCATTTTATCAATTTCGGAAGATTACTTAATGGTTGGAAATCCATAACAAACAAAAGATTGTGTTGGAACCTTCAGAGCCCATGGATTTTGAGTACTTCCGGGGGGCGGGGAGAGTCAATATAGATCGCTCAACTACAAAGACGATTCGATACAAGAATTTGAATGCATTTAGGATTCTGATTTAGAAATATCTGTAACTATAGCAAGGCATTCAAAAGAAGAGGTGATGGAAATTTATAGCCATGTACCAGACAAGGCGTTCACAGAGGTAATGATGCCAATGGGACGTCACCAGTAAATTGAAACTAGAAGAAACTGCAGAGCCAGAAGGAGGCAGAAAAGCACCAGTTAAAAAATCAAGGTAACTATTTCTACAATGATTTTTATAATACTACGAGTGCAAATTACACTATCCAATTTCTTCAATGAAGCATGTAAACATGACCTCCAACATTTATAATACATGTGAGTAAATTGTCCTTAAAATATAGATGGGCGAATAAAACATAAAACAATATGTTACAGAATCAGATACAAACAAACATTTATGTTGAGACACTATATATTTTTTAAATCCAGAAAAAATAATTATGAACATCAGCAACTCAAACACATTTTATTTATGTGGTTAACTGCTTGAATTTGACATTAAATGCATGCTTTTTCAAGTCCAAATCAAGTAAGTATTGATGCAACATGTATGCATGCAACATGGATAGTGGAATCAGATTCTGTATAGGTACAAGTCCAGCATCATACATTGGCTGGTATGGTTCAAGCATAATCTCATGTTAGATTCCCACGAGTAAAACAAATTATATACCCAAATTTTTTTTACACATCATTTTTCCCAAGACATCCCAACAAGCCCAACTCAAGCGAGCACTTAATCAGTTTTGGAGGAATAAAGATTTTAAGGGGGAATATTTAAACTGAATCGTGCCCTACGGGCACGGGTTATGACTAAATTTTTGACTTAAAAGGGAAAAATGAATCAATAAAGAGAAACATCACAGTACTAATAAGTTATGATTTGAATGAAACACCATTCATCCCAAGACCAAATAAATTTTTTTGACTAAACACCATTCATCCTAAGAACACACACTGTACACATTACTTCACATTTTACGAGGCATTTGCCTCTCACTTTTACAGGATATGATGTTAAAGTATAGTATCCTAACTTATAGGACGGACTTCAATTTCAGGAAAATGTTAGTGTTAACCGTGTTTGTTATAAGTAAACATCAAGGGTGGTGCCATTACTTTTCAGCTAAAATTTAAGGAGTATAATTATGTTTTCCTTTGGTTTGTGTACTTCTATTGATCATAAGGTATAGAACATTACAATCTTATATGATATATTTACTCTGCACCTAAACTTTTGGGGGAAAAATTGAATCTGTGTCTAACGAGTCTATACTTAAGAATTCATATGATATGCCATATGCTTATGTGTCATTTTGATAGTGTCTCTGTATGCATGCATGTTTTAGGGGGATGCAAAGATCATGCCATGTTTTTGATATGAATGTCTTTGCAATATCCCATGTTTTTGCTATAAATAGTTTTATCTGGAGTCATTTGCACTTACGGTTTTTAGTTGTTTTGTCCCTAATTTATTAACTTCTTTGCTCACATATGTGTTCAATTCTATCCTTCCTTTAATGTATGGAGCTCTAACAATCCAAGTTGTTTTCCCATTTGTTATATCTCTAAGCACATGATTCAGGTCACAGCCATTTAAATAGATTAAATACAAAGATACATAGGTATAGAACAATGTAAGTACAATTGCTGGTATGGGACTGCCCATTGGGACTAATCAAAATTCACGAAATGAGATGATCAACTTTCCTATCGGGACTGCCATGAGTATTTTGATGGGGAGCAGTGATTTTGGACCGAAATCTCTCTTGAAATCTCTTCCCTAAAATTTTGTATGGAATTAAATCCGAAGTGAACTATATTTTTGAGGGAACTAAAATTTGTGGTGAACTAAATTCTTTGGGGAAAACTAACTTTTGAGGATCTAAATAACAATGTAAGGAACTAAATGTCTTGAGGAAAACAATTGTTTTTGGGAACTAAATAACTTTTGGGGGAACTAAATAATAATTATTGCACCATAATTAAAATTAGGTGATCCTTGATTTTGAGGGAGGGAATACTTTAAATGAATCGGGCCCTTAGAACACGTGTTAAGTGGAGAGGGAGTTAAATTTGTGGGAACTAAAATTTATGAGGGAACTAAATTCTTTTGGGAATAAATTTTGGGGTAACTATATTTTTTGCAAAAATAAATAATACTTATTGTGCTTTAATTATTGCGTATCGTTGTTGAGCTTACATTCTGTTTTTTTTGTTGTTGGCAGGAAGGAAAGCTCACAGGTCCATGCTCAAATGAATGCACACCAACTATTTGTAAAAATGCTCAAAGGTAAGTTCTTTTTTTTATTTGATACGTTTTTTTTGTGTGAATACATTCTGTTTTTGATTTATACATTCTGTTTTTGATTTGATGAAATGTAAGTTGATTTTTTGAAATGCTCAAAGGAATCACATTGACATTTTACCTCAAAAATCTGGATGCAATGTGTGTATTTCAAAATAACATTTTTTTGAATTGGGCTCAGATCTGAATTCACAAACAAAAAAGCAATGTTGGAACAGAATGAGGTGATCTACTTTAAGCTGGCGTTCAGCGATGCACTAAGCATTAGGCAGGTGTACTTACAACTTAAAACAAGTGTCTTCAGAATCAGTCCTACATGCATTTGGTGGATGTAAATAGGGTTAGCAAAAAGCTTTTGCTTATGTTAGCCAGCCGCACCTGGACTTAATAGACTAGATTCTGTTCATGTTTGCTATTATGCCATAAAACATGCAAATTTAGTTTCTTTATATGACAATACGTTTTATTGAGAATCTTATGTTGATTTTTCAATTTATGGCACATATTTTATACAGAAAATTCGGGCACATTGTGACGCTAAATGTCAATTGGGATTTTGAAAAGTTGAAGCACCAACCACACATTAAAAGACTGTTCATCTATCAAATGGAATATGGTTTTCGCTTTGATAGCATTGTGACTGTTCCTCTAGCAAGAAGGCTAGACATGCATTCTCTGAGAATGTATATATGTAGAACTGTGATTTCATTTACTCTCACTCGCCCCCTTAAGCTTCATCCCTCTCATCTCTGAGATTGTCAATATTGCTTACATGTGTGTATCATCACATTGACATTCTTTTTTTGTTTCCTTTTTGAGTTTTCTTTGGTTTAGTGTTCTGTCTCAATGTGTGTATTTCAAGATAACATTTTTGAAATCAAATGTTAAACCAAAAGAGAACTTGCTGTTAAGATGACATGTGTGGATGGGAATTGAATCTTGATGTTTGCACAACTCAATGTTATGATATGATCTTTTATGTTCCATTGTTGATGATGTATATTCCCTAGATATGAAAGTAACTCCATTATGATTAACCATTTCATAAGTCTCTCCAAGGATGGGATTAAAAGGCTTCCATGTTGCTTTCTTGGTTCAATTTCTTGATTAAATTTCTGGTGTATGCAATTTCTTGGTTCAATTTCCATTTTGCTTTCCTTGCTTCATTCTTTCTTCAATTACGTGTTACTATTACCGAGAAATCATGGTGATTGATTTATGATGTATCTGTATGGATGTGGTTTTTCTTTTTGTATTAAAAACCCTTTTTAGGGGGGTTGGCATCTTTTTAGGAGAAATAATTAAATAATGTTTATTATTGTGCATGTGCTTCTTTTAGATTACATATTTTGTGAATTTTGTTAGGATTTTTGTTTTGATATTTTTGTTCTTAGATTACGAAACGTGATACATAGATAATGTAGCATATGGGTCCGTCTGATAGGAGTAGTACCCTCAAGTATCTATGTGGGCAATCCAAATGGATGGTCCACACATTCCAACAGATTCTTAGTAGTGTTTCCTAATGAGAAATCAGTTGCTTTCACTTGCTTTCACCTATGCATCAAGTGATCACGAAATGAATCCTATTTTCCAATGATATGACTAATGAACCCACTTGATTCATTGGTGAAATTAGTCAAATCATATGATTTCTGATCCTCTCAGCTTTCTTAAAGATGGAGTTTCTGATGATAATTGTTTATGTTATGCTACTGATATAATCAAACTTGCACTGTACTCTGATTGTTTATGTAACTATTAGTAAACTGGTAGTAAATATTGAAAAAAGGAGCATATTATTGCACCACTAATCCATGCAAACACTAGCACTGAACATTTAATTTGCTGATAGGCATAGTAGACAGATATCGTCCATGAAGCTACAAACAAGAACCATATTATTCTATTGACATGCTGTTCCATGACAAATTTACACAAGAAGAAGTACCCAATTGATTTACTTACAGGTATAGACCAATCACATGTAAGGGGCTTCACATTCATCTGCCAGATTTAATAGGTGAGAATACTCCATCAACTATGGTAAAGAATAGTATTAGAGACCAAAACATTTTGTGCTGACAGCATCAAAAGCAGTGTATAAATGAAACATCCTTTTTCGAGCCAAAATACTTTCCATCCTAGCATAATATGGAGAAGTCATTTTGCCTAACTATTGAGCACTGTAAAGGCAATCTCCTCCAAACTATAGGGTAAACGAAAGCATTCAGCTAATCAGCATGCATTATTCCTATGCTTTGTTAATAAAGCATTAAATTATATCAACACTTGATTGGACATTAATCACAAGTAGGAAACAGTCTGATATGCCAAACACATAAAGTCCTTTCAGGAAACTGCTTTTTTTAAAATGCATCAAAAGAAATAAGACAAGATAATCATCGTATAAATATCTAGATTAATATACAGAAAATATACCTTTGCCATTTTTTGAGGCATTGTCATTGGCTCAAAAATTATGACTGGAAGTGTCACCATGGATGTAACATCGGATCCAATATACTTTTGCATCATCTACCAGTAGCTATCCCTATCCTACAGACCGAAAAAATGGGGGAGGGGGATCCAAATCAGCATGAACGAGCACATGTACATAAATAAAAATTAGTATACTAGAATGCTACCAAATTCAGTAACATTTGACATATTCTATTTATAAAAGGGTTTAGTTGATAGGACCTAATCAACTACATTGTTAATCTTATAAATTTTCAAGATTCTTATATAGTGTGTGATAGAATGGAACTGGCACTATGAACTCTAGGTTACAAGTAGGTTTCATGAAAAGGTAACATATTTGCTGCATTTTATTGATGGATTCCAAGGGGCTTTGACAGAGAATAACATGTATGTGTTTATTAATAGGTTTAAGAATTATTTTATTGAATATGGTAGTTTCATCCCAAATACAACTTTATTTATTAAAAAAATTCATGTGCTTGGGAGGTTTCCAAAATGTAGAAAACTAGAATTTTTGTCAAAAGTTACGGCTATATGACACAGAAGGATCATTATATATATAAGATTTAAAATGATAATTATTATTTATGTTGATAGGAAGCTTCAACAGACAGGCGATAGAAAGTCATCAGAGAATTTGTTATCTTTAAAAATAAAGAAGGATAAATAAGCTGATAGACTGTGCTATTGACATTCTGCTCTCTTTGTTTGTTGATACAACCAAACTGAACACTGTTGCTTTTGTTATGATGTTTTCCGTGATTGAGAGATGATTTTGATCTACAAACATAAGTTTGATAGCGTTTTCTTTTACCTGTTCCTTCGAAGCAAGGCGGGATTTGGTGTGATTGACAATACTGCTACATGGTTTTGCAGGATAATTCAGAGATCGTTGCCCTGATCAAAGAACTTTTAGAAACTCAGATTCGACATGCGGTTCAAGATGATGGTGGTGATATTGAATATTGTGGATTCGATGAGTACCTCTTTTACTCTTTTCTCATGGACATGCCTTTTACTCTTTTCTCATGGACACGCTTCCATGCAAAATTTGTTCATATTGAAAGCTAAATTTACTTGGACCGTCTTCACTATCAAACTGTCGTTCTAACGCTTTTATCGTTTTATGACATTTTGTTCATTGCAGCAAGAAAATATCATTATAATATACATCTTTAGTTTTCACCACATGTCTATTTATCAGGTATAACTGAAAAAATGAAGGACTATAAGTAATGTATATTTGCGCCATCCACCTTTCCCCAAAATTTTGCTCCGTTACCTGGTCATTATGTCATTGGGGATTTCTTATGAAATGAAACGCTTACTTTCAGTCCTAATTGTTGTCATTAGAAACCTATTCATAGATTAGCAAAAGGTATTTTAATGATTGAGTCTGACATCTGAATAATTCTGTACAGCTGCAGTTGCTGCTGATGGCTGGGCAGCCGCTGCTCCATCGATGGGAGGTGTTCCTGTTGCACCTCCAAGCTGGGATGTTGCTCCTCCTTCGATAGAAGCTGCCCATGCTCCAATCGGCTGGGAGTAGCATGGCTACCGAGATATTAGTGATTGAAGCTGCCCTTTGCATAGTCGTTTGGATGAACTATTTATATGTTGGTTGTTCAAGGATATTAGTGATTGTAGGCTTTAGCTTAATTCTTATATTTTGTACTGAATTGGGCCTTTTGTAGCAGCATGCATGGGAAGAAACTGAAGAACATTGTAGTGCTCGGTTTTTTGCTTTTGTGTTGAACAGTTTCTTTGTTGTAGTCAAACAAAGAGTGGTGGATTGAAGCTTATTTGTATGCTAAATGTAAATGCTAACAGCAAATTTTATTTGATTAATTAATGACAATTGTTTCTTCATCATCATACATATTTGTATTCAATTTGTATTTGGTTGTATGGATGTAGGCTATGTACATTGTTTCAAAAACAGATTACAAAAACAGGTTGTTGCAAAAACTAATTACTGCCAAGTTTACATTCCATGTCTGATATAGCCAATTATAGCCTGTTTTGATATATCCAAGTATGCAACCAGACATATATATAAGACATATGTGTTAGCTGGTTGTTTTAGTTTGAAGACATGTAATTTGTATGCATCAATAAAGAGAAAACATCAGAATGACTGAGCATGTTGACTGAGCATGTTGACGTGAGCTTACAGTTTGAATGCATATATGCTGGAATTGGAAAGCGTGTGTTTGCTTGGGTCTCTTTGTTGAAGCATTAAAACTCTAATTCGATTTAACCTAAATCCTCTGCTGATATTTTCTCTTTCTTGATGCATTCAAACTATAAACTAAAACAAACAGCTAATTAGTTGTATGCATTAAAACTATATGCATTCAAACCGTAAGCTGGTTGTTTTAGTTGGAAAACATACGTCGAGCTTACATACGCATTTAAACTCTAATTAGATTTCACGATGCTTCATGTTTCTTTAGTTTGCTTCAAGCTTCAAGTTGATATAGCCAACTTTACATCAAAATAGGACATGAAGTATGATACAAAAGAAAATTCTGATAAAAAAGTTGTGATTGTAAAAATCAATATTTTTGTGCAGATTGTATGCTTAACCCATGTGCCCTTCATATTATCATCAAAGTATGACATGAAATTAAAGAAGCCAAACAATCCAAATTTTAATACGCAACCACTCCAACTATTATACGTTAATTCATTGTTTCATACATTGTACAAATTAAACCTAACATTACAAATATACTAAAGATAAGCTTTGACTATTATGCATCCTATGACAACCATCAAAACATTAATTCCCACAAGACACATGAAACACCCACAAATGAAAGAGTTATTGAATACAGCTAGAAGAAGAAGGCTTGGGTCGATCGACGCCCGGGCCGGTGCTAAATTTTTGTTCGTTTAGATTTTGAAGGGGGAAATAATTTTTGGGGAGAACAAAGACTTTGAGGGGATATCTTAAATGAATTGTGCCCTACGGGCACGGGTTATGACTAGTATATATATATATATATGGTAAAGTGTTCCTAGGGTGACTCCTTAGATTAAATCTAAGGAGTCGCCCCCATTTTTCCTCATATCCCACAATTTTTTTGGATTTTATTTTTCATGGGGTTGTTTTTCACCCCATGGATGATCAACATACCAAAAATCAAGCCATTTCAATACTTTTAGAGCCCCCATCTACCCCTTGCAACTTCAACGGTCTGAAAACGTGCTGAAAAACCATGAAGTTGCAAGGGGTAGATGGGGGCTCTAAAAGTATTGGAATGAATTGATTTTTGGTATGTTGATCATCCATGAGGTGAACAACAACCCCATGAAAAAAAATTCCGAAAAAAAATGTGGGATATGGGTAAAATGGGGGAGACTCCTTAGATTGAATCTAAGGAGTCACCCTAGGAACACTTTACCCATATATATATATATATATATATATATATATATATATATATATATATATATATATATATATATATATGAGGAGGGATCAAATGACCCCCAAAAATAACCCCCTATCAAAAATCCTATGCCTCCCATTTTTTCGAAAGATCCGAACCGTTCATCTTGATCTCCATCCTCTAAATACCTGACCCACCAATTTTCAACCCGATCCCATGTGTTTTGCCCGTTCATCCATCCGACCCAAATTTAACGATTTCGCATGAACAGAACTTTTATGAATGGTTGATGAACGGGCAAAACACATGGGATCGGGTTGAAAATTGGTGGGTCAGGTATTTAGAGGGTGGAGATCAAGATGAACGGTTCGGATCTTCCGAAAAAATGGGGGGCATAGGATTTTTGATAGGGGTTATTTTAGGGGGTTATTTTTGGGGGTCATTTGATCCCTCCTATATGTGTGTGTGTGTGTGTGTGTGTGTGTGTGTGTGTGTGTGTGTGTTGCTCCATTGGTACGGTCGACTGTTGCATTCCCCTCACTCGAACGTGTGATTAAAGACTGGCTTGTAATCCGCAGGAACGTGTACAACATTTACTCCTATTAAAGGGGGAAGATCATGGCCCCATAATGGATGGCCGTTATCTCCCCAACGTCACTAAAAGGACCCGGAATGCCTATAAATAGGAGGAAGGGTCACATCTTCAAGGTACAAGATTTAAGACATAGAACTCTACTTTCTCAGCTGATATTTCTTACACTTTAGAGCTTGTGCCGCCAAATCTGAGACGAACCTCCCTGGGTCGATCTCAGCTGCACCAAGCTCTCTCTCTTCCTTAAGTTCCCATACTAACTTAAGCATCGGGGGGGGGGGGGGGGGGGTATTTGGGTCGGAACCCAGATCCGACCCCCCTAACGTGTATCTGTGGTGTAGATTGACGAGTCTCCATCTCCCGCAAGGGTCGTTCCTGAGCTTCCCAACCTCAAGCGACCGACGTACAAGCTGATCGAGGGTCGATCGAGCACTGTATCATCATCTACCACCATCACTCGAACCAGGTTCTTCCAACCTAGGGTCCCACTTCACCTGTTGACGAGGCTCCAACTCAGCACGAAGAGCCTACGTCAGCTTGAAAACTGTCTCGGTCAATTTTGGCTGTAACACTTTGGCGTCATCTGTGGGAAAGTTAACCAGCTCGACATCCTGAAGCAATCGAAAATCTATGTCGGCTGGACCCATCAATTTCGTACCAATCGAGGGTCTGAAGGAGAAGCAGAAAGTGAATAGCGTCCAGGTGAAAGATGACATGGACTCTACGTCGCCATCAAAACGACCAGAAAGGACCGCCAAGGAACCTGAGGTGACCCGGAAGGAATTCAACCAGTTCATTGAGCAGGTCGACAGGAGTCTCGATGTTTTGTCAACCTTGATACGCCAAAACATGGGGAATCCATCGCTTTTAAATGAGCCGTTGCCACTGCCAAACCCGACCCTCACACCAACCAGGGGTGCGACCTTACTCCGAGATCATGGGGATCCGAGAGCAGATCAACTGGAGATCAGCCCACACAACACAACCCCCCCGTCTCACCAATACAACGGAATGGGGGTCGACAATCGGGCCTTCGTTCTCCAGGGGGACGAACCCCCTCCAATTATAGGGAAGCAATCTGCAACATCCTGGATCAGGTAATGTACGGGGCTCCCCCGGGTTATAACCCTCTCAATCCTACAGGTGGATTCGAAAGGAGAGAAGAGATCCCAAATCGATCTTTAAGAGCCAATTATGTGCAAGCCGACGAAGGAGGATCTCTACTCGTCTGATTCACGCTCTGACGAACCCTGCTGAGAGAGAATATCATGTCCGCTCCTCCTCTACCCAAGTTCAAACTCTCTACCTTACCAGCTTATGATGGCAGAGGCGACCCGTGGTCGCACATTCATAAGTATCTGAATGTAATGCTGCTTCACGGGGCCGACGAGCCATACCTTTGTAGAGCCTTCCATGCTACCATGTTCAATAGGGCAGAAAGTTGATACGAAGGGCTACCCCACCGCTGCATCGGGTCGTTTGATGAATTGGCAGAATTGTTCTGCAAGCAATTCGTCACGGGACGACGTCCTAAGAAGAAGTCCTCCCACCTCTTCTCGCTCGAACAGAATGAGAATGAGTCGATTAATGCCTTCGTCCAGAGATTCAACGACGAGAGGCTCGATATAGAAGAGACGCCGGACGTGACCATCATAGCGATGCGCACTCAGGCGGTCCGGAACAAACATCTGCGAAGGGCCCTCCACCAGCTATCCCTAACACCGCCGCAGAAATACTCAACATAAAGGATCGGTTCACCGTCTTTGAAGAAGCAGAGGAACCAATCGGAACTGGTGTGAAAGGCACTCCCTCCCGCCGCAGAGACACAAGGCGAGAGAAACTAACTCCGGGAACCCCTCACCAGGAGTCTTGAGACAAGATACCTAGAGATAGGAGCCCTCAAAGCAATGAGTGCCCTACATATGCTAAGCCGAGCGCTCCTAAGATGGAGGTCCTTGCTTATGCCCCATGAGAGGAGCTGATCCAAGAGATGGCTGTCACGCCCCGCTTCCCTAAAATGGAGGCGAGACGTGAGAAGGTCCGCAAAGACGTGGAGCTGTGAAGCCACACGCTTGATAAGCATCAATAAATTAAATGCAGGTCCCTGTAACCACGAACATAACAAAGATAATAACACAAGAGAGACAGAAATAAAATCTCAAATCTCAGAATTGTCCAACATTAAAATTAAGTTCAACATCCAGAAAAGCCAACAGGCTAAAGGAAAGAGTCTAAAGGCCCAGAACAAGGTCAACAAGAACAAACATAAAAAGAGTATTGGTGCTACGCACCGACAACAAAAACAGTCTAACACGAAGAACACAAGCAACCTCTACGACTGATCGCCCGTGTCCTCGTACTCCTCAACGAACGCAGGCTCTGACTCAGCGTCAGCAAACACCACGCCCTCCGCAGCACTCTCAGGATCGGGATCTAACATGTGTCACCCAAAAGTGTAAAGGGGCACATGTCAGCAAGTCTAACGAGACTTGAGCAAGGAAACGAAAGTGAAGGCAAACTAGCAAACTAGCAGTTCTAGTATGATGCATAACATGGCAAGTATGGTATGGAAGTGACAAGTGAAGGGAAGTACAAGTAGCAAGTAGCAAGTAGCAAGTAGGGCATGGATACAAGTTTTACAAGTATAAACACGGACAAGTACAAGTCAAGTAGTTCACGCCAAGTAAACAAGTCAAGTGAACAAGTCAAGTAAACAAGTTGTGCACAGATATTTCATCTGCTGGCGAGAGTAGCTGATCGGGCCAACTCGTAAGCTCAGGTGACCGCTTATCCCTACCCCTCCACGTGTATCGAGCCAGGGCATTACCCCCGAACACGGTATGCTCGCTTCTGGATCATGAGCCAGGAAGTGTATTTAACACGTATGGCGTAGGGTTATGCCTGCAACGCAGGTGCCTAGCCGGAAACAAGTAGATCGGACATTGGCTATCAACCAACACACGTGGCCCGCTTCTGGAACACGAGCCAGGAACACAGGTATTGTAGCGTGTGCTACGAATGCGACATTCAACATGAATAGCATGGATGACAATTAATTTGCGTACCGTTAAGTAAAATTAAACATGACATGGTAGTACTTATGCAACATGATAAATGACGGATCTAGCTTCGTTGTCAAGTTAGATCCTGAAATTGCGCCTAGGCGAGTATCATTTCGTCGCCTAGTCTCTCTTACGCCTGCAACAAGAAAATGGCCTAACACATGGCCCAAAACCCTAAGTGGCAAGTTTCAATTGCCTAGCACCGAGGATGACGATCACGAAGGTTCGTCTCACGGACGCTAATCTACGGGGAAGTCGCTGTTATGGAGAAACAATCATCAAAACAACATCCATTTATATTAGGGTTTCAAAATATCAAATGTGGGTGATGAAAATATTAAAGGTTCGAACACTACCGTAGGAAGCGGAAGATCGATGCTGAGCAAGCACGGCAATGGAAGAAACGATCCGGGGAACTAGGGTTCAGATCTGGAAATGGGGGGAAAATCTGGAGAAATGGGATTTTGAGGGGTTTTCCGGCGGCCTAGAGGTGATGGCCGGCCTAAATGGAGAGGGGGAGGGGCTCTTGATGAAGGAGGAAGGCTAGGGGAAGATGGATGATGATTTGGGGAAGAAGGAGGCTCAGGAGAAATGAAAGAAGAAAGAAAAACGATTGGGGGGTTTAAATAGGAAAAGTCGGCGGCTGGGCAAACCCTAGGTTTACGAAAGCGATTAGTCGGTCAAAGAAGGGTTGTTGACCGACTAGTTTAACAACTAGTCGGTCGATCGACCAACTATGACCGGCTAAAATCAAGCATCGAAAAAGAGAATAAATCTGGGTAGTGAGTTAGTCGGTCTGTGAAGGCCCGTCGACTGACTAGTTTGCAACCTAGTCGGTCGGTGAGTGTTCATAAACCGACTAACGATAAACAGTAACTCAGGTGAAATTTATCAAAGGAACTAGTCGGTCTGAGACCAAGTTCTGACCGACTAGTTTCACATCTAGTCGGTCGGTGGTTGTTCTTAGACCGACTAAGAGTAAATAGTAATTCCTGTACAATTGATTCAATGAACTAGTCGGTTCCAGTAGAGTTCCTGGCCGACTAGATCTCAATCTAGTCGGTTGGTCCCCCTTCTTGAACCAATTAAAGTGCACTAAAAGTGCCGAATTGAAGCGCGAAGTTCTAGGAAGATTCCTACGGCATCTAAGATCACTCTAACTCTAAAATATGAACGATCTGAAATTCGTCAAGAGTGACTTACTCCAAGATCAACGATTTTAAGGAAGAAGCTAGAAAATCACGACGAAACGATCGAAAACGAAAGCTACGGAGACGAGAACCACACATAGGGAGAAAATCCGCCAAACACACACATATATAATATAGATAATCCAAATACATGAAAAAACAGGTGTTACATCCTCCCCAACTTAAGAAAAATTCCGTCCTCGGAATTTCCCAACACTCACGTGTCCAGGAACAAAAGTGGGAAACGCCCTCGCATCTCATCCTCATTCTCCCAAGTAGACTCTCCTGGCGAGCCGTGTCGCCACATCACCCTCACAAGATTGACAACATTGTTCCGAAGTGACTTCTGACGCCTGTCCAGAATCTGCACTGGCTGCTGGTCATACGTCATATCAGGGCGAACGGTAATCTCTGAGAAATCCACATCATGAGATGGATCGCTAATGTATCGACGAAGCTGCAACACATGGAAAACATTGTGAACTCCTTCCAAAGACGGTGGCAAGGCTAAGCGGTAGGCTACATCGCCAACTTTCTCCAGAATGTCAAACGGTCCAATGTATCGCGGGCTCAACTTCCCTCGCTTCCCAAAGCGAATCACTCCACGATTCGGGAAAATCTTCAAGAACACATGGTCGCCCGGCTGAAACTCCAAAGGACGGCGTTTAGCATCCGCCCAATGCTTAAAACGGTCCAGAGCAATCCTCAACCTCTCCCGAATGTTCCTGACAACATCCACGGCCTCCACAATCATCTCAGGTCCCAACAGCTCCCGATCACCAACGTCATCCCAACTCAATGGCGAACGACATTTCCTCCCATACAGCGCGGCGAAAGGCGCCATGCCAAAACTAGCCTGGAAGCTGTTTTTGTAGGAAAACTCTACCAGATGCAGATGGTCCTCCCACGAACCCTTGAAATCCAACATGCACGCCCTCAGCATGTCCTCCAAGATTTGAATCGTCTTCTCAGACTAGCCATCTGTCTGCGGATGGTACGCCGTGCTGAAACTCAGACGCGTACCCAAACTCTTCTGCGAACTCTGCCAGAACTGAGATGTGAACCTCGTGTCTCTGTCTGACACAATACTCACAGGGACTCCGTGAAGTCGTACGATCTCCTGCACGATTCACGTTACATCGCTATCCAAACTAGGAAAAGGAAATAGAAACGGAAAGTAAAAGAATTTACCTCCATTTATCTCCTCGCTAGCGCCTCAGTGGATTGTCCTACTCGAAATGGAATAAAGTGCGTAGATTTGGTCAATCGATCTACGATCACCCAAATCGTGTCATTCTGCTTCGGACTCCGAGGTAGTCCAGTCACGAAATCCATAGTGATGTGTTGCCACTTTCACTCCGGAATCAGAAGCTGTTGTAGCAACCCTGCCGTACACTGATGCTCCACCTTTACCTGCTGGCAAACCAAGCACTTGGCCACACTCCGAGCCACGCTCCTCTTCATACCATGCCACCAATAGTTCAGACGAAGATCCTTGTACATCTTGGTCCCACCAGGATGCACAGAATACATCGAACTGTGTGCCTCCACCAACAACTCCTCTCTGATATCCCCAGCTGGCACACACAGCCTGGCTCCAAACCTCAGCGAGCCATCCTCATGAATCAAAAAGTCAGTCCGCAGACCGGCTTCTACCTGCTCCCGAATCTTCACCAGCTTCGGATCCTCAGCCTGGCCATCCTTGATCTTATCCACAATCGATGACTGAATCTGCATACTCATCAACGAAGAAGCCTCCCCAGGAAAAACAATCTCAAATCCAGACTCGCAAAAATCCTGCTGCAATCTCCACTGCGAAGTCAAAATCATCACCGCTGGAAGCCTACTCAGCGCATCCGGAACCACATTCACCTTGCCAGGGTGATACTACAAATCAATCTCATAATCCGCCATGAGCTCCAACCATCGACGCTGTCGCATGTTGAGCTCCTTCTGAGTAAAAATATACTTCAAGCTTTTGTGATCGGTGAAGATCTTCACTTTCTCACTCAGCAGGAAGTGCCTCCAAATCTTGAGCACAAACACGACAGCAGCTAACTCCAAATCGTGCGTCGGGTAATTCTTCTCATGAGTCTTGAGCTGACGTGAAGCATACGCCACAACATGCCCGTGCTGATGCAACACACAACCGAGACCCTTGCCAGAAGCATCGCAAAAGATCTCAAATCCACCGTTGCGATCAGGCACAACAAGAATAGGGGTAGTCGTCAATCTCTCCCTCAGAACACCAAAGGCATTCTCACAATCACCCGACCAAACAAAAGGCACATCCTTCCGCGTCAATCTGGTCATCGGCTCAGCAATACGGGAAAAGTCCTTAATGAAGCGTCGATGATAACCAGCAAGTCCAAGGAAACTCTGGATCTCAGACGCTGACTGTAGAACATGCCACTCTCGGATGGCCCTGATCTTCTCGGGATCCACTGAAATACCATCTCCAGTCACCACATGCCCGAGAAAAGCAACTCTGTCCAGCCAAAACTCGCACTTTGAAAACTTAGCATACAAACGATGCTTCCTCAAAATTTCCAATACCGTCCTCAAGTGCGAGGCATGCTCTTCCTCAGACTTTGAATAGATCAGAATGTCGTCAATAAAGATAACGACAAACTTATCTAAAAAGTCATAGAAGATCATATTCATCAGATTCATGAAAACTGCGGGTGCATTGGTTACACCAAAGGGCATAACCACAAACTCGTAGTGTCCATACTTCGTCCTGAACGCTGTCTTCGGAACATCTTCCTTCTTCACCTTCAGCTGATGATAACCACTCCTCAGATCCAACTTCGAAAACACCCTCGAACCTCCAAGCTGATCAAAAATATCATCGATACGAGGCAACGTGTATTTATTCTTGATGGTCACCGCATTCAGCTCCCGATAGTCCACGCACATGCGACACGAACCGTCCTTCTTCTTCACCAGCAGCACCGGTGCTCCCCACGGAGACACACTAGGATTGATATAACCCTTCTGCAAAAGCTCATCCAGCTACTTCCGCAATTCCTCCAACTCAGCGGGTGCCATACGATAAGGCACCTTCGAAATCGGCTGCGCTCCAGGAATAAGATCAATCGAAAATTCGAGAGCTCGATCAGGTGGCAAACCAGACATCTCCTCGGGGAAGACGTCATCAAAGTCCCGCACAACCGCTGGCCTCTCCAGCTCCATCTGCATAGCCACAATCTCCACCGGCCTGGCCCGAAATCTGACAGGACCAAGCGAACTGCTACCTCGACTGAACTCGAATACTGGATGTCCAGGAATCTCGAACACCACCTTCTTCCTCCGACAGTCGATCGTAGCATAGAAGCTCGCAAGCCAATCCATCCCAAGGACCGCATCATAGTTGATGATGTCGTGGACGATGAAATCAGCGTAAAGCTCATGTCCATAGACCACCAACGAGCAAGAATTGCAACCACGATGCACCGAGATCACGCCATTCCCTGTAACGATATTCCAACTCTTGGAAAGAGGGGACGTCGACAAGGAATGCTTCTCCACGAAGCACCGCGCCAAAATGCACATCGATGCACCAGAGTCAAAGAGAACTCGTGCAGGAAATGTGCACACCAAAATCACACCTACAAACAGTCTAACAATCAAGCCCTAGTCTAGCAAACAATCATGTGCAAGCAACCAAACATAATCTAACAATCAAACTAACTAAGGAAGAAACAGCTAGAAGGAGAGTTACCTGTGATAATCTCATCCACAGCCTCACTCTCCACAACGGTCATCAGAAAAGCCTGCCTCCTCGGTGGAAAAGCCTGCTGAAAGGCCTGCCTCTGTGGAACAAGAGCTGCTCCATGTCCAGCAGGAACAGACGCTCTCTGCTGCAACGGCTGTGCTGCAACAGGTGCCTTCCAAGGCTGCTTCGACCTCGGACAATCCTTCATGGTATGGGTAGGATCTCCACAGACAACACACTGGCCCAGGAATCTCCTACACTGATCTTTGATATGCCTGATCTTGCCGCAGAAATAGCAAGTCTTCTGACTCAGGTTCAGCTCCTTCCTCCTCGCAGCTACCAGAATCTTCTGATAAGAATCCAGATCAGAGGAAGACACAAAACTCTGAAGCTCCAAAGCAAGTCCCTGCAGGAACCTCTGAGCCCTCTCATCAGCATCCTGCACCATCTTCGGTGCGAACCGACTCAGCCAAGTGAACTCTTGGTGGTACTGGTCCACCGACGAGCTCCCCTACTTCAGCTCAATAAAGCGCTGCAGCATCTCCTTCCTGGCAGCCTTCGGGAAAAACTCCTCATCGAACCTGGACTTAAAGGTAGCCCAAGCTATCGGCTCCACCAACATCTTCTCTTCCGCATCCCAACAGTTCCGAGCATTATCCTTGAGTTGCCTTTTCGCCAGATCAACCCATCCAGCCGGGCTGATCTTCGCCATCTTCAAATTATCCTCAATGTTTCGAATCCACTCATCGGCAGCTAGAGGACCCTCAGACCCATCAAAATAAGCGGGACCCAGCTCCTGAAATTGCTTCGCTCCTGGCTCAGAGCGAGGGGCATCTTGGATTGCCCGAGCAGCTCGAGCAACTGGAGCATTCTGGACTTGCAGGAGCACGCCCTGCTACACCTGCATCATCTGAAGCATCATACGCATCATCTCCCCACTTGTGGGCTCCCGCTCAGGCTCCTCGTCATGAGGGGGCGCACTACCACCACCACGGGTAAATCGCCTTCCTGCCATTTAGTGACGTAGAAAACGAAACAAATTAGACTCATAGCTTATGACTCGGATGTCGAACTTAGTTTATTGGACATTCTAATATTATTATTGTTATTTCGATAATCGCAGTTACAGAATGACCTACATGGGCCACCAACAAAACCTGTCACGCCCCGCTTCCCTAAAATGGAGACAAGACGTGAGAAGGTCCGCACAGACGTGGAGCTGTGAAGCCACACGCCTGATAAGCGTCAATAAATTAAATGCCGATCCCTGTAACCACGAACAGAACAAAGATAATAACACAAGAGAGACAGAAATAAAATCTCAAATCTCAGAATTGTCCAACATTAAAATTAAGTTCAACATCCAGAAAAGCCACCAGGCTAAAGGAAAGAGTCTAAAGGCCCAGAACAAGGCCAACAACGACAAACATAAACAGAGTATTGGTGCTACACACCGAAAACAAAAACAGTCTAACACGAAGAACACAAGCAGCCTCTACGACTGATCGCCCGTGTCCTCGTACTCCTCAACGAACGCAGGCTCTGAATCAGCGTCAGCAAACACCACGTCCTCCGCAGCACTCTCAGGCTCGGGATCTAACATGTATCACCCAAAAGAGTAAAGAGGCACATGTCAGCAAGTCTAACGAGACTTGAGCAAGGAAACGAAAGTGAAGGCAAACTAGCAACCTAGCAGTTC
The DNA here is from genome assembly GCA_030789695.1 of Scilla litardierei. Classification (NCBI taxonomy): domain Eukaryota; kingdom Viridiplantae; phylum Streptophyta; class Magnoliopsida; order Asparagales; family Asparagaceae; genus Scilla; species Scilla litardierei. Next base: position 95,171,177 of record CM061130.1, on the reverse strand, counting down.
TAGTATGATGTATAACATGGCAAGTATGGTATTGAAGTGACAAGTGAAGGGAAGTACAAGTAGCAAGTAGCAAGTAGGGCATGGATACAAGTTTTCCAAGTATAAACATGGACAAGTACAAGTCAAGTAGTTCACGTCAAGTAAACAAGTCAAGTGAACAAGTCAAGTAAACAAGTTGTGCACATAGATTTCGTCTGCTGGCTAGAGTGGCTGATCGGGCAAACTCGTAAGCTCAGGTGACCGCTTATCCCTACCCCTCCACGTGTATCGAGCCAGGGCATTACCCCCGAACACGGTATGCTCGCTTCTGGATCACGAGCCAGGAAGTGTATTTAACACGTATGACGTAGGTTTATGCCTGTAACGCAGGTGCCTAGCCGGAAACAAGTAGATCGGGCATTGGCTATCAACCAACACACGTGGCCTGACCGGCGCCCCGCTTGCGTCGCGGCGCAGCGGTGTCGTTTACCGCAAGTTTCACGGTTAGTGTAGGGTGCGGGAATATCGAACTCAGGGAGGCGAGGTTGTGCTTGGGTCAGGTAGGACCTAAATCACCCCGAGGGGCGAGCTAGCCCGAATCGGTAGATGGTTGTCACGAAAGAAAATAAAAGGGTATGAACAAAAGGAAAGTAAACCCGGGACTTTGGTTTCCAACCCGACGAGAGACTCTCGCCGATACGGCTTACGGGTATGGATAGCGATCGGGATTAGGGTCTAATGGTGAGACGTTGCCTCTGAAAGTGGTACCGGCGTCCCATGGGCCCGATATTCCGGTCGGCGCCCAGGATGATACACCGGACTTCCCGGATTCGATCAGTGGGCACTCCCGTGTCCATTAACACTGATCGATCCCGGGAGCACTAAGCCCGCAACGATATCTCCCAACGTCTCATCCTGCCGCTCCCGCGTGCTAGGATTCGGCGTCTACGCTAAGGGCGTGAGCTATGGCTAGGGAGTCAACCGCCAAGTTTATTCCCCCTTGGCCCAACGGTCAAAGGCGGTCTTTTTCCCGCCAATGACAATGAAACACCCCGCGTAACCGTTAGATTCCTACTCCCTATCGATTTCCTAACCCTATGGACGCATCGGGAAGAGCCCCCGAAGGGGTTTCCACCAAAATCCCAGATTTGGGAACTACTCACAAAAATTCATGAAAAAGCGATCTAAATGAAATTTAACCGTTGAAATCATAATCGGACAATTGCAATGCGGAAGTAATAGAGTAATAAAGACAATACTAAAATTTTAGAAAGATCTGAAAACTTACAAAAGAGTAACAATTACAGCCGTCACAAGAAAATAAAACAGTAGAAAAAATAGCAACTCCCGTTTCTGGAACCCTAGGGGTTCTATTTATAGACCTAAGCATCAACCGATCGGTTGACAAGTCAACCGATCGGTTGATCCGTTACAGATAAATAACAGAAAACAGCGAGTTTTCACCCGATCACATGAACCGGTCGGGTGAGTTCTTGAGTGACCGGTTGGATCTTGGAGCAGTCGGGTGAATCGATCGGTTCGACGTCCGTGTCTTCAGCTCTTCTTCTTCAGCTACAGATGAACCGATCGGGTGAGAGCCACCCAATCGGTTGGAATTCTGCTCGAAAAAACAGAGAACAGCCGCCGCAGAACCGGTCTGTGAACCGGTCGGGTGACTTCTTTGTGAGCTGCGGCAGAGACCGGGTGGTGCACGCGTGCATCACCCGATCGGTTGAAGATGACCAACCGACCGGGTGAGGGGCTGAAAGATGAATTCTTCGACGTTTGACCCCTTGGATCACGCGTGACTTCTCCCGTTACTCCGGGGACTTGGGATATCATCGTTAAACGTCCCCTACGTGGTCGAACCCCTGCAATCATGGATAAACAAAGAAAAGTGAAAGAAAACGGGAAAATATACGAAAACGAATAAGAGACGGCGGAAAAACACGGAGAAACACAAAAGAAAACGTGCGTCAATATATGAAATATAAACGCACGTCAAAATCCCCCAAGTTGAACTCTTCCTCGTCCTCGAGGAAGACGAGTGAGAGCAGGAGCTCGGAAGGGGAAAATAGAGAGGAAGAAAGAAAAAGAAAACTCTAAACCCTAGATCGTCCATCAGAGCCACCAAAATCGAAAACGACACACCAAGCAAGCAAATGCCAAATCACACCACTAAACCTAGGAAAGCGAGTCCAAATAAGTGTCGTGGGCCCACGCAGTGAAGCGCGAGTGAGCGTGGTCATGTGCTAGCAAATGGTGATGCTTTCTACGATGTGCTATGAGGCTCGATATACACAAATCCAAGATATGACCCAAAATATCGATCCGAATTGAATTAAGCGGCGAATATAAGTTCAAGCATGCATGAGAAGAGTTAGAATAGAAGCGTATCATGCATCGGGGACTCCATAGCTAGGGTTAAGGAAATCACGCCACTATAGACTAGATACTAGCTAAAAAGTTCCTAAGCCAAGTGTTTTCGATAACGACGGGGGTTGAGATGATGTGGAGAAGAACACTCGGTGCAAATTCTCGCCTTCCCTTTATTCTTGGCAAGTATGAAAAAAAAATATTCACACGGAAATTTTTTTGGGTTTTGGGCATTTGTATTTTTTTTTGGATTTTTGGCTTTTTGGCTATACACATGTGTACTCTCCCAAGTGGGAGAACGGTACACGACGAGGGGATTTGCACCAAGTAAAACAAAAAAAGAAGTCGGAATCTAAACACTTGGGCAAAGGAAATATTCTCGCTAAATAGAGCATAGGCTAAATGGGTTATCCTAGTCCTTAGTTGTGGAATCCCGATGCATGCGAATTGAAGTATATGATACAAACATAGCATGCACATAGTGGAAACAAATACCGCATATTCAAATCGGAGCATGGTAATCTAGGGGTCATTCCTGGACAGGCATATAAAGTAAAATCACAAGGCAGAAGCACACCAAATGCTAGTCACGACACACGACTCACAAAAAGCTAAGTGGACCCGCGATGCGTGAAATGCAAGAGGACTTGAAATCCTAGGGTTAGCGAGTGTGATTGTCGATGCAATGCTAGGTGTGTGTGACTTTGTGGCGATTCATCATAGGATTCATCTCGAGGAGAAAGAGCTAAAAAGAAGAAAAAAAAGAAAAAATAAAAACACGATGAAAACGACACAAAAAAAACAGAAAAAGAAGGACTAAAACGACGCACACAGTGCGACTCCCCCAAGCTGAAGTTTGCATTGCCCTCAATGCAATATGAGTGAGTACGGGAGGGCAATGAAAATGGGGGGGAATACGCACTGACACAAAAAGAAATGAAAATGAGGAAAACACATAGATAAAACTGAAAAAGAAAGAAAGATCAAAATCAAAATCAAACAATACGAAAAAAAATTAAACCACACGACACGACACTCGAAAAATGAAAAACAAGCACACACACAAAAAATGAGAAAAACAAACAAAACACAACAGCACGCCAATGTAGACGTCCCCCAAGCTAGACCAGAAAGTGCTAGCGAAATGATATGATCAATGAAATGCAGAGATGTGCAAGGGGGAGTCAAAAACAAAAGAGGTGAAGTCAGAAAGCAGGAGGAGCTGAGTCCTCGTCCTCCTCGGAAGAGGGTATGGATGGGTGGTCGGGGGAGGCTGGGGGTGTGCTGAGAATTGGGGAAAGAGGCGAAGGAGTAGGGGCAGTGGTAGTGTGAACAATGGGAGGAGTGTCGGTGGTGGTGGGTGGTGGTGGTAGGAAGGCAATCAAGGCGGTGGTGAGAGGAATAGAAGTGGAGGAAGTAGATGCGGTGGTGACGGTAGTGGGAGGTGGTGGGAGGGATCTGGAGCGCACCGGCAATTTCCTCCGGCGCACGTATGGAGTGACGGAGGAGGAGTGAGGAGCGTGGGTGCGGTGGAAGTGGTAGGAAGGGGCGAAGTGGATGCCGGGATTGGATGTGAAGAGGGAGGAGAGGAATGTGGTGAGGGGGGTGATGGATGTGGGGAAGTGTGGGTGGGTGGAGGAGAAGATCGCCGGGGTGGTGAAGGTGGAGGTGGTGAAGGTGGAGGTGGTCCGTGGATATGGGTAAGAAGGCGGAGAATGGCGGCCACGTTCCTCTCAAGTGCGAGGAAACGTGGGTGAGTAAGAAAGGAGGATGGCGATGGGTCCGAGGAAGCAGAGGACATGGCAAGCTCACGAATGGCAGCGACCTCCCTCTCAAGCCCCAGACGGGCAGATACCGGCGGCAGTGGTCATGCCGGCACAGGAGACAAGGCCAGAAATGGCTGCAAAGAGGTGCTCAGACGTGATCGGTCCCGGAGCAGAAACAGGACGACTCGGGCCAGCCCCTAAATCTCCCCCAGATGCAAGGATATCCTGCTCGCCTAAGTGGGCGGCAGGGGACGGTGGTCTGCGGGCGTCTGCGGGAAGGAAAGGAAGATTCAACCCCGCAAAGAAATCGGGATCAGGTGGGAAAGTCCAATCTCCCACGAGAGCAATGGTCATGCGGGCGGGGTTGGGGAGAATGGTGTAAGGGGCTGGGGGTGGCCATAATTGAAAATGAAGCGGCCAGCCGAGTGGGGTCTAATCATGTGAATGTGCCGCAGGACGTCAATATCTAGACGTGATGGTCCTGCGGCAACGGGAAGATTATTGGGGAGGGGAATGTTAAATTGGGGGTAAGAGCAAATGATAGTGATGATGCCCCCACAACAAAACTTTCCCTTACCGGCCCGGCTGATCTCGAGAAGCTTGTAAACAAGCCAATCGCCGCCATGGATGGGGACAGTAGGGGCCCTGAAGCTAACTCCATCATCATCCCGGACATAAGGGAAAGTCATGGCCCAAAGGATAAAAAGGTCAGGGATAGTCACAGTGCCTGACTCGTCCCTAGGAAAGAATGCAGATGAAATGATCCTGTGGGCCAATCGAAACACGGGATGAATGATGGAGGAAGCCTTTGCCCTACCTCGGGGATATTCATGGATGAGTGTGAGGCGGAACCAGAATTGATCAACTTGAAATTCGGGCGTGTACCCGTAGTGTCGGATGGAATCATCCCCAAGAATGGGGAAACCAAACATATCATTAATCGTGTTCAGACTTGTGGTGACACTGCGGTTACGCACCCGAAATTTAACGATCGACCCGGACTCCAAAACGAGTGTAGAGAGAAATTCGAGGGTGAGTGCCGGGTAGGAAGTGGTGGATGCATTAAGGAAGGCCAACCATCCTAAGTTACCGAAAAGAGATTCGACCTCGGTGAAGACACCGAGATCGACAAGTGTTTGTGCGTGCGGGAACTTAGTAGATAGATGCCCTCGAGCATCAAGCCTACGGTAAAAATCTTTGTGCTCCTGGTTCTGAAAAATATACCCATGCAGGCCCAACATTGGGTCCATAGGGGGGATAACAGGCGGAGGAGGGCCAAGTGTAAGTGCTCGTGTACGGGAAGGGGGGCGTGTTTGTTTTCGTCTCTTTCGAGACGGCTCCTCTTCCCGCATAATTCCCTTCCCCTTATCCGTTTCCCGAGCCATGTGTGAGTGTGTGAGCAAGAATGAGTGCAAAAACAGTGGATGCACACTAACACAAGCAGACGAGCAAGCACAATTAATAGGGCAAATATATAAATTTGAGCTTCGGAGCGAGTGTACCCAAACGGAATGGTGGAGCTTGCTCGTAGATGCCCCACACTGTTCAACGAGAGTGTCGTGGATCCGCGGCAAACTCCTTCGGCAATAATTTTTGAAATGGGGGTGGTTTGGGGGAAAATTAGGTCAAAAATTCGGAATGGGAGGGGAGGGAGGTTTGAGATGATGGAGGGATTGATGGAGGTGGTGGAGAGAGGGAGTAATGGAGGAGTAGAGGACGTAGGGGAGTGAAGATCGGTTGTTGGGGAAGAGGGGAAGGCGAAACGACGGAAAAATTTGCGATCGGGCGAGGGTGAAAACGAGCGGGTGTCGGGGGGTTTATATAGGGTTTTAAGTCGAACCGATCGGGTGACTTGTCACCCGATCGGTTGACGGTTAGGTCGAAAATCTTGCCGAAGAAATGCTACAGGCGAACCGGTCGGTTGACTTTTCAACCGACCGGTTGGCCGCTCCACTCATTTTCCCGAGAGCTTAGGGCTGCTCACCCGGTCGCGTCAACCGATCGCGCTCGAACTCAACCGATCGGTTGATATTCCCCAAAATTTCCCGAGAGTTCTCCCCATCTCACCCGGTCTGCCACCCGGTCTCTTCATTACTCAACCGATCGGGTCATATGGCGGCAGATCTCGGCATGTATCAGATACATCCCAACCGATCGGGTGAGTTGTCATCCGATCGGTTGGGGCTTGTTTCCTGCAAAAACCAATAGAATTGTTTAAGTCCCCGAACAGATGTTCTCGTGGCTGATTTTATTTATAAAAATAGACAAAATAAAGTCAAAAATAACGCTGAAAAGTGGGAAAGTTTAGAACATGGGTTGCCTCCCATGAAGCGCACTTGTTTAACGTCGTTGGCTCGACGCCCGCAAGAGATGCTCATGGTGGCTGATACGGGTGATGCCCAAATTTCGGCATCTCTTTCTCGTTGGAGCTGAAGGCGCTTGGAGTAGTCAGCGACTGGAAAAATACTTGCTCGACTACCCTCCCATTGTTCTTGGGATCCGGGGGCTTTTCCTTGGTGTTGGCTCTTCCCGCCATCTTCTTCAGGATCCGGACCTCGTCTTTAGTGAGGTCCGTGGGCTCTTTCCCCGTTCTCCTCGCAGGAGGAGCCTTGGAGAACCCGGGAGGGGTCGTTCTTGCTGCACTCGGTTCTCCAGCAGCTTCTTTGTTCTCGGGGCCGTCTCCATCTTCTGAATCCCCCAAGTCATCGGGGGGGTTTCTTAAGAGAATCTCCCAGGAGCTCTCTTCAACAGCCTTTTCTTCTTCTATCTCCAGCAGATTACACCCAGGGTCGTCAGGGGGATCGGGGTACTTCATGTATAAACCCAGATCAAATTCGACTTTTTCTCCGCCGACGTTCAAAGAGAGTTTTCCGTTCTTCACATCTATTAGAACGCCAGCAGTGGCCATGAAAGGCCGTCCCAGGATGATGGGGGTGTGTGCGTCTTCGGGCATGTCCATGACTACAAAGTCCACAGGCACATGCACCCCTCTCACATTCACGGGGAGGTCATCCACAACTCCCACAGGATATTTGACCGACCGGTCAGCTAGTTGTAGGGTCATCCCGGTGGGCTCCAAATCACCCATTCCTATCCTTTTGTACATCGACAAGGGCATCAAACTTACACTCGCTCCGAGATCGACGAGTGCACGATGAATCTTCACTGCCCCGATCGTGCAAGGAATGGAAAAGCTCCCCGGGTCTTTAAGTTTCGGTGGATTTGCCCTCTGGATAAGAGCGCTACACTCCGCCGTCAACACTACTTTCTCTTTTCTAGACCCTCTCGTCACCAAATCTTTCAAGAATTTTGCATAGGAGGGGATTGTTTCGATTGCTTCTAGGAAGGGGATCTGCAAACTCAGGTCCTTGACCATGGCGAAGAACTTGCCATATTTCTCATCAATTTTTGCCTGAGCCAACCGTTGTGGAAATGGCACAACGGGTTTATACACTTTCGGGCTCTCTTCCTCCTTCTTCTCCTTCTCTTCTTCAGAGACTCCCTCCGGAGTCATAGGATTTGATGACGAAGCACCGGCGTCGTTTGATTTTTCGATCGGTTTCTCAACGACCGATGGTGCTTCCGGGTTGCTAGGGGGCACTCTAGTAGGAATTTGTGTCCCGCTTCTCAGAACGATAGCGGACACATTTGCGTGCTCGTGCACGAGTGCCGATGTTTGGGTTGCTCCCCTCGGGTTCACCTCCGGTTGTGGCGGTAATTGGTTTTGTGACCTTGCATGGTTCACCACTTGTAACCCCAGCTGGGTTACTTGGTCCGTGAGGGTCCGCTGACCCATTTCCAGCTTTTGGTTGATCCTCTCCTGGTTGGTAATATATTGAGTCAAGAGAGACTCAACCAGAGAGACGGTCCTCTGTTGGCCATACTGCTGCTGCTACTGGAACGGCTGCTGATTCCTGGGGGCATAAGATTGTTGCTGAAATGGTTGCTGCTGTGGCCTAGCCGGCTGATAAGTTTGTTGCTGCGGCTGCTGAGGCGGTGAGGGCTGAAATGGTGGCCGGTAACTGAAGTTCGGGTGGTTCCGGTTGTTTGGAGAGTAGGCCGGGTTGGAATTTGTCCTTGGCGGATACGGCGCATTTCCCGTAGGGTTGTAAAATAGTGCGCTCGCCTGATCCAACGGTGGTGAGATGTCACCACCGTCGAATTCCCCAAAGAATTCGGACTCTACCGCAGAAATTTGCTGTGTACCGGCCCCACCGGCTCCTACCATTAGTGCGGAGATCTGGGTCAAAAGTAAGTCAAACTTGCTTGAAAGTTTGTCGACGTCCTCGACTCTGTGTATACCCCCGGATCTTGGTGTGGCTCTCTCGTCACACCACCACTCATTGTTGGATGCCATATTTTCCAGAATATGCCCGGTATCTTCCTCGCTTCTAGACATGAAGGAACCCCCAGCCGCGGCGTCCATAGAAGATTTCAGGTCATCCCTCAACCCATTGTAGAACAGATTAATAATCTGCCACTTCGGAAGCTCATGGTGAGGGCATCTTCTTTGCATCTCTTTATATCTCGTCCAAGCTTCATGCAAGGACTCGTGGCTGGCCTGGGAGAAGGAGGAGATCTCACTCCTCAACTTCATGGTCTTCCCCGGAGGAAAGAACTTCGTCAGAAAAGCGTTGGAGAGCTTCTCCCAGGTGTTGAAAGTGTTGGGGTCCTTCCCCCTTAGCCATTGCTTGGCTTTGTCTCGCAAAGAGAAGGGGAACAGCTTCAGACGGATAGCCTCTGTCATGACACCATTAATCCGGAAGGTGTCACACTTCTCCAAGAAGGAGTCTAGGTGCTCGATCGGGCTCTCCATGGGTGCACCCGCAAACTGATCCTGCTGGATCCACGTCACCAATGACGGCTTCAGCTCAAAGCTTTGGGCCGTGATAGCTGGAGGACGGATGGCGGAAGTAGACTCGATGGATGGCATCGAGTACTCCAGCAGTGACTTTTGAGGCGGGGTGTTCTACTCCATGGATTCGGGATCTTCTCTTCTTCGCTTCTCGGCGGCCAAACGCCTAAGGGTGGCGTTAATCTCTGGATCGAGGGGAATCAAGTCGTCAAGACTCCTTGAACTCCTGCGCATGAAAAACAACAAACACCCGTGAAGCGACAAGTGGGAAAGAAACAGATAAAATAAGAAATAAAAATAAGGAAGAACAAAAAGAAAAAGAAAAAGGAGAATGCGAAAACTATCGCGAGGTAGGGATGTGAGCTAGACACGAGGGTTCAAGAGATCCTAAGATAACAAGCACGTTGCCTCCCCGGCAACGGCGCCATAAACTTGACCGGCGCCCCGCTTGCGTCGCGGCGGCGCGGTGTCGTTTACCGCAAGTTTCACGGTTAGTGTAGGGTGCGGGAATATCGAACTCAGGGAGGCGAGGTTGTGCTTGGGTCAGGTAGGACCTAAATCACCCCGAGGGGCGAGCTAGCCCGAATCGGTAGATGGTTGTCACGAAAGAAAATAAAAGGGTATGAACAAAAGGAAAGTAAACCCGGGACTTTGGTTTCCAACCCGACGAGAGACTCTCGCCGATATTGCCTACGGGTATGGATAGCGATCGGGATTAGGGTCTAATGGTGAGACGTTGCCTCTGAAAGTGGTACCGGCGTCCCATGGGCCCGATATTCCGGTCGGCGCCCAGGATGATACACCGGACTTCCCGGATTCGATCAGTGGGCACTCCCGTGTCCATTAACACTGATCGATCCCAGGAGCACTAAGCCCGCAACGATATCTCCCAACGTCTCATCCTGCCGCTCCCGCGTGCTAGGATTCGGCGTCTACGCTAAGGGCGTGAGCTATGGCTAGGGAGTCAACCGCCAAGTTTATTCCCCCTTGGCCCAACGGTCAAAGGCGGTCTTTTTCCCGCCAATGACAATGAAACACCCCGCGTAACCGTTAGATTCCTACTCCCTATCGATTTCCTAACCCTATGGATGCATCGGGAAGAGCCCCCGAAGGGGTTTCCACCAAAATCCCAGATTTGGGAACTACTCACAAAAATTCATGAAAAAGCGATCTAAATGAAATTTAACCGTTGAAATCATAATCGGACAATTGCAATGCGGAAGTAATAGAGTAATAAAGACAATACTAAAATTTTAGAAAGATCTGAAAACTTACAAAAGAGTAACAATTACAGCCGTCACAAGAAAATAAAACAGTAGAAAAAACAGCAACTCCCGTTTCTGGAACCCTAGGGGTTCTATTTATAGACCTAAGCATCAACCGATCGGTTGACAAGTCAACCGATCAGTTGATCCGTTACAGATAAATAACAGAAAACAGCGAGTTTTCACCCGATCACATGAACCGGTCGGGTGAGTTCTTGAGTGACCGGTTGGATCTTGGAGCAGTCGGGTGAATCGATCGGTTCGACGTCCGTGTCTTCAGCTCTTCTTCTTCAGCTACAGATGAACCGATCGGGTGAGAGTCACCCGATCGGTTGGAATTCTGCTCGAAAAAACAGAGAACAGCCGCCCACAGAACCGGTCTGTGAACCAGTCGGGTGACTTCTTTGTGAGCTGCGGCAGAGACCGGGTGGTGCACGCGTGCATCACCCGATCGGTTGAAGATGACCAACCGACCGGGTGAGGGGCTGAAAGATGAATTCTTCGACGTTTGACCCCCTGGATCATGCGTGACTTCTCCCGTTGCTCCGGGGACTTGGGATATCATCGTTAAACGTCCCCTACGTGGTCGAACCCCTGCAATCATGGATAAACAAAGAAAAGTGAAAGAAAACGGGAAAATATACGAAAACGAATAAGAGACGGCGGAAAAACACGGAGAAACACAAAAGAAAACGTGCGTGAATATATGAAATATAAACGCACGTCATGGCCCGCTTCTGGAACACGAGCCAGGAACACAGGTATTGTAGCGTGTGCTACAAATGCAACATTCAACATGGATATCATTGATGACAATTAATTTGCGTACCATTAATTAAAATTAAACATGACATGGTAGTACTTATGCAACATGATAAATGACAGATCTAGCTTCGTTGTCAAGCTAGATCCTAAAATTGTGCCTAGGCGAGTATCATTTCGTCGCCTAGTCTATCTTACGCCTACAACAAGCAAATGGCCTAACACATGGCCCAAAACCCTAAGTGGCAAGTTTCACTTGCCTAGCACCAAGGATGACGATCACGAAGGTTCGTCTCACGGACGCTAATCTACGGGGAAGTCGCTGTTATGGAGAAACAATCATCAAAACAACATCCATTTATATTAGGGTTTCAAAATATCAAATGTGGGTGATGAAAATATTAAAGGTTCGAACACTACCGTAGGAAGCAGAAGATCGATGCCGAGCAAGCACGGCAATGGAAGAAACGATCCGGGGAACTAGGGTTCAGATCTGGAAATGGGGAGAAAATCTAGAGAAATGGGGGTTTGAGGGGTTTTCCGGCAGCCTAGAGGTGATGGCCAGCCTAAATGGAGAGGGGGAGGGGCTCTTGATGAAGGAGGAAGGCTAGGGGAAGATGGATGATGATTTGGGGAAGAAGGAGGCTCAGGAGAAATGAAAGAAGAAAGAAAAACGATTGGAGGGTTTAAATAGGAAAAGTCGGCGGCTGGGCAAACCCTAGGTTTACGACAGTGATTAGTCGGTCAAAGAAGGGTTGTTGACCGACTAGTTTAACAACTAGTCGGTCGGTCGACCAACTATGACCGACTAAAACCAAGCATCGAAAAAGAGAATAAATCTGGGTAGTGAGTTAGTCGGTCTGTGAAGGCCCGTCAACTGACTAGTTTGCAACCTAGTCGGTCGGTGAGTGTTCATAAACCGACTAACGATAAACAGTAACTCAGGTGAAATTTATCAAAGGAACTAGTCAGTCTGAGAGCATGTTCTGACCGACTAGTTTCACATCTAGTCGGTCGGTGGTTGTTCTTAGACCGACTAAGAGTAAATAGTAACTCCTGTACAATTGATTCAATGAACTAGTCGGTTCCAGTAGAGTTCCTGACCGACTAGATCTCAATCTAGTTGGTTGGTCCCCCTTCTTGAACCAACTAAAGTGCACTAAAAGTACCGAATTAAAGCGCGAAGTTCTAGGAAGATTCCTACGGCATCTAAGATCACTCTAACTCTAAAATATGAGCGATCTGAAATTCGTCAAGAGTGACTTACTCCAAGATCAACGATTTTAAGGAAGAAGCTAGAAAATCACGACGAAACGATCGAAAACGAAAGCTACGGAGACGAGAACCACACATAGGGAGAAAATCCGCCAAACACACACATATATATAATATAGATAATCCAAATACATGAAAAACCAGTCGGTACAATGGCAAAGAAGGGCAAATATGAGAAGAGGGATGACCTCAAATTCTACAAGTACCACAACGACTATGGGCACGATACTAACGACTGTTGGACTCTCAAAAAAGAGATCGAAGCACTAGTTAAGCAAGGACACCCCAAAACCCCGGCTAATGATCAACCTAGCAAGGAGAGATCCTCGAAGCAGAAGGACAAGATGACAGGATCACCTGCCACCAAGGTGATCGACTAGCGAGTCATCTGAGCTTGGGGTCAAATAAAGAGGCGTTGGACAACGACATCTCCGACGAAGTTCGGAAACACATGTACGCCTTTTGTTTTTTGTCACTCCTTTCAATAAAGCATGTCTCTTTCATCAAATAAAGTTTTGCTTCCTTAAGCCTTCATGAATTCTACAAAAACTATCCCATCAAAGCTCCCCTCTAAAAGGATCTGATCCTCGGGAAGCCTGGATAAACTGAATTCATATTGATGAAATCTGTGCGATTGACTCCTAAACGTCGTTAGTCGTAAGTCGAAGGGGCGATCCCTTTGCCACTGAACTACTCTCCAAATACGTCGTCGGTCGTAAGTCGAAGGGCCACCACTTTGCTACTGAACGACTCTCCTAAAATAGGTCGTCAGCCATAAGTCGAAGGGCTACCCTTCGCCACTGAATGACTCTCCTAAAATAGGTCGTCAGCCATAAGTCGAAGGGCCACCCATTCACTACTGAACGACTCTCCTAACGAGTCGTCGGCCGTAAGACGAAGGGGCCACCCCTTCGCCACTAGATGACTCTCCTAAAGGTTATCAGCCGTAAGCCGAAGGGGACATCCCGTCGCCACGAAACAACTTTCCTAAAGGTTGTCAGCCGTAAGCCAAAAGGGTCATACCTTTGCCACTGAACGACTCTCCTAAAGGTCGTCAGCCATAGGGGCCACCCATTCGCCACTGAACGACTATAAAGGTCATCAGTCGTAAGTCGAGGGGCCACCCCTTCTCCACTGAACGACCCTCCTAACGTGTCATCACTCGTAAGTCGAACGGCCACTCCTTCACCACTAAACGACTCTCCTAAAGGTCGTCAATCATAAGCCGAAGGGGCCACCCCGCCACTGAACGACTATCTCTCTCTCTCTCTCTCTCTCTCTCTCTCTCTCTCTCTCTCTCTCTCTCTCTCTCTCTCTCTCTCTCCTAACGTATCGACAGCTGTAAGTCGAAGGGCCACCCCTTCGCCACTGAACGGCTCTCCTAACGTGTCATCAGCTGTAATATGAAGGGCCACCCCTTCGCCACTGAACAACTCTCTTAACGTGTCGTCAGCCGTAAGTTGAAGGGCCACCCCTTCACCACTGAATGACTCTCCTAACGTGTCGTCAGCCGTAAATCGAAGGGCCACCCCTTCGCTGCTGAACAACTCTCCTTCAACGTGTCATCAGCCGTAAGTCGAGGGGGCCACCCCTTCGCTACTGAACGACTCTCCCAATATGTCGTTAGCCGCAAGTCGAAGGGCCACCCCTTCGTCACTAAACGACTCACGTACCATCAGCCATGAGTCGAGGAAATCGCTCCCTCACCATGGAACGTAGTGGTCAACTTCTAACGTGGTACGATGGCTTACCCTCGATCATCCTGAAGCAGCGTCTAACCCATTGAGTGGCCATCAGGTGTTACGACCACCACATAACGTAAGCGACAAAAAACAAAGAAATGCAATGACAAACATGAATATACATGCCAATTATTCTGGCACTCCTATTACAAAACATTGTTTTCGTTTACATCTACATCACCCCCTATATACATTCAAAAATTTCTAAAGCATGCGTAAAAAGAGCACCGAGATCCTACATTGGCTGGCTAGGCCATTGGTCTCCATCCAGCATGGCCATGGACTCTGGATCCCCCGTAGCATCTACTCCTGCATCGACGTCAGCCATGATGGCAGCGTCGTCGGTGGGAGCAGCCTCCTCTGTGCACTGGCTCGACTCATCGTCACCAAGGTCCAGAAAAATCACCAAAATCTGGTCGATCTTAGTGGAGAGGTCAAGAAATCGGTTCTTTATTTCTAACCAGCATCGCTCGTAGCCATCTCTGTATAGCTCTTCGAAGTCTGGAAACGAATCCTGAAATTCCTGAACTGCCTTCTCCGCCATGACTTCGGCACAGGCTCGCTCTTTCAATAGAGCCTTCTCAGCCCGCTCTATTAGAGCATCTTGCTCCACCTCTCTTTTACGGGCCTCCTGAAGCTCATGATCGAGCCGATCAAGGTAATTCAACCTCGTCTCGGAGAGAAGGCTGAGTCAAGTCAGCTCCACCTGGGATCTTTCCACAACCGACCTAACGGCCTCTATGGTGACCTCATGATTGGCCACCACCGAAGCACGACGACGCAATGCCGCGGTGGCCACGAGAGCATGCAAACAACACATGATGGTCAACATCCGTGCTGGCATCACCTACGAGTGAGGCTGGAGCAATAATTACCTGGTTGCTGGCATGAACGGCTATCGACGTAAGCCGCTTATAGTCGACCCTCTCCACGACAGCCCTGTCCCTTGAAAGGTTCGCATTTTCATTAATACGGGAGGCAGCCCCGCAATCGAGGAGAGAAGAATCTTCTCGCCTCATCGGAAACTCTGTTTGGATGAGCTCCTCCGTGGTGCAGTCGAATGGGGCCTGGGGAGATCAACTCTCCAGCAAAATCGGCCTGAACTCATCGGGGATGTCTTCAGACAATTCGACGGGAGGGGACAAACCCCCCATGCCAGGAGTTGTCACGCCCCGCTTCCCATTCTACCGGGAGAGAGGACGCGAGCGGGTCCGCGATGTGCTTAAAATAAGGAGGAGTACTTTTTTCTTTGAAATCTTTTTCTTTTCTTCCTTCTTGGCTTAAACACACTAAGCGTCTGTGTAGAAATTGCAGGTTCTTGCATGCAAATTTAAGAAGCAGCTCAAACAACATTATTACATATTCAGCGTACAATAATTAAGATACATCTTGGGCCTAGCATGGCTAATACAAACAAAGTACACATATTACATTATTTCAACTATAAAGGTGCAGTCGTGAAGGTGATCGTCTAATCTTCAGCGGCTAGGTACTCCATGTATTCTTCGAGCACTGGCTCAACTTCTGCAGTAATGGATTCAGAGAGCTCACTATTTATGCCTGATGGACATTTCGTAAAATAATAAAGTGAAATGTCCGTCAGCAAGGTTTACTCGACAAGATAATCTCCAAAACAAAAACGTTAGGTATTTTAAAATTGAATCAAGCTGATCTTTAAAGACAAGCAATAAGTTTAATTTAAAAGAGTTAAAGACAATCAATAAGTTTAATTTAAAAGAGTTAAAGACAATCAATAAGTTTAATTTAAAAGAGTTAAAGACAAGTAATAAGTTTAATTTAAAAGAGTTATAGCAGTTAAACAATCACATCAATTCCCAACCTGTAGCAATTTAATCATTTGATAGCAATTTGCAATACTATTAGCAATCTGTAACAATTTAGCATTTGATATCAATTTGCAATACTATTAGCAACCTATAAAAGAAGAGGTTAGAACAATATTTAATAACCAATCTATTCTAGTGATAAGTCCATGTCCAAGAGTACGAGAAATGACTAACATGCGCCCTGCGACGGGGGCCAATCCGAGGCGCTGCTCATCGACCCTATATGGCGACGGTCAAGCTCTAACCTCTGTAATGTGTTGGAGGTATTCGGTATGGTTGCATCTAGCTACTCTGTAACACTTGTGATCATAGACTACCCCAATCTCACGGGTCAAGTCAAGTGCCGGGTCAAAAGTACGTGTACTATCTATTTATATTAAAGTTCCATCTTCCATTCAATTTATTCAGTTCAGTTGCATCGTATTAGATGCGTACAATGGTTCCATGGTGCCTCAATAGTCCGTATAATAGTCTCACAAAAGTTTACGACTTCATGACTTAATTTAACAATTAAATGAAAACGTGGAAATATGTAATAGTATAAGAAAATGAGCACAGAAATGATTTTAACTAAGCAAATGAGTTTAATTAAGCTTAAAATACTTTTCTAAGGCTAGTAGGTAGTTTTCAAGATTTTTAAATAATTATTAAGCATTTTTAAACAATTTAAAAGGGCCAAAAACTAATTTTAAATCAAGAAATCATTTTTACGACATATGTTCAAAGATTTATTTAGGGCAAACCGTACGTCAGAATTCTTCCAACAAGGGATCAAAACGATCGTATTAACTAGCACTACAACATATATTTTTCTCGTATGTCAGTGTACGTGAAAATCTCATGATATGAATTTTAAAGCGAATTTAGCTTTGTTAAGTTTTGCTTTGAAAATCATTGTAGGAGATATACTTGTCTTTTGGTGATAAAACTAGCACCAATGAGTCCGTTTCATCGTTTCTGATTTTCTGGGCCTTGTCTCGTATTTTTCTGAGGCCTATACGATTTATAAACAATTCATTACTATCAGTCTATTAGTATACATATTTCTATACATATTCAAATATGTATTTCAATGCGTATTTCGTATTAAAACCATAACCCTTCATTCTCACCTTTCAAACACGTGCACGCTCGGGGGTGTTCGACTGCGGACGAAGGCGGTCATGGTTAGTCAGAGGGGAGCGACGTGGCGGCGGCGGCAAACGGGTGAAGCCCGCGGGGAGTGGGCTGCTGTTGCGTGGGGGCATTTGAGGGTGGCGTCTCCGGTGATGGGGGGCTGGGTTGCTTCGTCGGAGGAGGAGGCGGTTGTGGGGAGGCGCTCCGGTGCGGCGGTGGGAGGCCTCGCTGGTCGTCGGAGCAAGGGAGAGGAGAGGGGCGACTGGGAGTTGTTGGGAGAGAGCAGCGGCGTCGGGCTGTTTGCGTGAGTGAGAGAGGGAGGGGAGAGTAGAGGGGTCAGACGAGAGGGGGAGTGGGTTCAGGCTGAGCCTGGGTTGATTTATTTGAGGGAGAGAGGGTTTAAGGGGAGGTGTTTAAATAGGTAATTATTATTAGTATTATATTAGTGTAATTAATATTTTGTCAATGTCATTACTTAGGTTAGGTTAACCTTTTGACTAATTTAAAAAGTTGTCTAAACAGTTAACACATGGGCAGCTATGATTAGGGGGTTGGCGGTGGTAATAAATGTTTAAAAAATGATAATTAGTGATAGTAAAGCGTGATTAGTAATGGTAATTAGCAATATAATACTAAAATACCCATTAACCACATATAACTCTGAAAAATTATGAAAACATAGCCACGGGTTTGTATCGTCACGAGGATCATGACTACGAGGTCCATTTCGAAGTTTGACCTACGGAGATACGAGTTTTGGGCCAAAACCTTTAGGTCGCGGGTTTGCGGTTTCTATATTGATTTGGCTTCAAAAAATTACGAAATTAATATGGGGAACACTAAATGATCATAGAATCATATATAGAAGTTTGAAATAGTTTTGATAACGTTTAGATAGAAAATTAATTGATACGGATATATCGGTAATAATTAATTATAAATTATTATATAAATGATTTAGGGGTATTGGATGGCACTCGCACTCGCTAAAATAGGCTATAACTATATTGATATTACAAATTTTTTTAAATGATTTTGAAACCAATTTGAGATTAAACTCCTGACCAACCATTATAAAATACTTTTAATTTGTGAAAATACGTAGAATACGAATATACGCGTACTGATGGATACGGGCCGTCACATCCTACCCACCTTATAAAAATTTCGTCCTCGAAATTTCTCGAAACTCTATGAACAGATTATTAAGAAGCTCAAGCAAATTAATGATAAAATGGAATGCTTGATCAATGATTACAATTTAGAAAATAAGTTGTTAATAGCATGAAATATAATGTGATATCATAGCCTCAAGAAAACAAGAGATATTACTAATAAATTTATACTATTAACATCACCATAGCTTTCGTAACTAGTCTCGAAACCTAGTATCATCACAATAGTTCCCTCGACTTCTCAAGTAGCCAAAATATGAGATAATGGAATTACATGAAAATGAGGGCTATTATGATGACAACATCTGTTCGAACTTGGAACCTGAGGTGATAAGCCAGTAGCAAGCTATTTAAACCACATCAAAAGGAAGATCATAAAGTTCAAAGCTTATACTCGTGCTAATGGTGACTAACAGGGCCTAGCAAAGGATGTCATTCATAATTTAGCATACAAAGGGGGTATCGACTAATCCATATGCACTTGTGATGTTACACCTAACCAGCCAAGCACTAATGCCATCAACTTCCATGCCACCCAATAACAAACCAATATCCAGGACAACACCAAAACACAAATACAAGGCCAACTATCAAGGACCATAATTATCGCTATCACTCCTTCCAGCAATTCCCATAACATCCAACAACAAGCCAAAACCAAAACCATCTTCCAAATCCTAGCACAAGGCCGACATCCAACTTTAGCACCTAAGGCCAATAGCAAGCCAATATTCATCCCCAATGATACCCCTTGCCAACACCATTGGTCGGCATCCACGGTTATCACCAAGAGACCTAAACAAGTCAACGACCAAGAACTCACAGTCCAACAAACACAAAGGAGTGGGCCCAAAAAGGAACCGAAGCAGGGGACCTTTAGGGGCAAGACCCAGGATAAGGAGCTCAAAAGAAACCCAAGAATCGCAACTTCCCAAGATCTCAACCACACGGCAATAGCAAGGGTAGCGGTGAGGGTCATCACTAAACCCAAAAATCCTAAACAGAACGTCGAAGGACCATCGGCGGTTGTCGATCCATGTCGTAGGACGGTGGCGACTGCTCAGCGATGATGGGTGGAGTGGCGGAGCTTCGAGTGAGGCCAGAGGAGCTTGAGGCGAGATGGGTTGGGCTCGCGAAGGGAGAGACACATCGAAAGGGTAGGTATTGTCGCGGCGGAGAGGAAGCCACGGGATGGGTTTGGTGAGGGAAGGGATGAGGGGTTTAAAGGGGACACCGAAGTCGTCGATAGGGTAGGGTAAGGTAAGGTAGGCGGGACCGGGGCTCGAGGAGAGGATGCAGACAAAATGTAATAATGAGGGGGATGTTAGGTGGGAAAAGGATTCAAACCACGGGAAATCGGGCACAAGATGAAATTAGTGGGTAGAAGAGAAATATGAGCTCAAGAAGGATGAAGAAGACGTAACAGCTTATACTTGCACGTCGTGGTTTGGCTCGTCTCAAATTCTCTAGCACCATCCTCAAATACTTCTGGCGTCCTTCGATCTGCTTCCGTTGTTGAACTCAAACTTCAGATGATCGAAAAATTCGATTGCTACCCTCCTTATAAAAGAGTATAGCCATAGTTTAGATGAACTAAATGCGACTAGGAAGTATTCTCAGAATAAGTAGGACGATTGGAAGGCCATTACAAGAATGATGATGGTGATGCAATGAATGGACGATTCTATCTTATTGAAGGTCACTCTAGTTGTTATCAAAGGAAGGTTCTAGATTAATATTCATCAAAATGAAACACGAGTTCCTAGTTGAGGGTTCAAAGAGTTTGAAGAAGGTGATGAGACCAATGGAAGTAGATCGTTGCGAATTTTGTGATAAGAAGCGATGAGAAACTTCCAAATCAAGAAGGGGGTATGCTATGAAGACAATACTTATAGTATGATAATGTAGGTTAGCGATGATAATAAAGGTGTTGGTCATCAAATCGACGTAAAGGAGAAAGGTTCAAACGTACTAGTGATTATTGGCTCTGCAGCCTTAGCTTCTCTAGTTGACTTGATGAATGCTTAACACCTGGGTTGGTTCAGCTTGGCCTGATGAAAGACTCGATGTTGTGGAGCTAGGGGTGGTTTACGCTGTACTGATCCAGAAACTTCTACTGTCATAGTCGCTTTCTTGTTAATGTGGCAGGGGCAGTTCTTGGTAGAGTGCTCAGATGCTCCACAGACCAATATTGATTCAGCAGCAGGCAACTGTTCTTCTTGATATGTCCCTTTCGGTTGCAATGGAAGCACGCCATCGGGGATCGGTTGTAGACTGAAGATGCAGGCCTCTTGAAAGTAGTCTTCATCGGTCTGAGGGCGTCTCCCGTGGTTCCATAGGATGCTTCCCTTGGGATGCTTCACAGAGTTTGTCAACAGCATCATGGAGAATTTGGAGTTGAATTTCCCGTATTTCTCTTACGACACCCAAGATGTTGTTGTCGGTGAAGCCATGAGTATTTGGTCGACCTGTCATAGTTCAAGACAAACCGTAATGTAAGTTAGGTAATAAACATCCAGATAATCCGAGGTGCTGCTCACCGACCCTATATGGCGACGGTCAAGCTCTAACCTCCGTAATGTGTTGTAGGTATTCGGTACATGTGCATCCAGCCACTTCGTAACACTTGTGATCATAGATTACCCTAATCCCACGAGTCAAGTCAAATGCCGGGTCAAAAGTACGTGTACTATCTATTTATATTAAAGTTCAATCTTCCATTCAGTTTATTCAGTTCAGTTGCATCGTATTAGATGTGTACAATGGTTCCATGGTGTCTCAATAGTCCGTATAATAGTCTCACAAAAGTTCACGACTTCACGACTTAATTTAACAATTAAATGAAAACGTGTAAATATGTAATAGTATAAGAGAATGAGCACAGAAATGATTTTAACTAAGAAAATGAGTTTAATTAAGCAGAAAATATTTTTCTAAGTCTAGTAGGTAGTTTTCAAGATTGTTAAATAATCATTAAGCATTTTAAACAATTTAAAAGTGCCAAAAACTAGTTCTAAATCAAGAAATCATTTTTACGACATATATTCAAAGATTTATTTAGGGCAAACCGTACGTCAGAATTCTTCCAACAAGGGGTCAAAACGACCATATTAACTAGCACTACAACATATATTTTTCTCGTATGTCAGTGTACGTGAAAATATCATGATATGAATTTTAAAGCGAATTTAGCTTTATTAAGTTTTGCCTTTGAAATATCATTGTGGGAGATATACTTTCCTTTTGATGATGTAACCAGTGCCAATGAGTCCGTTTCGTTGTTACTAATTTTCTGGGTATTGTCTCGTATTTTTCTGAGGCCTATACGATTTATAAACAATTTATTACTATCAGTCTATTAGTATATGTATTTCTATACGTATTCAAATACGTATTTCAATACGTATTTCGTATTAAAACCATAACCCATCATTCTCACCTTTCAAACACGCGCGCGCTCAGGGGTGTTCGATAGAGGACGAAGGCGGTCAGGGTTAGTCAGAGGTGAGCGACACGGTGACGGCGGCGGGAGGCAGCGGCAGCGGCGGCAGCAGCAGCAAATGGGTGAATTCGGCGGGGAGTGGACTGCTGTTGCGTGTGGGTGTTTGAGGGTGGTGTCTCCGACGATGGAGGGCTGGGTTGCTTCGTCGGAGGAGGCGATGGTCGTGGGGAGGCGCTCCGATGCGGCGGTGGGAGGCCTCGTGAGTTGTCGTAGCAAGGGAGAGGAGAGGGGCGACGGGGAGTTGTTGGGAGAGAGCAGCGGTGGTGGGCTGTTTGCGTGAGTGAGAGAGGGAGAGGAGAGGGGTTGGATGAGAGGGGGAGTGGGTTCGGGCTAAGCCTGGTTTGATTTATTTGAGGGAGAGAGAGTTTCAGAGGAGGTGTCTAAATAGGTAATTAGGATTAGTATTATATTAGTGTAATTAATATTTAGTCAATGTCATTAATTAGGTTATGTTAACCTTTTGACTAATTTAAAAAGTTGTCTAAATGGTTAACACATGGGCATCTGCTATCAGGGGGTTGGTGGTGGTAATAAAGGTTTAAACAAATGGTAATTAGTAATAGTAAAGAGTGATTAGTAAGGGTAATTAGCAATATAATATTAAAATACTCATTAATCACATATGACTTCGAAAAATTACGAAACCATAGCCACGGGTTCATATCGTCGCGAGGATCGTGACTACGAGGTCCATTTCGAAGTTTGAGCTACGGAGATACGAGTTTTGGGCCAAAACATTTAGGTCGCGGGTTCTAGGGTTCTATATTGATTTGACTTCAGAAAATTACGAAATTAATATGGGGATCACTAAATGATCATAGAATCACATGGTAGAAGTTTGAAATCATTTTGATAACGTTTATATAGAAAATTAATTGATACGGCTATATCGGTAATAATTCAGTATAAATTATTATATAAATGATTTAGGAGTATTGGAAGGCTCGCACTCACAAAAATAGACTATAACTATATTGATACTACAAAATATTTTTTATAAATGATTTTGAAACCAATTTGATATTAAACTCCTGACCAACCATTATAAAATACTTTTAATTTATGAAAATACCTAGAATACGAATATATGCGTACTGATGGATACATGCTGTCACAGGAGTCCTCATGCAGAAGAAGCACCGGAGGGACCTGAGTCTTCCCCGAATCTTCCTTTTGAGGAGTACCCCTCCCTAACCGGGAGACCTGCTCCGCGACTGCATTCGACCCGGATGGTGTCGAGTCGCTGAGAACGAGTCGTTGCCTCCTCTTAGCTCCCTCAAGCGCAACTACATCAAATTCGAAGGCGGGCTTTTTCTTCTTCTTATTCTTCTGGAGGCGGGCCACCTAAGCAACCGTCCCAACTACAATGGGTCGATCTTCCGACAGTTGGGCCATCCTTTCCACCACATTCGACACCCGAGGAGACAACATGCTCACCTCCGCCTTTCTGATGGAAGCCTCGACTGCCTCCCTCAGTGCAGCATCCACCTGATAATCCACGCCGGGCATGCCTGCAGAAGCAACAAATGAGTTAAGTCGAGGAACAAAGGTCGACCAGTCAGCGGGCACGATCGAACCAACCTTTCATCCACACGGTCTGATGCAATACGTCGTCAGACCACAGCCACTTGATCGACCTCATATTCTTTGGCAGATTTGTCAATGTGTCGACGGCCTTTTTCTCCTCGCTAGTCAGTGACTTATCCTCGGCGGGGCCCAAGTTAGGAGCACCCCAACCAGTGCAAAAGCTTGCCTCTCCTTGGAAAACCACAAACACAAACTCGTCTTTCCATTTGGGATTGGAGGTGGGAAGGTCTTCAAGCAACTTTCTTCCTCGACTAGCCATTATTGAATACCAGCCCGGGGTCTTGAGGGGAGGGATTGAGAAAAAATAACTGAACAATCTCCGAGACGGTTCAATTCCTTTCATCGCATACAGAGCTATAAAGCCTGTTAGCATGCCAATGGCGTTCAACATCAACTGGCAGAAGGAAATATTCAGGGTACACAGGAAGTACCACATGAAGGGGTGCATGGGGAATCGAAGGCCTCGTTCGAAGGCTTTTATATATACCCCCACTTCCCTGCCACCGGCATGATGGGCCCTCTCGTCCCTCCCAGGCACTCGGATTTGGTGATCGAAACGGACGTAACTCATCTGAAGCTCGGGGATCTGGTCAGCCCTGACTTTGGACCTCAGATTCGCGAGCAAACCCAGCTCTAAACCCCATCCTTATTCTTCTACATAACTGTGACTAAGCTCCCTTCATAGGCAGGTTTGGAGGACGAAGACATTTCTTTGAGAGAAGGAAAATCTAAATCAAGAAGAATAAAGAAGATACATTCGCACTCTGTCGTTGTAACTGTCCTATATAAGCCAGGCGACAACCGCATGATGGAACACGCGTCGAAGATCCAAAGTCTCTGAGTGTCTTGGATTTCGAACCGTCAAATCATCTGAATCGACGAGTCGGGCATTTAGGCGCCCGAAACTTGAGTGCTATTTTCTCGACTGACGTGCCCCATTAATGCGATGTAATGTCATTTGACTTCAACAGGCAGACCCTTTGAGGTCGAGCGACGGGGGCCATTGTTGAGCCATTGGGCCAGCACTCGAGATGGATCGACCGACGGATGGCTAAGGCCCATGGGGCCCACAAGAGAAGCCCGATATTGACTCAGTCAAAGCCCATTGACCAGTCGACCGTTGCATTCCCCTCACTCGAACGTGGGATTAAAGACGGGCTCGTAATCTGCGGGAACGTATACAACATTTACTCCTATTAAAGGGGGAAGATCGTGGACCTATAATGGATGGCGTTATCTCCCCAACGTCACTAAAAGGACTCGAAATGCCTATAAATAGGAGGAAGGGTCCCATCTTCAAGGTATGAGATCTAAGATATAGAACTCTACTTTCTCAGCTGATATTTCTTACACTTTAGAGCTTGCGCCGCCAAATCTGAGACGAACCTCTGTGGGTCGATCTCAGATGCACCAAGCTCCCTCTCTTCCTTAAGGTCCCTTACTGACCTAAGCATCGGAGGGGATTTGGGTCGGAACCCAGATCCGACCCCCCTAACGTGTCTCTGTGGTGTAGATCGATGCGTCTCCATCTCTTGTAAGGGTCGTTCCCGAGCTTTCCAACCTCGAACAACCGACGTACAAGCTGATCGAGGGTCGATCGAGCACCACATCATCATCTACCACCATCACTCGACCCAGGTTCTTCCAACCTAGGGTCCCACTTCACCTGTCGACGAGGCTCCGACTCAACACGAGAGCCCACGTCAGCTTGACAAAATGTCTCGGTCAATTTTGGCCTTAACTATATATATATATATATATATATATATATATATATATATATTATATATATATATATATATATATATATATATATGGCATGCTCGAATATCCCAGTTATCAAAGGCAATTGCAGCATCCTCATCCACATCACCTATATTCCGCAAAATGATGCGGACATCTTCAGCCATCTCATCAAAAAGGACAACTTTGGATTTCATCTTTTTTTCAAACACACGCCTGTTGCGCTCACGCCATAGATGCCAGACCATTGCTACAAGGACAGTTTTTCCAAGCCTATCTAGAGGTCCCTTTTTCCCGAATTTTAAATTGAAGAAGAAGCCTATGTCATTAATAGTGGACACAGCCGGCCTTGTACAGTTGAGCTTCAGTAATGACCTTTGCAACACATAATTAGAATATTCACAGTTGAAGAACACGTGTCCAATTGTCTCAGGCTGATCCGAAGTGCAGAGCTCGCAGAAGTTTGATGAAAGGGGGTGCCACTTCTCCAGACGCTCTTTTGTACAAAGTTTGTTACGCAGAGCTCTCAGAAGAGTTAAGGAATATTTAGGAATAAAGTTGTTATGCCAAACAAGTTTGTAAAATGGAAATGATACCGATTTCATGCGCACCGAATTCCAAGCCTCCCTGAAGTTGCATGCTGGGCCACCCATCCACTCCCAGGCATCTGCTGTTGAACGAAAAGAGTGCTGATTTAAGATTGGATGGAGCAATCTAATATCCGGGTCATCAACCCAATGAGTCCCATTCCAATAATCAGCGACTCGCTTACCACTTGCGCCATCAGGGATATTATATATATATTTGAGGGGGCCACACGGTAGCCAATTATCATGCCAGAAGAGAGTATCTAACCCATCTCCCACCTTTCTTCTGATTATAACCTGGGAAAGGTGCCTGCAATGAAGAAGAAACTTCCAAGTACCCGATTGTGTGGGTGCTTTCCCTGCCTCAAAAAAACGAGTCGAATCCTTATATTTCCTGCGCATGAAATCCGCCCAAAGACCCTTAGATTGTAACAATCTCCAAGTAAGCTTGATTCCTGAAGCCAGATTCAGATCAGTCAATAGTCTTAATCCAACCCCTCCCTCCTCCTTAGGCCTGCAGGAATCAGTCCAGGCCCAAGCCTTAGAATTTCCCCAAATAAACTTCCTGCATATAGATGTGAGGATACGAAGCACAGAAGTAGGGAATCTATAAACCTGGATCCAAAAATTTATCATGCCATATACGACAGTTCTCACCAGTTCAATGCGGCCAGCAAGAGATAATGAAGTAGAAGTCCAACCACTCAGTCGTTTCCTGCATCTATCAATTAGCCGGTTATACATTTGTGCTTTTGGGTACTTGGCCGACAACGGCAGACCCAAATAAGTGGTGATTGTGCTTGCCCGTTTAGCTCCCAAAAAGTCTGCCAAATCCCCAGGGTTCTTCACACCTTTACTAAACATAGCGATGCTTTTATCCCAGTTAATTTCCAGTCCCGTGAAATCTCGAAAATCATCAAGAAGGATCTTAAGTCCATTAAAAGATCTTTGGTTGGCACGACAAAAGACCAATAAGTCATCAGCAAATAGGAGGTGAGAAATTGCTCCAGCCCTTTTCATAGGTTGGATGCCTCCTCTAGCAATTGCCTTAGCAAGCAGAAGGGTGAAGCATTCCATAATAATGACAAAAAGATATGGAGATAGAGGATCACCTTGCCTCAGCCCTCTATTCCCTCCAAAGAAACCAACAGGGGAGCCATTCACCATGACAGAGAAGGTGGGAGTGGAAATACATTCCCTGATCCAACCAATGAACTTGCATCCAAAACCCATCTGGTGAAGAATGAAATACACGAACTCTCTGTTCACACTATCAAAGGCCTTTCTGAGATCAAGTTTTAGGCATGCCCTGGCGCCCATCGGATTGCTGAAGTCACGTATTTGCTCATGGGCTAGGAGTGCACAGTCAGAAATCAGTCTCCCCTGGAGGAAGGCAGATTGATTAGGAGAGACAAGGTCATGAATGAAGCATTGGAGCCTGTTGCATAGTATCTTGCTGATGATCTTGTAAAGCACATTACAGCAAGCGATAGGCCTGTAATCTCCCATAGATGTGGCATTTGAACCTTTCGGGACCAGAGTTAAAAATGTGTGATTTACCTGCTTTAATAAGGAACCAGAATTGAAAAAAGATTGCACTGCCCCAATCACATCAGCCCCAATAAGATTCCAATTATGCTGGAAAAAGAACCCATTAAATCCGTCTGGCCCAGGTGCTTTGGAAGCACCAATTTGGAAAACCACATCTTTGACCTCCTCAGCAGTGACACTTCTTTCAAGCCATAAGGCAGTCTGGCATTTTATCTTTTTCTTAGGAATAAGATTAGGGAAGACATTCCAGTAGCTACTTTGCTTGTATAAGCTTTCATAGAAAGAAACAGCCTCAGCTTTGATATCCTCATAGGTTTTGCAATGAACTCCATTGGCATCCACAAGATGACATAGGTTATTTCGTCCCTGCCTTGATTTCATAGCATTGTAGAAGAACCTAGTATTTTTGTCTCCCAGATCAAGCCAATCCTGCCTGCTTCTTTGACGGTACATCTCCTCTTCCAAACCCAAATGTGTGGCCAGATCAGCAGCTAATTTTCTCTCCCTTTCCTGAAGCTCCAAAGAGGAGTGTAGATTATTCAAATTCCTCAGAGCTTCAAGCTGGTACCGGCACTGAGAAATAGTGTTAGCTGCCTGCAACTCCTTAGCCCAGCCTCTCAGTTCTGTTTTGGTTCTCCTTAATTTACTGATAAGGCAGAACATACGAGTCCCACGAGTGTTTTGGTTCCAAGTAGAGGCAATTAATTGCTGATAACCTGGCAAATTTATCCAATGATTGTAAAATTTAAATGGCTTGGGACTAGATATTACCTCAGGATGCAACTTGATAAACATTGGAGAATGATCACTCGTATGTGGATCCAAAAAGGTGAAAAAAGAGTCAGGAAGTAAGCCAAGCCACGCATCATTGATCAACACCCTGTCCAGCTGTCCGGCAATACGTCGATGTCCCAAGCGATTATTGCACCAGCTCAATCTATTCCCAGTGCTTTTGAGATCCTGAAGGCCACAGTTTGAGAGGCAAATATTGAAATCAATGTAATTGCTAGGAACCACCCTGCGACCGCCGATTTTATCTTTAGCATAGAGAATACAATTGAAGTCACCTCCCACCATCCAAGCCTCTCTCCCTATGAGAGCCGCATCAATCTGGAGATGCTCCCATAGTAACTTCCTTTCAATAAATTGGTTACTACCATAGACCGAAGTAAAGTAAAACTTCAGTCCCCCCCTATTAATACACTGAACAGTGACATGCTGCATTGAATCAGAAATAACTTTCAGCTGCCACACATTCGGGTCATATCCAACAAGGATTCGGCCTCCTTTATGATGGTCGAAATTATGAATGGATATCCATTGCTTAGGGAAGCAAGATTTAGAGTTGATGCTAGTAGCATTTAATTTAGTCTCTAAGAGGACTAAAATTGTAGGATCAAGTTTTTTAATCCTATCCCGGAGATCCCTACGCCTCACAGAGTTGTTCAAACCACGTACATTCCAAATTAACATAGTCATAAAAAGATGTTAGAATAAGTGTAAGAGAATAGAGGTAACCTCCCCTACTTTAGCCTGGAGCTTCTGCGGATTGCAGAACCCGAGATGGAAGTACTTTGCTTTCGCTGATTGGTAGTGTCGCCAGCCTTCAATAAATCACTAAGTTCAGCTGCCCACTCAGGATTATCATATATTGGTTCATTGGGTAGGGTACAGGCATCAGGAATGTTGACAAGCTGAACAGGGGATGGATCCAGCCTCGCTGGTGAGGAAGCAACATTATTATTCAGATCAGTCTCCTTGTCGGCAACACATTCAACCGTTGACAAAGTGCTGATGGCAGGATTTGATTCCATAGTAGGTGCAGCCAATTCAGGATTACATTTCTGCCGGAGTTTGTGGATGAACTTGAGAGAAGCTAACAGACTTAGAAGGTTATTCCGAAGTGGGGGTGGATTATCATCAATGGGAGGACGCGGCATCTTGCTTGCAGGCGTAACTCCTGCTATTGGCTGCTGATCATTTGACAGCGTCACACCCGCCGCTGAATGTTGCTCCGGAAGTGTAGACGGGCCAGCAATAGAGGAAGATGAAATGCAATTATCCTGTGAAGACGGGAGATTATGAATATCAACACTCTTTCCTTTATCTTGAAAAGGGCACTGGAATATAGAGTGGCCAAAGCAGAGGCATCTATTACAGCGGGGGGGGTTCAGCTTCAAAGACGGTCCCAATAGACAAAATTGAGCCATCATCAAGTTCAACCTCAATTTGCTTAGGTAGATCTTTATTAGCATTAATCTCAATCAAGCATCTAGCAAAAGTTATTCTCTCCAACCTAGCTGTTGCACGATCAAGACATAAAGGCTTCCCTACAACAGAAGCAAGGATGTTCAGGATGTCCATATTCCACATGTTAACGGGGACCCCGTGCAGTTGCACCCAAATGGGGACAGAAGTGAGGATGTCCCTATCATGCCGTAAGGAAGGAGACCAATGTTTGAGCACAACCAATCGCCCATCAAACAGCCATGGGCCACCGTGTAGGATCCTATCACATTCCTCCCCAGACTCAAAGCGGAAGTAGAAAAAACCGTTTTCCTTACTGAAGAGTTGAACTCTCTTACTGGGCTTCCATAACCGTTCCACCCACGCCTGCATCTGGTTGAACAAAGGGGCATCTCCCAAAACATAGCCAACCAAAGTGGTCTTCCAGTACTCAGATCCCCTAGCCAAGAGGGAGTCTGAAACACAAGCAACGCAGGAGCCATCCTGGCGAATCTTAGGAGGCACAAAAGTCATGCCAATGGCGTTGCCGTAAGTTCGCTTTGTACTGCAAATGTATATATATATATATATATATATATATATATATATATATATATATATATATATGGGTAAAGGGATCCTAAGGTGCCTCCTTAGATTCAATCTAAGGAGGCGCCCCCATTTCCCACCATCGCACACATTTTTTTTGAAATTTTTTTTCATGGGTTTATTGTTCACCTTATGGATGATCAACATACCAAATTTCAAGGGATTTCAATACTTTTTGAGCCCTCATCTATCCCTTGCAACTTCGTGGGATTTTCAGCACGTTTTTAAACCGTTGAAATTGTAAGGGGTAGATGGTGGCTCAAAAAGTATTGGAATCCCTTGAAATTTGGTGTGTTGATCATCAATGATGTGAACAAAAACCCCATGAAAAAAAATTTCCAAAAAAATTTTAGGAGATGGGGAGAAATGGGGGCGCCTCCTTAGATTTTCATCTAAGGAGGCACCTTAGATCCCCTTTTTCCTATATATATATATATATATATATATATATATATATATGGCATGCTGACATTATCTCCAGCTCCCCCCAGCACATCACTGTCCGATGCCTTAATGCGGGTGGTTTTTCTATGGCACTCACTGGAATTTATGCATTTAACTCTGGATCCGAGAGGAGGAAACTTTGGCATGACCTGAAGTCTGATGCCTCATCCCTTAAGAATGTTCCTTGGGTGGTGGCGGGCGATTTCAACTGTGTCCTCTTTGCTAAAGATAAAATAGGGGGTATGAAGCTCTTGGCTAATATGGTGGACGAATTTAAAGATTGTGTTACTGATTGCTCCCCAGTGAACTGAAAAGCAAAGGACAGCGCATGAGCTGGTGTAATAAGCGGGTTGGGCAGGAGCGGATTACGGCACAGCTCGATAGAGTACTTTGCAACGATGAATGGATTTGCAGGCTTCCTGACTCTTTCGTTGAATACCTAGACTCCCAAACCAGTGATCATGCTCAAATGATGATTAATCTGCACACTCAGGTACCTACTGACCCAAAACCCTTTAAATTCTTTAATCATTGCCTGGATTCAAGGAGATTGTTGAAGCAAACTAGAATCTCCTAATGTGCGGCACACCAATGTATAGCTTAACTCAGAAGCTCCAAAGAATGAAGCACTGTTTGCATTCCTGGGCGCATCATAATAACATGGGTAATGCTATTCGGGCTTGTCGCAAAAACCTGTCTGAAGCAAGATCACATATTGATATCCACTCTTCAGTGGAATTGCAGAACAGAGAGCAAAGGCTTGCTAATGATTTAGTAAGTCTCCTAGCGATGGAAGAGGAGATGCTCAGGCAAAAAAGTCGACAGGAATGGATGAGTTTCGGTGATAGAAACATGAGATTCTTCTACGCCTACACCAAAGCAAGGCAATGCCATAATAATCTATACCACGAGGTGAATGCGGGTGGGGGATTCAAAACAGAACCTATGATGAGCTAAAAATTGAAGCACCACTTTTCTATGAAAACTTATATAACCAAGAGCATTACATGCGTAGCTTCCCTAAGCTTGTGACAAAAAGCAAAGTGTCTCCAGAAGCGGGGGTTTGGTTAGACATGAGAGTTAGTATAGAGGAGGTGAGAACAGCATTGTTTGATATTGGACCTGACAAATCTCCCGGACCGGATGGTTTCAACGGATACTTCTATCAACAGAACCGGTCCCTGATAAGGGGGATGTCATTAAAGCCGTCTTGTCATTCTTTAGGAAGGGGATCATGACTCGCCAGGTGAATCACACCTTCCTCACTCTAATTCCGAAAAATTCCAATGCTACTAATCTAGGGGATTACAGGCCTATTTCATGCTGTAACGTTCTCTACAAAGTTATCAGCAAGGTTCTGTGTAATAGACTGAAAGTGCTGGTACACGAGCTGATCTCTCCGAACCAGGCATCCTTCCTGAAAGGGCGACTTCTCACAGATTGTTCTATTCTGGCCCATGAGCATATCAGGGACTTTAGGAATCCTATCGGGGCCAGAGCATGTATCAAGCTGGATTTGAGAAAGGCGTTCGACAGTGTAAACAGGGAATTCGTATATTACATGCTTCATCAATTGGGATTCAACCATACTTTCATCAACTGGATAAAGGAATGCATCTCCACGCCAAGTTTTTCTGGCATGGTGAACGGCTCACCCGTGGGCTATTTCGGCAGCAACCGAGGTCTTAGGCAGGGGGATCCACTGTCGCCTTACCTTTTTGTAATCGTGATGGAGGCCTTCTCACTCATGATGGCGAGATCCATCAGCACCCGCTCTATTCATCCAATGCGATGCGAGGGTACAATTTCCCACCTACTTTTTGTTGACGACCTGCTTGTCTTCTGCAGAGCTAACAAACATTCTCTAAGTGGCTTGAAAAATTTGCTTGATGAAATTAGCACGCAAACTGGTCTTCAAGTCAACTGGGATAAAAGTGCGGGCATCTTCAGCAAGGGTTCTAAGAGTCCTTCCGACTTAGCTAATTTTCTTAGGCTAAGACTTGCAACGACCATCACTACTTACCTGGGCCTGCCTCTATCTTCAAAATATCCCAAAACTTCCATGTACAGTAAGCTTGTGGATAAATGCAAAAAGCGGCTCATGGGATGGACTGCGAAAACCTTATATATCTCAGGCCGTATTGAATTGGTTAAAACAGTGATTTACGGAATGGTCTCCTTTTGGATGCAAGGCTTCCGTCTTCCACTGTCTATAGTACGCTCCATCACTTCAATCTGCAGAGAATTTATATGGGGGAAATCTAGTGTCTGGTCATGGAAAAACTTCTGCAAACCCAAAACTAAGGGAGGCGGTGGGCTTAGGCTTATCTCAGATCTCAATTTGGCTTCTGGGGTAAGGCTCACTTGGAAATACCTATTTGGTGACGACTTATGGGCGAAATACATGAAAATTACCTATGGAGATCCAAATCTCTTCTTTGCAGCGAAGGGGAGAGCTTCACAGTCAGGCTCCTGGAAATTTATGCTCAATAGCAGAATTGCTTCCCAGAAACTAATTAAGAAGGAAGTGAATGACGGCCGCTCAACTTTTTTCTGATCCGACCACTGGTTGGATGATGGGCCCCTTTCGCACTCTCACAGCATCCCTTCTGGCCAAGAGCGCAGGATGGTGTCAGAATTCTGGACCGGCTCTTCATGGAGAGATGACGCTGATATCCATCAAGTTCGGCAGCTGCTCAACAAGCACAAGCTGACCCCAGGTGCGGACAACTGGTGCTGGCTCCCTGGGACTGATTTCAACTTCAAAAATGTTTGGGAAAAAAACCAGGGAACAGGGAATTAAATTCATCTACTATAAACTAGTATGGTATGCCGGCCATGTCTCGAAATTCTCCTTAGCTCTTTTGCGAGCTTTCAAAGGGAGATTGCTGACTAGGGATAAATTGATCAGATGGGGTATCAACTCGCCCAGCAATTGCGTGCTATGTGATTGTCAGGCGGAGGAGACAGTATCTCATATCTTCTTCGAATGTGAGTACTCAAAGTACATCTTTAAACAAAGTCTCCTCAAACTAGGAATTCAAGATTCTTTCCAAGCGTCAATGGAGGATGTGGGCAATCTATATTTGCAGTGTTTTGGGAACAAATCGGTGCTAAGCCTACTTGCAAAAACTGCACTGGCAAGCATTGTTTGGCATATCTGGAGGGAAAGAAACATGAGAATCTTTGAAAACAAAATTAAGGGCAAGACGACACTCTTTGAGGATATAACAACGGACCTTCGAATCGCACTAAGAGAACAGGACAGAGATGATGTGGAGGCGGCGGAGGCGATGTCAAACTGGGATTTCCTAGACAATGGCTAGGAAAGCTTTTGAATTTTTTAGATTTTTAGATTTTGATGGTACTAGCTTACTGGGTCCTGGTGCTCACTGTAGGGGGGTAACGGCGCTTGTGCCCTATCCCCCTCTATGATACCCAAGATCCTCTTTGCTTTTGCCGGTTGTATCTATTGTACAATTTCTTGTGATTAATATATACTTTCATTTACCTTTCAAAAAAATATATATAATGGGTATCATATGCCATATGAGACATGGCCTCACATGCCCTATCACATAAAGCAACCAAGTACAAACCCACATGGGCTTGTACTTGGTTGTACCCACCCCCTTTATGTGAGAGGGCATATGAGGCCCTTTCTCATATAGTGTATGATACCCGTTATTCTCATAAATATTCTCATATATTATCTCTCATATGCCCTCTCTCATTATTCTCGATGATGGTTTTTGACGTGCGTTTATATTTCATATATTCACGCACGTTTTCTTTTGTGTTTTTACGTGTTTTTCCGCCGTCTTTTATTCGTTTTCTTGTATTTTCTCGTTTTCTTTCACTTTTCTTTGTTTATCCATGATTGCAGGGGATTGACCACGTAGGGGAAGTTTAACGATGATATCCCAAGTCCCCGGAGCAAGGGGAAGTCACGCGTGATCCAGGGGGTCAAACGTCGAAGAATTCATCTTTCAGCCCCTCACCCGGTCGGTTGGTCATCTCCAACCGATCGGGTGATGCACGCGTGCACCACCCGGTCTCAGCCAGAGCTCACATGGAAGTCACCCGACCGGTTCGTAGACCGGTTCAGCGGGGGCCTGTTCTCTGTTTTCTCGAGCAAAATACCAACCGATCGGGTGACTCTCACCCGATCGGTTCATCTGTAGCTGAAGATGAAGAGCTGAAGACACGGACGCCAAACCAATCACTTCACCCGACTGCTCCAAGATCCAACCGGTCACTCAAGAACTCACCCGACCAGTTCATGTGATCGGGTGAAAGATCGCCGTTTTCTGTTATTATTTTGTAATGGATCAACCGATCGGTTGACTTGTCAACCGATCGGTTGATGCGAAAGTCTATAAATAGAACCCCTAGGGTTCCAGAAACGGGAGCTGCTAGTTTTTTTACGGTTTTCTCACTTTGTGACGGCTGTAATTGTTACTCTTTTGTAAGTTTTCAGATCTTTCTCAAATTTTAGTATTGTCTTATCTACTCTATTACTTCCGCATTGCAATTGTCCGATTATGATTCCAACGGTTAATTTTTATTTAGATCGCTTTTTAATGGATTTTAGTGAGTAGTCCCCAAATCTGGGATTTTGGTGGAAACCCCTTTGGGGGCTCTTCCCGATGCGTCCATAGGGTTAGGAAATCGATAGGGATTAGGAATCTAACGGTTACGCAGGGTGTTTCATTGTCATCGGCGCGAAAAAGACCGCCTTTGACCGTTGGGCCAAGGGGGAATAAACTTGGCGGTTGACTCCCTAGCCATAGCTCACACCCATAGCGTAGACGTCGAATCCTAGCACGCGGGAGCGGCAGGATGAGACGTTGGGAGTTATCGTTGCGGGCTTAGTGCTCCCAGGATCGATCAGTGTTAATGGACACGGGAGTGCCCACTGATCGAATCCGGGAAGTCTGGTGTATCATCCTGGGCGCCGACCGGAATATCGGGCCCATGGGATGCCGGTATCACTTTCAGAGGCAATGTCTCACCATTAGACCCTAATCCCGATCGCTATCCATACCCGTTGGCCGTATCGGTGAGAGTCTCTCGTCGGGTTGGAAACCAAAGTCCCGGGTTTTCTTTCTTGTTGTTCATACCCTTTATTTCCTTTCGTGACAACCATCTACCGATTCGGGCTAGCTCGCCCCTCGGGGTGATTTAGGTCCTACCTGACTCAAGCACAACCTCGCCTCCCTGAGTTCGATATTCCCGCACCCTACACTAACCGTGCACTTTCAGTAAACCGACACAGCGCCCACACCACAGAAGCGCGGGGGCGCCGGTCAAGTTTATGGCGCCGTTGCCGGGGAGGCAACGTGCTTGTTATTTTAGGATCTCTTGAACCCTCGTGTCTAGCTCACATCCCTACCTCGCGATAATTTTCGCATTCTCCTTTTTATTTTTTATTTTTCTTATTTTTATTTCTTATTTTATCTGTTTCTTTCCCACTTGTCGCTTCACGGGTGTTTGTTGTTTTTCATGCGCAGGAGTTCAAGGAGTCTTGACGAATTGATTCCCCTCGATCCAGAGATTAACGCCACCCTTAGGCGTTTGGCCACGGAGAAGAGAAGAAGAGAGGATCCCGAATCTATGGAGGAGAACACCCCACCTCACAAGTCTCTGTTGGAGTACTCGATGCCATCTATCGAGTCGACTTCCGCCATCCGATCTCCAGCTATTGCGGCCCAAAGCTTTGAGCTGAAGCCGTCTCTAGTGACATGGATCCAGCAGGACCAATTTGCGAGTGCACCCATGGAGAGCCCTATCGAGCACCTAGACTCCTTCTTGGAGAAGTGTGACACCTTCCGGATTAATGGTGTCACGACAGAGGCTATCCGTCTGAAGCTGTTCCCCTTCTCTTTGTGAGACAAAGCCAAGCAATGGCTAAGGGGGAAGGACCCCAACACTTTCAACACCTGGGAGAAGCTCTCCAACGCTTTTCTGACGAAGTTCTTTCCTCCGGGGAAGACCATGAAGTTGAGGAGTGAGATCTCCTCCTTCTCCCAGGCCATCCATGAGTCCTTGCATGAAGCTTGGACGAGATATAAAGAAATGCAAAGAAGATGCCCTCACCATGAGCTTCCGAAGTGGCAGATTATTAATCTGTTCTACAATGGGTTGAGGGATGACCTGAAATCTTCTATGGACGCCGCGGCTGGGGGTTCCTTCATGTCTAGGAGCGAGGAAGATGCCGGACATATTCTGGAAAATATGGCATCCAACAATGAGCGGTGGTGTGACGAGAGAGCCACACCAAGATCCGGGGGTATACACAGAGTCGAGGACGTCGACAAACTTTCAAGCAAGTTCGACTTGCTTTCGACCCAGATCTACGCACTAATGGTAGGAGCCGGTGGGGCCGGTACACAGCAAATTTCAGCGGTAGAGTCCGAATTCTTTGGGGAATTCGACGGTGGTGACATCTCACCACCGTTGGATCAGGAGAGCGCACTATTTTACAACCCCACGGGAAATGCGTCGTATCCACCAAGGACCAATTCCAACCAGGCCTACTCTCCAAACAACCGGAACCACCCAAACTTCAGTTACCAGCCACCATTTCAGCCCTCGCCGCCTCAGCAGCCGCAGCAAAAAACTTATCAGCCGGCTAGGCCACAGCAGAGCCAGGTTCAGCAGCAACCATTTCAGCAGCAACCATTTCAGCAACAACCTCAGCAACAATTTTACGCCCCCAGGAATCAACAGCCAGTCCAGCAGCAGCAGCAGTATGGCCAACAGAGGGCCATCTCTCCGGTTGAGTCTCTCTTGACTCAATATATTACCAACCAGGAGAAAATCAATCAAAAGCTGGAAATGGGTCAGTGGACCATCACGGACCAAGTAACCCAGCTGGGGTTACAAGTGGCGAACATTTCAAGGTCACAAAACCAATTGCCGCCACAACCGGAGGTGAACCGAGGGGAGCAACCCAAACATCGGCACTCGTGCACGAGCACGCAAATGTGTCCGCTATCGTTCTGAGAAGCGGGACACAAATTCCTACTAGAGTGCCCCCTAGCAAACCAGAAGCACCATTGGTCGTTGAGAGACCGATCGAAAAATCAAACGACGCTGGTGCTTCGTCATCAAATCCTATGACTCCGGAGGGAGTCTCTGAAGAAGAGAAGAAGAAGAAGGAGGAAGGGAGCCCGAAAGTGTTCAAACCCGTTGTGCCATTTCCACAACGGTTAGCTCAGGCCAAAATTGATGAGAAATATGGCAAGTTCTTCGCCATGGTCAAGGACCTAAGCCTGCAAATCCCCTTCCTAGAAGCAATCGAAACAATCCCCTCCTATGAAAAATTCCTGAAAGATTTGGTGACTAGAGGGTCTAGGAAGGAGAAAGTAGTGTTGACGGCAGAATATAGCGCTCTTATCCAGAGGGCAAATCCGCCGAAACTCAAGGACCCAGGGAGCTTCTCAATTCCTTGCACGATCGGGGCAGTAAAGATTCATCGTGCACTCGTCGACCTCGGAGCGAGTGTTAGTTTGATGCCCTTGTCGATGTATAGAAGGATAGGAATGGGTGATTTGGAGCCCACCGGTATGACCCTACAACTAGCTGACCGGTCGGTCAAATATCCGGTGGGGATTGTGGATGACCTCCCCGTTAATGTAAGAGGGGTGCATGTGCCAGTGGACTTTGTAGTCATGGACATGCCTGAAGACGCACACACCCCCATCATCCTGGGACGGCCTTTCATGGCCACTGCTGGCGTTTAATAGATGTGAAGAACAGAAAACTCTCTTTAAACGTCAGCGGAGAAAAAGTTGAGTTTGATCTGGGGTTATCCATGAAGTACCCCGATCCCCCAGATGACCCTCGGTGCAATTTTCTTGAGGTAGAAGAAGAAAAGGCCGCTGAAGAGAGCTCCTGGGAGATTCTCTTAAGAAACCCCCCCGAAGACTTGGGGGATTCAGAAGATGGAGACGGCCCCAAGAACAAAGAAGGTGCTGGAAAAGCGAGTGCAGCAAGAACGACCCCTCCCGGGTTCCCCAAGGCTCCTCCTGCGAGGAGAACGGGGAAAGAGCCCATGGACCTCACTAAAGACGAGGTCTGGATCCTAAAGAAGATGGCGGGAAGCGCCAACACGAAAGAAAAGCCCCCGGATCCCAAGAACAAGGGGAGGGTAGTCGAGCAAGTATTTCTCCAGCCGCTGACTACTCCAAGTGCCTTCAGCTCCAATGAAGAAGAGATGCCGAACTTCGGGCATCACCCGTATCAACCACCGTGAACATCTCTTGCGGGCGTCGAGCCAACGACGTTAAACAAGTGCGCTTCATGGGAGGCAACCCATGTTCTAAACTTTTTCCCCATTTTTAGCGTTATTTTTGACTTTATTTTATCTAATTTTTTAAATAAAATCAGCCGCGAGAATATCCATTCGGGGACTTTGACAAATCTGTTGGTTTTTGCAGGAAACAAAGCCCCAACTGATCGGTTGATAACTCACCCGATCGGTTGGGATGTATCAGATACATGTCGATGTCTGTCCCCAAATGACCCGATCGGTTGAGGAATGAAGAGACCGGGTGACAGACCGGGTGAGCTGGGGAGAACTCTCGGAAGTTTTTGGGGAATATCAACCGATCGGTTGAGTTCGAGCGCCATCGGTTGATGCGACCGGGTGAGCAGCCCTAAGTTCTCGGGAAAATGAGTGGAGCGGCCAACCGATCGGTTGACAAGTCAATCGACCGGTTCGCCTGTAGCATTTCTTCGGCAAGTATTTCGACCTAACCGTCAACCGATCGGGTGACAAGTCACCCGATCGGTTCGACTTAAAACCCTATATAAACCCCCCGACACCCGCTCGTTTTCATCCTCGCCCGATCGCCAAAATCGCCGTTGTTTCGCCTTCCTCTCCTCCCCAACGACCGATTCTCACTCCCCCACGTCCTCTACTCCTCTATTACTCCCTCTCTCCACCTCCTCCATCAATCCCTCCATCATCTACACCCTCTCTCTCCTTTCATTTCAAATTTCTGACCTAATTTCCCCCCAAACAACCCCATTTCAAAAATTCTTGCCGGAAGAGATCGCCGCGGCTCCACGCTACTCTCGTTGAACAGTGTGGGGACGTCTACGAGCAAGCTCCGCCATTCCGCTTGGGTACACTTGCTCTTAAGCTTATATTTATATATTTTCCCTATAGATTGTGCTTGCTCGTTTGCTTGTGTTAGTGTGCATCCACTGTTTTTTGCACTCATTCATACACACACACTCACACATGGCTAAGGATAAGGACAAGGGGAAGGGAATTATGCGGGAGGAGGAGCCGTCTCGAAAGAGACGAAAACAAACACGCCCCCCTTCCCGTACACGAGCACTTACACTTGGCCCTCCCCCGCCTGTTATCCCCCCTGTGGACCCAATGTTGGGCCCACATGGGTATATCTTTAGAAACCAGGAGCACAAGGATTTTTACCGTAGGCTCGATGCTCGAGGGCATCTATCTACTAAGTTCCCGCACACACGAACACTTGTCGATCTCGGTGTCTACACCGAGGTCGAATCTCTTTTCGCTAACTTAGGATGGTTGGCCTTTCTTAATGCATCTGCCATATCCTACCCGGCCCTCACACTCGAATTTCTCTCTACACTTGTTTGGGAGTCCGGGTCGATCATTAAATTCAGGGTGCGTAACCGTAGTGTCACCACAAATCTGAACACGATTAACGATATATTTGGTTT
Source organism: Scilla litardierei (assembly GCA_030789695.1). Classification (NCBI taxonomy): domain Eukaryota; kingdom Viridiplantae; phylum Streptophyta; class Magnoliopsida; order Asparagales; family Asparagaceae; genus Scilla; species Scilla litardierei. The sequence continues at coordinate 95,131,053 of CM061130.1, read as the reverse complement.
CCCCAATCTCGGGGATGATTCCATCCGACACTACGGGTACACGCCCGAGTTTGATGTCGATCAATTCTGGTTCCGCCTCACAATGATCCGTGACTATCCCCGAGGAAGGCCCAAGGCCTCCTCCATCATTCATCCCGTGTTTCGTTTGGCCCACAGGATCATTTCATCTGCATTTTTTCCTAGGGACGAGTCCGGCACCGTGACTATCCCTGACCTTTTTATCCTTTGGGCCATGACTTTTCCTTATGTCCGGGATGATGATGGAATTAGCTTCAGGGCCCCTACCGTCCCCATCCATGGCAGCGATTGGCTTGTTTACAAGCTACTCGAGATCAGCCGGGCCGGTAAGGGGAAGTTTTGTTGTGGGGGCATCATCACGATCATCTGCTCTCACGCCCAATTCAATATTACCATCCACAATAATCTTCCAGCTGTCGCAGGACCCTCACAGCTTGATATTGATGTCCTGCGGCACATCCACATGATTAGACCCCAATCAGATGGCTGCTTCATCTTCAATTATGGCCACCCCCCAGCCCCTTACACCATTCTGCCCAACCCCGCTCGAATGACCATTGCTCTTGTGGGAGATTGGACCTTCCCTCCTGATCCCAACTTCTTAGCGGGGTTGAATCTTCCTTTCCTTCCCGCAGACGCACGCAGACCACCGTCCCCTGCCGCCCACTTAGGCGAGCAGGATATCCCTGCGTCTGGGGGAGATTTAGGGGCTGGCCCGAGTCGTCCTGTCTCTGCTCCGGGACCGATCACGTCTGAGCACCTCTTTGCGGCCATTTCTGGCCTTGTCTCCTGTGCCGGCATGACCACTGCCGCCGACACCTCTTCGACCTTACCTGGCGGCACCACCTCTGCCTCGCGTCAGTATACATCTTTTGGTCGCCGTCAGGTATCTGCCCGTCAAGGTCTTGAGAGGGAGGTCGCTGCCCTTCGTGAGCTCGCCATGTCCTCTGCCTCCTCGGACCCATCACCATCCTCCTTTCTTACTCACCCACGTTTCCTCGCACTTGAGAGGAACGTGGCCGCCATTCTTCGCCTTCTCACTCATATCCACGGACCACCTCCACCTTCACCACCTCCACCTTCACCACCCCGACGATCTTCTCCTCCACCCTCCCACACATCCCCACATCCATCACCCCCCCTCACCACATTCTTCTCCTCCCTCTTCTAATCCCATCCGGCATCCACTTCACCCCTCCCGACCACTTCCACCGCACCCACGCTACCTCCTCCCTCCTCCTCCGTCACTCCATACGTGCGCCAGAGGAAATTGCCGGTGCGCTCCAGATCCCTCCCACCACTTCCCACTACCGTCACCACCGCATCTTCTTCCTCCATTTCTATTCCTCTCACCACCGCCTTGATCGCCTTCCTACCACCACCACCCACCACCACCGACACTCCTCCCATTGTTCACACCACCGCTGCCCCTATTCCTCCGCCTCGTTCCCCACTTCTCCGCACACCCCCAGCCTCCCCCGACCACCCATCCACTCCCTCTTCCGAGGAGGACGAGGACTCACCTTCTCCTCATGGTGTTAAACCGGCCCGGCCGGGCCGGGCCGGCCCGGGCCCGGCCGGACCCATTCAAAACCCGGGCCGGGCCGGCCCGGCCCGGCTGTTTTCTATGTAAAAACGGCCCCGAGGGGCTTTTTTTGCCCAAAAACCCGGGCCGGGCCGGGCCGGCCCGGCCCGGCCCGAGGCCGGTTTCCTCGGCCCAGCCCGGCCCGGGGGCCGGGCCCGGGCCGGGGCCCGGCCCGGGTACGGGCCACCGGGCCCGGGCCGGGCCGGCCCAGAAGCCGGGCCAGGCCGGCGGGCCGGCGGGCCGACGGGCCCCCGGGCCGTTTTTACACCATGACCTTCTCCTGCTTTCTGATTTCACCTTATTTGTTTTTGACTCCCCCTTGCATATCTCTGGATTTCATTGATCACATCATTTCGCTAGCACTGTCTGGTCTAGCTTGGGGGACGTCTATTTTGGTGTGCTGTCGTGTTTTGTTTGTTTTTCTCATTTTTGTGTGTGTGCTTGTATTTCGTTTTTTTTGAGTGTCGTGTCATGTGTTTTTATTTTTATTTTTATTTTCGTGTTGTTTGATTTTGATTTTGATCTTTCTTTCTTTTTCAGTTTCATCTATGTGTTTTCCTCGTTTTCATTTCTTTTTGTGTCAGTGCGTATTCCCCCCCATTTTCATTGCCCTCCCGTACTCACTCATATTGCATTGAGGGCAATGCAAACTTCAGCTTGGGGGAGTCGCACTGTGTGCATCGTTTGAGTCCTTCTTTTTTCGTTTTTTTGTGTCGTTTTCATCGTGTTTTTATTTTTTTTTCTTTTCTTCTTTTTAGCTCTTTCTCCTTGAGATGAATCCTATGATGAATCGCCACAAAGTCACACACACCTAGCATTGCATCGATAATCACACTCACTAACCCTAGGATTTCGAGTCCTCTTGCATTTCACGCATCGTGGGTCCACTTAGCTTTCTTGTGAGTCGTGCGTCGTGCCTTTCTATTTGGTGTGCTTCTGCTTTGTGATTTTACTTTATATACCTGTCCAGGAATGACCCCTAGATTATCACGCTTCGATTTGAATATGCGGTATTTGTTTCTACTATATGCATGCTATATTTATATCGTATATTTCAATTCGCATGCGTCGGGATTCCACAATTAAGGACTAGGATAACCCATTTAGCCTATGCTCTATTTAGCGAGAATAGTTTCCTTTGCCCGAGTGTTTAGATTTCGACTTCTTTTTTTGTTTTACTTGGTGCAAATCCCCTCGTCGTGTACCGTTCTCCCACTTGGGAGAGTGCACATGTGTATAGCCAAAAACCCAAAAATCCAAAAAAATATAGAAAAAAGGAAAAGAAAAGCCCAAAAAGAGAGAAAAAGAAAAATTTTGTATAGCCAAAAAGCCAAAAAATACAAATGCCCAAAACCCAAAAAAAAATTTCTGTGTGAATATTTTTTCCTACTTACCGAGAATAAAGGGAAGGCGAGAATTTGCACCGAGTGTTCTACTCCACATCATCTCAACCCTCATCGTTATCAAAAACACTTGGCTTAGGAACTTTTTAGCTAGTATCTAGGCTATAGTGGCGTGATTTCCTTAACCCTAGTTGTGGAGTCCCCGATGCATGATACGCTTCTATTCTTACTCTTCTCATGCATGCTTGAACTTATATTCGCCGCTTAATTCAATTCGAATCGATATTTGGGTCATATCTTGGATTTGTGTATATCGAGCCTCATAGCACATTGTAGAAAGCGACACCATTTGCTAGCACACGACCACACTCACTCGCGCTTCACCGCGTGGGCCCACGACACTTATTTGGACTCGTTTTCCTAGGTTTAGTGGTGTGATTTGGCGTTTGCTTGCTGGGTGTGTCATTTTTTATTTTGGTGGCTCTGATGGACGATCTAGGATTTAGAGTTTTCTTTTTCTTTCTTCCTCTCTATTTTTCCCTTCCGAGCTCCTACTCTCACTCGTCTTCCTCGAGGACGAGGAAGAGTTCAGCTTGGGGGATTTTGACATGCGTTTATATTTCATATATTCACGCACGTTTTCTTTTGTGTTTTTCCGTGTTTTTCCGCCGTCTTTTATTCGTTTTCTTGTATTTTCTCGTTTTCTTTCACTTTTCTTTGTTTATCCATGATTGCAGGGGATTGACCACGTAGGGGACGTTTAACGATGATATCCCAAGTCCCCGGAGCAACGGTGGAAGTCACGCGTGATCCAGGGGGTCAAACGTCGAAGAATTCATCTTTCAGCCCCTCACCCGGTCGGTTGGTCATCTCCAATCGATCGGGTGATGCACGCGTGCACCACCCGGTCTCAGCCGGAGCTCACATGTAAGTCACCCGACCGGTTCGCAGACCGGTTCAGCGGGGGCCTGTTCTCTGTTTTCTCGAGCAAAATGCCAACCGATCGGGTGACTCTCACCCGATCGGTTCATCTGTAGCTGAAGATGAAGAGCTGAAGACACGGACGCCAAACCGATCGCTTCACCCGACTGCTCCAAGATCCAACCGGTCACTCAAGAACTCACCCGACCGGTTCATGTGATCGGGTGAAAGCTCGCCGTTTTCTGTTATTATTTTGTAACGGATCAACCGATCGGTTGACTTGTCAACCGATCGGTTGATGCGAAAGTCTATAAATAGAACCCCTAGGGTTCCAGAAACGGGAGCTGCTAGTTTTTTACTGTTTTCTCACTTTGTGACGGCTGTAATTGTTACTCTTTTGTAAGTTTTCAGATCTTTCTCAAATTTTAGTATTGTCTAATCTACTCTATTACTTCCGCATTGCAATTGTCCGATTATGATTCCAACGGTTAATTTTTATTTAGATCGCTTTTTCATGGATTTTAGTGAGTAGTCCCCAAATCTGGGATTTTGGTGGAAACCCCTTCGGGGGCTCTTCCCGATGCGTCCATAGGGTTAGGAAATCGATAGGGATTAGGATTCTAACGGTTACGCAGGGTGTTTCATTGTCATCGGCGCGAAAAAGACCGCCTTTGACCGTTGGGCCAAGGGGGAATAAACTTGGCGGTTGACTCCCTAGCCATAGCTCACACCCATAGCGTAGACGTCGAATCCTAGCACGCGGGAGCGGCATGATGAGACGTTGGGAGTTATCGTTGCGGGCTTAGTGCTCCCGGGATCGATCAGTGTTAATGGACACGGGAGTGCCCACTGATCGAATCCGGGAAGTCCGGCGTATCATCCTGGGCATCGACCGGAATATCGGGCCCATGGGATGCCTGTATCACTTTCAGAGGCAACGTCTCGCCATTAGACCCTAATCCCGATCGCTATCCATACCCGTTGGCCGTATCGGCGAGAGTCTCTCGTCGGGTTGGAAACCAAAGTCCCGGGTTTTCTTTCTTGTTGTTCATACCCTTTATTTCCTTTCGTGACAACCATCTACCGATTCAGGCTAGCTCGCCCCTCGGGGTGATTTAGGTCCTACCTGACTCAAGCACAACCTCGCCTCCCTGAGTTCGATATTCCCGCACCCTACACTAACCGTGCACTTGCGGTAAACCGACACCGCGCCCACACCGCAGAAGCGCGGGGGCGCCGGTCAAGTTTTCGCACCCATTCATTTAATTCTTTCAAACCAAATACGATTACATCAGCTATGCTCTTGACTTGATAGCAGCTCCAACAACTCAGATGAAAGATAAGGAAGAGCCGAACATAATTTCTTTAATCTTTTTTAATTCTCCATGAATCCTTGCTTGTAATCATAATGCCAAGAAGCTTTCCAGAAGTTACCGTAACTTACCCTTAAAAGGATTAGCTTTGTTTTATTGGCTTTGAGCATCTCAAACATTTCCTGAATGTTTTCTAAGTGAGCTTTGTTGGGATCCATATGGATGGAAAGTAGACACTAAAGGGGGATGCATAGTGTCTATGAACTAATCAAATCCCTCTAAAAAATTCTACCTAAGATTACAATTAGTGTTACCTAATTTAAACTAAATCAGCAAGAATTATAACTTGTTAAAGGGTATGCAGCAGAAATATAACAAGCAAAAGATAATTTCACACCACAGAAAATAGAACAAGCACAAAGAAAAAATATACACTGGTTAAGGTACCATGTACCCTACTGCAGCACTCATGTCCCACTCGGCTATTTCCACTATTCCAACAAATAGTAAAACACCTCTTCTCAAGAGGTTTTACAACTCACTGTTGAGTATTGATTCTCCGGATTTGGTTTTGATGATGAACAAACATAAATATCGTGAACTAACTCTTTGTGAGCGCAGTTATGGAGATCGTCGCCAAACTTCTATGAACATCAAAAGCGACGTCTCAAGACTTCTCAAAGTGCGTGATCGTGTGCCTAAAGCTTCGTTGAAGCTCAAGGACCATTATTGAAGTCATGAGGATTCGATTGAAGCTTTTGAAGACGGTTCGTCAAGTTTTATTTATAGTCTTCTAGCTTCATTTCGTAGAATGTTAAGACTTGAGTAGGTCTTACGTTTTAATCTTCATAACGCTCATATCTTAGAGCTAGGATCTTAGTAGAAGTCCATACAAACTTTCCCGAAGCTTCGCGCTTTGATTCGCGATTTCTTGTGCATGTTAGTTGGTTCAAGAAGAAGAACCAACCGACTAGATGTCAATCTAGTCGGTCGGTAGAGCTTCTTGAACCGACTAGAATGCCTTCTTCAATTCTAGCTCACTTACTGTTTACAGTTAGTCGGTCAAAGAAGGTTCACCGACCGACTAGTTGTGAAACTAGTCGGTTAGGAATTCTTCTTAGACCGACTAGTTGAGCTTCTACTGTACAGCCTTAGTTACTGTTTATCGTTAGTCGGTCTAAGTACATTTGTCGACCGACTAGTTGATAAACTAGTCGGTCAGTATTTGCTCTTAGACCGACTAATTCAACTTGTATTCAGACTATTCTATTTCTTCTGTTAGTCGGTCTATGAACACTCACCGACCGACTAGTTGTGAAACTAGTCGGTTGGCAAGTCTTCTTGGACCGACTAGTTCTTTAAGTCTGAACTTTCTTTATTCACTGTTCACCTCTTTGTCGGTTCATGTTGAATCACCGACCGACTAGTTGATGAACTAGTCGGTCAGTGATCCTTCTTTGACCGACTAGTCTGCTTCAGAATAGAGCCGTTGGAGCATTAAATGCCACGATTTTTGCTCTCTCTTTCCTCTATCCTATATATATTTGGAGTGCTGCATTCATAGCATTCAAGGCTGATATTTATTGAAGTTTAGAGAATCAAAGAGAAGCAATTAATCCTCATTCAAAGCTCTTTCATTTCTCACTTGAATCTCTCCCTCACTCTTATTTCAAAAGAGAGATTCATTGATTGTGAGCCTTCCAAGCCAAGTGCTTGATTCTAGGTCACCAACATCCACCTAGGCCTCCATTGCTGGTCAATATCTTGGAGCGAGGGTTTGGTGCCTTCATCTTCCCCAAAATCCGTTTTGCCCTAATTCGTAAGTATACTCAAGGCATAGGATTTTGTCGGTAAGAATTTCATATTTCATTTACTTTGCTATTGTAAGTGTTTTACTCTCGGTTGTGAGAGTTTGTTTGTGATCCCGGTTTGTGGGAGTCACAATTTCATTTGTGTATGATTTGACCTTGTAGAGGTTTCTACAAGTATTTCATAGTGCAAATTTGAGTTAGAGGTTTCTAACTCAAGTATCCGGAGGGGATCCGGGTGTTTGGGACGTAGGATCACCGGGAACAAGTCGGGGAGACTTGGGTGGATCCGAACCCGTTAAATTGTCTGTTTGCGTTTGTATTTCTCTGTTGTCATTATTTACATTTCTGCATTGTTGGTTGAGTTTGCAAGATAATTAGGAATTATCTTCTTAATTATTTTAAAGTACTATTCACCCACTCTCTAGTACTTGTGCAGTAGCTACGTAGGGCATTACATTTGGTATCGGAGCCAAGTACCTAGCTATGTCTGCCAACGACAACAAGACCGTTCGTCCACCTTCAGATTACAGCACCTTCAGGAACCGTGAATGAACTTCTTTGGTGATGGAAGGACACTCCTCGACGAGGCCTCCTTTCTTCAACGGTACCAATTACGGGTACTGAAAATGCCGGATAGAAACTTTCCTCCAGAGTGCTTCATTATGGAGAGCCACGTTGACAGAGTACGTCGAGCCCGAAGAAGAAGATTTCGCGAAGTGGACTACCGCGGAGTTCGACGCGGAGGTAAGCAATGCCAAGGCAATGAACGCCTTGCAATGTGCTTTGGAGCCCGAGGACTTCAATAAGATATACACATGTAAGAGTGCATATCAAATATGGAACTCACTCCTCATCTTGCATGAAGGAATGAGTAGGGTAAGAGACTCTAAACTCGTTGTTGTTAATAAAGATTACGAGTTATTTCATATGCAACAGGGTGAGAAGATGAAGGAGTATTATGCTCGCTTCGTTGACATCACCAACGAGTTGGAGGCACTTGGAAAAACTTACACCCAAAATGAGAAAGTCTCAAAGATAATTGACGGACTTCCTTCTTGTTGGGTGAAACGTACCTTCGCCATCAAGGAAGGTAACGACATGATTAAGTATACGGTTATTCAACTAATGGGTACCTTAATGTCTTATGAGGTGCGCAAGGATAGCAAACTTAAGTTGCAGGACAAGATGAAGTCCTACTTGAAGAAAGACGAGCCAAAGAAAAAGGCGATTGGGCTGATCCATCTACATCTACATCTACCGATGATGAAGACTCGGAAGACGAGTTGGACTTGGAATTCATTGCCCTCATGGCAAAGAAGTTCAACCGGTTCTTCCGGAAAGGTAATTTCAAGAACAAATCTAAATTTAGTTCTTCTAACGCCTCCGCTCCTTTGTGTTTCAAATGCAACAAGCCAGGACACATGAAAGCGGATTGTCCTCAAAACAAACACACGGAGAAGTGGAAGGCGCCAAAGTTCAACAAGTCAAAGAAGTACAAGAAGGGTATAAAAAGGGACTTGTCGGGACATTCACCGACTCTGATGAGGACTCCTCAAGTGGAGAGTTGGACGATGAGCAAGTGGAGAAAGAACATATGTGCTTCATGGCTAGAGAGGAGCAAGATAAAGATTCCTCCTCCGATGATAGCGATAATGAAGGCGATGAGGTAACAATGGATGACCTTAGACATGCTAATGAGCAAATATGGTCTAAATATACTAAATTAGTAAATAGATATACTAAGGTAAAAGATGATTTAGCTAGCATCCAAACCTCGCCTAAACCTATCATCACCAACAACGACACCGTTGTTGAAGAGTTGAGAAATGAGATTGTAAATCTCAAATCTCAACTTGAACATGTTCATATTGAGGAATCGGATGAACATGAGATAGCGGATTTGACTTCTCGGAACTCAACTTTGAGTATCGAGAATGAGAATCTCAAATCTCGTGTTTATGTACTCACATCGCAAGTGTCCACTTTGGATGCTTCGATGCATTCTCTCACCGAGAAATATAAGTGCACATTAGGCCGAATTAATAAATTCAATAAGGGTAAGGACCATTTGGATAAAATCCTAAATGACTTACTTCCAGCCAATCACCATATTGGCTTGGGGTATAAGATGTGAACATCCAAATCGTCCACTACCTTTGTTAGGCCAACTTCCGGTGACTCAACGAGTGGGAGCAAACACTCTATTGGTAGTTCATCTACCAATGGTGCTTCCACCTCGTACACACCCTCGTTTGGAAAGAAACCCATTTTGGGTAAACCTCCAAAGAAGGGTCATGCTTATATGTACACAAATACCATGCCACGTAGGAAAACACATCCTACTCCACATGCTCACACATATGATAATTTTTATGCACCACATCCACGGGCACGTGCACACCAAGTGAGACACCCTCACGCACGTGTTTCCCCATATGCATATGTTCATCCACACCATCATATGAACCATTCTCATAATGCACCATTTCATCATGTTCCTTATGCATATCCACGACATGCATCACGTAGAAATCAACAACGCATGCATGCTCCCAATAGGATTAGGGCTCCCAAAATCTTCACTATTTGGAGCCCAAAGGACACAAGCATGAATGAAAAACAAGTTTATATGAATTCTTATTTTATGAATGTCGTGCATAGTGATAATTATATGGGGAAGTCTAAGTCCAATTGGACTTGGCTTCCAAAGGTCTAATCTTTTGGACCCAATGACCTTGGGTACCATGATACGATATTTTCTATCTTTAGATACTAAAAAAAGAAACGGAGCAACAAATCCAAATTTAGCTCCAAGAATAATTGGATACTCGATAGCAGGTGTTCAAAACACATGACAGGTGATGCTCAATTGCTCTCCGGAGTGGTGTCCATTGCAAATGGGAACCGGGTAGTCTTTGGAGGCAACGAGAGCGGAACCATCATAGGTGTTGGACAAGTGGGTAATCCTTCTAAACCACTAATAAGTGATGTTTACCTTGTTAAAGGATTAAACCACAATCTTATTTCAATAAGCCAACTTTGTGACAAAGGTTACAAAGTTAGCTTTGCGAAAGGAATGTGCCATATTTTAAGAAAAGATAATAATGATTTATTATTTTCCGGCACACGCCATAAGGATATATATATCCTAGATCTTCCAAAATCACATGAACAATGTCTCATTGCCAACACAAGTGAACAACACTTATGGCATCGACGTTTTGGTCATGTGAACTTTGGAACACTTTTTAAGCTTTCCAAGTTAAATTCTATTAGAGGCTTCCCTAAGCTTGTCTTTAAAAAGAAAAGCTTTTGTGACTCGTGTCAATGAGGCAAGCTTCCAAAATCGTCTTTTAAACCTAAGAAAAGCATTTCATCTAAGCGGCCTCTAGAGCTTTTACATCTAGATCTTTTTGGGCCAACTAGAGTTGCTTCATTAGGAAATGCACGATATGGACTTGTCATCGTTGATGACTTCTCTAGATTTACTTGGGTATTTTCCTTAAGTAATAAAAATGATGCTTTTGAAAACTTCACAATATTTGTTAAGAAAGTTCAAAATCTCATTGGAACCACCATTGTCACTATTCGTAGTGATCATGGAGGGGAATTTGAGAATGAGTCTTTCTCAAATTTTTTTGATGATGTTGGTATTACTCACACCTTTTCATTCCCTCGCTCACCTCCTCAAAATGGTGTTGTTGAGAGAAAGAATAGGACGCTAGTGGAGTGTGCTCGCACTATGGTTGATGATAGCCAACTTGGCCATCAATTTTGGGCGGAAGCGGTACATACCGCTTGCTATGTGTTTAATAGGATACTTTTGAGGCCCGGCACCAAACAAACTTGTTATGAATTGTTGTTTGGTAGATTGCCTCAAGTTAAACATTTTCGAGTTTTCGGCGCAAAATGTTTTATTAAAAACACGTATGGTAGTTTGGACAAATTTGATCCAAGATCCGATGAGGGGATATTTGTTGGATATTCCTCCCATAGCAATGCCTACCAGATATACAACAAACGAACCTCAACGATCGAGGAATCACTTCATGTTTCATTTAATGAAGGATTTGTCCCGACTAGAATTACTAATGATGATGACTCCATGGATGTCTTATGTGATTCAATTGGTAATTCTAATTCTATTGATTCTAATGTTACTAACTCTTCTAATGAATCTTTTGAGAATGTTCCTAGTAATCAGGGAATTCCCAAACGGCTTCATACCGTTCGTGACCATCCTCATGAGCAAGTCATTGGTAATATCCTTGATAGTGTCAAGACGAGATCTCAAGTCAACTACTTCGCTCATTGTTCCTTTACCTCCTCGATAGAGCCAAATAATATTAACGAAGCGTGCGAAGATGGTGCTTGGATCTTAGCCATGGAGGAGGAACTCATTCAATTCGAGAGGAATGAGGTTTGGGAGCTTGTTTCATTGCCTTCGAAGAACCACACCGTTATAGGAACGAAGTGGATTTTCAAGAACAAGACCGACAAAAACCAAATCGTCGTCCAGAACAAAGCTCAGTTAGTAGCTCAAGGCTATCAGCAAGAGGAAGGTATCGATTTCAAAGAATCTTTTGCTCCGGTAGCTAGATTAGAATCTATTAGATTATTGTTATCGTTTGCATGCCATAAAGATTTTAAACTCTTTCAAATGGATGTAAAAAGTGCATTTTTAAATGGACATGTTGTTGAGGAAGTTTATGTTTCTCAACCTCCGGGTTTTATAAATGAAAAATTTCCAAATCATGTTTTCAAACTTAAGAATGCACTTTACGGTTTGAGACAAGCTCCTCAAGCTTGGTATGACCGTTTAAAGAATTTTCTTTTGGATTTAGGTTTTAAAATGGGAGAAGTTGATTCTACATTATTTGTTAAGTATTCGAATAATGATATAATTTTAGTTCAAATTTATGTTGATGATATCATTTTCGGTGCTACTAACTTCACTCTTTGCGAAGAGTTTTCTAATGTTATGAAGGATCAATTTGAGATGAGCCACATGGGTGAGATCAAATATTTCGTAGGTCTCCAAATTTGCCAAATAAACGATGCAATCTTCATCCACCAAACCAAGTACACGGTGGAGTTGCTAAAGCGATTTGGAATGGAGAATGCCTCCGGAAAGAAGACTCCAATGAGCACTACTACGCATCTTGATAAAGATACGTGCGGAAAATATGTAGACATTCGTCTATATCGAGGTATGATAGGTAGTTTACTATATCTTACCATAAGTAGGCCCGATATAATGTTTGTCGTATGTGTATGTGCTCGTTATCAGTCTCAACCTAAGGAATCTCACTTAGTAGCGGTAAAACGTATTTTCCGTTATTTAAGTTACACACTTGACTTTGGATTACTTTATACAAAGTCTAGCACATATGAGTTAATATCATATAGTGACGCAGATTATGCGGGATGCAAATCCGACAGGAAAAGTACTAGTGGCACTTGCCATTTTATAGAAAATTCTCTTGTCTCTTGGTTTTCCAAGAAGCAGAATTCCGTATCACTTTCAACCACTGAAGCGGAATATATTGCCGCCGGTGCCGCGTGTGCTCAGGTTCTTTGGATGAGACACACTCTTAAAGACTTTGGTAAAAACTGTGATACTTGCCCTATCATGGTGGACAACCAAAGTGCAATATGTCTCTCTGAGAATCCGGTACATCATTCCCGTTCTAAACACATAGATGTCCGTCACCATTTCTTAGATGATCATGTTGCTAAAAAGGACATCATATTAGTGTACGTTGAAACCCAGAAGCAAATCACCGATATTATCACGAAACCACTCAAGGAAGACTCCTTTGTGCGGTTGCGTCGAGAATTGGGGATTATATGTGAATCCGAGATTTAGGATTCAAATTTTTTTCAATAATCTTGCATGCTAATAAATTTCGTTATATTTGCTCATGCTAGAATTATTGAGATTTTCTGGATTTTTGGTTAAATTTTCGAAATTTATGCTCGATTTATTCATGAACGTCAAATTTAAGATTTTCGATATTTAATGGGATAGTATAATGATTAATGAGAGTATTTCGATGTTTCGTCCAAGTGCGATTAGGAGAGAACTCAAAATTTCGAAATTTCAAATTTTTGACTCTGTTAGTCGGTTCATGTTCATTGACCGACCGACTAGACCATCATCTAGTCGGTCAGTGAATGAACTCAGACCGACTAACTCAAGCCCTAAATTTTGGCTTCAGTTACTGTTTGCACTTAGTCGGTTCAAGCTCATTGGCCGACCGACTAGATTGTCATCTAGTCGGTCAGCGCTTGAACTGTGACCGACTAAATGCATCGGGGACTGCTTTGTCTTTTCGCATTCCGGTCGACTTAATCTCCCTCAGATCGACTTGTTTCCTTTCTAGTCGATGCGATTTTTTTCCTCCTCAGCCAAAAACCCCTGAATCCCTTCGTCTTCCTTTGTCGAGTTCGTAGATTTCCGGCCATCTCCGGCCATCTCCTTCGTCGCTGATCTCTCCCTCTCCTCCTGCCGACCTAGGGTATCATTCTATCCCCTCTCTCAGCTTCTAGGGTTAGGGTTTCACTCGTTTTCCGTCGGCCTAGGATTTGATCTTAGGGTTTTAGCTTTCAATTTCGTGCGTGTCTCGTCTCGATTATGGCGAGGACACATATTCCTATCGAACCCTCTTGTCCGTCACCCATGACCGTCGAATCTCCATCTACGGACCCCCCGCAACCCAAATGTCGATCTAAATCAACCCATCCTTCGTCGTCTTCGCCTCCTCTTAAGAAGAAGAGGACGGCGACCGCCAAGCCTTGGAAGCAGATCGTGTCTCCAGCTTCATTCCGTGCTCTCACTCCTCCAGCTGATTCTGATTCCGACACGAAATATATTCCGGAGACCGAGCATACCGCTCGGGATCCTACTCCTCCTCTTCGATCTAGTACTCGTCAGCCTAAGGGGAAGGCTCACATGCCAGTTGGCGGTGTCGATATTTCGCTATGTCGCGATGACCCGTTGTGTCTCGCGGCATACAACCGTATCGAGCACTGCCCACTGTTATTGAAGCATTTCGTTCTGTTCTCTGACTTCCCTCACCTTGCCGATCTTCTTTCGTCTAGTGGTCTTATTGATTATCTTCGATATGACCCTAAGGTGAATCCACACCCTTACCCCCGTCTAGTCAAGCTATTCTACGCGAACCGTGTTCGCGGTCAGTACGACGAGACCCATTCCATTGAGACAACTGTCTTGGGGACACCGATAGTCCTCACGGCAGAAATCTTAGGGGATTTGATAGGTGTCTCCTCCTCTGGCCTTCTTCTTTCTGATATCTCTGTCGACGATATTTCTGATCTTGACCAGGCCATGCTCTCTGAGATTTTCCATGTCATCCCTCCCGCCATGATTGGCGTCCCATCCAAGTCTTTCAAGCCGAATGCCTGGGTTCTAAATCTTATCTTGAAGTCGTGCCTCCTTCCGAAGTACGGCTCATCTAGCTTACCCTCCCAGCCATTCCTCAAACTCATTTACGCCATTTTCATGGGGAGCAAGATCAATTGGGCACGGATTATTCTTGACAAGATGGACTCTTTCGAATGTATTTGAAAGTCCACCAATTCAGCCCACATTCCATACCTGTGCCTATTGACTCTCGTATTCCGTCACTTCCGGGTCCCTCTTCCTCCCGATGATGAGCGTCCCCTTGGTCCCCCTCTAAATGTGACGGCCGTCAAGAAGTCTCTTGCGACGCTTCGTCATGTTCAGAGGACGACCTCTTCAGCCTCTGCCTCTGCTTCAGCTGCTCCCTCTCCTACTCTTGTTAAGCTTGCATGTTCGTTGAAACATGTAGAGTTTCGTTGTGCTCGCTCTGAGGAGATTCTCGCTCACATCACATCTCACTTTGGCATTGAGATTCCTCAGTCGGTTTCTGACGACGAGGAGATGGATGATGCTGAGCTCGAGAAGCTTATTGGATCTGCTGTTCATGCCCCAGAGGGTACATCTGCTGCCGCTGCTGCTACTTCTGCCGGTGCCCCCGAGAGCACACCTGTTGCCACCATACCTCCGGTGGATACTTCGTCTGGTGCTCCCGAGGCCACTCCCGTAGCGACTATTCCGTCTATGGACACTCCTACTGACCCAGTGACCACCACTCCTTCTGCAGAGCCTGTTGCTGCTGCAGATCCTCCCGCTGCCTCCTGAGCTTCTTTGGAGGACTCTCGTAGTGCACATTGGATGATATATGTAGTTGTGATAGAGTTGGGTAGGATAGATGGTGATTGTAGATTTTTGATACTTTTGGATGTATTTTGATGTATATCTTATGGAGTTTTGATATTTTTGTATGTATGTGATACTCTGATATCTGCTGTGATATATTGATGTATTTTGTGCTACGATCTGACGATCGCTTATATGTATGTTGGCAGATGTATAATTTTGTTGTATCATGGTTCATATATATATATATACATCGGTGTTGCCATTTACTTCTTTTGTGCACATTATATTATTGCCTTTGATGATTGATTTCGTCGCTCGACGATAATAACTTGGTTAAATAGAAATTATTTCTATGAAAACATAGAATTGTTTTCCATGCACTTAATTAACCAAGAATGTTGATATTGGAGAGTATATTCCATAACTCAATCCGTAAAATTGATTTGAGTTTTGATGATTTTATTTTTCAATTTTCGACTATAGTCTCATTGGCACGCTTTGATTTACTTCGTATTTTCCTTTGGTGTCATTTGGACCGTGGTCGTATTCTACGACTCCCGTGCTTTTATTTGAAGCCATTGTTGTTGTCGTTGTTTTCCTCCCACTCTTTTTGCTTATGCCAAAGGGGGAGAGAATTAATAATGACATGTGCTAAATGATAATTTAAAGCATTTTACCATGAATCTAATTTGATATGTTAGATTCAGGGGGAGTTAAGATATAAAAATGGATTTCAAATCCGATATTTCAATAATTGATTCACATTTTATACTTTCCTCGTCTGCTTGATGCTTGTGATTATTATTTAATTTGAAATTAACGTGTCATCAATGCAGGGGGAGTAAGTAAATTTCATTTGAATCATTATTTTTTATTATTATTTATGTTGGTTTGTCATCACCAAAAAGGGGGAGAATGTTGAGTATTGATTCCCCGGATTTGGTTTTGATGATGAACAAACATAAATATCATGAACTAACTCTTTGTGAGCGTAGTAATGTAGATCGTTGCCAAACTTCTATGAACATCAAAAGCGACGTCTCAAGACTTCTCAAAGCGCGTGATTGTGTGCCTAAAGCTTCGTTGAAGCTCAAGGACCTTTATTGAAGTCATGAAGATTCGATTGAAGCTTTTGAAGACGGTTCGTCAAGTTTTATTTATAGTCTTCTAGCTTCATTTCGTAGAATGTTAAGCCTTGAGTAGGTCTTACGTTTTAATCTTCATAACG
This sequence comes from Scilla litardierei, assembly GCA_030789695.1. Classification (NCBI taxonomy): domain Eukaryota; kingdom Viridiplantae; phylum Streptophyta; class Magnoliopsida; order Asparagales; family Asparagaceae; genus Scilla; species Scilla litardierei. Next base: position 95,114,625 of record CM061130.1, on the reverse strand, counting down.
CTCATATCTTAGAGCTAGGATCTTAGTAGAAGTCCATACAAACTTTCCCGAAGCTTCGCGCTTCGATTCGCGATTTCTTGTGCATGTTAGTTGGTTCAAGAAGAAGAACCAACTGACTAGATGGCAATCTAGTCGGTCGGCAAAGCTTCTTGAACCGACTAGAATGCCTTCTTCAATTCTAGCTCACTTACTGTTTACAGTTAGTCAGTCAAAGAAGGTTCACCGACCGACTAGTTGTGAAACTAGTCGGTTAGGAATCCTTCTTAGACCGACTAGTTGAGCTTCTACTGTACAGCCTTAGTTACTGTTTTATCATTAGTCAGTCTAAGTACATTTGTCGACCGACTAGTTGATAAACTAGTCGGTCAGTATTTGCTCTTAGACCGACTAATTCAACTTGTATTCATACTATTCTATTTCTTCTGTTAGTCGGTCTATGAACACTCACCGACCGACTAGTTGTGAAACTAGTCGGTTGGCAAGTCTTCTTGGACCGACTAGTTCTTTAAGTCTGAACTTTCTTTATTCACTGTTCACCTCTTAGTCGGTTCATGTTGAATCACCAACCGACTAGTTGATGAACTAGTCGGTCAGTGATCCTTCTTTGACCGACTAGTCTGCTTCAGAATAGAGCCGTTGGAGCATTAAATGCCACGATTTTTGCTCTCTCTTTCCTCTATCCTATATATACTTGGAGTGCTCCATTCATAGCATTCAAGGCTGATATTTATTGAAGTTTAGAGAATCAAAGAGAAGCAATTAATCCTCATTCAAAGCTCTTTCATTTCTCACTTGAATCTCTCCCTCACTCTTATTTCAAAAGAGAGATTCATTGATTGTGAGCCTTCCAAGCCAAGTACTTGATTCTAGGTCACCAACATCCACCTAGGCCTCCATTGCTGGTCAATATCTTAGAGCTAGGGTTTGGTGCATTCATCTTCCCCAAAATCCGTTTTGCCCTACTTCGTAAGTATACTCAAGGCATAGGATTTTTGTCGGTAAGAATTTCATATTTCATTTACTTTGCTATTGTAAGTGTTTTACTCTCGGTTGTGAGAGTTTGTTTGTGATCCCTGTTTGTGGGAGTCACAATTTCATGTGTGTATGATTTGACCTTGTAGAGGTTTCTACAAGTATTTCATATTGCAAATTTGAGTTAGAGGTTTCTAACTCAAGTATCCGGAGGGGATCCGGGTGTTTGGGACGTAGGATCATCGGGAACAAGTCCGGGAGACTTGGGTGGATCCGAACCCGTTAAATTGTCTGTTTGCGTTTGCATTTCTTTGTTGTCATTATTTACATTTCCGTATTTCTGCATTATTGGTTGAGTTTGCAAGATAATTAGGAATTATCTTCTTAATTATTTTAAAGTACTATTCACCCTGTAACGACCACTTTTCGTCGTACGTTTTTCGTGCACGTGCTTTTGGCCGTGCACGTGTTTGTTTGGACTTTGTTCGTTTGTGAACACTTTTGTGTGATATGCCGTTGTGAACGTCTCTGAGAGTATTAAATAGTTGCACTATCTTGGAACGACGTTTCTCGAGTCGTTTTTCCACAATTTAAACTTACTCGATGAGACGTGACGATTCTCACTCTTGACGGGAGACGTTTCTATTTTTAGTTTCGTCGTCCGACATCGAAACTGAGATCCGTCTTCTTAGTTAGCTCACATTCATCGCCACGATCACCACGATATTTATTTTATAATTTTTGGAGTTTATTTGACCACATTTATACTTTTAACAAGCTTTATATTATTTTTAATAATTTATTTATAAATTAATTTCGGCCAAATAAAATTTATTTGAGTTTTAAACGTTTTAAAGAATTTTTGAGCCAATTTCCAGCTCATTTGGACCAGGTCAAATCCTTGGATGAGTTGGAGAAGTTTAATTTCAAATTTTAAATCTTTTTGAACTTCTAATCCTATTAGATTTAGCCCTAGACCAAGTCAACCCATCTATACTATATAAGCAACCCCTAGCAAGACCTATTTTCCAAAGAAATTAGCCCTAGCCTCTTCCAAACTTGAAATTGGACGTTGCGACGATTCGTCGCAACGTTGCGACGTTCAGCCACCGCACGACCGAAGGAAATCGCTCCGTTCTCCCGCTCCGACCGAAGGCCATCCCCGCACCCGCTCCGCTCCGCACGCAGCAGCGACCGCTGCCCCGTTCCCCCGCTCTGACCGAGAGAGGCTCTCGGTCAGACCGAGGCCCCAAGCCCCGCACCGTCGCCCGCTCGTCGCCCCGCTCCGCTCCGTGTCTGACCGGTCGCCCCGCCCGCTGTGACCGAGCGCCCAAGCACTGCACGTTGCAACGCTGCCCCGCCTCGCATCCCAAGCGCACGACCGACGTGTAATGCCCTACCAGCTACTGCACAAGTACTAGAGGGGGGGGTGAATAGTACTTTAAAATAATAAGGCGTATAATTCCAAATTAAATTGCAAACAACCACCAAATCAATTTGCGGAAGCTTAAATTGAATGACAACAATGAAATTAACAAAGCAAACAAACGATGTTAATGGGTTCGGATCCACCCAAGTCTCCCCGACTTGTTCCCGGTGATCCTACGTCCCAACCACCCGGATCCCCTCCGGATACTTGAGTTAGAAACCCTAACTCAAGAGTTCCACTATGAATATCTTGTGAAAAACCTTCACAAGATCAAATCATACATGCAATGGCAAAGTGAATCCCACAACCCGGGATCACAAACTTCTCTCACAACCGAGAGAGCCAATAAGCAATATAAAGAGTTTAAATGAAATAAATACTCTTACCACAAAATCCTATACCTTGAGTTTTTCTTACCCAATAGGTGGAATGAAGGATTTGAGGAAGATGAAGTCACCAAGCCCTAGCACCAAGGAAATGAGCAGCAATGGGTGCCTAGGGAAGAGTTGGAGACTTGGATCAAGCAATAGCTTGAAGAGCTCACCAAGAACAAGCTTCTCTCTAGATCTAGAAATGAGAGAGAATGGGTTTCTTGTGAGGAAGAGAGCTTTAGATTTGAGGGAGAATGGCTATCTCTTTAGAACTCAATGAATCTCTTAATGGCAGCTCTTTTTTTAGATAGAAATGACCTAGGTTCGTATTTATAGGGTCCCATAAAAACAAGTTAGGTCATTCTCCAACGGATAGAAATCTGTGAGAATTAGTCGGTCAAAGAACAATCACTGACCGACTAGTTCATCAACTAGTCGGTCAGTCAAACAGCATGGACCGACTAAGAGCAGATCTGAGAAGAGATAGAATTTCAGACCTAGAAAACTAGTCGGTCCAAGAACACTGTCTGACCGACTAGTTTCACAACTAGTCGGTCATCCAATGAACGTAGACCGACTAAGAGGCAAAACAACATAGTCTGAAGGCAAGTTGACTTAGTCGGTCCAAGAACAAAAGTTGACCGACTAGATTGTCAACTAGTCGGTCATCAAACGTTCTTAGACCGACTAACGGTAAACAGTAGCTTAGGAGAATTTTAGAGTGAACAGTAAGTCACAACTAGTCGGTCAAAGAAGCATCACTGACCGACTAGTTCACAAACTAGTCGGTCGGTGAGTCAACGTAGACCGACTAACTGTAAACAGTAAAGTCCAAGAAATTAACTGACAGAAACTAGTCGGTCCAAGAACAGTGGCCGACCGACTAGATCACCATCTAGTCGGTCAGTACTTGTTCTTGTACCAACTAACATGCACAACAAAGTCCGAATCGAAGCGCGACGCTTCGAGGAAGTTAGAGTGAACTTGTGCAAGAATCCTAGAGCTACGAAATGAGCGTAATGAAGATAGAAACGTAAGATATACTCAAGGCTTAACATTCTATCAATCGAAACTAAAAGACTATAAATAAAACCTTAATAAACGGTCTTCAATAGCTTCGATTGAATCTTCATATTTTCCAAAGCGTCGCAAGAGCTTCAACGAAGCTTTAGGCATGAATATGAGCTTTTGGAAGTGTTGAGATGTCGCTTTGAATATTCTCGTGAAATTGGCGACGATCTCCAATACTGCGCTCACAAATTGTTAGTTCATGAATTATTTATGTTTGCTCATCATCCAAAACCAAATCCGGGGAGTCCAATATTCAACATTCTCCCCCTTTTTGGTGATGACAAACCAACATAAATAATAATCAAGGATAATAATACTAATGTAAAATACTTACTCCCCCTGCATTGATGATACGTTAATTCCAAAATGAATATAAATGAATTGTATCAAGCAGACGAGTAAGATAAACAGAGTGAATTGATTTTTGAAATATCGGATTTTGAAAAATCCTTATATGTATCTTAACTCCCCCTGAATCTAACATATCAAACTAGATTCTTGGAAATTGAGTTAAATTTTCATTTGCGCTATTTATTATCATTATCTCTCCCCCTTTGGCATTATCCCAAAAATGGGGGGCATATAACGACAACAATTAGGAAATGTAAAATCCAACATCGGGAGTCGTAGACAAAGACAATGGACCAACTTGACACCAAGGGAAAATTGTGGAAATCAAAATAAGGTGTGCCAAATTTTCCATTATCAATAAAAATCAATGATAAGCAAAATCATCAAAAATACCAAATGTTTATTCATTTCTTGAATAAAGAAACATACTCTTCAATATTCAATATTCTTGGTTAATATTCAATTATAGAATTTAAATCTATTTAACCAAGTTTTTATGCGTCGAGCGACGAAGTAACATTTCAAATGAATTCAACGAATATTCAAATTTGCACGACGAATAAAAGACAAAGTGAACGATGATGAACATATATATATATAGAGACAACATGAGTACATCCAAAAAATATCACATCGAATATATGAGATACATCATATCAAGCGCTACAGATCATCAAAAAGAAATACATCATCATCATCATAAAATCCAACACCGACAACCAGAAAGCACAAAAAAAATACATCAAAGCATCTCTGAACCCCATCCTAACCCAAAACACTCTCACTAAACATATATCATCCAGAATGCAGTGGAGAGTCCTCGGAACAGACGATCACGAGGAGGAGGCAGGATCTGCAGCGTCCGTGGGTCCAGTCGACGGAGTGGACTCAGGCTCTGCAGGGAGAAGAGGTGTCTCAACTGATGGAATCGTCGGGGCAGGAGTCGAGATCTCAGCAACAGGCGCAACAGCAGCATGAGTCTCGACAGAAGCAGCAGCAGCAAATACATGAGCAGGCTCGGAAACTGGGTCAGCAGCAGGCTCAGAAGGCTGAAGAACTGCAGCAGATGGCTCTGGAACACCAGAAGAGGTGGCAACTCCAGGAGCCGAAGAGGAAGTACCAGCAGCAGCAGTACCAGCAGAAGTGCCCTCGGGGGCACGAGTCGAAGCACGACAGAGCTCCTCAATGTCCTCCTCAGCCATCTCATCAAACTCCTCATCCTCAGACACGGAAGGAGGAAGCTCAACACCCATCTGACGAGCCATACGGCAGACTACCTCCTCGGTACGAGCCAAGCGGGACTCGTGACGACGAAGTATCCGTAGGACATCATCAAGGGTGGCAACGGGAGTGGCAGAGGCACTGGCAGAGGCAGGGACAGACGCAGAAGGTGTCGTCCTCTGAACGTGACGAAGAGCCGCAAGAGATTTCTTGACGGCCGTCGCATTCAGGGGAGGACCGAGGGGACGCTCATCGTCACGAGGCAATGTGACACGAAAATGATGAAACACGAGGGTCAACATGCATGGGAATGGGATATGAGCCGATTTATTGGACTTTCGAATACACTCGAAAGAATCAATCTTATCGAGTATAATTCGAGCCCAATTAATCGAGCTCCCCATGAAGATCGCATAGATAAGCTTCAAAAATGGCTGGGAAGGTAAAGATGAGGAGCCGTACTTGGGAAGCAAGCACGACTTCAGAATCAGATTGAGGACCCACGCATTAGGCTTGAAAGATTTAGAAGGCACGCCAATCATGGCAGGAGGGATCTGATGGAAAATCTCTGAAAGCATAGCCTGATCAAGAGAAGAAATATCATCTATCGAAATATCAGACGGAAGAAGGCCAGACGAAGAGATACCCAAAATCTCTCCTAAGATTTCCGCAGTGAGGACTATAGGAGTCCCCAAAACGGTCGTCTCAACAGAGTGGGTCTGATCGTACTGACCCCGGATCCTATTCGCATAGAAAAGCTTCACTAATCTAGGGTAGGGGTGAGGATTCGCCTTCGGGTCATATCGAAGGTAATCGAGAAGACCCGACGACGACAGAAGATCAGCTAACCCTATGAAGTCGCTAAACTGGACGAAATGCTCCAGAAGCAGCGGGCAATGTTCGATACGGTTATACGCCGCGAGACACAAAGGGTCATCGCGACATAAGGAAATATCGACACCGCCCACCGGCATCGGACCCTTTCCCTTAGGCTTTCGAGTAGACGAACGAGGGTGGGTGCTAGACTCGGGATGACTAGGAGGAGTGGGTTCCCTATGAGTCTCAGTCTCGGGGTTATACTCCGTATCGGAATCGGTAGGAGTATGAAACGAAGATGCAGAAGCAAGAATTTTGGCCTTGGGCTTAGGCTTGGGTTTGGGTTTCGGTTGACCTCTAGGTTTAGCGGTCGTCGTCCTCTTCTTCTTGAGAGGAGGCGAAGACGACGAAGGATGGGTGGTCTTGGCTCTACGCTTCGGAGGGGTTGGATGCTCGGGATCCGAAGAGATTGGATCAACGGTCATCGGAGAGGGGCTAGAGGGAGTGATCGGAATGCGTGTTCTTGCCATAGTCGAAGCAAGACACGGGACAAGGAGATCAAACGAAGAAGCCCTAGCCGAAAAAAAAAATAAACAAACCCTAAGAACCCTAAGAACCCGAGCAAGCCCTAGCTCTAGGAAATGAAATCTAACCCTAGGAGGAGAGGAGATCACCTAGAATGAGGGGCCGACGGAGGAGATCGACGGAGATGGCCGGAAAAATGGCCGGAGATCGATCGGAAGTCGAAGGGTTTCGAGGGAGGTCGGGGTTTTGAGCGGAGAGAGAAGAGATTTCGATCGATTAGAATGAAAATCGATCGACTAAACTGAGTTTAAGTCGGTCGATTTCGCAAAAGACCAAACAGCCCCTGGCACAACTAGTCGGTCACAGTTCAAGCACTGACCGACTAGATCACGATCTAGTCGGTCGGTCAATGAGCTTGAACCGACTAGTTGCAAACAGTGGCTGAATCCAAGAGTTACTGACAAGATTTAGTCGGTCTGTGTTCATTTACTGACCGACTAGATCTCAATCTAGTCGGTCGGTCACTGAGCATGAACCGACTAAAGAGTTCAAGATGGAAAGGAAACTCAATAAGCTTGAGTTAGTCGGTGTAAGTTCTTCTACTAACCGACTAGATGAACATCTAGTCGGTTGGTGGTTGAACTGATACCGACTAACAAAGTCCAAAAAATGATAATCAAGTTCTCTCCTCAAAACACTTGGACGATATATCGTAAAACTCTCAATACTCATCTAAACTACCCCATTAAACGTCGAAATCTTAAATAGACATTGAGATACGATTTCGATCATAAATTCAAACAAATCACATAAAATTCTCAAAAATTCTATAAATCTATCATGATTGAAATAACGCGAAATATAGAAGCATGCAAGATAATTGAATGAAATATGAATCCTATATCTCGGATTCACCCATAATCCCCAATTCTCGACGCAACCGCACAAAGGAGTCCTCATTTAGGGGTTTCGTGAAAATATCGGCGATTTGCTTTTGGGTTTCAACGTACACTAAAATGATGTCCTTTTTAGCAACATGATCATCTAAGAAATGGTGTCAGACATCTATGTGTTTCGATCGGGAATGGTGCACCGGATTCTTTGAAAGACAAATAGCACTTTGGTTATCCACCATGATAGGGCTAGTATCACAATGAATACCAAAATCCTTCAATGTGTGTCTCATCCAAAGAACCTGGGCACAAGCGGCACCGGCGGCAATATATTCCGCCTCGGTGGTTGAAAGTGAAACCGAATTTTGCTTCTTGGAAAACCAAGAGACAAGAGAATTTCCTAGAAAATGGCAAGTGCCACTAGTACTTTTCCTGTCGGATTTGCATCCCGCATAATCAGCGTCACTATATGAGACTAACTCATATGTGCTAGATCTCGGATAAAGTAATCCAAAATCTAATGTGTAACTTAGATAGCGAAAAATACGCTTTACCGCTACTAAGTGAGACTCCTTAGGTTGAGACTGATAACGAGCACATATACATACGGCAAACATAATATCGGGCCTACTTGCGGTAAGATAAAGCAAACTACCTATCATACCTCGATATAGACGAATGTCTACATCCTTACCGCCCGTATCCTTGTCAAGATGCGTAGTCGTGCTCATTGGAGTCTTTTTCCCGGAGGCATTCTCCATTCCAAATCGCTTTAGCAACTCCACCGTGTACTTCGTTTGGTGGATGAAGATTGCATCGTTCATTTGGCGAATTTGGAGACCTAAGAAATATTTGAGTTCGCCCATGTGGCTCATCTCAAATTGTTCCTTCATAACATTAGAAAACTCTTCGCAAAGAGTGAAGTTAGTAGCACCGAAAATGATATCATCAACATAAATTTGTACTAATAATATATCATTATTCGCATGCTTAATAAAAAGTGTTGAATCGGCTTCGCCCATTTTAAAATTCAAATCCAAAAGAAAATTCTTTAGGCGATCATACCAAGCTCGAGGAGCTTGTCTCAAACCATAAAGAGCTTTCTTTAGTTTAAAAACGTGATTTGGAAATTTTTCATTTATGAAGCCCGGAGGTTGAGAAACGTAAACTTCCTCAACTACATCTCCGTTTAAAAATGCACTTTTAACATCCATTTGAAATAGTTTAAAATTCTTATGGCATGCAAAAGACAAAAGTAATCTAATTGATTCTAATCTAGCTACCGGAGCGAAGGATTCTTCGAAATCAATACCTTCCTCTTGTCGATAGCCTTGAGCTACTAACCGAGCTTTGTTCCGGACGACGACTTGGTTTTCGTCGGTTTTGTTCTTGAAAATCCACTTTGTCCCTATGACGGTGTGGTTCTTCGATGGCAATGGAACGAGCTCCCATACCTCATTCCTCTCGAATTGAATGAGCTCCTCCTCCATGGCTAAGATCCAAGCGCTATCTTCGCATGCTTCATTAATATTCTTTGGCTCTATCGATGAGACAAAGGCACAATTTGCGAAGTGGTGAACTTGCGATCTCGTCTTGACACTATCATAGATATTGCCAATGACTTGCTCATGGGGATGGTCACGAACCGAATGAAGCCGTTTGGGAATACCTTGATCACTAGGAACATTCTCAACAACTTCATTAGTTGGGTTAGTCTTAATAGAATCAATAGAATCATTAGACTTAGAATTATCAAACGAATCACATAAAACATCCAAAGAATCATTATCATTTGAAATTCTAGTTGGAACAAATCCTTCATTAAATGAGACATGAAGCGACTCCTCGATCGTTGAGGTTCGTTTGTTGAATATCCGGTATGCTTTGCTACGCGTAGAGTATCCAACAAAGATCCCCTCATCGGATCTTGGATCGAATTTGTCCAAACAACCATATGTGTTCTTAATAAAACATTTCGAACCGAAAACACGAAAATGTTTAACTTGAGGCAACCTACCAAACAACAATTCATAACAAGTTTGTTTAGTGCCGGGCCTCAAAAGTATTCTATTAAACACATAGCAAGCGGTGTGTACCGCTTCCGCCCAAAATTGATGGCCAAGTTGGCTATCATCAAGCATAGTGCGAGCACACTCCACTAGCGTCCTATTCTTTCTCTCAACTACACCATTTTGAGGAGGTGCACGAGGGAAAGAGAAGGTGTGAGTAATACCAACTTCATCACAAAATGTCTCAAAAGACTCATTCTCAAATTCACCTCCATGATCACTACGAATAGTGACAATGGTGGTTCCTAAGAGATTTTGTACTTTCTTAACAAAAATTGTGAAGTTTTCAAAAGCTTCATTTTTATTACACAATGAAAATACCCAAGTAAATCTTGAATAGTCATCTACGATGACAAGTCCATACCTTGCATTTCCTAAGGAAGCTACTCTAGTTGGCCCAAATAAATCTAGATGTAATAGCTCTAGTGGCCGTTTTGTAGAGATGCTTTTCTTAGGTTTAAATGAAGATTTAGGAAGCTTGCCGCGTTGACAACAATCACAAAAACTTTTCTTTTCAAAAACAAGCTTCGGAAAACCTTTAATAGAATTCAATTTTGAAAGCTTATATAGTGTTCCAAAGTTCACATGTCCAAAGCGTCGATGCCATAAGTGTTGTTCACTTGTGTTGGCAACGAGACATTGTTCATATGACTTAGGAAGATCCAAAATATAAATGTCTTTACGACGAGTTCCGGAAAATAATAATTTTTCATTATCCTTTCTTAAAATATGACACAATCCTTTCGCAAAGCTAACTTTGTAACCTTTGTCACAAAGTTGGCTTATTGAAATGAGATTATGATTTAAACCACTAACAAGATAAACATCACTAATTAGGGGTTTAGAAGGGTTACCGACTTTACCAACACCTATGATGGTTCCGCTCTCGTTGCCTCCAAATACGACGCGGTTTCCATTCGCAATGGGAACCACTCCGGAGAGCAATCGAGCGTCACCCGTCATGTGTTTGGAGCACCCGCTATCGAGTATCCAATTCCCTTTGGAGCTAAATTTAAATTTGTTGCTCCTTCCCTTTTTCTTTTCCTTGAGTACCTAAAGATAGAAACTTCCATATCATGGTACCCAAGGTCATTGGGTCCAAGGGATTAGACCTTTGGAAGCCAAGTCCAAGTGGACTTAGACTTCCCCACATAATTCTTACTATGCACAACATCCGAAAAATAAGCATTCATATATATTTGTTTTTCGTCCATGCTTGTGTCCTTTGGGCTCCAAATAGTGAAAACTTTGGGAGCCATCATCCTATTGGGTGCATGCATGCGACGTTGATTTCTACGTGATGCATGTTGTGGATAGGCATACGGGACATGATGGAATGGTGCACGACGAGAATTATTCATATGATGAGGTGGGTGTACATATGCATGTGTGGGAACACGTGCGTGAGGGTGTCTCACTTGGTGTGCACGTGCCCGGGAATGTGTTGCATAAAAATCATCATAAGTGTGAGACGGTGGAGTAGGACGTGTGTTCCTACGTGGCATGGAATTGGTGTACATAAAAGCATGCCCCTTCTTTGGTGGTCCACCCAATGTGGGTTTCTTTCCGAAAGAGGGTGTGGACGAGGTGAAAGCACCATTGGTAGATGAACTACCAATAGAGTGTTTGCTCCCACTCGTTGAGGCTTCGGAAGTTGGCCTAACAAAAGTAGTGACCGACTTGGAAGAATTTCCCATCATATACCCCAAGCCAATGTGGTGTTTGGCCGGAAGTAAATCTTTTAGGTTATTATCCAAATGGCCTTTACCCTTGTTGAATTCGTTGATTCGGCCCAATGTGTTCTCATATTTCTCTTTGAGAGAACGCAAGGAAGTATCCAAAGTGGATATTTGCGAAGTGAGCACATAAACACGAGATTTAAGATTCTCGTTCTCAATACTCAAAGTCGAGTTTTGAGAAGTTAAATCCGCTATCTCATGTTCTTCCGCATCCTCAATGCTAACATGTTCAAGTTTAGATTTGAGATTTACAATCTCATTTCTTAACTCTTCAACAACGGTGTCGTTGTTGGTGATGATAGTCTTAGGCGATGTTTGAATGCTAGCTAGGTCATCTTTTACCTTAGTATATCTATTTACTAACTTAGTATATTTTGACCAAAGTTGAGTGTTAGCATCCCTAAGATCATCCATCGTTACCTCATCGCTTTCTTCATCACTATCATCGGAAGAGGAGGATCCTTGATCGTGCTCCTCTCTTGCCATGAAACACATGTGTGCTTGCTCCACGTGCTCATCGTCCGACTCTCCGCTTGAGGAATCCTCGGAGTCGGTGAAGGTAGCTCCGACAAGTCCCTTCTTGTTTCCTTTCGTGTACTTCTTGGACTTGTCATACTTTGGCGCCTTCCACTTCTCCTTTTGCTTGTTTTGAGGACAATCCGCTTTGATGTGTCCTGGCTTATTGCATTTAAAGCACAAAGGTGGAGAGGCGTTAGTAGATGTAAACTTAGATTTTTGTTTGAAGTTACCCTTTCGGAAGAAGCGATTGAACTTCTTTGCCATGAGTGCAATGGATTCCATGTCCATTTCTTCTTCCGAGTTCTCATCATCGGTAGAGGTGGATGAAGCCGCCTTGAATGCAATCGCCTTTTTCTTAGGCGCATCTAGGTTCAAATATGACTTCATCTTTTCTTGTAGCTTCACCTTGCTATCTTTGCGTACCTCATATGACATCAAAGTACCCATTAGTTGAACTACGGTATATTTGTCCATGTCATTACCTTCCTCGATGGCGAAGGTACGTTTTTCCCAAGAAGAGGGAAGTCCTTCAATAAGCTTTAAGCACTTCTCCTTTTGAGTGTAGATCTTGCCGAGGGCCTCTAACTCGTTTATTATGTCAACGAAACGAGCGTAATATTCTTTCATCTTCTCGCCCTGTTGCATATGAAACATTTCGTAATCTTTGGTTACGACTACGAGTTTAGAGTCTCTTACCCTACTCGTCCCTTCATGTAGAATGAGGAGGGAGTTCCAAATTTGATATGCACTCTTACATGTGCATATCTTATTGAAATCCTCGGGCTCCAATGCACATTGCAAGGCGTTCATTGCCTTGGCATTGCTTACCTCCGCGGCGACCTCCGCGGTAGTCCATTTCTCAAAATCTTCTTCTTCGGGTACAATATACTCCTTCATTGTAGTTCTCCATAAAGATGCACTTCGGAGGAAGGTTTCCATCCGACACTTCCAGTACCCGTAGTTGGTACCGTTGAAGAATGGAGGCCTCGTAGAGGAATGTCCTTCCATCACGGAAGATGCTCCTTCACGGTTCCTGAAGGTGTCATAGTTGGAAGGTGGACGCACGGTCTTGTTGTCGTTGGCAGACATAGCTGAGAATCTGGCTCTGATACCAAATGTAATGCCCTACCAGCTACTGCACAAGTACTAGAGGGGGGGGGGGTGAATAGTACTTTAAAATAATAAGGCGTATAATTCCAAATTAAATTGCAAACAACCACCAAATCAATTTGCGGAAGCTTAAATTGAATGACAACAATGAAATTAACAAAGCAAACAAACGATGTTAATGGGTTCGGATCCACCCAAGTCTCCCCGACTTGTTCCCGGTGATCCTACGTCCCAACCACCCGGATCCCCTCCGGATACTTGAGTTAGAAACCCTAACTCAAGATTTCCACTATGAATATCTTGTGAAAAACCTTCACAAGATCAAATCATACATGCAATGGCAAAGTGAATCCCACAACCCGGGATCACAAACTTCTCTCACAACCGAGAGAGCCAATAAGCAATATAAAGAGTTTAAATGAAATAAATACTCTTACCACAAAATCCTATACCTTGAGTTTTTCTTACCCAATAGGTGGAATGAAGGATTTGAGGAAGATGAAGTCACCAAGCCCTAGCACCAAGGAAATGAGCAGCAATGGGTGCCTAGGGAAGAGTTGGAGACTTGGATCAAGCAATAGCTTGAAGAGCTCACCAAGAACAAGCTTCTCTCTAGATCTAGAAATGAGAGAGAATGGGTTTCTTGTGAGGAAGAGAGCTTTAGATTTGAGGGAGAATGGCTATCTCTTTAGAACTCAATGAATCTCTTAATGGCAGCTCTTTTTTTAGATAGAAATGACCTAGGTTCGTATTTATAGGGTCCCATAAAAACAAGTTAGGTCATTCTCCAACGGATAGAAATCTGTGAGAATTAGTCGGTCAAAGAACAATCACTGACCGACTAGTTCATCAACTAGTCGGTCAGTCAAACAGCATGGACCGACTAAGAGCAGATCTGAGAAGAGATAGAATTTCAGACCTAGAAAACTAGTCGGTCCAAGAACACTGTCTGACCGACTAGTTTCACAACTAGTCGGTCATCCAATGAACGTAGACCGACTAAGAGGCAAAACAACATAGTCTGAAGGCAAGTTGACTTAGTCGGTCCAAGAACAAAAGTTGACCGACTAGATTGTCAACTAGTCGGTCATCAAACGTTCTTAGACCGACTAACGGTAAACAGTAGCTTAGGAGAATTTTAGAGTGAACAGTAAGTCACAACTAGTCGGTCAAAGAAGCATCACTGACCGACTAGTTCACAAACTAGTCGGTCGGTGAGTCAACGTAGACCGACTAACTGTAAACAATAAAGTCCAAGAAATTAACTGACAGAAACTAGTCGGTCCAAGAATAGTGGCCGACCGACTAGATCACCATCTAGTCGGTCAGTACTTGTTCTTGTACCAACTAACATGCACAACAAAGTCCGAATCGAAGCGCGACGCTTCGAGGAAGTTAGAGTGAACTTGTGCAAGAATCCTAGAGCTACGAAATGAGCGTAATGAAGATAGAAACGTAAGATATACTCAAGGCTTAACATTCTATCAATCGAAACTAAAAGACTATAAATAAAACCTTAATAAACGGTCTTCAATAGCTTCGATTGAATCTTCATATTTTCCAAAGCGTCGCAAGAGCTTCAACGAAGCTTTAGGCATGAATATGAGCTTTTGGAAGTGTTGAGATGTCGCTTTGAATATTCTCGTGAAATTGGCGACGATCTCCAATACTGCGCTCACAAATTGTTAGTTCATGAATTATTTATGTTTGCTCATCATCCAAAACCAAATCCGGGGAGTCCAATATTCAACACGACGGTCCCTATCGGTCTGACCGAAGGAAACGCCCGCACTCGAGCTGCTGCACATCCCCAACGCTGCAACAGCGCCGCCCAGCGTGTCTGACCGACAAATCTCTCCGCACCGAGGCTGAACGACCGAGAGCCACTCGTCGCAACCCCGCATCCGTCGCACCGCTTGCCTCCGTGGGCCCCCCAAGTTCTCCAGAGTTATTGTGGGTTCCCCAAAGGCCCCTAGGACTACTGTGGGCCCCACCTAGGTGCTTGCTCTTCGAGGATTCGTCGCGTACGACGTCGTCGCACGTCGTAGCCCGTCGTCGCACGTGCGAGCTTTGGAATCTGGAATCGTCGCCCGAGTTGATTGCTCTGAAATTTCCAGCGAGGAATCTAATTGGAATCTGGACTTGGAGCACGATCTTTTATTCCAACCCCGGCGTCGCTACCCGACGCCGGTGTAGCTTTCGCGTCGTGTTGAGGTAACGTTTTGCACCCCTAGGACCCCAAACCCAATTGCATGCTAATCAAGACTAAAAATCAGTATTTTAAAGTATTTTAAATGTTTTAGCAACCATTAATCAAGATTAATAAAACGGATGTAGGCCGGTGGACTTGTGCATGTAGGAATCGTGACTTTGGACTCGTTGGACGGTGTTTTCTTGACGTGATAATTGCAGGCAAGTGAAACTTGCCGAATCTTGCTTAGGGCCATGTTTTTAGGCCACTTACTTGTATTTAGAGTAAAAGAGACTAGTCAGTGAAATGATAGCTGGCTAGACGCCTACTTGATCTAGTTTGACGACGAAACTAGATCCGTCACCTAAATGATCTAGCTTGACAACGAAGCTAGATCCAACCCCTTAAACTTGTTGATAATGCATGCTTAACTGTCACATTTACTTTCCTTACTTGTACGCTTTACTACTTGCCATGTCATGTCATCCATGCATTGAATGTCGCATTCGTAGCACACGCTACAATACTTGTACTTCCTGGCTCATGACCAGAAGCGAGCATAGTAAGTTGCTAATCCCAACGCTCGATACGTAGACCGGCTAGGTGCACCCCTATGCCATACTTGTTAAAAACACTTCCTGGCTCGTGATCCAGAAGCGAGCATTACCGTTCGGGGGTAAGGCCCTGGCTCGACACACGCTACAATACTTGTACTTCCTGGCTCGTGATCCAGAAGCGAGCATTACCGTTCGGGGGTAAGGCCCTGGCTCGACACACGTGGAGGGGTAGGGATAAACGATCACTTGAGCTAGGAGCTGGCCGTGCAGCCACTCTAGCCAAGAGACGGAATCTCCGTGCACGAGGTGCTTACTTTCCTTGTCTTGTACTTGTCTTATGAATGATTCATGTAATACTTGTCATCCATGCCATGCCATGCTCGTACTTTACTTTACTTTACTTTACCTGCTGCACTCATACTTTAACTGCCATGTCATTGCATCATGCTAGAACTGCTAGGTTGCTCTTACTTGTACTTTCAGTTTCACTTGCACAAGTCTTCCAGACTTGCTGACATGTGCCCCTTGCTCTTTTGGGTGCCACATGTTAGACCCTGAGCCAGAGACAGTTACTGAGGACGTGGTGTTTGCTGACACTGTGCCTACGTTCGTCGAGGAGTTCGTGGACACCGGAGACCAGTTTTAGAGACTGTTGGCGTTGCTTTGCTTTAGGTTGCTGCTAGATGTCGGTGCTTGCACCATTACTTTGTCCCTGTACTTTGTACTTTTGTTGGCCATGCTGGGCCTCTTTTAGACTCTTTTATTTCAGCCTGGTGGCTTTTTCTGCGATGTTGAGATTTATTATTATGGATATTCTGAGATGTTTCTTTTGTCTCTTTCGTTATCATTATCTTTGTTTCGTTTCGCGTTGCAAGGACCTGCAGTTTAAATTTGATTGACGCTTATCGGATTTGCAGCTTTGTAGCTTCAAGTCTGAGCGGACCTTCTCACGCTTCGCCTCCACGTTTTTGGGAAGCGGGGCGTGACAGGTTTTGTTGGTGGCCCATGCAGGTCCGTCTTGCAATTGCGAATTAACGAAACAACGATAATAACGGAATGTCCATTAAATAAATTGCAACATCCGAGTCAGAAGCCCTGAGTCTAGACGTTTTCTTACGACACTAGGTGATAAGAAGGCTTAGTTAGACGTCTGTGCTTGCTAGTTAGAGGCCCTGATTGTAGTTAGACCCCCTTCTAGCAATTGATTTAATCGTCGTAAGAGTTACCTTAGTGGTTATTGTCTACCCCCCTGACCATATTAGACTTCTAGAATTTCCTTTTGTCGTTCACTTGGGTTCATCGATATCGGACCAAGCTGAACGCACTTCCTTTACCGTCTAATCTTTAGAAGTCTTAGCGCTTAGTCTTTAATCTTTAGTTGATCGACCGTAGGACTTTCCGTAGACTTTCCTGATTCATAACCTAGGCGTATGAATGTTTTGATCATCCGACCAATTTCCTTGCCTCGATTCATGAGATCGCCCCGTAACGATCGTCGCCAATTTTCGAACCTCTCCATTATGAATTTTGAAACTCTTGAAAGTATTTTTCGAACTTCCTCCTTTCCGAAGTTTAATTTTGACCCAAATTTCAATGCATGTATACTTATACTTCATCCCCCTTCGTTGATTTAAAATTTTAAAAAAAAAAAAACGTTGCCGGAATTTCTGAATACTAGTTTATAGTATTTTCCCAGCCTATGTTTTTCGTACTTGCGTAAATGTGGCGTTCCTTCATATAGTAATTTATTTCTGAACCGTACTTTTATTTTGCACAGTTCGAATTATAATTTTCCCTCTTATTTATGCCATTTGAATAATACATCGTGTTTACTTTTAATATACTTTTCAAGTCACATGGAATTTCAGATTTCAGCAAGTTGGTTTCGCTCGTCGTTCTCACTATTTCAGATTTTTGCAAAATTACTATTTTCATAACCTCTTCCTGCTTTAGACCCTCCCTGATTTGATTTTAAAGATTTGCTATTCGATCCTGATGATTCTTATGCTAAGTTACTACTATTTTCTTTCCGCCCACCATACACGCTTTTAGAAAAATTTCTAAACCCAAATTGAATTTCAATTATTTTTATAACCGTGCCAGACTTGTTGTGCTTGTATATTAAGAACCTTGTGTAAATCAGTTTTTCATCTTTTGGCAAACCCTGGTTCTCTAAAAAGTAGTTTCAATCGAGTATTTTAAATTTTCCATAGCCTAAAGCTTTGAAAGCATTTAACCTGAGTTAAAATTTTCCGTTACTTGATTTCATTCTTGACTTTCCAAAACTTTTCGACAACATTATATTAAATTACTGACGGATAGAATTTTCTAAACCATGTCCTTAATATTCGTGTAAATGATTCTACTTCCTTTTAAAATTTTTTTAAAACCAATAGACCATTTTCTCTTATTATGAATATTCGACTCAACCTCATTTCAACTCGTTTTATCAATCCCCAAGTATTTCTTTACAGACGAGGATTTTAACTTTGAAGAACGACAGTTTTCAAAATCCATGTATTTTAGCTTACGATATTCACCCTATTTTCTTTTCTGTATCCTATTTAAGCACCTCCTTTTCCCTCAACCTAAACATTCACAAGTAAATCGTTGTTTCACCTAACCAAGCTGTCTCCTTGTATTCGCCCTACCTGAACTCGTGCTTATCGATCCTTCCCTCGTCACGCTCTCGACCTCGACCTCTCTTTATTGCTTAGGCTTAAGTGCCCTCAATGTCTGTGCCAACTCTTAGTTGTTAGTAAACCCTTGGACCGTTGTGAGGTGTCGTAGTGCACGTACCTAAGTGGTGTACGTGGGCTTGAATGAGTATACCCCCATAGTATATGGATGTTTGCATATTGTGTGATATATATATACTCGGAGGTATTCGTGATAGTATGAAGTTGTTGTGTGATAGTAGTTATAGATTTTGTGGATAGCTATACTATACTAGGGATGCATGTGTATATAAGAGCTAGCGTTGAAATATCTAAGTTGTGTATGTAGTAAGAGATACTTATAATGGTTGAAATAAAATGATTGGTAAAGCTATGTGTGTGCTAGGTGTGATAATAATAAGTGTATGTATAGTTAAGTAAGTAGGCCTATGGAGTGACTCATATATTATTACGTATGAGTATGTGCTCGAAGGTAGATATGTATTGTGCTTAGACGTAAGTAGTTATGTTTCGTTGTATGAGTATACAGGTGACATGCATATGATAGTAGATTATAATTTTGATTGGTATTGCTTGCTTTTTCGGGATGTTGCATGCGTGCATACCGTGAGGTATACACGACTATTGCACATCTTTATTATGTACGTGTGAATGTGTTAGTATACTAATTATAGGTAGTAGGCTATGGTATGAATATGTACATTACTTATGTGTGACTATACGGTGAATGTTTTTATTAGGGAGGGTATTATAAATATGTGGGTGCTGATGTCTGTAATACTATTAGTATGGTATATAAATTGATTTAACTATGTGAGAATTGCCTGAATAAATATTAAGTGTGATTGATTTATGGAATGTATATGGTCGTATTGGTAGATGTATATACATTGGAGTGGTGCTGGTATATGTATAAATGCCGTGTTATGAATATTCTGATATGTGTACTGAGTCTCACTCAAGCTTGAGTGGGTATACTCTAAGTATATTGAATGTATGTTTGTAATATAGCGATGTTTGATGTATGTATAGTGATAGGAGTGTTTGTGCCTGGTTGTGTTACGCACATGATTGTGGGTCGCTACACCAGTATATAGTTATAGGTGTTGGTCTTGTGGTATAGCTAATTACTAAGGACTTGCTCGTGTGAACGTATGTGTACTAGCTAAAACTAGGTGTGTATGTGTGATAGTTATATAATGGTATGATTGGTGTATGTAAATGAAATGTTAGCGTGTATGGGTGTGCACCATGCACGTGTAAGTATGTGCTTAGTTATAGGTATGGATGACTATGGTATATGCGGCGTGTCGTAAATATAGTTATAGGACCGAATGTGATGTGAATATACGGTGAAATTATTGCATGCATTTGTATGACCATATAATGAGGGAAATATGGTAGTAGTGACTATATATTAGGTATAGTAAATTTTGACTTAAATATGGTATGGTGTGACTACATGTGTTGAAGTGTTTGGTATTGAATGAATATTAGAGGTAGTATACCCTTGATGTTTGTGCATAGGTAGCTATCTATACGTAGAGCAATGATTGTATTTTGTGAGACTATCCTCATATGAGTGTCTGAAATATTGTTTTGTGATTAGGTAGGTAGTGGTTATATAAGGGATGCATGCCTATATATATGATTGAAATATGTGTATGAGTTTGACTGGCTATAATAGGTATAAGTATATGACGTACGTGAATGTATATGTATACGTGTTGGTAGTATTAACGTTTGACTACCTAGTGCATATATAAGCACTTGTAATGACTATACTTGGTTTGATTATTATGACTTGAATGGGGTAGTTACTAGAGCGACTAGCTATATTAGAAAGTCCGAGGACGGACTTTATTCTAAGGTGGGGAGGATGTAACGACCACTTTTCGTCGTACGTTTTTCGTGCACGTGCTTTTGGCCGTGCACATGTTTGTTTGGACTTTGTTCGTTTGTGAACACTTTTGTGTGATATGCCGTTGTGAACGTCTCTGAGAGTATTAAATAGTGGCACTATCTTGGAACGACGTTTCTCGAGTCGTTTTTCCACAATTTAAACTTACTCGATGAGACGTGACGATTCTCACTCTTGACGGGAGACGTTTCTATTTTTAGTTTCGTCGTCCGACATCGAAACTGAGATCCGTCTTCTTAGTTAGCTCACATTCGTCGCCACGATCACCACGATATTTATTTTATAATTTTTGGAGTTTATTTGACCACTTTTATACTTTTAACAAGCTTTATATTATTTTTAATAATTTATTTATAAATTAATTTCGGCCAAATAAAATTTATTTGAGTTTTAAACGTTTTAAAGAATTTTTGAACCAATTTCCAGCCCATTTGGACCAGGTCAAATCCTTGGATGAGTTGGAGAAGTTTAATTTCAAATTTTAAATCTTTTTGAACTTCTAATCCTATTAGATTTAGCCCTAGACCAAGTCAACCCATCTATACTATATAAGCAACCCCTAGCAAGACCTATTTTCCAAAGAAATTAGCCCTAGCCTCTTCCAAACTTGAAATTGGACGTTGCGACGATTCGTCGCAACGTTGCGACGTTCAACCACCGCACGACCGAAGGAAATCGCTCCGTTCTCCCGCTTCGACCGAAGGCCATCCCCGCACCCGCTCCGCTCCGCACGCAGCAGCGACCGCCGCCCCGTTCCCCTGCTCTGACCGAGAGAGGCTCTCGGTCAGACCGAGGCCCCAAGCCCCGCACCGTCGCCCGCTCGTCGCCCCGCTCCGCTCCGTGTCTGACCGGTCGCCCCGCCCGCTGTGACCGAGCGCCCAAGCGCTGCACGTTGCAACGCTGCCCCGCCTCGCATCCCAAGCGCACGACCGACGGTCCCTATCGGTCTGACCGAAGGAAACGCTCGCACCCGAGCTGCTGCACACCCCCAACGCTGCAACAGCGCCGCCCAGCGTGTCTGACCGACAAATCTCTCCGCACCGAGGCTGAACGACCGAGAGCCACTCGTCGCAACCCCGCATCCGTCGCACCGCTTGCCTCCGTGGGCCCCCCAAGTTCTCCAGAGTTATTGTGGGTTCCCCAAAGGCCCCTAGGACTACTGTGGGCCCCACCTAGGTGCTTGCTCTTCGAGGATTCGTCGCGTACGACGTCGTCGCACGTCGTAGCCCGTCGTCGCACGTGCGAGCTTTGGAATCTGGAATCGTCGCCCGAGTTGATTGCTCTGAAATTTCCAGCGAGGAATCTAATTGGAATCTGGACTTGGAGCGCGATCTTTTATTCCAACCCCGGCGTCGCTACCCGACGCCGGTGTAGCTTTCACGTCGTGTTGAGGTAACGTTTTGCACCCCTAGGACCCCAAACCCAATTGCATGCTAATCAAGACTAAAAATCAGTATTTTAAAGTATTTTAAATGTTTTAGCAACCGCTAATCAAGATTAATAAAACGGATGTAGGCCGGTGGACTTGTGCACGTAGGAATCGTGACTTTGGACTCGTTGGACGGTGTTTTCTTGACGTGATAATTGCAGGCAAGTGAAACTTGCCGAATCTTGCTTAGGGCCATGTTTTTAGGCCACTTACTTGTATTTAGCGTAAAAGAGACTAGTCAGTGAAATGATAGCTGGCTAGACGCCTACTTGATCTAGTTTGACGACGAAACTAGATCCGTCACCTAAATGATATAGCTTGATAACGAAGCTAGATCCAACCCCTTAAACTTGTTGATCATGCATGCTTAACTGTCACGTTTACTTTCCTTACTTGTACGCTTTACTACTTGCCATGTCATGTCATCCATGCATTGAATGTCGCATTCGTAGCACACGCTACAATACTTGTACTTCCTGGCTCGTGACCAGAAGCGAGCATAGTAAGTTGCTAATCCCAATGCTCGATACGTAGACCGGCTAGGTGCACCCCTATGCCATACTTGTTAAAAACACTTCCTGGCTCGTGATCCAGAAGCGAGCATTACCGTTCGGGGGTAAGGCCCTGGCTCGACACATGCTACAATACTTGTACTTCCTGGCTCGTGATCCAGAAGCGAGCATTACCGTTCGGGGGTAAGGCCCTGGCTTGACACACGTGGAGGGGTAGGGATAAACGATCACTTGAGCTAGGAGGTGGCCGTGCAGCCACTCTAGCCAAGAGACTGAATCTCCGTGCACGAGGTGCTTACTTTCCTTGTCTTGTACTTGTCTTGTGAATGATTCATGTAATACTTGTCATCCATGCCATGCCATGCTCGTACTTTACTTTACTTTACTTTACCTGCTGCACTCATACTTTAACTGCCATGTCATTGCATCATGCTAGAACTGCTAGGTTGCTCTTACTTGTACTTTCAGTTTCACTTGCACAAGTCTTCCAGACTTGCTGACATGTGCCCCTTGCTCTTTTGGGTGCCACATGTTAGACCCTGAGCCAGAGACAGTTGCTGAGGACGTGGTGTTAGCTGACACTGTGCCTACGTTCGTCGAGGAGTTCGTGGACACCGGAGACCAGTTTTAGAGACTGTTGGCGTTGCTTTGCTTTAGGTTGCTGCTAGATGTCGGTGCTTGCACCATTACTTTGTCCCTGTACTTTGTACTTTTGTTGGCCATGCTGGGCCTCTTTTAGACTCTTTTATTTCAGCCTGGTGGCTTTTTCTGCGATGTTGAGATTTATTATTATGGATATTCTGAGATGTTTCTTTTGTCTCTTTCGTTATCATTATCTTTGTTTCGTTTCGCGTTGCAAGGACCTGCAGTTTAAATTTGATTGACGCTTATCGGATTTGCAGCTTTGTAGCTTCAAGTCTGAGCGGACCTTCTCACGCTTCGCCTCCACGTTTTTGGGAAGCGGGGCGTGACACACCCCCCCCCCCTCTAGTACTTGTGCAGTAGCTACGTAGGGCATTACACTCACCACCTCACACTTGAGGATTTTCCACTTACAAGAAAGTTGATACAATTATCTAGAGCCTTGCTTGAAGCTCTTGTGAAGTTGTGTAGCTATAGGAGAAGACTTGATCTCAAAAGATAAAAACTTTGGCTTTGGAAGATCAAGGATTTTGGCAAATGAAAGGTAGAAAACCTTTGAGAACTTTGGCCAAGAGAAAGAGAGTTTCTTTTGAAAACTTTGAGCTTAAAAACTTGCTTTTCTCTTTCCAAAATGATTGTAAATTGCTGCATTAAAACTCTAAACAACCTCCAATTTATAGAGAAACATTCGGATTCAAACAATTGACCAAAATGCCCCTTCAACGACTAGTTCAAAGGTAGAAAAAATATGATCGGTGTAGCTAGCTAGCACAAACTAGTTGACTATTGTTATCCCATCGATCGACTCGTGGCTCATTGGTCGACCAATGGGACAACACTGATCGACTTCTTGCAAGGTGCCAGCCAATCCCGAGAGCCAGTAAGTTCACTAGTCGACCAAAGTACGAGTACTGGTTGACTAGTTTACTGATACATTGACACGACTCTAAAAACTTAGGAAATAACTTCTAGATATTTTTTAAAAACATTTTTTGTAAGTTTCCAAGTGTGTGTGAGCTTCAACCAAGTGTTTAACATGCTAAGACAAGGAATAAAAAGTTACATCAAAAATATACTAATACATTGAAGTCAATGATGTATTCTTGATACTTCAAGCTCTTTGTCTTACTTCATTTGATTCTTAGCCTTGTTGAACTCACTCTATCTTTGAGTTGAGTGCTACTTTGATTTGCTTTATACACTTGCACTCATTGATTAGATGACATATTTGCTCATCATAAAAACTATACTGGGTGACTCAATATCCTGACAAGCTTTACTTTAATCGAATTCACAAACATATCATAAAGATAAACTTCTACATTTATTTTGATCTATGGTTGAAACGACTTGGTTACCTCTGGTATATTGCATCAATATTTTTAATCCTAATGGCATAGCCCTTTGATCCACCATGAATGATGTTTTTACTACATCGTCCTTCATTTTTATTTGATCGTATTAAGTGAAATCATACATAAAGCTCAACATCTTATCTCCTACGGATCCTTTTACCAATTGATCGATTATGGACAAAGAAAATGA
Source organism: Scilla litardierei (assembly GCA_030789695.1). NCBI lineage: Eukaryota > Viridiplantae > Streptophyta > Magnoliopsida > Asparagales > Asparagaceae > Scilla > Scilla litardierei. Next base: position 95,090,064 of record CM061130.1, on the reverse strand, counting down.
GTTCTTTGGGCAAGCTTTGTTTGGATTAGTAAAGTCCATATACATAAGTCATTTTCCACTAACCTTTCTTCACCATTAACACATTGGAGAGCTTGTAAAATATTGAACTACACGCAACAACTTCTGGAATTATTTATTTCTTAAAACCAATGTTCCTATTCTATTACTGAACCTAAGGCATATTGGATCAACAATCAGCTCAGGTGCAATAACCTCTGGATTAATTTTTGACATGTTAGTTGCTATCCGTATGAAGACAACACCATTGCTTCAAGAAATGTTATTAAATTATACATTTTATCTTTCATCAAGAGACTTCCAACTTAAACCCATCTGTTTGGAATTTCCGAGTTTAAAGGGACTTGGACAATATCTTCTACTAGGGTGTCCCTTCGTGTTCTTAAATTCAACCTAACATCAGAGAGTCAATAGTAAATTTGTTGCCAACATTTGGCTTCCTGATGGATAAAGTAGCAAAGAAAGTAGCCAGGATTCCACAAATTTTCACTATTCATCCACTATTCACCAGCTTTCCTACCCAACTTTCTCATTTCGTGTTCTTTTGGCTCTTTCGAAATCCTGGAAAGTTTGCCTACGTGGAGTTCCAATTGGGATTCCCGAGGCACTTTTGTAATCCTCTAATTTTGTTGGGAAAGCTTGGGAAAGCTTGGATTTGTGGGGCCCATTTTGTTATCTCTCTCTATCTCTCTCATCCACCTCACCAACTTTTCACTATCTCATTCCAACTTTCCAAACCTAAAAGAACACAAAAAAGGAGAGTGGACCCTACTTTACTTTCTCAACCTCACTTTCCATACAACTTTCCAAGCAAAAGAACACAAAACTCAAATTTCTCTCTCCTCAGATTCCACAAATCCCCAACTTTCCCATTTCTACTTTCTTGCAAAAGAACATGGCCTTAGTTACTCCTTGCTTGACCCTCACCATGCGGGGTAGGAAATTTATTTGCTTTATAATATGATGCAAATATGGCCTTATAACATTACTAAAGATGATAGCTTATGTTTATAAGCTACTTGCATTCTTATTATGAAGATTTCCAGCAATGCCACTGTTGAGGTAGCTTCTTATATCCTATTTCTATTGATTTGGTGATTTAGTTGCAATCTCGGCATGGTGACCCTTGTACCAAGCAAGGTTGTTTAGACATGATTTTAATTAGCACTTGTCTAAGTTTATTTTCTTAAGAAGCCGAGTTTCATGTGGCCATGAGTATTCCTCAAACTTTAACCCTCTGATATTTACCTTAACAAAAATCAAACCCCACATTCAACGCTAAGACCCTCCAAATCCTTATTAAAGAAGGTCACAACTTAGTTGTTTCTACCTTTTTTCTCCCCCGAGTCATTAAGGTCATGTTTCTTTTGTTGAAAGTGGGTCGTGAAAGTGGCCCAACCCAACTGTTCACGCCACTATTCACGTACAATCGACCACTTTCTCGGCCCACTTTCTTCGTTCTGTTTCTTTTTCGGAGAATTGAGGGGGGAAAGTTGGCGGAGGTGGCTTCGACGTGGCTCCGCGGTGGCATCCAAATTCTCGAACTCGAAATCGCCAGGTTTCACAAGGATTACGCTTAGATTCCATCTTTTGCGAGGCCCACTTGGTCTGCTCACCTCGCATCGTTGCTGCATCTTTCACATCTCTCCTTCAGAGCTGTGAGTAAACCCTAGGTGTCAGAATTTTTTTCCTTTGATCTTGGGTTGTCAACGGTGATACCCTTGTCGGATCACTTCGGGTGTGCCCTAGCTTGAAGGTGAAGGCCAAGTTGCTTTCTTGGGAGATTGTTTAGTTCTCAAGCGATCGTACAGTTCCATTCTCAAGCGATCGTACAGTTCCATTCTCAGGCGATCGTTCAGTTCTTTGCTTGCCTTGGAGATCCTCTGTTGGATCTGATAAGTGATTTGCAAAATGAGGTATAATTTCTAGTTAAATTCCTAAATCTAGGCTCAGTGATTAGTTCGACACCTAAGAATTTTCTGATATTTTCTTCATATTGCGTGTGTTGCAAAATTTTGAGGATTTCTCTCGATGATGGTTTTTGCACCCATTCATGTTGCATGAAACCCAAATTTTTCCTATGCATCAAAGCCAAGGCAAGCATCAAACATATATCCAAATTCCATAACATATCAAGCCAAAAAGAATTTCCCGTTGCTCAAGCAACGACACCATAGTAAGCACTATTTTGTGTGGAATCAACATCACCACTACCCATGCACGAAACAACAATCCAATCACATTCAAGCCACCTAATCCCGAAATTATTTCGGTTCCATACCAAATAGAGCCACATGATGATACAAACAAAGTGACACTGATATGTGTGCACTACAAAAATGCAATTTTTTGTTTACATTTCAATGGAAATATTGAAAATTGATCAGTATGGCTTCAACAAAAGAAACATGCCCTTACGATTTGACAGAAGTTGATAATACAGATGTTATCAGATTCATAATTCTGAGGGCTCGTGTGTAGGGTTTCATGCATGGCTTGGACATGGTCTGTGTATTGATGTTACAATCGTGGCTTGACTTTATGTTGGATGATTTTTCTACACATCCAAGCAACATGAACATCTACATATGGTAGGAACCCTACATAGTAGAGCCCTATGATGATACAAGGACAGTGAAAAAATTGTGAGTGTAAGTTGGATTGTTGATGATATGTTGGTACATTGCTATGGTATGCTTGATATAAGTCAAGAAACCAGCAATGAAATTATAATTAATAATCTAAGGGCACTTGGATAGGGATTCATGAATGGCTTAGATATGATTGATGGGTTACTGTTTCATGGTGTGCATGCATTGAACTGTATTAGCTATGTGTTGAATTTTGGCTTCATATATCAAGCTTGAGATATAGTTTTTTTAATGAAGGTATATGTTTCAATTTCATATCAATGTTTTGTTATGCCAATTTTTTAATTTTGTCTATATGTAGCATTCTTTTATATGTTCTGATGTTAGTTATGCCATATTATGAATTTTGTTTGTATGTTTTTGGTACCATGCACTATTTTATGTTAAAAGAAAATGTCAGTAACAACTTATGCTTGAAATTATTTTTGATGCAAATAAGGTTTATGTGGATCAACATAGAGAACGTACGGGTGTATATCAGTAGCCCCAAATTGTGCTATGTTATTAAATTATTGTTTATGTAGGCATGGAATGGTCATCACAACTAGGGTAAGGGAGTGATCCTATGCCACCAAGTTATGACACTTCCTTTGGTACACACTGGGTAGAAGAAGAACGAAGAAGAACAAAGGATGGATCCATTCTTGGGGCGCCCTATGCCGCGTAGGATGAGTGATTTGTAATTTCCTGCTCAGAGCTTCCATGGAGTTGTCCACAGTATGTCGTTTCCACAATTTCCCAATTATAGCATGACCATGTCCATGACCATGCCCATGCCCATGCCGACTGGACCGGGATTTATGCATATGGTCCAAGGTGGGGCAATCCCTCCATTTAGAAGCCCGTCTACCCAAAGAGCTTTCACCATGACTTCATCCCAAAGCAGGAATGACACAAATGTCGGAAGTGACTCGTCTAGGAAGTCGAGTCGCCGTGATGAGGATGAGGATGCATCGGTGTCAAGTCCCCGTAAAAGAACAAAGAAACCAACCACCAAGGGCCATACGAACAAAGTGTGGCTTGTGGAGAATGATATGTCCCTAATTCCATTCCTTGCGAAACATGCAAGGCAAGGAAATAAAGTCGACAAGACTTTCAAAGGGATTGCCTTCACCTCTACAGCTGCATATATCAACTCCATTTATGGCACGAAATACACAAGTCAACATGTACGCAATCGTATGAAAGGGTTGTCTTGTCGCCTTTCTGATGTGTTATCGTGCTTTTATATAAGTGGGGCTGGTTGGTCTGAGGAGAAGATGATGATAGAACGTGACACTGAAATTTATGTACCCTAGGCCACAGTATTTAATTCTACATTACGCCAAGCTGAAAATAAAATAAAATTATGCAAGTTTAAACTTCATAATAATTGATGCATTATTCGTGCAGGCAAACCATAAGTTAAAAGACTATGTAAATCAACCTTTACCGGGGCTTGATGATCTTATGCTGATTATCGGAGATGATGCTGCTAAGGGTGATTTTAGGAAGGTTGTGTATTAACCCTTTGACGGTGCATTTTTTGATGGTGATGGAGATCATGCAAGTCCTACACACGCCCCTAATGCATCAACCGAAAATGATGTCCCATGTGACATCCTCCATTCTGCGTCGATGGGGCCTTCTCCAGCAGGGACAAGCCATGCTAGCCCACCCTATGTAAGTAAAAAGAAAATGCGTAGACGGTCTTTCAGGGATGATCCCTACCTCATGAGGAAAATGGTTGACAATGTTAGAGATGTCACTGAAGCAATAAAGATCTCCCACACCTACTGGACTGAAGTGGTTGCTAAGTGTTTGTATGCACTAATAGAGTATCCAGAAGAAGTGTTGGATACAATGTTTATGGACCTGGCGGGAATGAGATTGATGGCAGGAGATTTTGGCGATGCCAGAGTCTTCTAGGAAGCGATACATTCAGAAGAAGATTGAAAAGATGAAGAGGGTAAGGCGTGATGCTGGTAGAGACGGTGACAGAGATGATGATGATGGGGCTTGTAAATGATAGTTGGTTTAATCAATGACGTTGGGTACATTTTGGGGTTGGGGTTGTGTACGTGGTAAACTTAAACTTTAGGTCGCATATTGTATGATAATTTTGATGTTTACAATGCATGCTTGTTGGGGTTTGTCGGTTTATTAACTATTTTGGGTGCATATTTATGTTGTGTTTTGTCAATGTTATGTTTTGTGGATTTATGTATCGTGCAATGCTTCCATCATTAAATTTTTATTATTGTGATTGGGTAAGATATGGACATGATATGTGATTTCAGAATTTTTTGTGAATTTTGTTCAAAGAGCCCAATGATGAAACATAAACATTGAAGTAATATTTTTTGAAATTTCCTTTATATTGGAAGGCTGGATGGATGGTTCCTTTAGTCCCCAATTTGTTTGTGACTTTGCAGGAGCTTCATAAGATATGATATGAAAATTTTGAGTTTTTAATTCACCTTGATGTTTTTTGAGTTGGCTATAATCTAGTTTTAGCTATCAGTTTCATGCTTACCTTGGCGTGGCTTCTTCTTTTATATGGCATCTTTTCTGGTCTGCATTGGGGTTTTTTTTGGCTTCACTTACTGAAGCTACCTGGTTGGGTAGATAATGACGGAGCAATTGCCAAGTAACCAGTTGGGAAAATGATAAACCAAAAGTTCTGAGGGTTAATTATTGAAAATTGTCAATTAATGTTGTAATGGTTTTTTTAGTTTGATATGTTATGGTATTTGGCAATCTGTTTCATGCTTGCCTTAGCTTGGCTATTGGACTACAATAGTGTATTTGCTGGAGCTCCCTTGGGATTTTTGTTGTGTTGGATATGATTTGGATTGTGAATATATGTTCCATGCTTGACTTGACTTCTCTGATTGCTTAATATGGTGGCTTTACTGGAGCTACCTTGGTATTGTTTGGATTTGGATATGATATGGAAATTGGATATCTTTTGCATGCTTGCCTTGGCTTGGCTGGTTGCTTAATATGGTGTGTTTGATGGAGTTGCAGTAGGCAAATCAATGTATTTTGGATATTTGTTTCCTGCTTGCCTTGCCTGGGCTTCTTGTTTTCTATGTTATCTTTGCTGGAGCTGCATTGGATTTATTTTTTGGTTATGATATGGATATTGGATATCAATTCATTCTAGCCTTGGCGTGCCTTCTTCATTTCTATGGTGTCTTTGCTGGAGCTGCCTTGGGAATTTTTTTGGTAATGATATTGATTTTGGTTATCAGTTTCATTCATGCCTTGGCTTGGCTTCTTCATTTCAATGGTGTCTTTGCTGGAGCTATCTTGGTAAATTTTTTTGGCTATGATATTGATATTGGTTATCAATTTCATTCTTGCCTTGGCTTGGCTTCTTCATTACTACAGTGTCTTTAATGGAGTTGCCATGGGATATTTTTTGGGTTATGATATGGAGCTTGGATATCAGTTTCAGTATTGCATTGCCTTGTCTTCTTGATTACTATGGTGTCTATACTGGAGCTGCCTTAGGAAATTTTTTATTTTTGGATATGCTATGGAATTTGGATATCTGTTGCTTTCGTGACTTGGCTTGGCTGCTTGCTTAAAATGTTGTGTTTGTAGGAGCTGCCTTTTGGATTTTTTTGGCTATTCAATTGATTTTGGATATCTGTTTCATGCTTGCCTTACCTTGGCTTCTTGATTACTATGTTGTCTTTGCTGGAGCTGCCTTGGATTTTTTTGTCTATGAAATGGATTTTGGCTATAAGTTTCCTTCTTGCCTTGGCTTGGCTTCTTCATTACTAGGGTGTCTATGCTGGAGTTGCCCTAGGAATTTTTTTATTTGGCGTTGATATGGATTTTGGATATTTGTTTCATGCTTGCCTTGCCTTGGCTTCTAGATTACTATGGTGTCTTTGCTGGAGCTGCAATGGGGATTTTTTTGCCTATGATATGGATTTTGGATATCAGTTTCATTCTTGCCTTGGCTTGGCTTCTTGATTACTTTGGTGTATATGCTGGAGAAGCATTGGGAATTTTTTTAATTTGGATATGCTATGGAATTTGGATATATGTTGCATGTCTGCCTTGGCTTGGCTGATTGCTTACTAAGTTGTGTTTGCTGGAGCTCACTTTGGAATTTTTTTGAGTTGGCTATTTAATGGATTTTGGATATCTGTTTCATGCTTGCATTGCCTTGGCTTCTTGATTACTATGGTGTCTTTGCTGGAGCTGCCTTAGGTTTTTTGTCTATGAAATGGATTTTGGCTATCAGTTTCCTTCTTGCCTTGGCTTGGCTTCTTCATTACTAGGGTGTCTATACTAGAGATGCCTTGGGAATTTTTTTAATTTGGCTTTGCTATGGATTTTTTATATCTGTTTCATGCTTGCCTTGCCTTGGCTTCTTGATTACCATGGTGTCTTTGCTGGAACTACATTGGGGATATTTATTGGCCCATGATAAGGAAATTCTTTTATTTGGATATGCTATGGAATTTGGATATCTGTTGCATGTCTACCTTTGCTTGGCTGATTGCTTACTAAGTTGTGTTTGCTAGAGCTGACTTTGGAATTTCTTTTGAGTTGGCTATTCAATGGATTTTGGATATCTGTTTCATGCTTGCCTTGCCTTGGCTTCTTGATTACTATGGTGTCTTTACGGGAGCTGCATTAGGGATTTTTTGGCCTATGATATGGATTTTGGATATCAGTTTCATTCTGGCCTTGGCTTGGCTTCTGATTACTTTGTTGTATATGATGGAGATGCATCGGGAATTTTTTATTTTTTGGATATGCTATGGAATTTGGATATTTGTTGCATGCTTGCCTTGGCTTGGCTGATTGCTTACTAAGTTGTGTTTGTTGGAGCTGACTTTGGAATTTTTTTTGAGTTGGCTATTCAATGGATTTTGGATATTTGTTTCATGCTTTCCTTGCATTGACTTCTTGATTACTATAGTGTCTTTACTGGAGCTGCCTTGGGGGTTTTGGCTATGAAATGGATTTTGGCTATCATTTCCTTCTTGCATTGGCTTGGCTTCTTCATTAGTAGGGTGCCTATGCTGGAGCTGCCTTGGGAATTTTTTATTTGGCTTTAATATGGATTTTAAATATCTGTTTCATGCTTGCCTTGCCCTGGCTTCTTGATTACTATGGTGGCTTTGCTGGAGCTGCCTTAGGGATTTTTTTGGCCTATCATATGGATTTTGGATATCGGTTTTATTTTTGCCTTGGCTTGGCTTCTTGATTACTTTCGTATATATGCTAGAGATGCATTGGGAATTTTTTTATTTGGATATGCTATGGAATTTGGATATCTATTGCATGCCTGCCTTGGCTTGGCTGATTGATTACTAAGTTGTGTTTGCTAGAGCAGACTTTGGAATTTTTTTGAGTTAGCTATTCAATGGATTTTGGATATCTGTTTCTTGCTTGCCTTATTGATTACTATAATGTCTTTGCTGGATCCCCATGATGAATGTTTCGAAGTGAATATTATGTGTGTGCAACTTTTAGTGCTTATTTATGTTTCTTTGCCATGGTATGCTTATCGTTAATCTCCTATCCCACCACAAACAATAGAGCACGCATCAAAAACATACCATTGCCAACAAAGTACAATACTTACATATAAATGCCATAGATGATATGGAATGCTTGATATGTGTTTCCTTTAGTATCCATGTTCTATTCTACCGGGTTGGAACCTTTATTGGCTATTGTAAGTTTATTGTTGCATTGCATAATGTTTGTGACTGTGAAGATGGGTCAGATTTTAACATACTAATGATAAGAAACCAACATGTAAAATGATCAATATATTTCTGAGGGCTGCCATTTCTTTTAATTGTTCATATACTGATTTTATTGCTCTTGTGTGTGATTGGGTTGAGTTCTGAAAGATGACGGTAACATTGACATGCGTCGATATTTACTTTTCGTAGGTAAGCTATTTACTCAATTTTTTCCCTTATACCTCTCCTTTATATTTAATTTATATTATGTTAAATCTATTTTTGTTTAACATTGTTATGTACAAATGAGTTTCGGTTCGAGCTCTTCTAGTCGATCCCAACCTAGAGATGAGGCCAGTGGTGAGTTGGATTCTGATGGAGATGGCTTCAAGATATGTCATTATGGTATTGGGTTGCCGAGTAGGCCTTCCTGGACCTGATCAACCCCAGGCCAGAGATTTTGGAGTTGTACTTCTCGAGAGAGTAAATGCTCATCGTTCCAATGGAAGGATCCCCCCGCACGCTCATTTTTATGTTATTGTTGTTGTATAAGAAGATCGATTGAGTTGTGAATGTTATGGAGTTTGGATAATAGTTTCATTCTTGCATTGCCTTGTCTTCTTGATTACTATGGTTTCTATGCTAGAGCTGCCTTGTGAAATTTTTTGTATTTGGATATGATAAGGAATTTGGATATCTATTGAATGCGTAAAATGTTGTGTTTGCTGGAGCTGTCTTTGAATTTTGTATTTTGGCTATTCAATGGATGCTGGATATCGGTTTCAGGCTTGCCTTGCCTTGCCGTGGTTTCTATATTACTATGGTGTATTTGCTGGAGCGCCGTTGGGCTTTTTTTGCTATGAAAGGGATTTTGGATATTAGTTGCAAAATACTTCAAATACCCTACAAAATATTTCAAATGCACAAGAAATTAAACGGGTAAAAGTTCACCACATCACACTCACAACTTTTTTCATCCAACTTTCCAACCAACTTCCCAACTGAAGAAACAAAAGAAAGTTGTGTGGGCCACACAAAAAATCTCCAACCAACTTTCCAACAAACGAAATACAAAACCAAACTTTTCTCACATTAAGGTTTCACAACCCCTCAAAGTTCAACAAAACCATTCCCAAACAGGCCCTAAATTGACATTCTCCGAATATGACCTCGTACTTGAAGTTTCCTTGCCTCTGGAAATAACATGAACCTTCTTCTTAGAATATTGACTCGGCATTCTTGTGCGGGGCAATAATTGGTGGTATGCGCCGGTATTTTTGTTCTCCCTCATTGGCTAAACTGCTTACACATCGTCTATTTTTTTCTGGGGGGGGTGCAAATTACACATCGTCTATTTGTTTCTTCCGTTCTTTCTTTTTTTTATGGCATTGTAAGGTATTATTGATTGCAAGTCACGTGAAATACCAAGTCTTTTCGTAGGATCAGACCTCTGCCAAAAGACTTATCGGGGCATGTGAGGGGCAATAATTGGTTGTAAGTGCCGGGATTTTATTTATTCTTTTATTAAAAAGCAATTCGGTGCCGGGTCTTAGTTTGTTGGCCTGCGACTTTGGTTTTGGAATTTTCTTTTCATTGATGTCGTCTGTCGACCTCTCTTTCTCGAAGCCTTTGTTTTGGGTCTCTTCTCAGTTGCCTGCCGCGTCTTCCCATCGTCGCTTAATAAGGCCGAGCGTGGAGGTTCCACACACACACGCTTCTTGGCTTTACGCATACGCTGAGACCAATTGTCTCAACTCGGCGCAAGTCATCTCCGAGAAATCCAACAGGAAGGAAGAATTCCGAAGAATTGTGGTTGAAAACTGTAGATACTGGTTTTCATTTGGGCCCACCTCCAGTGGGGGCCCGGCCCAGCATGACAGATGAGACCCGCCAATCGGGACCTCCTGACCCAGCCTTAGAGCACAGTCCAACCTGGCCTCGGCTCAGCTCAGTTCAGCTCTATAGGAATGACTCTCACTAACTTGGGCCAGCCTCCTCAACCTATCGGCCCAAGCTCCTACTCGACTGGCCATCTCAGTCCACTCCACATGACGCGATCTCAGGCAAACCAACCGTCTACTCTCTGCATGCCGTTATGTGGCATTTATCACTTACCATTTGCGCCAGTTTGGCAGGAGATGGTTACGCCTGTGAATCTTCAGCCTTCCACGTGGCATTTCCCCTCGCATGCCTTATATAAGCGGCATGATATCTACGGTGCCAGTGGGTTCTCTTTTTCGATATGCAAACCCTAGCCTAAACCTTAACGACCATGGGCACATCCAAGCTCAACCCATGTACCGCCACCTCAAACGGGCTATCTTACGCACATCACCTCCTTTCCTCCTACCATCGCTTGACTTAGGCATCGGAGAGTAGTGGGGAGGTCCGCCCCTGATCCTCTGATGTCTCTTGTGATCTTTTACATGTGCCGGAGAAGGATGACGACCCGGCAAAACTGCCTTATCCGGGCTCAACTTGTTGCGAGATTACTCGTCATTGGATCCGATCTAGACGCCTGATGGCCTAATCCGGCCCAGCGAGAATCCGGGCATCCACATTTGGCACTAGAGTAAGGGCCTTGTGACAATATCTGTTGCATATGCTCTCGATCCAGCATCTTCTTCTGCAATCTCCTTGGCGTCCCAACCGTCCTTCTTGCGGCATAGGGTGAGGGTCATGCGAGTTTTTGGAGACTACCCTAGGTCTGTCCTTTGCGAGTCACGCCCCACAAGAACGTCCTACGCGGTTACAGCTACAATCGGCTCCTTACCAGCTACGCTTCACATGACGACTTCCATGTAGGTCTGCTCCTTACAGCTATGCTCTACATGGACGGCCTATTCGGTTACACCCATGGTCGGCTTCTTAACGGACTCTGCTTTACAAGGACAGTTCTGGCGATCACACCATAGGTTAACTTCCCAACAGTTACGCTCTGCAAGGATGACCTTGGCGATAGATATGCTCCGCAAGCCTTATATAAATAGCAAGATATCTCCGTTTCAAGTGCGTTCTCTTTTTCGGTATGCAAACCCTAGCTCTAAACCCTAACAGCCATGTGCACACTCATGCTCAACCTATGCATCGCTACCTCACATGGGCTATCTTACGCCCATCATCTCATTCCCTCCTACCATCGCCTGACTTAGGCATCGGATGGTAGTCGGGGGGATGTGGTGGGGGGGTCCACCCTCGATCCTTTGACGTCTCTTGCCTATCTTTTTCAGAAATTAGAGAAGGATGATGGCCCGGTAAAACTGCCCTGTATGGGCTCAACTTGTTGTGGGATTGCTTGTCTCCTGGTCCGATCCAGATGCCCAACAGCTTGATCTGGACCAGCGAGAATCCGTGGAATAAGAAGAGAACTTGAATTTTATTGATATGAAAATTGATGAAGAAATTACAAATGAATTTATATTTGATTCAACTTCATTGATGATTTCTTCCTTACACCCATCAGCTTATATAACAACTGAATAACAACATCAATTGTTACACACCTAATTCGTTCTAATGGCTTAACTGCTCCGTCGCAACTGTTCTCTCAACCACCTCACCGTTGGAGATCCGTTGGGTTCCTCGGAGATGCCAGCCGCCATGCAATAGATGCGGTTAGAAGAAGATGAAGCGGTTGAAGGAAGAAGAAGCACGCTTCAGGTCATCGTGATTCTAATGGCTGCGGGGCCCATCATTTAAGTTGCCATCAACGGTCTAAATTACTCGACGGATCAGATCGACGCCTCGTTTAAATCCTTTGCAATCAATGACTAAGATCAAATACCCCCTTATCTGATGGACAACATTCAAACAGATATGATGCTACCGCTGCCTTCATCTTCTTCGTTAGAACTAGGATGCCAAGCTTCCAACAATGAGTTACTATGTGCACAACCCAAATCGCTCTGAGCACAAACCAATTTACACCAGCATCCAAACAAATTTAAAAATCATTTTTACTTTACACACAACACCACATCCCAACTTACATCCACTTCATCCTTATCACTCATCTTCCTATTCTTCTTGGGCATTGGCGTCAGCCATGGCAGCCGCTGAACCCCCCGCACCTAACGCTGCACCCCACCCCACCCCACACCTTCTTCATCTTCCTCTCTCTTATCTTCCTCCCCTTCACTCCTTCTGCCACCACCGCTTACATTGCTACTGACAGATCTCCGGTGGCAGTGATAGAAGAGGAGAAGGGGGAGGAATGAAGAGTGGGAGGAGGAAAAGGTTGGAGAGATTGGGGGATGAAGAAGGGGAGGAGTAGGGTGCTGGGATTGGGGGTGCGTTGGCTGAGGCCGATGCCGACGGTGGATAAGAAGATAATGATGAGAGAGGTGAAGAGAGAGAGAGAGAGAGAGAGAGAGAGAGAGAGAGAGAGTATGTGTAAGATGAAAAAATTTCTGTGGCAGCCCTGTAAATTTTTAATGGCAAACTTGTAAATAAGTGTTCTGCGTAGTTAGCAATTAGGTTTGGGCGCATGATAATTCCCCATGTGGGTGTGAGTGAAGCAAAAAAGTTTGTGTGTATAGATTTTCCACGAGAATATGTTGAGTATTGGACTTCTCCCTACTTGGTGTTAATGATGAGCAAACATAAATACTTGTGACTAATCCCCTATTTTACAGTTAATCCATTGCCTAAGCTTACTATGAAGATCAACTAGCAATGGATGACTCACAAACGTGATTGAAGGTAAATGATATGAATTGGATGATCGTAGATTGATGATTGAAGCTCCATAAAGACTTCAAGCTCATACGATGGAAAGAAGAGATTATTCGTCAATGTAATTTTTCTTTTATCTCTTCTAGTATGTAGCCTAGAAGTAGAACTTTGATGGAGCACTCACACACATCAACTTTCGGTCATAGGACATCTCTAGACCTTTGTCCTTTTGATCTCAATTCAATTCTCTTTTGTTTGTGCTAGGATTGTTCATAACAACCGACTGCTTAACAGTTTACAGTCGCCTGTCTCAAAAACAGTCGACTGTGTTTTGTTCTACAGTCGCTTGTTATGCACAGACTATTTCAATACAGTCTTTGGGTCCTCTCTGATTATCTCGCACAGGCTACTGTTGAACGTTTATCAGGTGCCTGTCTTAGCGACAGTCGACTTTGAATGGTTCATCAGTCGCCTGTCTCTCCTTGCCCAAACTCTGTGTGATCCGATTTCTACGGCCAGTCGACTTATGATGTATATACAGTCGACTGTGTATTAGATCAGTCGACTGTCTATGCTGCAACAGTCGCCTGTCTGTAAGTCTATTTTTTGACTAAGCTCTCTGGAAATTTCTCATGTCTGTGACAGTCGTCTATTTAAGGATATACAGTCGCCTGTTCTGATTAACAGTCGACTGTGTTCCTTGCATCAGTTGTCTGTCATGTATCTTGTGAGATTTCCAGTATTTCATCTAACTTACTATTCTCTCGGCCAGTCGCCTGTCGAAGAATGTACAGTCTCCTGTTGGTTTTACAGACGACTGTCTTGGCTTCATCAGTCGACTGTCCACGTGGTAAGTTACCGTTATGAATTCTCACCTACCCTTGCTGACTGTGCAACAGTCGACTGTGGTTTGTTCATCAGTCGCCTGTCGCAAGTTCAGATTATATCCGTTGAGATTTTTCATCAGTCGCTTATATCTTAGAGATAGGTTGATCTTAGAAGCCGTAGAAATCTTCCCGAAGCTTCGCGCTTCAATTCGGCACTTTTCGTGCACCTTAGTTGGTTCAAGAAGGGGGACCAACCGACTAGATTGAGATCTAGTCGGTCAGGAACTCTACTGGAACCGACTAGTTCATTGAATCAATTGTACATGAGTTACTGTTTACTCTTAGTCGGTCTAAGAACAACTACCGACCGACTAGATTTGAAACTAGTCGGTCAGAACTTGCTCTCAGACTGACTAGTTCCTTTGATAAATTTCACCTGAGTTACTGTTTATCGTTAGTCGGTCTAAGAACGTTTTTCGACCGACTAGGTTGCAAACTAGTCGGTCAGCCATTGTTCTTTAACCGACTAATTCATTGACCATTTCGACGACCTGAGTTACTGTTTGATTTTAGTCGGTCACAGTTGGTCGATCGACCGACTAGTTCTCGAACTAGTCGGTCAACAACCCTTCTTTGACCAACTAATCGATGTCGTAAACCTAGGGTTTGCCCAGCCGCCGACTTTTCCTATTTAAACCCCCCAATCGTTTTTCTTTCTTCTTTCATTTCTCCTGAGCCTCCTTCCCCAAATCATCATCCATCTTCCCCTAGCCTTCCTCCTTCATCAAGAGCCCCTCTCCCCCTCCATTAGGGCCAGCCATCTCCTCTAGGCCACCGGAAAACCCCCAAATCCCATCAAATCCCATTTTCTCCAGATTTCTCCATCCATTTCAGATCTGAACCGTGGTTCCCCGGATCATTTCTTCCGTTGCCGTGCTTGCTCGGCGTCGATCTTTCATTTCTTACGGTAGTGTTCGATCCTTTAATATTCTCATAACCCGTTTTGTGATTTTTGTAAAACCATAATAAAAATGAATGTTGTTTTGATGATTGTTTCTCCATAACAGCGACTTCCCCGTAGATTAGCGTCCGTGAGACGAACCTTCGTGATCATCATCCTCGGTGCTAGGCAAGTGAAACTTGCCACATAGGGTTTTAGGCCATGTTCTAGGCCATTTCCTTGTTTTAGCGTAAAAGAGACTAGGCAGTGAAATGATAGCTGCCTAGACGCCCTTGATCTAGCTTGACAATGAAGTTAGATCCGTCACCTTCATCATGCTTGCATGTCATGTTTATTTTCAATTAACAGTACGCGAATATCTTTTCATGTCATTGCATACTTGCTTGTTCATCGTGTTTGTGTAGCACACGCTACTTTAAAATGTAAGCTGCGGCGAGTAGGATTTTGACTCCTACATCATAACTTGAGGCTAGGTGCACCCCTATGCCAAATACACCTCCTGGCTCGTGATCCAGAAGCGAGCACATTGTGTTGCTAATCCCAACGCTCGATACACGTGGAGGGGTAGGGTTAAACGGTCGCTTGAGCTTAGGAGTTGGCCCGATCAGCCACTCTAGCCAAAAGACGGAAACTCTGAGCACAAAGTGAAAATCGTGATAAGTGATTCGTGAATTAGTGATTTGGTAGCTTTTGCTACTTCGTGCGTGCTTGTCCCTTCTTGTCCTTTTAATTGTTGCATCATATTTAAATGCCATGTCACTGCATCTTACTTGAACTGTTAGGTTGTTAGTTTACTTTCAGTTTCCTTGCCCAAGTCTTTTAGACTTGATGACATGTGCCCCTCTCTCTTTTGGGTGACACATGTTAGATCCTGAGCCAGAGTTTGTTGGTGAGGACGTGGTGTTTGCTGACGCCGAGTCAGGACCCGCTTTTACTGAGGAAGAGTACGTGGACACCGGGGACCAGTCCTAGTGTCTTCGTTGAGCTTTCCCTTTTATTTTAGACTGTTGTAGTTGTTCGGTGCGCAGCACCAATACTTTGTTATGTTGTCTTTGGTTGGCCATGTTTTGGGCCTTTGTACCTTTCTTTTAGCCTGGTGGCTTTTCTGGATGTTGAACTTAATTTTAATGTTGGACAATTCTGAGATTTGAGATTTTATTTCTGTCTCTCTTGTGTTATTATCTTTGTTCTGTTCGTGGTTACAGGGACCTGCATATGTTTTATTGACGTTTATCAGGCGTGTGGCTTCACAGCTCCACGTCTGTGCGGACCTTCTCACGTCTCGCCTCTATTTTAGGGAAGCGGGGCGTTACAGGTTTTGTTGGTGGCCCATGCAGGTCTCTCTCTCTGTTACTGCGAATTGTCGGAATAACGATAATAATATTAGAATGTCCAATAAACTAAGTTCGACATCCGAGTCATAAGCTATGAGTCTATTCTGTTTCGTTTTCTGTGTCATTAGATGGCAGGAAGGCGATTTACCCGTGGTGGTGGTGGTGCGCCCCATCATGACGAGGAGCCTGAATGGGAGCCCACCAATGGGGAGATGATGCAGATGATGCTTCAGATGATGCAGGTGTAGCAAGGTGTGCTCCTGCAAGTCCAGAATGCTCCAGTTGCTCAAGCTGCTCGGGCAATCCAGGATGCCCCTCGCTCCGATCCGGGAGCGAACCAATTTTGGGAGCTGGGTCCCGCTTATTTTGATGGGTCTGAGGGTCCTCTGGCTGCCGATGAGTGGATTCGGAACATTGAGGATAATTTGAAGATGGCGAAGATCAGCCCGGCTGGATGGGTTGATTTGGCGAAGAGGCAACTCAAGGATAATGCTCGGAACTGGTGGGATGCAGAAGAGAAGATGCTGGTGGAGCCGATAGCTTGGGCTACCGTTAAGTCGAGGTTCGATGAGGAGTTCTTTCCGAAGGCTACCAGGAAGGAGATGCTGCAGCGTTTTATTGAGCTGAAGCAGGGGAGCTCGTCGGTGGACCAGTACCACCAAGAGTTCACTAGGCTGAGTCGGTTCGCACCGAAGATGGTGCAGGATGCTGATGAGAGGGCTCAGAGGTTCCTGCAGGGACTTGCTTTAGAGCTTCAGAGTTTTGTGTCTTCCTCTGATTTGGACTCTTACCAGAAGGTTCTGGTAGCTACGAGGAGGCAGGAGCTGAACCTGAGCCAGAGGAGGGGACATGTTGCTGGAGCTGGGAAGAGGCCTATGGAGCAGGCCAGGGCAGTGGCGAGACCAGGATTCAGGCCCCACTAGCCAGCTCAGTTCAAGAGGCCAGGTGGGATTGTTCTGAAGACTTGCAATCATTGTGGCAAGCCGGGTCATGTGAAGGACCAGTGCCGGAGGCTCTTGGGTCAGTGTTTGGGCTGTGGTGATGCTTCACATTCTCTGAAGGATTGTCCGAGTATCAAGCAGCCTTGGAGGGCACCTGTTACAGCACAGCTGTTGCAGCAGAGGGCGTCTGTTCCTGCTGGACGTGGAGCAGCTCTTGTTCCACAGAGGCAGGCCTTTCAACATGCTTTTCCGTCGAGGAGGCAGGCTTTTCTGATGACCACTGTGGAGAGCGAGGCTGTGGATGAGGTTATCGCAGGTAATCCTCAATCTAGCTGTTCCTTCTTAGCTAGTTTTGATTGTTAGATTATGTTTGGTTGCTTGCACATGATTGTTTGCTAGACTAAGGCTTGATTGTTAGACTGTTTGTAGGTGTGATTTTGGTGTGCACATTTCCTGCACGAGTCCTCTTTAACTCAGGTGCATCGATGTGTATTATTTCTCGGAGCTTCGTGGAGAAGCATTCCTTGTCGACGTCCCCTCTTTCCAAGAGTTGGAATATCGTTACAGGGAATGGCGTGGTCTCGGTGCATCGTGGTTGCAATTCATGCTCGTTGGTGGTTTGTGGACATGAGCTTTACGCTGATTTCATTGTCCACGACATCATCAACTATGATGCGGTCCTTGGGATGGATTGGCTTGCGAGCTTCTATGCTACGATCGACTGTCGGAGGAAGAAGGTGGTGTTCGAGATTCCCGGACATCCAGTATTTGAGTTCAGCAGAGGTAGCAGTCCGGTTGGTCCTGTCAGATTTCGGGCCAGGCCGGTGGAGTTTGTGGCTATGCAGATGGAGCTGGAGAGGCCAGCGGTTGTGCGGGACTTTGATGACGTCTTCCCCGAGGAGATGTCTGGTTTGCCACCTGATCGAGCTCTCGAATTTTCGATTGATCTTATTCCGGGAGCACATCCGATTTCGAAGACGCCATATCGTATGGCACCCGCTGAGTTGGAGGAATTGCGGAAGCAGCTGGATGAGCTTTTGCAGAAGGGTTATATCAATCCTAGTGTGTCTCCATGGGGAGCACCAGTGCTACTGGTAAAGAAGAAGGATGGTTCGCGTCGCATGTGCATGGACTATCGGGAGCTGAATGCGGTGACCATCAAGAATAAATACCCGTTGCCTCGTATCGATGATATTTTTGATCAGCTTGGAGGTTCGAGGGTGTTTTCGAAGTTGGATCTGAGGAGTGGTTATCATCAGCTGAAGGTGAAGAAGGAAGATGTTCCGAAGACAGCGTTCAGGACGAAGTATGGACATTATGAGTTTGTGGTTATGCCCTTCGGTGTAACTAATGCACCCTCAGTTTTCATGAATCTGATGAACCTGATTTTCTACGACTTTTTAGACAAGTTTGTCATTATCTTTATTGATGACATTCTGATCTATTCTAAGTCGGAGGAAGAGCATGCCTCGCACTTGAGGACGGTGTTGGAGATTTTGAGGAAGCATCGTTTGTATGCTAAGTTTTCGAAGTGCGAGTTTTGGCTGGACAGAGTTGCTTTTCTCGGGCATGTGGTGACTGGAGATGGTATTTCAGTGGATCCCGAGAAGATTAAGGCTATTCGGGAGTGGCCTGTTTCGCAGTCAGCATTTGAGATCCGGAGTTTCCTTGGGCTTGCTGGTTACTATCGACGCTTCATTAAGGACTTTTCTCGTATTGCTGAGCCGATGACCAGATTGACGCGGATGGATGTGCCTTTTGTTTGGTCGGGTGATTGTGAGAATGCCTTTGGTGTTCTGAGGGAGAGATTGACGACTGCCCCTATTCTTGTTGTGCCTGATCGCAGTGGAGGATTTGAGATCTTTTGCGATGCTTCTGGCAAGGGTCTCGGTTGTGTATTGCATCAGCACGGGCATGTTGTGGCGTATGCTTCGCGTCAGCTCAAGACTCATGCGAAGAATTACCCGACGCATGATTTGGAGTTGGTTGCTGTCGTGTTTGCCCTCAAGATTTGGAGGCACTTCCTGCTGAGTGAGAAAGTGAAGATCTTCACCGATCACAAAAGCTCAACATGCGATAACGTCAATGGTTGGAGCTCATGGCAGATTATGAGATTGATTTACAGTATCACCCTGGCAAGGTGAATGTGGTTCCTGATGCGCTGAGTAGGCTTCCAGCACTGATGATTTTGACCTCGCAGTGGAGATTGCAGCAGGATTTTTGCGAGTCTGGTGTGGAGATTGTTCTTCCTGGGAGGCTTCTTCGTTGATGAGTATGCAGATTCAGTCGTCGATTGTGGATCGGATCAAGGCTGGCCAGGCTGAGGATCCGAAGCTGGTGAAGATTTGGGAGCAGGTAGAAGCCGGTCTGCGGACTGACTTTTTGATTCATGAGGATGGCTCGCTGAGGTTTGGAGCCAGGTTGTGTGTGCCAGCTGGGGATATCAGAGAGGAGTTGTTGGTTGAGGCACACAGTTCGTCGTATTCTGTGCATCCTGGTGGCACCAAGATGTACAAGGATCTTCATCTGAATTTTTGGTGGCATGGGATGAAGAGGAGTATGGCTCGGAGTGTAGCCAAGTGCTTGGTTTGCCAGCAAGTGAAGGCGGAGCATCAACGTACGGCAGGGTTACTTCAACCGCTTCCGATTCCGGAGTGGAAATGGCAACACATCACTATGGACTTCGTGACTGGACTACCTCGGAGTCCGAAGCAGAATGACGCGATTTGGGTGATCCTGGATCGATTGACCAAATCCGCGCACTTTATTCCATTCCGAGTAGGACAGTCCACCGAGGCGCTAGCAAGGAGATACATGGAGGTAAATTCTTTTACTCTCTGTTTCTATTTCCTTTTCCTAGATAAATAGTGATGTAACGTGAATCGTGCAGGAGATCGTACGACTTTACGGAGTCCCAGTAAGTATCGTGTCGGACAGAGACACGAGGTTCACATCTCAGTTCTGGCAGAGTTTGCAGAAGAGTTTGGGTACGCGTCTGAGTTTTAGCACGGCGTACCATCCGCAGACGGACATGCTGAGGGCGTGCATGTTGGATTTCAAAGGTTCGTGGGAGGACCATATACATCTGGTAGAGTTCTCTTACAACAACAGCTTCCAGGCGAGCATTGGCATGGCGCCTTTCGCCGCGCTGTATGGGAGGAAATGTTGATCGCCATTGAGTTGGGATGACGTTGGTGATCGGGAGCTGTTGGGACCTGAGATAATTGTGTAGGCTGTGGATGTTGTCAGGAACATTCGGGAGAGGTTGAGGATTGCTCAGGACCGTTTTAAGCATTGGGCGGATGCTAAACGGCGTCCTTTGGAGTTTCAACCAGGCGACCATGTGTTCCTGAAGATTTCCCCGAATTATGGTGTGATTCGCTTTGGGAAACGAGGGGAGTTGAGCCCGCGATACATTGGACCGTTTGACATTCTGGAGAGAGTTGGCGAGGTAGCCTATCGCTTAGCCTTGCCGCCATCTTTGGAAGGAGTTCACAATGTTTTCCATGTGTCGCAGCTTCGTCGATACATTAGCGATCCATCTCATGCCGTGGATTTCTCGGAGATTACCGTTCGCCCTGATATGACGTATGACCAACAGCCAGTGCGGATTTTGGACAGACGTCAGAAGTCACTCCGAAACAAGGTTGTCAATCTTGTGAGGGTGATGTGGCGACACGGCTCGCCAGGGGAGTCTAATTGGGAGAGATAGGATGAGATGCGAGAGCGCTACCCACTTTTGTTTCCGGACACGTGAGTGTTGGGAAATTCCGAGGAAGGAATTTTTCTTAAGTCGGGGAGGATGTAACGACTAGTTTTCATGAATTTGAATTATCTATATTATATATATATGTTTTGGTGGATTTTCTCCTTATGTGTGGTTTTCGTCTCCGTAGCTTTCGTTTTCGATCGTTTCGTCGTGATTTTCTAGCTTCTTCCTTAGAATCGTTGATCTTGGAGTAAGTCACTCATGACAGACTTCAAATCGCTCATATCTTAGAGATAGGTTGATCTTAGAAGCCGTAGAAATCTTCCCGAAGCTTCGCGCTTCAATTCGGCACTTTTCGTGCACCTTAGTTGGTTCAAGAAGGGGGACCAACCGACTAGATTGAGATCTAGTCGGTCAGGAACTCTACTGGAACCGACTAGTTCATTGAATCAATTGTACAGGAGTTACTGTTTACTCTTAGTCGGTCTAAGAACAACTACCGACCGACTAGATGTGAAACTAGTCGGTCAGAACTTGCTCTCAGACCGACTAGTTCCTTTGATAAATTTCACCTGAGTTACTGTTTATCGTTAGTCGGTCTAAGAACGTTTTTCGATCGACTAGGTTGCAAACTAGTAGATCAGCCATTGTTCTTTAACCGACTAATTCATTGACCATTTCGACGACCTGAGTTACTGTTTGATTTTAGTCGGTCACAGTTGGTCGACCGACCGACTAGTTCTCGAACTAGTCGGTCAACAACCCTTCTTTGACCGACTAATCGCAGTCGTAAACCTAGGGTTTGCCCAGCCGCCAACTTTTCCTATATAAACCCCCCAATCGTTTTTCTTTCTTCTTTCATTTCTCCTGAGCCTCCTTCTTCCCCAAATCATCATCCATCTTCCCCTAGCCTTCCTCCTTCATCAAGAGCCCCTCTCCCCCTCCATTAGGGCCGGCCATCTCCTCTAGGCCGCCGGAAAACACCCAAATCCCATCAAATGCCATTTTCTCCAGATTTCTCCATCCATTTCAGATCTGAACCGTGGTTCCCCGGATCATTTCTTCCGTTGTCGTGCTTGCTCGGCGTCGATCTTCCGTTTCTGACGGTAGTGTTCGATCCTTTAATATTCTCATAACCCGTTTTGTGATTTTTGTAAAACCCTAATAAAAATGAATGTTGTTTTGATGATTGTTTCTCCATAACAGCGACTTCCCCGTAGATTAGCGTCCGTGAGACGAACCTTCGTGATCATCATCCTCGGTGCTAGGCAAGTGAAACTTGCCACTTAGGGTTTTAGGCCATGTTCTAGGTCATTTCCTTGTTTTAGCGTAAAAGAGACTAGGCAGTGAAAGGATAGCTACCTAGACGCCCTTGATCTAGCTTGACAATGAAGTTAGATCTGTCACCTTCATCATGCTTGCATGTCATGTTTATTTTCAATTAACGGTACGCGAATATATTTTCATGTCATTGCATACTTGCTTGTTCATCGTGTTTGTGTAGCACACGCTACTTTAAAATGTAATCTGCGGCGAGTAGGATTTTGACTCCTACATCATGACTTGAGGCTAGGTTCACCCCTATGCCAAATACACGTCCTGGCTCGTGATCCAGAAGCGAGCACAGTGTGTTGCTAATCCCAACGCTCGATACAGTGGAGGGGTAGGTTTAAACGGTCGCTTGAGCTTATGAGTTGGCCCAATCAGCCACTCTAGCCAAAAGACGGAAACTCTGAGCACAAAGTGAAAATCATGATAAGTGATTCGTGAATTAGTGATTTGGTAGCTTTTGCTACATCGTGCGTGCTTGTCCCTTCTTGTCCTTTTAATTGTTGCATCATATTTAAATGCCATGTCATTGCATCTTACTTGAACTGTTAGGTTGTTAGTTTACTTTCAGTTTCCTTGCCCAAGTCTTTTAGACTTGCTGACATGTGCCCCTCTCTCTTTTGGGTGACACATGTTAGATCATGAGCCAGAGTTCGTTGGTGAGGACGTGGTGTTTGCTGACGCCGAGTCAGGACCCGCTTTTGCTGAGGAAGAGTACGTGGACACTGGGGACCAGTCCTAGTGTCTTCGTTGAGCTTTCCCTTTTATTTTAGACTGCTGTAGTTGTTCGGTGCGCGGCACCAATACTTTGTTATGTTGTCTTTGGTTGGCCATGTTTTGGGCCTTTGGACTCTTTCTTTTAGCCTGATGGCTTTTCTGGATGTTGAACTTAATTTTAATGTTGGACAATTCTGAGATTTGAGATTTTATTTCTGTCTCTCTTGTGTTATTATCTTTGTTCTGTTCGTGGTTACAGGGACCTGCATATGTTTTATTGACGCTTATCAGGCATGTAGCTTCACAGCTCCACGTCTGTGCGGACCTTCTCACGTCTCGCCTCCATTTTAGGGAAGCAGGGCGTGACAGTTTTCCCCATAGACAGGATCCTTACAATTGGTATCAGAGCGCAAGGTTTTATCTATGGCATCCAACAACAACGTTCCTCTGCCGCCTACGTACAACAATCACGACCGTGATGGAGCGTCCACACTTTTCGAAGGTCAATCTACGGTACGTCCTCCACGTTTCAATGGTACTAACTTTGGTTATTGAAAGTATAGAATGGAGACAGTCCTTAGGAGTGCTTCTCTCTGGAGAACTCTCCACAAGGAGTACGTCGAGCCCACCGAAGATAATTTCGAGAAATGGACGACTTCCGAAAAGTCTGCCGAAGTCAACAACGCTAAAGCAATGAACGCTCTTCATTGTGCGTTGGACCCGAATGAGTTCAACAAGATATGCACATGTAAGAGTGCATATCAAATTTGGAACCATCTCATCGTTACCCACGAGGGAACGAATAAGGTAAAGCTTTCAAAGTTATATGTTGCCGTGCAAAACTTCGACTTGTTTCACATGCAGGAAAATGAGAGCATTGCATCGATGTACGGATGCTTTACCGACCTCACAAACGAATTGGAAGCCCTTGGCCAAATCTACACCGAACCTGAAAAGGTAAGGAAGATTTTCATGGGATGACCTCCAAATGGGAAAGACGAGCAATCGCCATTGAAGAGGTCAATGACTTGAAGAACTACACCGTGGTGAATCTCATCGGGACTCTTATGTTTTACGAAGTAAGACAGGATAACCGATTGAAGATTCGAGCCATGATGAATCCCTCGGAGGCCAAGAAGAAAGCTTTGGTGTTTAACGCCAATTCGTCATCCTCCGAAAGTGATGAATCCGAGAACGAGATGGATTTGGGTGAAATGGCCCAAATGGCGAAGAAGTTCCAGCGCTTCTTCCGCAAAGGTAAATTTCCCTCCAACAAACGTTTTGAATCTACTAATGCTACTTCCTCTCTTTGTTATAAGTGTAATAAGCCAGGGCACATCAAGAGGGATTGCCCGATGCTAAACAACAAAGAAAAGTGGAAGGCCCCAAAGTACCACAAGTCCAACAAGAACAAGAAAGACAAGAAGAAAGGACTCGTCGGTACCTTTGATGACTCAAGTGATGACTCATCAAGCGATTCCGATGATGAGAAGGGTGAGAGCACCCACATGTGCTTCATGGCACTTGAAGACCCACTCTCGGATGAGAGTGATTCCGATACGGATAACACCGAGGTAACAATGGATGAACTTCGCATAGCTAATGAAGAACTATTTTCTAAATACTAATCTTTAATGCTTAGATACTCTAGCTTAAAGAAATCAAATGTTAGCAAGTCATCCATTCCATGCATTATCAACAATGACACCATTGTTGATACTTTAACCCTTGAGAAAGCAAACTTAGCTTCTCAAAATGTCACATTGAGAAATGAGGTGAATTCCCTCAAATATCAACTAGATCAAACACATCCCGTGGATAATAGTGATCTAGTTACACGCCACACACAATTGGGATTAGAGAATGATTCTCTTAAAACCCAAGTGCACGAGCTCAAAGCACGGGTGTCCACCTTGGATACCAACATTTCTTCTTTAAAGGAGAAATATGAGCTCATGTCCTCCTTTATTGTGAGATTCAATAAGGGACAAGGACAATTGGATGATCTGCTTGCAAATCAATTTCCGGCCACACATCGTGTTGGCCTTGGATTTGTAAAAGCTAATGCATCTAATGATCGCACCTCCTATAGTGGTGTCACTATAGATTTTGTGAGGCCTTCCTCCGGTGCATCCACAAGTGGTGTCAAAGACACTATAGGTAGCAATCCTACCAAGAATGTCACCACATCACTTTCTCTTCCTTTTGGCAAGAAACCCACTAAGGGTGGAAACCAAAATCAAGGCCATGCTTATATGTACACTAACACTCATCCAAATAGGAAACATCCTACTTCACAAGTGGATAATCATGACACATTTTATGCTCCGCACCCACAGACACGTACACAACCACACATGAGAAATACTCATGTACGTGCTCCCACACACCCATATGCTTATACGCATCATTCTTTCATGTTTACTAATTCTCTACATGTCATGCATGATCAATATGCTTCATATAATATGCATGTTCCCAAGAATACATATCATTCAAGAATGTACAATGCATATCCTCCACCTCATATCTATGCTAGAAATCATGTTCCTAAGAAGCATGCACCACATAGAAATCCAACTCATATGCATGCAACTAGGAATAGGACTCCCAAGATGTACACTATTTGGGGTCCTAAGAACACTAGTCTAAATGTTAGGAATGCGTATGTTGATTCCTACTTTCATGATGTAATTAGAAATAGTAACTATGTTGGGAAGCGAAAGTCCACTTGGACTTGGCTTCCAAAGGGCTAATCCCCTTGGACCCAACAAACATTGGGTACCATAAGCTTATGGTATATTATATAGGTACCCAAGAGAAAGAAGAAGAGCAATAAATGCCTTATTAGCTCTAAAAGGAAAGGATGGATTCTTGATAGCGGTTGCTCCAAACACATGGCGGGAGATCCCTCATTGCTCTCCGAAGTGATTAGCATCAAAGATGGTGCAACGGTCACTTTTGGAGGTAATCAAAAGGGAACCATCATTGGAGTAGGTATCGTTGGTAATCCTTCCAAACCCCTAATTACTAATGTTTATCTTGTTAGTGGTTAATGTCACAACCTCATTTCCATAAGTCAACTTTGTGACAAAGGTTACAAGGTTAACTTCGGAGAAGGATTGTGTACTATTGTTGATTATGATTCAAATGTTTTATTTTCCGGTATTAGGCGTAAAAATATTTATTATTTAAGCTTGCCTAAAACCGTAGAACATTGCTTAGTTGCTAACACAAGTGAACAACTATTATGGCATCGCCGTTTTGGTCATGTTCACTTCAAGCACTTATATAAGTTAGCTAAGCATGATCTAGTCAAAGGTTTTCCTACGATTGTTTTTAATAAGAAAAACTTTTGTGATTCATGTCAAAGAGGTAAAATAAGTAAATCTTTATTTAAGCTTAAAGAAGGGATTACTTCTAAGAGGCCCCTAGAACTTCTTCATCTAGATTTATTTGGGCCAACTAGAACCGCTTCTTTAGGTAATGCTCATTATGGACTAGTTGTCGTTGACGACTTTTCTAGATTTACTTGGGTTTCATTCTTAACTAATAAGAATGAAGCTCATGAAGAGTTTACCAAATTTGCAAAGAAGATTCAGAATCTTTTAGGATCCAACATTATCACTATTCGTAGTGATCATAGAGGAGAATTTGAGAATGAGTCTTTTACTAAGTTTTGTGATGACTCCGGGATAACTCATAACTTTTCCTTTCCTCGTGCACCACCACAAAATGGTGTTGTAGAAAGAAAGAATAGGACTCTTATTGAGTGTGCTCGCACTATGCTCCATGATAGTCATTTGGGACTAAAATTTTGGGCAGAAACGGTGCACACTGCATGTTATGTGCTCAATAGAATCCTAGTAAGACCCCGAATAAACAAAACTTGTTTTGAGTTGTTTTACGATAAAAAGCCTCAAGTGAAATATTTTCGTGTCTTTGGTTCAAAATTTTTTATAAAGAACGCCTTTGGTAATTTAGACAAATTTGAGCCAAGATCCGATGAAGGAATTTTTGTTGGATATTCCACATGTAGCAAAGCCTACCGGATATACAACAAAACTTCTTCAACGATTGAGGAATCACTTCAAGTATCTTTTTATGAAGATTTTGATTTTCCTCATGTTGATGATGATAATGTAGACATTCTTTGTGATTCTCTTAATAATGTTAAGATTAATGATAATATTGTTGAGACTAACACTTCTAACGAAGTTGTTGAAGTTGTTCCTAGTGATCCAGGTTTACCCAAAGCTTATCCAACCGTTCGCAACCATCCCCATAACCAAATCATTGGAGATATTGGTGTGGGTGTTCGAACGAGATCAAGAATTGAAGAATTCTCCCATTGCGCATTCGTCTCTACCATTGAGCCAAAGAACATTCAAGAAGCTTGTGAGGATATCTCTTGGATAGTGGCAATGGAAGAAGAACTAGCGCAATTCGAGAGAAATGAAGTTTGGAAACTTGTACCTCTTCCAAGTGGTCACCAAGCTATCGGGACCAAATGGATCTTCAAGAACAAGACGTATGAAAATGAGGTAATCACACAGAACAAAGCAAGGTTAGTAGCTCAAGGCTACCGGCAAGAGGAAGGTATTGATTTCGAAGAATCCTTTGCCCCCGTAGCTAGATTAGAAGCTATTAGGTTGCTTTTATCTTTTGCATCCCATAATAATTTTAAATTATTTCAAATGGATGTTAAAGGTGCATTTTTAAATGGATTTGTAAATGAAGAAGTCTATGTTTCTCAACCTCCCGGTTTTATTCATGAGAAATTTCCAAACCATGTTTTCAAACTTAAGAAAGCGTTGTATGGATTGAGACAAGCTCCTAGAGCTTGGTATGATCGCCTTAAGACCTTTCTTTTGAATTTAGGTTTTAAAATGGGAGAATTTGATTCTACACTCTTCATTAAAGATTATGAAAATGACATTCTTTTGATACAAGTTTATGTAGATGATATTATTTTCGGTTCTACTAACTTTCATCTTTGTCAAGAATTTTCCAAGTCTATGAAGGATGAGTTTGTGATGAGCCACATGGAAGAGCTCACCTACTTCCTTGGATTGCAAATTCGACAAATGGAGAATGGCACTTTCATACATCAGACGAAGTACACAGGGGAGCTTATTAAGCGATTCGGGATGGAATCGTCTTCAAGCAAAAGGACTCCCATGAGTACTACCACTCATCTACACAAGGATGAAAGCGGAAAAGATGTAGACGTTCGTCTATATCGAGGTATGATCGGTAGCTTACTTTACTTAACCGCTAGTAGGCCCGATATCATGTTTTCCGTATGTATATGTGCTAGATATCAAGCAAGACCTACGGAGTCACACTTGATTGCGGTTAAACAAATATTTCGTTATCTCAATCAATCCCTAGATTATGGGTTACTTTACCCTAAGTCTAGCACGTATGAGTTAATCTCATATAGTGATGCCGACTTTGCCGGATGCAAGTCCGACAGGAAAAGTACTAGTGGCACATGCCATTTCTTAGGAAATTCCTTAGTTTCTTGGTTCTCTAAGAAACAGAATTCGGTGTCATTGTCCACGACTGAAGCGGAATATATTGCTGCGGGTCTTGCATGTGCACACGTTCTTTGGATTTGTCACACTCTTAGTGACTATGGTGTCAATTGTGATACTTGCCCTATCATGGTTGATAATCAAAGTGCTATTTGTCTTTCCAAGAATCCGGTACACCACTCCCATACCAAACACATAGACGTGAGACACCATTTTATAATTGATCATGTAGCTAAGAAGGACATCATCTTAGAGTACATTGAAACCTAAAAACAAATTGCCGATATCTTCACTAAACCTCTTAAAGAAGATTCATTTGTGAGGTTGCGTGGAGAATTGGGAATTATGGGTGAATCTGAAATCTAGAAGCTCAATTTTCATGCTATAACTCCGTATTGAGCTCATATATTTGTGATTGTCTTTCTTCATGTGCTTTATTGTTTTATGAGATTAAGAAAGGCAATTGTGACTTATTTGATTTCATGAGTTTTCGAAGTTGATTGAAATAATTTGTGTTTCAATAGATTTATTGTTTTCATAATGATTTTAAGATGTTTTTATGATTAGAGTATAGGTACTAGGGTGAGTGTTCTTATTCTCTGGAATTCTATCTCACTGTACATTTTTGGACCAAGACAGACGACTGTGTTTCTTTTAACAGTCGACTGCCCTACTCTATATCCTACATATTAAAATTGATATCTTTCGCACAGCCGACTGTTGACTGTTTTACAGTCGACTATTAATTTAACAGGCGACTGTAATTTAGTCATCAGGCGACTGTACTCTCTGTCGAATTTTTACAGTATTCTCTGTTATTCTTGTGATCTGTATTAATTCTCGGCCAGCCGACTGTTGTGTATATGCCAGTCGACTGTCCAGCGGACATGCGACTACATTATACTTGCCAGTCGACTGCCCATCTTTCTGAGATTTAATTCTATCACTTCATACAGTCGACTGACTTTTGTTCTCCAGTCGACTGTCTCCTGCTGTGTCGGTTCATTTGATTTGATCCGAGCCGTCCATTCGTTGATCTAACGGCTCAGATTGATTTTCCCTAATTTATATTCAATCGACGTGATCACTCTCCACGTCGTTTTTCTCTCTCCTCTGCATCGACCTTTCAACTTCCCGCTCGATTCTCTCTACAAAATCGATCGATTCTGTCTCTTCAACCGTTGATCTCCTCCTATACATCGCTGTCGATCGTGGTCTTCCGTCGTCTTTGATCTTCATCTTCGCGATCGTCTGTCTTCCCTCGGTTGGTGTGTTTTCTCTCTCTTGACCTTCGTTGTTTCCGTTTGTTGCGTTTGTTCTTCCTCTCTTGTTTCCATGGCTCCTAAACCTAAGGGAAACGAGAAGATCATTGCTTCTAAACAACCTAGGGCTCCTTAGAAACTCATAGACAAGAGAAAAGAACCCTATAAAGCTCGAACCAAGCATGCCCAGTCACCCATACGTTCATCGTCGCCGGGTTATTCTCCTTCTTCTTCGTCGAGCGATGCTCAGCCCTTGATTCATCGTCAGCGCAAGCCTACTGGTGTTCACATCAGTGAGCCTACTGTTGAGATTCCTCATGTGTCTCCTTCTGCATCCAGTTCGTCTGAAGAGACTCCTGCTGTACCCCCCTCTGATTCCCTGGTTCCCGTTTGTCGAGACGATCTTTGTCTGGCAAAGTTTCACTCTCTCCTTCGGATCAATCTGCTTAGGGAGAGGTACATTCCTTTCCCCGCATTCACTGCTGAGAGACTTTCTGACATTCTGTCTGCTACTCACCTGGTCGATCTTTTTCACTTCTCTCAGAGCGAGTCCCCCAGAGCCTACCCATTTCTGGTGAAGCTCTTCTATGCGAACCGCATTCACGGTGAGTATTCGACTACTGGCATCCTTGATACTGTCGTCCAGGGAACCCACATTCAGCTCACTCCCTCTCTCTTAGGGACTATCCTTAGGATTCCTTCTGTCGGTTCCCTCCCCACTGATATCAGCTTTTCTGAGATTGACGATCTTGACCAGTCTGTTCTCCGGGATATGTTTCGAGAGGTACCTTTAGCTCTTGATTCGGATGTCAGATCATCCATGTTCTCTGCACGGGGTTGGGCTGTTCACCTAGTGGTGAAGTCCAACATACTGCCGAGATATGGATCGTCTGACCAGCCGTCTCAGGATATACTAAAGTGTATGTATGCTATTCTCTCTGGCATGCCCGTGAACTGGGCCGGTGTCCTCCTTGACAGGATGGACAAGGTTGAGTTCACGTCCTCCTCGTCTCACATTCCCTTTGGTGGTCTTTTGACTCGTGTCTTCCGTCACTTTGGTATTGATTTAACCCGTTACGAGCCCATGCCCTTTGGCCCTCTCCTCGACGCTTCTGCGAAGTTGAAGTCCTCTTCGGCTCTGCAGACTGCCTCGAAGAAGAGGAAGACTACTTCAGCTCCATCCTCATCCACTGTGCCTCCAGCTGATTTGCCTTCATCATCATCTGATCCACCGTCTCAGGATACTATTTTGTCGATGATCTCTGGTATTTATCGACTGCTGTCTCTCTCTCTCTCTCTCTCTCTCTCTCCTCCATCAGGGAATTCCCTTCCCTGAGGATTTGAGACAGTATCTTCCTCAGCCCCATGTGCCTCCTCAGCCTTCTGGTGTTGTTGAGCCTCCTCCTATTGCCTCTTCACAGGATGTTGCTGCTGCAGCTGCTTCTGTTGCTCCTTCTGACCCTTCTCCGGAGGACACTCCTGCTGCGTCAGAGCCTGCTTCCTCGTCCGCAGCTCCTGGAGACGCTCACCCTTAGATCGATGATTTTGAGTGATGTTATTTTTGAGTGATGATGATATATGTTTTGTAGTTGTATGATGGATGATGCTGTATGCGACACTCTTTATATACTCTATGATGTCGTCATGATGTAGCTATTTTTTTGTTGCTCATGATGTATCTTTTTGGGATGGCCATGTTGATGACCATCCGATGATGTACTCGACTGCTTTATGTTATATATATATGATGTTGCATCCCTCTTTTGTGTCACACTATGCTATATTGATTAACTTCTGTGTGATGTATGATATATTGTCTCTATGTATGCTTCACTCTTCTTGATGTGCTTTTGAGACAATACAAGAATTTGTTATTGGATAATTCATGCTCTTTCCTTGATGTGATGAATATGTGAAAATTATTTTCTTTTCAAATATCTAAAATGTTGATATTGGATTTCAATTCCATTATTCACATGTGTATATGATGAGACTTTATGATTTTTTGATTCGATTTATCTTTATACTCCTTGATTGTTGTTAGTGCGTATTTTAGCACTATTATTGTTGTTGTTATTTGCTCCTACCTTTTTGGATAATGCCATAGGGGGAGAGAAATAAACATACAAGATTCATAATGGATGTGCTAAGTATGTTCTAACGCTTGAATCTAAGATTTTCGATGCCTTAGATTCAGGGGGAGTAAGATTACAATGAATTGGGATTTTTATTTCCTAGATTTCTTGAATTAAATTCATTCATATCTCACTCATTTTCTTCAATTGCTATATAGATGCTCTAATATTTGTTGACTAACTTGATTGGCATCTATGTAGGGGGAGTAAGTTTTCATTACGCACAACTATTTATCTTTTTGTTTATGTTTGTTTGTCATCATCAAAAAGGGGGAGAATGTTGAGTATTGGACTTCTCCCTACTTGGTGTTAATGATGAGCAAACATAAATACTTGTGACTAATCCCCTATTTTGCAGTTAATCCATTGCCTAAGCTTACTATGAAGATCAACTAGCAATGGATGACTCACAAACGTGATTGAAGGCAAATGATATAAATTGGATGATCGTAGATTGATGATTGAAGCTCCATAGAGACTTCAAGCTCATACGATGGAAAGAAGAGATTATTCGTCAATGTAATTTTTTTTATCGCTTCTAGTATGTAGCCTAGAAGTAGAACTTTGATGGAGCACTCACACACATCAACTTTCGGTCATAGGACATCTCTAGACCTTTGTCCTTTTGATCTCAATTTAATTCTCTTTTGTTTGTGCTAGGATTGTTCATAACAGCCGACTGCTTAACAGTTTACAGTCGCCTGTCAAAAAAACAGTCGACTGTGTTTTTTTCTACAGTCGCCTGTTATGCACAGACTATTTCAATACAGTCTTTGGGTCCTCTCTGATTATCTCGCATAGGCTACTGTTGAACGTTTATCAGGTGCCCGTCTTAGCGACAGTCGAATGTGAATGGTTCATCAGTCGCATGTCTCTCCTGGCCCAAACTCTGTGTGATCCGATTTCTACGGCCAGTCGACTTATGCTGTATATACAGTCGACTGTCTATTAGATCAGTCGACTGTCTATGCTGCAACAGTCGCCTGTCTGTAAGTCTATTTTTTGACTCAGCTCTCTGGAAATTTCTCCTGTCTGTGACAGTCGTCTGTTTAAGGATATACAGTCGCCTGTTCTGATTAACAGTCGACTGTGTTCCTTGCATCAGTTGTCTGTCCTGTATCTTGTGAGATTTCCAGTATTTCATCTAATTTACTATTCTCTCGGCCAGTCGCCTGTCGAAGAATGTACAGTCGCCTGTTGGTTTTACAGATGATCACTCCTTATTTTACACTTTTTTCCCGCATGTTTGCATGCCATTTAGACCGCTCAAATCATGTTTTTCACGATATATCGACGATATTGCGATGATTTTCACGATTTGTTGTTTTTGTCGCATTTCAGGTGATTTGGAGTGATTTGGAGTGATCTCGAGATACGCCTACTCCAGAGTGTCACCGACGACCTCCCCGGGGGGTATTTTGCTGATTGGAGAGGAGCAGAAGAAGAAAGAACGTCGCAGGAGCGACGAGGAGGCCAAAACAAGCTGTTTGGGCATTTTTGGTGTCCCACTCGGCCGAGTGAAGGAGTCACTCGGCCGACCAGCGAGACACCGCTCGGCCGACCAGATCAGATACGCTTCAGACGTGCACTCGGCCGAGCGACGGAAGCCACATCGGCCGAGTGACGAGATCCCGTCCGCCCGAGTGGCACCCAGACGACGCATGTCAAAAATCGCCAACTTACTGTTTTTCGTCTGCCTGAGCTTCAGAAGACCCACTCGGCCGAGTGGCAAATACCGACCGCCCGAGTACCAAGAAGCCAGCGGCCGAGTGACGACAACTCACTCGGCCGAGCGACTCCCGAAGTGAAGACCCCTGAAGGCCCCGACTTACTGGAAATTTACAGGGTTTCTCACTCGGCCGAGCGACTTTTGTCACTCGGCCGAGTGCGACGCGCTGCCTGTAGCGAAAATTGTGGATTTCAGGCTGCGCAGGGGTATTTTGGTCACAGTTTTTGGACGATTTTGAGGGGTATTTAAACCCTGTTTTTACCCTAGGTTAGAGAGCTTTTCTCTTACATTTTTGCAGCTTTTTAGATTAACTTTTTAGCTTTATTCTTGTGATTGGAGAGGAGACAAAAGCTGATTTTTGTTGGATTATTTGAAGAACTCCATTGGTTTGTGTCTCTCTTCTCTAAAAATTCTATTTTTATTGCATATCTCAATATTGTGATGAATTCTCTTATTAATTTCATTGATTATTTTTGTGTTTGTGCTATGAATTGTGAGTAGTCTCCACGTCTTGGGGCGTGGGGATGAACCCTACGAGCCCAATTTCAGATTTGTGATGAATTGGTAGAAACCTTGCTAGAATTGCTATTAGGGATTAGGTTGGGATCGATTTACTACAGATGGGTAGGCATTCATATCGATTGGGATTTGCAAGAGATTGGATCCCAATTCGTTAGGAAACCCTAGAAATCCGAATTGGATTGGAATCGAATTTCCGTAGTATCGGTTTGCAAGAGATTGGACCGATACTAGGGTTTCCGGTTGCAATTCCATGCCGATACCCGTTTGCAAGAGATTGGACGGGTAGGAACTATCCCAACCTAGGTCGTTGCCTGAGTTTGCACGAGAGTGGGCTTGGGGCGCGATTGAACGATGATGTTGATCCTAATGCTAGCTTCCCTAGGCTAGGGTTTGCAAGAGATTGGACCCGAACCTAGGATAGCTATAGACCGACAACAGCGCGAGAGCGTGAGCTAGGTTCTACATTCAGTTGCAACTAGTTCATCCAAATTTTATCCCAGCAATTTTGATACCAATGAACCACATTGACGAGATACGATGAGTAGCGGGGATTCCCCATTCCCTAGACGTTCTTTGTTTGATTTGATATTTCCGTACTTTGTCTGACGATTGTGACAGGATCGCCAAAGGCAAAATTTCTCTCTTCTTAATAGCCAGGTTGATTGGAACAAGCACGGTCATTCGTCCTCCCTGTGTTCGATAACCCGCTCGCCGCTATACCGTGTGCTTGCGGTAAAACTACAACCGTTCTTTGGGTTACATTCCGGAGCGATCAAGGTTTTGGCGCCGTTGCCGGGGAACGACATTTTGACGGTGTTCGACATCGACCACTGGGTTATTTCTTCTTTCTTTACTTTCTTCTATATCTTGTTCTAACTCTGTTCGCAGCCCTATTTGCATATTCTCCCCGTATTTTGCATAAGATCTTAACAAGGAGAATGGAGGATGCAATGTCAACAATAGAGCTCAGTCAGGAAGATTATGCCTCCTTCACAGACCTCCTTAAGGAGCTCATCAATGAGGTCCATGCGACCGGAACTTTTGCAATCGATATCAAGGACCCCGACGAACAACTGTTTGCTAGTTTTGTGATGGACCAAATCTCCCCGGATGGGACTATCGGGGGCAATGTCAGAGTTGATATGGTCGATGACAAATTATATTTCGAGGACGGCAGAACAGATGCCGAAGAACACTATACTCCCGAAGAATCCTTCGAGCAAATCGACATTCAGGGAGTTACACTCTATTACACTCACTCTTGCTTTTATGAATCATCTGATGTGTTTCTTGATTCCAGGCACGAACCAGAGCGGAGAGAAAGTTTTGACGATGCTAGCGCAGAATCGGAGGGACCCTATTTCGATGCCACATCCTCACTAAGTAGTGAGTCTGACTCCTCACAGGAGAGTGCACCACCTGAACACGAGCTAAACCCGGATGACAAGGAAGAAGCCAAGCTCATGCGAGCTGATGAAGTAGAAGGAGCAGCACCTTTTGGGGTAGAACTTAAGCAATTACCTCCGAATCTAAGGTATGCTTTTTTGGGTAATAAATTAACTTTTCCGGTGATAGTAAACTCCCACCTCACGCAAGATCAACTTGAAAAACTCCTAGACGTTCTTAGGAGCCACAAGGATGTCCTTGGCTACACTATCTCCGATCTAAAAGGGATAAGCCCTAGGCTTTGCACACATAGGATCCATTTGGAAGATACCGACGCCACCTCCATAGAGCCTCAAAGGCGGTTAAACCCGAATATGAAGGAAGTGGTTAAAAAGGAAATCCTAAAATTGCTCGACGCCGGTATCATTTACCCCATCTCTGACAGTAGATGGGTTAGCCCCGTTCACGTCGTCCCCAAGAAAGGGGGGATGACAGTCATAAAAAACGAAAAAGGTGAGCCCATATCTACATGCACCGTCACGGGATGGAGAATGTGCATTGATTATAGGAAACTAAATAAAGCTACTCGAAAAGACCATTACCCATTGCCCTTCATTGATCAAATGCTTGAACGCCTAGCTAAGCATAAATACTTTTGCTATCTAGATGGGTATTCGGGATTCTTCCAAATCCCTTTGCATGAAGATGACCAAGAAAAGACCACTTTTACATGTCCCTATGGTACCTATGCCTACCGTAGGATGCCATTTGGTCTTTGTAATGCTCCCGCCACCTTTCAGAGGTGTATGACATCCATATTTTCCGATTACATTGAAAATATTATGGAAGTTTTTATGGATGATTTTTCGGTTTATGGAAGTGAGTTTGACTCTTGTTTGGCCAATCTTACTAAAGTCCTTAAAAGGTGCCAACAAAACAATCTCACTCTAAATTGGGAGAAGTGTCACTTCATGGTCACGGAAGGTATAGTTCTCGGGCATCTTGTCTCCTCGAGAGGAATTGAGGTAGATAAAGCAAAGATTGAGGTAATCGAAAAACTTCCTCCTCCTATCAATGTCAAGGGCATAAGAGGCTTCCTTGGTCATGCGGGGTTTTACCGCCGCTTCATCAAGGATTTCGCCTCAATTGCCCGACCAATTACTTCTTTGCTCGCTAAAGATACTCCTTTTATTTTTTCAGGGGAATGCTTGCAAGCCTTCAACACCTTGAAGGAAGCACTAGTTTCCGCGCCCATCATACAACCACCGGATTGGAACCTTCCCTTTGAGCTAATGTGTGATGCTAGCGACCAAGCCATTGGAGCGGTATTGGGACAAAGAAAAGATAGGAAGCTTCATGCGATATACTATGTGAGCAAGACATTGGATGATGCGCAGAAAAACTACACAACTACCGAGAAAGATCTTCTAGCGGTCGTCTATTCCATAGAGAAGTTTCGCTCCTACCTCCTTGGTTCCAAGGTAATTGTCCACACCGACCATGCGGCGTTGAAGTATCTTTTAAACAAGAAGGAGGCCAAACCTCGGTTGATTAGGTGGATACTCTTGTTGCAAGAATTCGACTTAGAGATCAGAGACAAGAAAGGTATGGATAAAGTCGTGGCGGATCATTTGTCTAGGCTCATTCGCGACAAGGAGGATGAGAGTTTGCCTATCGACGACACATTCGTGGATGAGAGGCTATATGCCATAAGGACCGGTGAAGTACCTTGGTACGCGGACTTCGTCAACTACTTGGCTTGTGGAATTAAACCGCATGGGATGCCCACGCATCAAAAGAGGAGATTTCTGCATGAGGTCCGTAGCTATTTTTGGGAAGATCCAAACCTCTTCAAGATATGCAAGGATAGTGTCATTCGGAGGTGTGTTTCTAAAGAGGAGGCAACGTCTATCATTTTGCATTGCCACGGTCTACCATGCGGGGGACATCATGCCGCCTCTAAAACAACCACTAAGATCTTGCAGAGCGGATTCTTCTGGCCAACAATGTTTAGAGACACCCACTCTTTTGTGAAGGGGTGCGATAGATGCCAACGGACCGGGAACATCTCCAAACGCAATGAGATGCCAATGAGGCCCATCCAAGAAATTGAGCTTTTTGATTGTTGGGGAGTAGACTTCATGGGACCATTTCCGTCGAGTAATGGTAACAAATACATCCTATTGGCCGTTGACTATGTCTCCAAATGGGTGGAAGCAATCGCCACCCCTACTAATGATGCAAGGGTCGTCTCTAAGTTCTTCAAGCAGAATATCTTCCCGCGTTTCAGACTGCCTCGTACCTTGATAAGCGACGGGGGGAGCCATTTCATAGAAAACAAGTTTGAGGCCATGCTAAAGAATTACGGGGTAAATCATAGAGTTGGCATGGCATATCACCCCCAGACAAGCGGCCAAGTGGAAGTCTCAAATAGAGAGATCAAGCAAATCCTCGAGAAGACCGTAGATCGATCTAGAAAGGATTGGTCAATGAAGTTAAACGATGCCTTATGGGCATATCGAACGACCTTTCGCACTCCCATCGGCACCACACCGTTTTGACTTGTTTATGGGAAAGCTTGCCACTTGCCGGTAGAGTTGGAACACCGCGCATATTGGGCCATCAAGACCTTTAATTATGATTACAAGAGCGCGGCGGTGAGGCGACTCTTAGACATCAATGAGCTTGATGAGATAAGAAGAGACGCCTACTAGAGCTCGAGAATTTACAAAGAAAGGACCAAGATCCTCCACGATGCCCTCATAACCGTCACAGACTTCAAGGTAGGAGACAAGGTCTTGCTCTATAATTCCCGGCTCCGACTATTTCCCGGTAAGTTGAGGTCACGTTGGTCCGGACCTTTCACCATCAAGCACATACAACCGGGAGGAGCTTTCGAGTTAGAAAGCAAGGACGGCTCCACATTCAAAGTGAATGGTCAGAGGCTCAAACACTATTCCGAGGGAATCCCAACGGGCGAAACCAATAGAATATATTTGCTTAAGGGACGGCCGGATGATCTTTCGGACCTCCTTGATGAGGTAATAGAGGAGGCGATCCCCCACTCGATTGGCGCTCTATTCGATGACGATTTCGAGGAAGGCCCGGATTTAGGCCAAGAAGAGAAGAAAAATGATTCCCCCGACTTCTCTGCTGAAAATGATGAAGGCGACGCTGATGTCGCAAGGATTTGAGAGCTCTGCAAGCTCTCGAAATTAAAGTCTCCGAAGAAAGCTCCGCCGATACGAAAATCGGCGTCACCGGTGAAACCGAAGACCAGAGCAAATGCTAGCTTGGGGGAGCCTCCCCCCAACACTATTCGAGACGGGAGACCACCGAGGGAGAACACGCCGCCGCAACTTCCGAATCCAAGCGTTCTCCCCGGAAAGTTTGATGGGTGCATCTCATATGCACCAAACATCCCGTATTAATTGAAAATCATAGGGGGTCGAGCTCACGACCTAAAACGAGCACTTGTCTGGAGGCAACCCGACGGTTATTGCTTTATTTTCACTTTTCTTTTATTTTTGTTTTAGAAATTTTTAGTGTTTTGAGTCGCTCGCCCAAAAATCTTGTGATAACAGGTCCTATTTTTCCTGACAGGAGAGGAGAACGAGGTACCCATCATTAGGAGGATGCACAAGGCATCGAGGAGCGCCCCAGGAAGGTGCTCGATGCTTAGGAGGAAGATGAAATCGACTGGAGGAAGAAAGACGGAGTTTAGAGCCCAAACGAAGACAAACAGCAGAACACAAGGCTCACTCGGCCGAGTATACTAGTCACTCGGCCGAGCACACAAGTTCGTCCGGCCGAGCCGCCCACGAACGAGGGAAGTCTGCTGTACCCAACTCTCTGTTTATTTTCCTGATTTCAGTATAACTGCTACTCGGCCGAGTATATATATTCACTCGGCCGAGTAAAATGGATACGCTCCTAGGGCGAGTCTTGCCGAGTAGCTTGAGCCACTCGGTCGAATGGACTTACTCCACTCGGCCACGGCTGGCAAGGCCACTCGGCCGAAGCGTAAGCGGGTAGGGATTTTCCATTGATCTCGCTCGGCCGAGTGACCTAGTCACTCGGCCGAGTCGTAACTTTTCCTATAAAAGGGGGCGGGGTCGGGCTCGTTTTTCGAAACGACACAAACCGCAGATCGCCCGACCCCTCAGCTCCCTCACCCAAACCCCTCGCTCACTCGCCCGACCGTCGCCCCCGTGCCGCCGCTCGGCCAACCACCGCCGGCCGAGCCGCCGCCGCTCCTCGCCCGAGTCGCCGCCGGCGGCCGTTGCTCCGGCCGACTCCAGTAACCCTATTTTAGCCTATTTTCTCCTCTTTTGTGTGTTTTTCGAGGATCCATGCGCTTAACGAACCCCAAACCCAAATTAATTTCTACCTCTATCTTTTATACCCCTAATGCCCCGTACGTTTTGAATATTACTCGCTGATATCTCCATTTCATGCGCAGGTTATTTTTGGGAGCTTAGGGGAGCCCAGGGGAGCTTCCAGGGACTGATTCGGGCTACGTGGAGGCGTCGTCTTCGCACGCTTCCACATATTTGCACTCACGGCATGTCGTGGTATACTCTTTCCTTTTTTTACGCACGCCGCACTTTTCACGCTTTTCGGTAAGCGCTCGGGGCCCATATGCCGCCCCGGACACGATCGCGGTCGAGGAGAGCTTCCGCCAAGCGGAAGCGGTCGGATGACGCCGGCCCCTCCCACGAGTTGGAGGACTCTCCTCCGCCTGCAGGCCTCGCACACCCCGCACAGCCTGCAGAGCCCGCACAGCCCATACACCCCACACCCCACACAGCCACCCCCTGCCGCTCCAAAGCCACCACCTCCGGCTCCACTTATCGGGCCGCTGGGGATCACGTTTTGGAACGACGCACACCGCGTCGCTTTCGAGCGTATCTCCCAGCGCTCGATCGTACCCTCCAGGTTTGCATACCTTGCAGACCTAGGACACCTGGGGGTACTAGAGGGGATGCTCACGTTGTACGACAACGTGGGCTGGCGAGATTTCTTTCAGGTGTCGGCGGACACGTTTATCCGCCCGACACTTGAGGTTCTTAGTTCGATCGTCCGGACCGACGAGGGATGCTCATTTCGGTTCATGGACCGGGAGTGCCAGGTCACTCTCGGTATGATGAGAGCTTTCTTCTCGTGGCCCGACGTCCCCAGGGCCGACCGAGGTTACGCCCCCACTCATATCCCCCCACCTTCCTTCGATGCCGGCGCCTTCTGGGCCCGGATTACGGGTCTTCACGCTGCCTTTGACCCTAGTAGGGCCAAGGCCTCGGCCATTGTCCATCCCTGCCTCCATATAGCTCAGCGCCTTATGGCGATGACCTTTTTGGCCAGATATGAGCCGGGCACGATGTCCACGCCAGAGCTCTACATGCTCTACGCGATGACACGGCCCAGAGCTCTATCTAGGGATGGCGATGAGCTGGTCCCCGCCGTCGTGATTGATATCGCGGCTTGGTTTTTGGACCGCATCATTGTATCGGTGGGCGCTCGCCACCGATATGCTGCGGCGGCCTGATCACCTTGCTCGCTCTTATGACCGGCGAGGACTTCCCTGACGACCTGCGATGCGCACCGGGCCCCACTTCTCTGTCGATTGATGTTATGGCCCGGATGAAGATGCTGCGTCCGCACGGTGAGCGACACTGGGTCTGGCTGCACGGCCCTTACGGTGCCGATTACATGATTCTTCTGAGCCCAGCTCGGACTCAGATTGCACCGGCCCAGGTGGACTGGCTCCCTGCGATGGATGTTCTGATCCCGGCCGCATACGTGCTCGAGGCCGAGGAGGCCGAGCAGGCCCACGCTGCCCCCTGCCCCCGCAGACCCTGTTGCACCCGCCGAGCCTGCTGCCCCTGTTGACCCAGTGGCCCCTCAGCCTATCCCTGATATTTCCGCGGCTCCAGACACCTCTGTCCACACCTCTGTCGGTGTCAGGAGTACCTTAGCTGAGCCCACTTCCACTACTTCCACGCCTGTCACCACCAACACTGGCCCCCTGTCTGCCGAGCCCGTTTCCTCTGCCCCACCCGAGCGCCCGCCGACTGTAGTTGAGTGCGGAGAGCCCTCTTTTGCCACCACTGTTGAGACTGCTGCTGTATTCTCTGAGAGTGTCGTGGCGTCTGTCCACACTTCTGTGCCACCGACCTCTCCGGCCGC
Organism: Scilla litardierei; assembly: GCA_030789695.1. NCBI lineage: Eukaryota > Viridiplantae > Streptophyta > Magnoliopsida > Asparagales > Asparagaceae > Scilla > Scilla litardierei. The sequence continues at coordinate 95,048,441 of CM061130.1, read as the reverse complement.
CTCGTCGCCACTTTTGTATTCTTCTTTCGCTGCTGCTGCCTCCACTTCTCACCGTCCTGCCCAGCCTCGCACTGAGGCCAGGCCCCCACTAGCGAGTGCAGCTCCTTTTGTTCCCTTGCCTGCTGAGCCCGTCACCTACGCCACCAGAGTACGCCAGCCCCGACCTGCACAGCCCCGAGCGGTGCGTCCCTCTGCACCACCTCCCCCCGACACTGTACTTCAGAGCATTCGTGCTCTCGAGGGGGCGGTGAGTGGCCTCAGAGGCGACCTCCGGACCCTGTCCGCCACCGTCACTGCGATGGCTGGCCGCTTTGACCTGCTCCCGCACATTCACTATTGTCTTACCCAGGTCCTGGAGCGTCTCCCACGCGTACCCCCGCCCACCCAGCAGGTTCTCACCCCCACTTCCACACACACTCAGCCTGCTACCACTTCCACACCCACACCCGCTCAGCAGCCTGCACCACCACCACCACCTCCTCCTCCTCCGCCTCAGGACGGAGACGGCGCAGCCCCACCTTCTTAGGCACCCTTGATGCCATCGATTATTTTTGCCGTTATGCTGCCCATTTCTGCTGGGTCCTGATGCTTTTTGACCACCCCCCCTCCCCTCACTTATTTTGGATTCTCATTCCACTCATATCTTTATATATCTTTTTTGGGAGAGATGGAGAGTTTTTGGTGCCACACCTATATATCTGTATCACTCCTATATCTGCATGCATCATGTCTGCCTCATATTTTTCGTTTCATTATTTTTCCTTTTTTTCCTTCCCTCATGCATGCATCCTCCCTTACCCCTCACATTACTTGTCTCTCGGTGTGCCACACTTTGCACATTGAGGACACTGTTCCATTTAGCTTGGGGGAGTGAGTTCTCACGTTCTTTTTGATTTACCACCTTTATTTTTAGTTTTTCACGCCATTTTCGGCTTTTGCACTTATTTTCATCATTTTTTCTTTTATTTTACCATGCATCACGTTTTTTCTTATTTTTCTGTGTGCCGCATTGTAAATAGTTTCGTTTTTTTCCCTTTATCTTTATTTCTTTTTCATCTCATGCTAGAGATGACTTTTCTATGATGATGATTACGTGGAGTTAGCTTTCTCTATATGCATGCTATATTTGTCATGTCTTAGACTTTACTTTTGATATCATATGCTATGACTTGCCTTGCATCTAGAGATAGTAACCCACACTTTTTCCACATGAAAATGGATGAAATTTTATTATTAGCTGAGTCTGAATATTCATATGTATGCTATCGCAGAAAACACACCAAGATTCACGCATTGAATGCCTATATCTGGAGTACCGATTTCTTTTCCTATATCACTTCTATATGCATGAATTGTACATTTCACTTCAGGATGATTGAATGATGTTAGCTATGATAAATCTGGATTAGTTAGCTTTTTTGTGATCGAAACTGAGTAGATTAGATTACCCTGCTGAAGTTGTCGTGCATGTCTTATAGAGTGAACCGAGAGATACATTTATTTCTTTCTCCACAAATCTTGAACATCATTTCTCTATTTTAAAATCATTGGTGAATCTCCCCTTAGCGATTCTATTATGTGGCATTTCCCCGCTATTAATTCCTAGCTCCAAAATTCCCAAAACCAAAGAAAGAAAAAGAAAAACTCTTCTATATCATTATTTCTCTTTGAGTTGGGATCATTGTGTATATATGCTATATCAAAAAAAACACAAAAGAAAAAGAAAAAGAAAAGAGGAAAAATCCTCAATAAAAGATCCCATCTCACTTTCTTTCTTTCTTCTCTCTTTTCGTGTTCATCTTCACTACTTTTGGAGCTTTATAAAAATGGGGATGTGAATATTTTTTTTATGCCACCATGCTTATAGATAAGCTTGGGGGAGGGAATCCAATGACGTGTGAGAGAGTGACTACTTGACGTTGCACGACAACCTAGGCTAAGTAATATTCTATACTCGGTGAGATTATTTTTAGCTTTACGAAGTCCAGAAATCTAAGCCTAGCACTCATATCATGAAATCCACACTTTTCTATTCTCTCTATTCTATTGTGCGATACTCTTATACTCCTCATAGAAAGCATTCAATTGAAAAGTGTGTGATCTGCGATTTGTATACCGCTTTAGATGATTCAGACGATGTTACTTCTAAAATTATTCCGTTTTTCATGATTATATCGTTGTTCGTGGGTTTTCTATTTCTAATTGCACTATTATACTATGATATCAAAATAAAATTCTTTGACATGTGTTCCTCATTCAGTGCATGCTATAAGAGTAAGCGAAACCCACGTCCTGAGAAAATGATCTAGCAGCTCCCCTCTTCGCTTCTTTCTTTCTTCTTTGCTTTTATTTCGTTTTCGTTTTTCTTCGTTTTTCGTTTTTCATTTTTCGCCGTTTTCGTTTTCCGAATCCACCGGGTTCGCCTTTTACTTATCTTCCTCGAGGACGAGTAAGAGGTAAGCTTGGGGGATTTTGATCACTCCTTATTTTACACTTTTTTCCCGCATGTTTGCATGCCATTTAGACCACTCAAATCATGTTTTTCACGATATATCGATGATATTACGATGCTTTTCACGATTTGTTGTTTTTATCGCATTTCAGGTGATTTGGAGCGATTTGGAGTGATCTCGAGATACGCCTACTCCAGAGTGTCACCGACGACCTCCCCGGGGGGTATTTTGCTGATTGGAGAGGAGCGGAAGAAGAAAGAACGTCGCAGGAGCGACGAGGAGGCCAAAACAAGCTGTTTGGGCATTTTTGGTGTCCCACTCGGCCGAGTGAAGGAGTCACTCGGCCGACCAGCGAGACACCGCTCGGCCGACCAGATCAGATACGCTTCAGACGTGCACTCGGCCGAGCGACGGAAGCCACATCGGCCGAGTGACGAGATCCCGTCCACCCGAGTGGCACCCAGACGACGCATGTCAAAAATCGCCAACTTATTGTTTTTCGTCTGCCTGAGCTTCAGAAGACCCACTCGGCCGAGTGGCAAATGCCGACCGCCCGAGTACCAAGAAGCCAGCGGCCGAGTGACGACAACTCACTAGGCCGAGCGACTCCCGAAGTGAAGACCCCTGAAGGCCCCGACTTACTGGAAATTTACAGGGTTTCTCACTCGGCCGAGCGACTTTTGTCACTCGGCCGAGTGCGACGCGCTGCCTGTAGCGAAAATTGCAGATTTCAGGCTGCGCAGGGGTATTTTGGTCACAGTTTTTGGACGATTTTGAGGGGTATTTAAACCCTGTTTTTACCCTAGGTTAGAGAGGTTTTCTCTTAGATTTTTGCAGCTTTTTAGATTAACTTTTTAGCTTTATTCTTGTGATTGGAGAGGAGACAAAAGCTGATTTTTGTTGGATTATTTGAAGAACTCCATTGGTTTGTGTCTCTCTTCTCTAAAAATTCTATTTTTATTGCATATCTCAATATTGTGATGAATTCTCTTATTAATTTCATTGATTATTTTTGTGTTTGTGCTATGAATTGTGAGTAGTCTCCACGTCTTGGGGCGTGGGGATGAACCCTACGAGCCCAATTTCAGATTTGTGATGAATTGGTAGAAACCTTGCTAGAATTGCTATTAGGGATTAGATTGAGATCGATTTACTACGGATGGCTAGGCATTCATATCGATTGGGATTTGCAAGAGATTGGATCCCAATTCGTTAGGAAACCCTAGAAATCCGAATTGGATTGGAATCGAATTTCCGTAGTATCGGTTTGCAAGAGATTGGACCGATACTAGGGTTTCCGGTTGCAATTCCATGTCGATACCCGTTTGCAAGAGATTGGACGGGTAGGAACAATCCCAACCTAGGTCGTTGCCCGAGTTTGCACGAGAGTGGGCTCGGGGCGCGATTGAACGATGATGTTGATCCTAATGCTAGCTTCTCTAGGCTAGGGTTTGCAAGAGATTGGACCCGAACCTAGGATAGCTATAGACCGGCAACAGCGCGAGAGCGTGAGCTAGGTTCTACATTCAGTTGCAACTAGTTCATCCAAATTCTATCCCAGCAATTTTGATACCAATAAACCACATTGACGAGATACGGTGAGTAGCGGGGATTCCCCATTCCCTAGACGTTCTTTGTTTGATTTGATATTTCCGTACTTTGTCTGACGATTGTGACAGGATCGCCAAAGGCAAATTTCTCTCTTCTTAATAGCCAGGTTGATTGGAACAAGCACGGTCATTCGTCCTCCCTGTGTTCGATAACCCGCTCGCCGCTATACCATGCGCTTGCGGTAAAACTACAACCATTCTTTGGGTTACATTCCAGAGCGATCAACAGATGACTGTCTTGGCTTCATCAGTCGACTGTCCACGTGGTAAGTTACCGTTATGAATTCTCACCTACCCTTGCTGACTGTGCAACAGTCGACTATGGTTTGTTCATCAGTCGCCTGTCGCAAGTTCAGATTATATCCGTTGAGATTTTCTCACGGATTTCGATTGGGTTTTTGCCTAAACCGTTTTGTGGATTTGAGAAAGCTATAAATAGAGCTTCTACTATTTCATTGGAAGGTTACTCATTCATTGCAAAATCCTTCAAGCTTTCATTTCCAAAGATCAAAGCTTTCAAATCCAAAGCCCTAAGTATTTCCAAATCTTGTTCTCTTGCTCTCCAACCTAGAACCAAAGATTGATCTTCTAGGCATTTGATGCAGTCAAGAGAAAGGGCTTTTTCTCCTCTCTTCCAAGAGAGTTCTTCAACACACATCACACTTCTCCTTCAAGTTCTACTTCAAGGCATAGGTGATTGTAAGTGTTGCTTTCAGATTTCATAACTTCATTATTTGAATTGTGCTCTCGGTTGTGAGAGCGGTTTTTGCTTGCTCCCTGGTTGTAGGAGTCAAGGACATCGATTGTATTCGATTGCACTTGTAGGGTTGCTACAAGTGGGTTTTAAGGAAACCTCAAGTTAGGGTTCTAACTTGAGTATCCGGTGGTATCCGGGTGGTAGGGACGTAAGATTACCGGGAACAAGTCGGGAGTTGACTTGGGTAATCCGAACCCTTGAAACATAACTGCGTTTGCGTGTGTTTCTCTTTGGGTTGTTTTCTATTCCGCACTATTTGTTGGATTGCATTTTATTTGGCGTAAATTCCTTTTAAATTTGCATAAACACTATTCAACCCCCCTTCTAGTGTTTTCCCATAGACGGGGTCCTTACAGAATATGTATGCGACATACATAACCTATGGGTAGGGATTTAACTTATCAGGGATAATAATTAAAACTTGGTTTATGGTAGTAAGCTTGTTTTGAGCTTGAAAAGAAAAGAAAAAAAAGGAAGAAAGTTATTTTAGAAGGTGATCAGATCCGCACATAATGAAATTTATTTGAAGTGGAAATCACGGATACAATGAATTACAATTTTTTGGGTGACGGAGAAGTTAGCACGACTCGAAACTCGCTTCAGAGGTGAAGGATCCGATGTCGCTTGAAGGTCGCCTGAAGGTCGCCGTCTCCCGGTAGCTGAGGCGAGCTTCATGCGAGAATCAAAAACTTGCCAGAAAGGTGGGGCTGGCTGTCAGCCCGTAGCCTCTTCGATGCCTAAGTCAGCTGGTGACGTAAAATGTAGGCACCAGACACGCTTGGCGATCTTAAGACAGATCAGCGAAGCTGGCGAGCTTATGAGGAAGGCACAGATATGTGGAAGATATCCGACCTTATGTATTGAAATAAGTTGAAGATTTAACTGACCAACCCCCTCTATGGAGGTATGAGGGGGGTATTTATAGGGCTGAGAGGTGGTTATTCGCCATCTCGTCAACTGTTGAATCAACCCAACTGGCACTCGAGTGCTGAAGCGATAGGTCGGTGAGCTGTATCAGGAATATTTCCCGCATTAATGGTGTCAGACGGTGTCAGGTGCATTAATGAGAAGTGAGGGGCAGCCATCAGTTCTTGCCCTTTACCTCTAGCATTAATGGAGAGGAGGTGAGCCTACGTCATCCTGTCAGAGATATTTATGCTTGGTCGCCTTCGGGGACGAGCCACAGCTCGACGATTAAGCTCGGCTCCTCTGAACGATGCTTCTTGTTGGAGGGTAGGCGAGCTTGTCCTCGACACGATGAGCTTGACGGTCGGATGAGCGAGCTTTTCTGGATGGAGGCGATCTTCAGCTCGGCTAGTGTCCCATTAGGAGGGTCGGTGAGGTGTTTGTTATGGCCCCTAGTGCATACGTGCCTTAATCTCATGGGTCGGCCTGCAGGGCGTAACAATTGCCCCCATCATTCAAGCTTGACGAGGCCAGCCCAGCTGTAATGCCTGTATATGTGATATACTGTATAAGCGTATGTATATAGTAAATTTCTGGTGTGCAAAGCGATTTTGTACGTGAATGGCTATATGGTTGACCATGACGTGATCTGGATATCTAAGTGAGTGTATGTGGTTGTGTTCTCATGCTAATTATTTTGTTGTAGTTCCAAGAAATTATTATTATTATTACTATTATTATTATTATTATTATTATTATTATTATTATTATTATTATTATTGGCATTGTTGGACTTATTATAGTTATCATTTTTGGTTTGGCCTATAGTTAATTTTATTAGCCATAGTTGTTGGGCTAAAGAATGGGCTTGGATTTTTAGATGAGAGAAGAGGGATGAGATATGTTTAATAGAATGGAAAACTTGCAAATACCCAAGTTCATTTCTCTTCCTTCTCAAAACTTCTCTTCATTCTTTTCTCTTTCCCCTTTTCATTTTCTTCTCCATGTCTACCCCAACCCCGGGCCGAAAATTCCCCAAGCCTTGCTGGCGAATTTTGGGGGAAATGGAGGAGGAAAAGAAGAGGAAAGGAAGAGGAAAGAGAGGAGATTGAAGCCCTAGTCTTTTCCCTCTTCCATCCCTCTCTATTTCTTCCTCTTTCTCTAAAGCTCCATGGCCAAAACCCTAACCAAATCTGTCCAGTTCTGGCCGAAATAATTCATGCCTTTTCCTTCAATTTCAATCCCAAATTCCCTTGTTTCATGCTTCTTTGAGCCCTAATGTTTACTAGATGTATATTGGGGAGTTTGGAGCTAAAAGGAGGTGATTTCAAGGCCTGCGATGAAGAATTTTGGAGTGGTGATGCTCAAATACGGGATTCTTGGGGCTTGGTGGGGTTTTGGAGGATTTCTTGGTGAAGCTCATCATTTTTATGGTAGGATTCCATCCTCAACTCATATGTTTCATTTTTATTGCATATTGAGAGTAAAGTTTGCATTTTTGGGGGTTTTGTGAATTTCTTTGACATGGTGCATGCAAGATTAAATTACTATGATGTGTTGGATTAATTGATGCCATGATTAGACTTCATGTTGTTCTTGAATGATTTGTTCATTAATTTTGTGAAATTGAAAATTTTATGATGTGTTGGGTTAAGTTTGCTTAATACCCAAATTTTCATGTTGTGTTGAAATTGTAGGAGGTATTGAAATTATTGATGCTATGGTTTAGTTGAAATAAGTAGAATTGTTCTTTAAGGTCAATTTTCTTGATTAAGTTGAAATTGTCGCAAGTTGAATATTGGAAGCTTTATTTCCCACTTTCCCTTGCATGAAAAGTGCTAATTAGGTAAATCATGTGAATTGTTTAATTTTCATATGTGTGCACCCAAATAAGATAAGAGGTTGCTTAACTTCATATGTGGGCAATTAATTGAGATGAGATGTTGCTTTAATATTCATTTGAGATGAGAAGTAAACTATTGCGTAATGTGTTGCTTTAATTTTGTTTGGTGTAGAAAAGTTTTGGTAGGGGAAAGAAGTGTTGCTTAAATTTTGCTTAAACTCCTCATGAAACATGGAAATTTTTCTTTAAATTTCTCTTGTATGAGAATGGGCCATGTTATGTGATGTTACTCTCATTTTGGGTGAAATTGCCCTCATTTTGACATATGGAGTAATTTGATTAAATGAAATGGCTTTCATTTCGTTGTATTGATTAAATGAAATTGCTTTAATTTAGCTATGGGATAGAGGGAGTTGGAAATAGAACGAGATGATGCCTTTAACGCATTGTTTCAATAATTATGCAACTTGCTCTCATTTAGCATTGTTGGAAGCTTAAATCTTCTCCAATCCCCTTTGCATGAATTGAGTGAATTAAGTAAGTTAAGTGGAATTTAGGTGTTGACATGGAAACTTAAACCATGTAGGAAGCTTAAATTAATTAGGTTGAACTTTATGTTGCAAGTTCTAATTAAGATTGAATTCCTATGTTATGTTGAAATTAAAGCAGAAAAGTGCTTCTTTATGTCGCCTTTAGTAGTTTGTTGTTACTAGTAGAAGGTTGCTAAAGAAGTTGACTTTAATTAGGAAGATGCATACCTTTCCATGCCATGAAATTAACCATTTCACTAACAAGTTGCTATCTTGCTAAAAGCCTCATGTTGCCTCCCTTGAATGTGTTAGCTTACTTAGGTTGCTAAATTGCTCGTGCCTAAATAAAGTTGCTACCTTTGATTCAAAGGTGTGATGTTTATCGCAATATTTGCAAGATACTCTCTTCTCATGCAAGGAATACTCTTTATTCCAAGTCCATGCATATGTTCCCATTTTTATGAAATATGCAAGCCATGGTTGTCTCTCTCTTTATTGTGTGGGAGTGGAAATCTTCATATGTTGTGGCAAACTCTTTTCTTGATATTTTCGGCCTTGGGCCTCTTGTAATATTTTGATGTGGTAATGAAAATATGATGGTGTTGGAAAGAAGGAAATTTGAAAGAAAGCAAAATGCAAAGAATGTAAGATACACCCATACACATGGGTTATGATTTGATGATGTGATTAGGACACGAAGGTGGAGTGCACGGGCATGGACAAAGTTGCCACAGTAGGAGACGGGTGAAGTCATTGTGGGCAACCTCTTGATACCATTAGGTGGCTCCACGTTGATAACGGAGTAGAATCACTTGCACTTGCACGCCAGCACATTCATGGGATCCCTATTGCATCGCATTTCATTGCATTACGTGCATCATATGCATCATGGCATATTTTGGCATTTTGGGGTGATTTGTGGTTGTATGTATGTGATGGTTAACTTTTAAGATTGAATGTTGCCATGGATGTATTTGGTGCTTGAATGATGGTATGTTAGAAAGTATGGTTTGTTAGTTGTTAGCAAATATTATTATTCTTGTTGTTATTGTTAGTGGTCATATTAATGATATTGATGTTGGTATTGGTGATGTGTTATTGTCGATGTTGTTGTCATTATTGTTGTCTCCTTGATTGGGCCTTTGGGCTAAATTTAGTAAATAGAGTTGGTTGGGCTTGCTACTTCACGTATGTATGTTGCTCACATGTCGTTGTTGTATGATTCCTAACTCTTGTAGTAAACACCAATTTGGGGATGTGATAATAATTGTCGTAGGAAGCATACTACCATATGTCATATTATGTTTCAAGCACCCTTTATTCATTTTCATGTTTCTTTATGCATTAGCAAGTGCTACAATCATGAAATCATGTCATTCCTTTCAAAATTGTGAGCTTTAGTAGCTTGTTTTAAAAAAGTAGAATCTTTATTAACTATCCATGAGCAAGTTGTTATTTTTATTAATTATCCACGCACAAGTATGTGCAAGTTGTTATTTTTATTCATTAACTATCATGAAATCATGTTGTATGTATGTGCAAGCTACCGCCTTTATTAAGCAAGCACAAATTGTATTTCTTGAGAAAAACATGCTCAAGTTGTGAAATGCTCTCTTGCAATTGGAAAAGGGTGGGAAATTCCCCCCATGATATGTCGACTTAAATCCATGGCATGCCCCCCATCCCTCATTCTCTTGTGGCATAAATTGCTAGTTTGTTGTAGTTCCCTCTCTCCCTCTCTTTCTAGTATGTGAACCCTTGTGCTTTTAATGCTATATGTCTCTTGTAGTTGGCATTATATTTTGAGTTATGGAACTTCTCCTATGATTCCTTGAGCAAGGATATGTTTTGTTTATGGTTATAGCAGGTTTCTCTTGAAATATTACTTATGTTGTAATTGGGAAAATTTGATAAATACAAGAGAAACTCTGCCGAAATTTTTGTGAGCATTTCGAAAGCATTCCATATCATCCTAAGCATTAGAAACCTAGGTCAGGACTACACCAAAATGCCACTTGCTAACTCTCTTAAAATTCCATGTTTAAATGAAAACTCGTTTAAAAACTTATTATAAAAGAAAACTTAGAAGTGAATGATGTGACTTGGGTTTCTTTTGGTAGTTGCTAGTAGTGGTATTTGGGATGATGTTATAATGTTAGGTCCAGTTACTTGTTACAGTTCATTTCTCTGTCTGTAGCACTCACTTTGTTTTGCAGGTTCTCCTTTGCGGCAGGTACGTGATCCGTTGGTTATGCCATTTATATTGTCCCTACCATGAGATGTTATAAGTTAGATTACAGATTATTGTATAGAGTATACCATTCCTTTGCATCATATGAGTTGGGTTTGGAATTCCTACTAGGTCACGCTGTGACGTGTCTCCGTTGATATTTTTCAGGTAGTTGGCCGTTGGAGATCCTCAGAGCTGTAGTTGGAGGCCCCTTAGCTCTGTGGGTTGGTGATGAGGGTTATGCTAGTATGTGGGTGGTTTGAGTGAGTGATCTTGTACCTATTTGAGAAGTGGGTTGTTGTTGTACATGAGATTTGTATATGAGAAGTTGTATGTGGATATTTTGTATGTATATTCATATGTGACTCAGTTGTTGGTTCTTTGTATTTCTGTGTTGTCTGAAATGCTACAGGTACTATCCCAGCAGTGCGCAGTAGACCTGCTTGAGTTTTGAAATTTTGTATTTCCTTCGTAACACCCGCCTCTTCGGGAATACCTGATACGGATTCGTACTTATCCGATATCCCGGGGGAGCGGGGCGTTACACCAGCTTCGGTTTGGATGATGACTCGTACTCCAATTGGAAGAAGGCCGGTCAGCTGCATTCAATGAGACCTGACTACCAAATCTCAAAAGTAATGATGGCGATCCGACGACAGAGAGAGTTCGAGTTGCCCATTCACTGAATAGATGACGTATGGCTGAGGTGATTGGAGGAGATTCGAGGCGCCAGCCCAGACGCGCTCGGATCTCGCCACGTGCCCAAGTCAGACGGCTATGATCACCGGCCTCCTCCTATAAATAGAGACAGAGAGGGATCAGTTGAGGGTTTTACCAATCGGGTGAGGGTTTTACCAAAATTTTGAAACTTCAGCTTTCCCCTCTTGCATCGCTGAGAGCAGCTATCGTCGATCGCCTTCGTTTATCGGAGCTTCATTTGTTCAATCTTCTTTAGGTGTACTCTCGATCTCAGCGATGCCTTCGTCTGCTTCTTCCGCAGCTTCTTCTTCTTCAAATGTCCATGTGGAATAGCACTTCGGGGAGGTTGGCAGGGGTGGCGCCACCGAGTCAGAACCGATGGCATCGGAGATGCCGTCAATGTCCAGGCCGGGACATCGGGAGGGAGACATGGCAGTTGAACATGACGTCGCTTCACCGTCGAATATCAGGAGAGACCTTAAGAAAGGGAACGTGCCCAAGTCGACCGCCAAGCCACAGCTGCCACGATCACAGGTGGCGGTGGAACCACGACGGTGGTCCCTGTGGAAATACTGTCCCAAATGTCTCAGCTAAGGCCCTCCGCGAACCCAGAGATCCGTGCCAAGTACATTCGGGGCCCCCTACACAGTCCGCCTCCCCGAGCTCAGCAAGCGGGTTTGCTTCCCTAGGGACTATGAGGTCGACATGTACTACCTGACCTTGGCCTTGGGGCTCTGCTTCCCGCTCCATCCATTCCTTCTTCTCATCCTCCATTTCCTCGAAATCCCCCTCTTTCAATTGATGCCAAACTCCATCAGTGTGATGGTCGACTTCCTCGTCCTCTGCTCCGCCCGTGGAATAAGTCCGATGCTGCCGCTCTTCCGACACTTATTTGAGGCGAAGAGGAAGGAGGACTACTACTATGTCTGTGCGAAGAGGGGCAGGCTTCTCGTCCTCGAGCTACCGGGCAAAGTGAGGGACTGGAAGGAGAGGTTTGCCTTTGTCTCGACTCCGGCTGGCTTGGCTCTGAGGTTGAACTGGGGGCCCTGGATCCCTCAGTGAATGCCGACATGGTCCTGGAGGGGAGCGACCTGGAGAACGCCAAAATTCTGGAGGAGATCCTACAGGAGAACATGGTCTTCAAAGACCTGGTCACAAATAAGATGATCGCCCAGAACGTCTGGTTGAAGGTACTCCGTGTGTCGCGACCATCATCTGAAAGCTCACCCTGATCTGTTCTCTTTTTACTGGAGCGGCCATGAGCATGTACATGGAGGAGGTGATGAGGAAGACAAGGGAGGCGTCATCAAAGCAGCCACCGAGCAAAGGCAAGGGCCAGCAGCCCGCCTCAAGGAGCTCTGCATAGGCCGGCCAGAAGTGAAGTTTGGAGGCGTCTGCTACCACTCGGGTCGAGAAAGGGAGCAGATCAAGAAGTCAAGGAAGGAGGTTGTGGCCATAGCTACTACATCCTGCTCGAGCCAGTCTGCAGCTGGCAGAGTAGTCAACCTCGATCCGGAGGAGCCCGCGATCAGCCTGTGACCGTCGAGTACCAGGGCCCGTCGATCAGCGCCCCTGTCACTGTCTCCACTAGTTCGACTGCTCCATTGAGACCACCAACGGCGTCGACTATTACAAGCTGTCCCGTAATCGTGACTTGGCCCTACGGATGCCTGTCATACGGGCTGGGGAAGCCGGGTCATCCGAGTTGCGAGGCTGCACTGGCCACCTTCAAATCGACAAAGGATGCGGCTCTCTCCATCCCACCGGAGACAATCGTCACACCGTGCTACCCGGTAGGGGCCCAGGAGTCTGTCTTCGACAAGGCCAGTGTGGCAGCCTACCTGGCGAAGAATAGCGTGATGCCAATGGGCCGAGAGGCCCTATCGGAAGTCGGTGCTGAACGCCTCTGTGACATGGCGATCTGGCATAGCATGCAGGTTCGTCGCCCTCTGCTCAAGTTACTGAACTTCTACTCTCTCCGATATGCTCATAATTTTTTGATCTTCTTTGTAGGCGGTCGCCGCTCTGGTGCCTCTCCGACGACACTCGTCGGAAGTTAACTGGCTCGAGGCGACGCTTGGGAGGAAGGCGGTCGCCCTTAAGGGCACCGAGGCAAAGCTGAAGTTCGCCATCGAGAGGCTGGCGAAGGTCCATGGGGATTACCAGACCTAGAAGGAAGATGCCGCTAGGCCGGACAAGGCCACCGGTGAGTTGCATGAGAGGGTCCACGAAGAAGAGGCCCGGAGGGTCGTTGCTGAGAAGCTGCTGGCCTCGGAGAGAGAGGCGACTGGATCGAAGATCACCGATCTGGAGCGGTGGAACGCTGAGTTTGCAAAGGTCGAACTAGACGAGGTCAGGGTCCAAGCCGTTCTTCAGTACTAGAACAACGAGCTCGTCCCCGTGCTGACAGCCATGCGGACGGAGGGCTTTGACGATGGCCTAGAGGACGGTCTGGAGAGGGCCAAGGCTAGGTTGGGGAAGCTCTACCCCACATGGAGATTGATCTCGCTCGGTTATTAGCGGCCTCCGATGACGAAGCAGAGGCTTCAACCACTTCTGAGGCCCATGTGGCGGAGATTCCAGGTGGCGACGGTCATGAAGGCGACCGGGCGGCCTCGCGGGCCCCAGAGGGCAACGGTCAAGGGAGTGGCGACCAAGTCGAGGCACCATAGGCTAGGGAAAAAATGTATGGCTGGCCCTGGGGTCGAGCCTGGAGTCTCTTTTTTTGTTTAGACCCTGAGATGTAAAAAGTTAATATGAAATAAAATTGAAATTATTTCCTTACTGTCGATGTTGTTCAATTTGTCCGTTGTGCAAACTGTGCCTTTGTATGTGTATGCCCCCAACATTCTACTATTGACGAGCCCAAGGCTGAGGAGAAGGAGAATGTTGTGGAGTTGCACGTACGCTTCGGATCTGATGGCGAGCTACTAAGAGGGGGGCGATAAGGAGGAGCCGACCCATCGGCCTCTGTTGGTGGGCAAGCTGCCCCCGAGTTCTTTGAGAGGGCGGGTATTGGGCCGTCGCCGACCCTGCAACCTTAATTCAGGCGGGTATTGGGCCCTCGCCGACCCGCATGACCACTTCAGATCTGATGGCGAGCTGTCGAGAGGGGGAGCGATAGGGAGGAGCCGACCCCGTGGCCTCTATTGGTGGGTGAGCTGCCCCAGAGTTCTTTGAGAGGCAAGCTGTCAAGAGGTGGGCGATATGGAGGAGCCGACCCCACGACCTCTGCTGGTGGGCGAGCTGCCCAGAGTTCTTTGAGATGGCAGGTATTGGGATGTCGCCGACCCTACTGACCACTCCGGATTTGATGGCGAACTGCCGAGAGGGGTGCAATAGGAAGGAGCTGACCTGCAACCTCTGTTGGTGGGCGAGCTGCCCCGGAGTTTCTTTGAGAAGGCAGGTATTGGGCTAACGCCGACCCTGTAACCTTAATTCAGGCAGGTATTGGGCCGTCGCCGACCCAGCATGACCATTCAGATCTGATGGCGAGCTACCGAGAGGGGGGAGATAGGGAGGAGCCGATCCTGTGGCCTCTGTTGGTGGGCGAGCTGCCTCGGAGTTCTTTGAAAGGTGAGCTATCGAGAGGGGGGATAGGGAGGAGCCGATCCCACTGCCACTGTTAGTGGGCGAGCTGCCCTGGAGGTGTGTGTTGCGAATGCTTGGGCTTGCAGACGTATAGTCGACCTTCGCCGAGTAAGGGAGGGCTAAAATGCAAATCCAGATAACTCACTGAGTGTACAAACACAGCGATTTATTAAAAAATATTGACTGAATATACAAGTGCATTTATTGAAAATATTTGAGCAAGTGCTCAGCATTCCAGGGATGGGCCAGCTCCTCGCACTCCATGGTTGCCAAAATGTATGTCACCGGTCCCACGATGTCTGTTATGGTGTAGGGGCCTTCACATTTTACAGAGAACTTGCCTCGTCGGCCGATCTCGGACCTGAAAGTGGCGTCCCGGAGGACGAGGTCGCCGACTCTGAAGCTTCGCTTTCTGACACGGGAGTTGTAATACCTCGCCATCCTTTGGTTGTGCTTGATCAAACATGTTAGCACACGATCCCTTACCTCGTCGATGAGCTTAATATTTATGTCGAGACCCTCTTTTTTGGCTTCATCGTTGAAGTATTGGAGATGGAGAGATTCCTCGCCGACCTCCATCGGGACGACCGCCTCTGCCCTATAAGCTAGCATAAAGGGGCTCTTTTCTGTTGATGCTTTGTATGATGTACGGTAGGAAAAGGATGCAGGGTAGTTCGTCAGGCCAGGACCCAGGGGTGCTACCGACCTTCTTCTTCAGCGACTCCATGAGTAACTTGTTTGCTACTTCGGCGAGGCCGTTGCACTGCAGATGCACCACAGAGGTGAAATGAAGGTTAATGCCCCAATCAGAGCAGAAGCTCATGAAGTCCGCAGAGTCGAATTGCTTCCTGTTTTTCGTCACTATGGAGCGAGGTATTCTGAAGTGGCATATAATTGACTACCAGACGAAGTTCTTCATATCCACCCAGGCGTTGCGTGCCAGTAGCTCTGCCTTGATCCACTTTGTAAAATAGTCTATGGTGACGACGAGAAACTTCCTCCTTCTTACTACCATGGGAAACGGGCCGAGGATGTCGAGCCCCACTTGGCAAACAGGACGGGGCTGAGGATCGGGATCAAATCAGCTGATGGGGCCATCGTATGTTTGAAGAATCTCTGGCATTCCCCGCAATGCTTGACTTAGTTGGTGGCATCCTTCACCATGATTGGTCAATAATAGCCTTGTCGGATCGCCTTAGTGGTTCTTGTAGAGCCCTTCATGGATCTCAAGAACGACCTCCTCTGCTCTCCTGGGCCGAAGGCACTTTAGATAGGGCAAGACGTCATATCTCGCGCGATGATTCCAGTAGAGCACACCGCCAAAGATCACGAATGTCAAGGCATGCCGTTCGATCTTTGGTGCCTCCAGTCTGTCCTCCGGCAAGGCTCCGCTCTCCAGGTAGGAGACGATCGGGCTCATCCATGACTGCTCCCGGTTGACGCAAAATAGATCGCTTTCCCCCAAGATTGGTGTCAGCAGATTCTCAATGCAGATGGCTTTTCCAATCTCACCAGAGAAGAGGATGCCAGTTTGGAGAGGGCATCGACACAAAGGTTGTTTGACCTCGGAAGATGCTGGACCGCGGCCTTCTTGAACTTGAGTAGCTCGGCGTGGGCGCACTTTAGGTACAGATTCATCAAATCTTCCCTTGCTTCGAAGCTGCCTTCAATTTGCTGGACGACGGGCCTTGAGTCGCTGATTAACAGCACATTCGTCGCCCCCAGCACCATGCAGAGCTTCAGCCCATTGATAGTGGCCTCGTATTTCACGACATTGTTGGTCGTCGAGAAGTTGAAGTAGAGTATGTACTCCAGCAGGCTTGCCTCCAGGGTCTCGATCACGATGCCGGCTCCGCTTCCTGACCCCGTGGCCGACCCATCGACATGGACAATCCACAGCTTACCTCCGGATTGTGTGAAAGTAGATGGAGGATTCTCGTCGACGAGCTGTTGCTGTTGTATGTCTGGTTGGGTGTCGGGCACTGCACCGCCAATCTCTTCGATGGTGCACTTCGTCACAAAGTCTGACAATGCTTGACCCTTGATCGCCGCCCTTGGATTGTAGATGTCGAACTTGCTAAGCTCGATACTCCATTTCAGCATTCTGCCTGATCTCTCCAGCCTCCTTAAATTATTCTCAAGCAGTAAATTTGTGTAGACAATGATGGAATGCGCTTGGAAGTAGAGCTGGAGCATCCTTGCTGTTAGTATTAGGCAATACGTGACCTTCTCAATCAGGCTGTAGGGGGTCTTTGCCTCCCGGAGCACCCGGCTTGCAGAGTAGATTGGCCGCTGAATATCCACTTTCTCTTTGATCAGGACCGAGCTAACAGCTTCTTCGGTGGCGACGAGATAGAGACCAAACTGCTCTCCTTCCTCCGGCTTAGCGAGCAGTGAAGGGCTATGCAGATAGGCTTTAAGCTCACCAAAGGCTTGGACGCAGTTGTCATCCCATTCCACTTCCTTCATCATGCCCTTCCTGACGTCGAGGGCCTTTCGCAGGATTTTGAAGAAGGGGAGTGACTGACTAGACCTGAAAGGTAATACTCGCAAGTGCACGAGGTCAGTAAATAATATACATGGTGAGTACGTAATCGTATCCACAGAGACGGAACTAAACTGCAAATTTACACAAATAGTCAGAGCGTATAAAGAATGGTTGATGCTTCTAACCACCCTATGAGGGTGAATGATTGTTTGAATATGTGGGTTATCTACATACCCTAGAGTTAGGGTAATGTCCTAAGGTTTGGATGCAAGGAAGATATAGAGTGCGGGTGTTGAGGATATCAGTAGGATTACTCGATTGCTCTGCTAAATGTTAATTCCATGATAACTCGACCACGCATCCATTTCAAGGTATGAGGATCGAGGAATAAATCACTTAAGCACATATGGGGTGCACCAAGGGTAATTCCTAATTAGGTTCTTCTCCTAATTAAGGCTCATGAATCACTCTCATACCTATTTCAAGGTATGTGAGAGTAATGCATGTAGGTCGTGTTGCACATCATACAACCACCGTTCAGCGGTCCGTTTCGGGTAATGCACGATTCGATAAACGGGTCACAACACAATTAACAATCTGAATTATTGGGTGAATTAAACTTCTAAATTACAAAATATGAATTGAAGGGGTCTTGCATTCATTTACAGGTATGCAATACCCATTGGTTACATAGATGCAACAATTACGAAGCACCACCGTTCTTTGGCTCCTCTATGGATAATATCAAACCCAATTAATCATAAGTTTATTTCACCCAACAACATGAATTAACAAAGGGGTGCTGAAAATTAACATTAGCAAGGCAATTAAGACATCCTACATTATTCCAAAACACCCACACAATGAATCTAGCCTAACATATCAAGAATAGAATGAACATTCTAGAAATAAACATAGTTCAATACAAGGAATGAAATCAAATGTGTAATAGCAAGATGGTTGGAGATTTGTCACCAAGTACAAGCTTCTTCAGTCAGTAATCAATCTTAGCAATATTAAAAACGAGATCAGAAAACTCAAAACTCTCCAAAACCCTAATCTCCTTCTTAATGAAGAAGATGACCTAAAAATAGTAAAAGATTAAGTTCTTCTTATTAGATTAGAATAGTAATGTTTTATACCCCTAGGGGTTGCATCTCATCCATCCGAAATGTCATCCAACAGCCCATAGCAACTGGAGAGAAATCAGGTTAAGAAAAACCCGTTTCTCGCAACCTAGGATTTGAGCGAAAAACCCCGATCAGTCGACTGCTGAACAAACGACAGTCGACTGGTGACAGGCGGCTGTCATTGCTTCCAAAGGGAGATATGGGACTGTCTTGAAAATCACAGTCGCCTGTGCAATCCACAGGCGACTGTCTTTTGTTCTTCAGACGCCTGCTGCATAAGTTTCAAAATCACAGAGATTCTACTCTTTTTGCTCCCTCGGGCATTTGGAAAATCAGTCGACTGATGAGAAAATGACATGCGACTGTACAATATTACAGTCGACTATCAATCCTCTTGCAGGCGACTGTCATTTGGCTTCAGCCTCTCCAACTCCCGTTCCTTAAAGGCATGCGACTGCTGTTGTTTGGGCAGTCGACTGTTGGGTTACCCAGGCGACTGTCATTCCTTCTACAGGCGCCTGTTTTGTACTCCTATTCTTGAGTTGATTTAGTACCCCTTCGGGACACCTGAAAAATCCAGAAAAATCCCTAAAAATATAGTAGACATTTATAATGATTTGAAAAGTGAAATTGTGCCAAAATAAAATTATATGCTCACAACTGATGAATTAACGTAAATGTAGTTAAGAGAGCATGGTTCCAAGAATTATGTGCACAAGATGAGATGATTATGGTGTTAGGATATGTCATATTTATTCATAATCACACCCCTAACTAGCATTTTGCTAGTCCCTAGCAAAATAAGTGACCAATCCCAAATTACAATGTTGACTCCATCCATGGATTATTGGCAATACTAAAGGGTGTTGAAATCATATATGTAAGGGCAAAGTTCTCAAGGCTATACAATCTTCCCTATGACTATAATCTCATTCCTCTTACACACTCCACCATCCACACCTAAGCTTAGTGTATCCCTTAATATGTTACAATCTCCTGATGTAAAGTCCTTAGGAACTCTCAAGCTTATGGGATATAATACTTACTCCCTCAAAAGATCATGGAAATGAGTTGTGGTTCAAATTTCATGCATTTTTCATGTCAATTTTTGCCTTATTCAAAGTACCATGGTAAAAGTTCATGCCTTGTTCAAATGTGCACAAGTGCACTTATTAAGTAGCATTTGATAGCATTCATTTGAGCAACTCCAAATTCCAAGTCACTATCTTAGGATCCATGAATATAAACCTAGCCGAATTTTGAAAATTCCTAAGGTTTAATCAATCGATCGTTGATTCTAAGGTTTCTACATCACTATAGGGCTTCAAATGGATGGTAATTATTATGAGCTTCAAGCTAAAGGGCCAAGTGTAAGCATGTAGAGAAACAATTAATTGCCCTTGGTACATAAAGATGCAACATACCCTAATTTGCCAAAATCCACTTCAAGAATACATTTTTACCAAAGTTGGAAAAGATCACCGCATTTAATCAATGGGTCTAACAAAAAGCTATAAGTTGCCGAAATGTTGGTGATAGATGGAAATTTTTTTATTTCATTCAATTTATTCACAAAAGGATGAAAATCATAAACATATGCTTAAGCAGTTTCTATATCCTAGTCCTACACCCCCAACTAAAAATAAACATGGTCCTCAATGTTTGAAAGGTGAGATGAAATATATGCATAATAAATGGTTAAACTAGGTTGAGAAAGCTTCAGCAAGAGTTATTCATTACTACATACTACTAGATAGGAAAGTTTTGGAACGAACACACCTAGTTGGTTCCACCCGGCGGTGGTTCCGTAGGCTCCATGGTGACCTCGTCTCTACTCCACGGCTCTTGATAATGCTTGAAGCATTGGCCGTTCACCTTGAATTCATTGCCATTTTGTGGGTTGGCAATGGTCACCGTACCATGTGGAAACACCTCCTTAACAATGAAAGGTCTAATCCACTTCGAACGAAGCTTTCCGGAGTAGAGATGAAGTCTTGAGTTGTAAAGTGGCACTTTCTCCCCGGGGTGAATTATCTCCTTAAAATGATTCGATCATGGGCGCACTTAAGCCTTTCTTTCACAAGCTTGGAATTGTTATATGCCACCCTCCTTATCTCTTCGAGCTCCACTAACTGTAATTTACGAGAAGAGGGGTCAATTTCACAATTAAACTTTTTAATTGCCCAAAAAGATTTGTGTTCAAGTTCAATGGGCAAGTGACAAAATTTTCCGAAAAAAAATCGATATGGGGACATCCCTAAAACCGTTTTGTAGGCAGTACGGTATGCCCACAATGCCTCGGAAAGACGCATGCTCCAATCCTTCCTTGATGGATTCATCGTCTTTTGGAGTATGTTCTTAATCTCCCGATTTACCAACTCCGCTTGTCCATTGGTTTGGGGGTGGTATGGTGTAGAAACCTTGTGTTTCACCCCAAACTTCTTCATTAAGCTTGTGAAGAGGCGCTTGCAGAAATTTGACCATCCATCGCTTATCATAGCCTTCGGCATCCCAAATCGTGCGAAAATATTTTCTTTCATGAATTTAGGGACTACAGGTGCATCATTGGTCCTACAAGGAATAGCCTCAACCCATTTAGATACATAATCTATAGCAAGCAAAATATATGTGTACCCAAAGGATATGAGAAATGGCCCCATAAAATCAATGCCCCAACAATCGAAAATTTCTAATTCAAGAATGGGGTTTAACGTCATCATTTTTCTTTTAGTAATCCTCCCAACTTTTGGCAGGCTAAGCATGACTTACAATATGTATAAGTGTCCTTAAACATGCTAGGCCAATAAATACCACATTGTAGAATTTTTGCTACGGTCATTTGGGCGGAAAAATGACCACCACACACACCCTCATGGAAAAAATGCAAGACACTATCAAACTCATGGTCGGGTATTCATCTCCTTACTATTTGGTCATTACAATACTTGTAAAGGTAAGGGTAATCGAAAAAGAAAGATTTTACCTCAAAGATGAACCTGTTGTAATCTTGGCGAGACCAAGTGTAGGGAGTCTTACCGGTGACCAAGTAGTTAATGATGTCAGCATACAATGGGAGTGTGTGGGAGATCGCAAAAAGATGTTCGTCAGGGAACGAATCATTCAATGGGATGGTTGCCGACTCTATGCTTATTGTTAACCATGAAAGGTGATCGGCAACATGATTTTCCACTCCCTTCTTGTCCTTAATGGCGATGTTGAATTCCTGCAAGAGCAAAATCCAACGGATTAGTCTAGGCTTAGCGCCTTTCTTGGAAAGGAGATATTTAAGAGCGACATGGTCGGTGAAGATTGTAATTGGGAATCCCAATATGTAGCTCCTAAATTTCTCCAACGCGAAGACAATGGCTAAAAGCTCCTTCTCCATGGTGGTGTAGTCTTGTTGAGCTTCATTCAAGCTCTTGCTTGCATAATAAATCACCACGGGGGAATTATCCTTGCGTTGCCCAAGCACGGCACCAACCGCATAGTCACTAGCATCGCACATAATCTCGAAGGATGATGTCCAATTTGGCACCTGAAGAATAGGTGAACATGTAAGCAACTTTTTCAACTTCTCAAAAGCAATTTGAAAATCATTATTCCAAGAAAAATCTACTTCATTTTTCAAAAGCATGCAAAGAGGTTGAGATATTATTGAGCTAAAAACTTTTATGAACCTCGTATAAAACCAGCATGCCCAAGAAATGATCGAATATCTCTTACACAACGAGGAATGGGTAGCTTTTCTATTAACTCGATCTTGGCTTTGTCAACTTGCATACCTTCTTTGGATACAATATGACCGAGGACTAAGCCTTCGGTGGTCATGAAATGCCATTTCTCCCAATTCAAGAGAATGTTTTTCTCGATGCACCGATCTAACACCAAAACCAAGTTAGATAAACAATTATTAAATGAGCTACCATACACAGACAAAACATCCATGAATACCTCCATAATCTTTTCAACCATATCATGGAAAATGCTAAGCATACAACATTGAAAAGTTACGGGGGCATTACATACGCCAAATGGCATCCTCCGGAATGCAAAAGTGCCAAAAGGACAAGTGAATGTGGTCTTCTCTTGTCCTTCGGGTGATATTTATATTTTATAATATCCGGAGTAGCCATCAAGGAAGCAATAATACTCGTGTCCGGCCACTCTCTATAGGATTTGATCTAGAAATGGAAGAGGGAAGTGGTCTTTATGGGTCTTAGAATTAAGCTTCCTATAGTCAATGCACATGCGTCATCCCATGGTGGCTCGCATGTGGACTAATTCATTGTTCTCATTTTAACTACAGTTAGCCCTGATTTCTTAGGTACAACTTGAATAGAGCTAACCCATCTACTATCGGCAATGGGATAAAATACCCGCATCAAGAAGCTTAAGGATTTCACCCTTCACCACTTCCTTTTGGTTAGGATTTAACCTACGTTGCATCTCTCTAGTGGGTTTGGTTTCATCCTCTAAGTAGATGTGGTGCTTACAAATTAGGGGGTCAATACCATTAATGTCGGCAAATGTCCAACCAATTGCCCCCTTATGAGTTTTAAGAATTTCTAACAATTGCATTTCTTGCTCATTAGAGAGTTTAGATGATATTACCATGGGGAATGTGCCGGATTCCCCAAGAAATGCATACTTCAAATATGGCAGCAACAGCTTCAAATCCAAGGAAGGGTGCTCCAGCTTCGATGGCCTTTGGTATGGTGTGTCCAGCGGTAGCGGCTCAAAAGATGGTATCCATTTAGTTAACGCGCCAACTTCCTGCAACAAACAATCGGTGTCAATGTTTTCACAAAAATACTCAACGAAATTAAGTGCTTCAACAAACATCGCATCAAAATGCTCTTCAACTAGAGTCTCAATCATGCAAGCATTCTCAAACTCACCCTCTCCCGATGGCAATTTACAAGCATAAAAAATGTTTAAGTCAAGAGTCATGTTGCCAAAAGAGATCTTAAGTTGACCATCTCTACAATTGATTATAGCATTGTTTGTGGCTAGGAATGGTCTACCTTAGATGATGGGGGTTGGTGTTTTGGTTTGAGGTCCAAGGATGTCCAACACGACAAAGTCCACAGGGTAGTAAAATTTTTCCACTTGGACGAGCACGTCCTCTATGCTATCCTTGGGGAACTTGATGGATCTATCGGCCAATTGGAGAATAATGGGTGTAGATTTCAATTCTCCGAGTCCTAATTGCACATACAAGTTATATGGCAAAAATGTTAACACTCGAACCTAAATCAAGGAGTGCTTGCCCTATCTTTTGGGTTCCTTTGATGCATGGGATTATAGGTGAGCCGGGATCCTTGTATTTAGGAGGGGTGTTATGTTGCACAATAGCACTAACTTGTTGCGTTACGAAGGTATTTTTGTTAACACTAACATTCCTCTTAACGGTGCACAAATCTTTTAAAAATTTAGCATATGCTGGAATTTGATTTACAGCATCAAGAAGAGGAATATTAATTTGACATATTTGAAATATTTTGCGGATTTTGGATTGAAACTTATCTTTCTGTGGAGGTTGAAGCCTTTGAGGGAATGGTGCGGGAGGAATTACGGCTCGGGCTCTTCAATGACGATCTCTTTGGAGTGGTTGCCTTTGTCCGATCTTCCCTCTCGCACCTCTTCATTTGTGGTGGCTTCATTCTCTATAATTATCTCCGCCTCGACTCTCGGTGGCCCCGGCTTCTCAATTTCTCGACCACTCCTCGATGTTGTCATCGCTTGACAAGATTTAACGTTGGACCCTCCCGATGACGAATTCATGTTGGGGTTGGGGAGTGGTTGTGTCAGAAGCTTGCCCTTCTCTAGAGTTGTCGCAAGCTTTGCCATGTTTTCGTTGAGTTGTTGAAATTGTTGTAGGTTTTGCGCCTGTAGGGAGACGTATGCCCTTGATGCATTTATCCTAAGATAATCATCTCGCGCCTGTAGGGAGACGTATGCCCTTGATGCATTTTTCCTAAGATAATCATCTCGTTCTAATAATTATATGGTGTTAATTATCCTAAGTATGAATTTGTAGAATTATATATTTAGATAATTTCCTTAGACTTATATTCAGGTCATTATGTATCCAGATGTAGATCTCGATTATGAGAAGTTAGTGACCGATTAGAAACCTAAGTCTTAAAAGGTTCATGGTCATGGATGTGTCGAGAAAAGGATATCAACACATTGGTTAGACAATTGTGTCTTTGTCTTGCCTTAGGGTAATGATGATCTCATAGTCATTCGACTTGGCGAAGTCGGAGACGAGACACATGTGCTCATTAGAGAATGAGTTCACTGAACGACCAACTTAGAGTTATTAAATGGTTAAGCTTTAACTAGACTGTCAATAATAACTCTAGAGTGATGATAGGCTAGCTGGTCCTTAAGACCTGAAGTCATCAATACGAACCTGTGAATGGATAGTGTCACTTAGATCGACGATCTAGCTTCGAGGCTCGACCTGCTGAAAGATCTTAGGTTGGGTGACACCTGAAGCTCACGAGGGAAGTAGATGACTAAGATGTGATTCATATCTTCTGTTAAAGGGAATTTAGTGTCACTAGATCAATACGGTCTTTGCGTTAATCCTCGGCCAGGGTACGTTGTAGTATGTACAAAATAAATACAACAAAGACCGTTGTATACTGACCGATGCTGGCTATAGGGGTTGACAGTAAACCATACCCTAGGCCATGCAGAGACACAGTCTTGATGAAGGGACTAAAACTGTGGTATTCATCACTGACACAGTCAGAGTGATTCCGACGACACGTTTGTTAATGGGTCGATCACGTAAGTATGATTCTAAAACAGGGACGACCCCTGCTGCTCGTGGTTACCATCGTCTCGGGGTTTCGAGCCCCAACCTGTAGTAGGGTCAGGCTGTAGGGCATCACACCGAGTAGTATCCATGTCTTAGTAATAGGAAGAACGTTAAGAGGAATTCATTCGATGAAATGGAATAATTAAGTCCACAAGTTAGTTGTGAGTTCAAGTTTAATAGGGGAAATTTTTTGCATGTGATGCAAACTAGATTAAATGTTTCGTGAATTGTTTACGACAATATTTAATGGAATAAATGCGTTAGAAAGGTCACCTGGATGACAGGATCGTCCCGGTCTTAATGCAGGTTCAAACCGCATCAAAAACGGAGTCAAACAGGCCCAGAAACACAGAAACAGCAGAGAAGCGCCAAAGTGGGTCAGAACCACTTTGGGGAAGACAAACCTACAAAGGAGGTAGGTGCACCGCTTCTGAAGCAGGGCCCGCCTGCTAAGGTGGGCAGGCGCACCCGCTTCAGAAGCAGGCGCACCCGCTACCGCCAGTGGGCGCCAGCCCGCTTGGCGGGCTGGGGCACCCGCTCGGGCAGTGGGCGCCAGCCCGCTGAGTGGGCCGAGCGCCCGCTGTGGGCGTACAGGCCTGCCCCTAAGCAGGCAGGCACGCCCGCTACGGGTGCCTGCCCGCAATAAGTGCGGGTGCCCCCGTAAGGCTTAGCAGGCGCCCCCGCAACTTAAGTGCTTTTAGGGTTTTTTGAAACCATTGACGACGGCTACGAAAAGTGACTTTTTGCCCATCTTTGGGCAATTGTTTGCGGGGTCAAACGAAGTCGAAATTCATCGCCGTTCATTCCTACGTGTTCACCATTCAAATCTCTTCGAAATGATAACTTGTATCGTCTCTAAAGCTCAATGGCGAGGGAGATTTAATTGGTTGAAGTTGGGCCTTTGTGAAAGGTTTACTAACTTCATTAACTTAATTAAAATCCATCTTTCTTTAAGT